>JAUMHF010000007.1:11116513-11155818 GCA_032359275.1 Microctenopoma steveboyesi | reverse complement strand
TGTAATGAATCTAAAATATATGACAGTCTAATGTTTATCAGTAAATTACAGAAAATAATGAACTTTATTACAATATGATAATTTTTTGAGAAGGACCTGTAGCTGCTCTATTCTACTCTGACACAACTTATTTTGTTGGAGCTGCTTCATTCAAATACCGAATGTCCTGGTTAAAGAAACAATTGCATTTAATTACTGAAAACAGTAAAAACACAATTTTACTAGTGCAGTTGTAAAATTGTGTATAGGAGTTAAGCATCTCTTCTTTCGAACAATATTTGGTGCGGACGGGCTCTAAACACAGTTTAACTTCCCCAACAGGTTAGTCACACTAATGTTCACCAGCTGAATCTTCGTGCCACCATTTGTTTTCATAGAGTTTAGTGCAGTTTGCAGGCATCAGTGAAGATGCACCACATACACCCTCACAAGAAGCTCGTGACTAATATCATTAGCATTAAATATTGAGCGCTAGCTACAACACACCGCATCAGTTCCATACGATACGAGTTCCCAGAAATCCATAGCACCCACCCTCCCCTCGGAGCTAAAAGAAGACAAGTGTCACTACGAGGAATAGACGTTTTTTTTACTTCCCATCTGTCTGGGCTATTCACTGTCACACCTTCCTTACAAAGTTTTTTTTTCCCCTCTGGGCAGGCGATAAGCTGTGAAATCAGCTTTCATGGCATATGCTAAGGTGACAGGAGGGAACTAGCAAGCATCAACACTATCATATCCAAACATGTTTTACACAGTCACTATCTCATAGTCATACTATCAGCACTTGCTCATTTCCCTCTCTTCTCCATTCATTCCTCTTTAGCACACATTGTACACTTTGCATTTCTCTTTCTTGCTTTCTTCCAAAACAGCAAAGACATACGCCTAAACAAATTTTTTCCAGCGCTGAGCCTGACGCACCCAAACAACAGACACCTTGCATGAAAACTCTGTGGACAGCAGGAGACAGTTGTGTTCTCCTCTGTTACAGTGCAACAACAAGAGCGATTTCACACTGGTTTCCTATTCTCTCACTGCCATCTCATCTCTCCGGCTCCCAACGGTGTTCCCTTTTGAAGCAGATTTGATTTCCCACATTCGTACATCTATCTTTCTTAAGAGGGCTGAGTACGATTGCTTTGATCTCTTTCACATGAGAAAAGTCAGACCTGCACAACCAACCACGGCGAAGAGAGAAGTCATTTCTTTCCACAACTTCCTCCAAATTTCCTCTTGGTTGACATGGGAACGCTGTATCTCATTTACATAGGCTAACAACGATGTGCCTTCAAACTTAATGAACAGGGGAACTGAGAGATTGCTGACCTAGTGGTAAAAGAAAAATGACTCCAATACTCCATTTCTAAAGCAGTTTTTCTGATAGTGGCCCATAAATCGCATCATGAAAAGATATCCATATTTTGCAGAACTGATCTAATGTTTTGATGAAGCTCTACGGGCCGCAGTTCAATTCTCCTCTGCTCTACATTAATGCACAGTGTTAGCACAATCCAATCACAGTTCCCTGCATGTTAAATGATTCTGCCAAATAAAAATACTTTCCCCAAATGCTTATATAGTATCGCTGTCCAATTTATATCTTTGTTGAAAGGGAAAGATTTGATGCAAGGGTAGACAAAACAGATGTGTTTAACTTAGGGTGGGACGAGGCGACTGAAGCAATCACAGTTATGGATTAATGAGAGTCATGATGTACTTCTTTATTCCCTAAGCACGTTGGCTTTGCACTCCATGGAAAAAAAATCATGTGCTTTGGAGTTGACAGTCACAACAGAAACTTTTTTTAAGGCCAAACGTCACGAACAGGAAGAATTATGATTTAAATGACTTCGGCGGTTTGATTATGCAGGAAGAAAAAGAAGACACGAGGATTAATGACTGGTAAAGTAGGATGGGTATTTTGATACAGTTAACGGCCACGTTACTGCACCTTTACTGCTGTGTTGGCACTTTTCGGAAAAGATGCAGGATATTTTGTTAAGCAGCCGTGTTACTGCACCTTTACTGTCAGACAAGCACTTTTAAAAAACAAATTAAATTTAGCCATTTAACATTATTGCCTGGTCAAGCGCTGTAAGCTTTGTTTTTGTTATACTGCACTACTACGATACTGTGACTGCAGAACGCAGGCTGGGAGCGCACCGTTGTTATTTGTGCAGTGATTGAATGCTGTTCGTCATGTCAAATTGTGAATGATTTATTTATATTTATTAAGATTTATTGTGCGTCTCAAATGTTAATAAATGGGACGCTTTGCGTTCCCAAACAGTCTTTGTCTTTCCCGACAATCCCCTCCTAGCAGGACCTTTGAGGCTTATAGTAGAGTGCAGCTTATATATGGACCAATCTGTAATTTCCCCCAAATTTAACTGATGCGGCTTAAATTTAGGTGCTCCGAAAATTACAGTTATGCATTTCTGGCTCTAGAATGTACAAAGGAAATACGTGAAAGATCCCTTAAAAATTTATTTACAAATGTATATTCCATTTCGTGCTCTTTGCTCTCAGGCTGCTGACCTCTGCTCCTCTGAAGAACCTCCCTGCTGACATTTTTTTAGGTTCGGTATTGCTGAGGTGTGTCACAATGTGCACCATTGATATCTCAGAGCGGACAGCAGGCAGGAGAACAGGGGGAGCTCAGGAGACATAAGACCTTTGTAGATACAAATGTAAGTTGTTACACTTGACTTGTTTCTGTACACACAAAGATACCTGTTAAAGCAGCAGACTCTGAATAAAAAAAACATCCCACATATCCCAGAAGCTTCAGAATGGTCACGCAATGCAATAACGGCTTACTGATGACCTCAAATATTATAAATCTCAGTATCAGATATTTGCTCTCTTCTCGTCATTACAAAGAGTACAAAGCGTAGCATGAGCACTACTCACAGCAGCAGCACAAGTGAGGAGTTCAGGGACAGTATCTGTGTTACAGAAAATCTGAATTTTGCAAATACTAGTTATTTATATTGAGCATACTTATCTCTGATTTGAAATTGGGCCTTTTCTCTCATACAAAAAGAGAAAAATATGAGCGATATATTTATGGCAATATTGATCAGTCATCAGATGAAAAGATCATCTGTTTTCTAAAGATCGGAAAGTGCCAGACAGAGAATGTGAATATGAAATGGTGACCACTCAACAAGTGAAGTAATGACACATCGCGTGTGCTTTCCAGCTCCTGAGTGAAGGTGTGGATGTTGACTGAATGTGGATGTTCAAGTGGATTAATCTGCCACTGCAACAAAATGAAACAGACCAGCAGCAGAAAAACCAAGATTCACTGACACAATGAGACTGATCGTTGAAGTGCCACTCCAACAACCTCACAGCATGATGGTTCCTTATTTTATGTCACTGTAGAGTGCATAATAGTGCTGGGCTAATCATTATCAGCAAGGACATGTATTAATGGATATACATCAGAAATCTCTCCAAATGGAAAAATAACCTCAAACGTCTTAATCGATTTGGTCTAATCTCAGTTTACCCACGGCTTTAGACATCAGGCATCTGGTAAAGTTGATGAGTAACATTGAATTACAAGTTGTTGTTTAGTTTATTTGTTGCCGTTGACTTTGTCTGCCATTGTCATAATATGCAGGTTTAATGATGCTGCAAATGTTTAGTTTTTTTTGGTTTACACTTACAAACAAGAAGTCTTACAGCGGGAGTAATGGCAGTTATAGTACAGTAAGTCAATTAAGGCTGTGTAGAGCAGCAGGTGTTGGTGAATTCCTTAAAAGCCCCACACAAACCGAACATCAACAAACAGCAGCAAAGTGCCTTGTATGCTAACAAGCAAAAACAGTCATTTCTCACATCAGATGTCTTTATCATCATCATCATGTATCGGCTTCCTCCCCGTAGAGCAGGTAATGAAAATTGTGTAATTTAAGCAGAAGATTGCATCCTCGCTGCCCCTTCCCAAGTTCAATTTACAATACAGAGTCTTGTCATCCGACTGATCCAGCAACCAAATTAAAAACAAAGCAGAGAGATGCAAGGCCACAAGTTCATAAATTACATATCAGTGAACGCTATATTATCCATTAATACCAAAGTGCTCAAACAAACGAGGAGTCTGTTTAATTACCAGCCATCCGAATCAGAGTCATGGCAGACCACCCTGTCATATTAAAATGTGAAACACCTGTAGATAAATGTTGTGTCGCACTACAGCCAAACATAGAGCGACAGATTAAAATAAAGTGTAAACTGCGAGCCTGTCAGCTTTCCTGGCATTTCAATTTTCACCGACTTCATCCATGAGTCACGAACACACCGATGAGCTTCTTACACATTTCTCTCATTACCAAATGCATTCATGTATCCACTGTCACAGCTTCAGCTGTATATTCAGACTCTCACCTGTCCTGACTGACTGAGTTGGCAAGAGCCCAAAAAGAGAGGGAAAGAAAAATCCCCTTATCTAACACACTCTCTTACTGTCTGTAAAATAAAACTCATAAAACATACTGTAACTCTGATCTGGTTTCATTTAAACGCACTCATCTATCTCCTACAACAGAGCTGATCATAGGACTCAAGATAAAACGCTCTCATTTTGTAGACTTTTAAACAGATTTAAACTAATTATGAGAGACAGCTAAAAATGTACAGTTTACTAATGTGGCACTATATATTGCACGCATTTGAATCTCAATGTCAAGGCTTTCAAAGTTATTTTGTCTGCCAAATGTACTCAAACCTATGGTTTCAGCTCTACAGAATACATCACATCATACAGTATAGTCACAAAGATCATTTCCAAACGCAAACTTCAACCCCACTTACTGAGTTTTAATTTGATCATCCTTCACAATAATGGCAAATGGCTGCATTTAGTCTGATTATTTGGCCCACTGGGTCCAATTAGGGATTCAAGGTCTTCCACAAGGCCCCTTCAAAATGTGGCGGACAGCAACACAGTGCATTAGGCATTTGAGTAAATCTCACAGGTATGTCACGTCTTAGCTGGGACTATGCGTTGATCCAGACTTAGCAGCTGTCTCAAATAACACGTAACAGTAACCTAACTCCATCTGCTCCACTCTAGTGTCTCTAGTAACTTTAAACAATGACGCAACCAAACCTGATACCAATTAAACAACGCCACACAGACACAAACCATGCACGTGCATGTTCTCAAACTGCAGAAGTCGAATGATTAATAAACAAAAGAAATGTTAAGTTAGTTTTGTTGTTTTTTTTTTGTGTTGTTTATTACCTACTATGAGACGTAATCAGAGTGTTCTAATCCCAGCAAACAGGCTGAGCTGCACATGGCTCCAACGCAGCGCAGTGATCAGGCTAAACATCTGGGCAAGCTGCTCTAAAGCCTCATCTCCCTCCTGCTCTGTTTATCGAGAGAACCAACCAACACCAGCTCATACACCAGGTTCCAAAACATTTCATTAAGTGAATACGGTATTTGATCACTGAGGCAAGGAGACTTTTGAGAGGACACTGTAAGTCATGCTCTGCACCGCTGGGCCAGACACTCCCCTTAACACTGTCCAACAATTTTAGCTGTTCAAGGCAACCTATGTTTACTAAAATAACCAACCATTTAAACTGAGCTTGACATAAGTTAACTGCACACATATTGTCCTACTTTGTGTCAGCTCCGTTCAAGGGGCGCACACAAAGAGCAAACAACTGTTGTTTGCTCGTAAAATCACAGTAAAAAGAAAAATGGCCTTTACACCTCATTAGTTTTATCTTTTTCCATGATGTGATATATTACTATTTAACAGCAAATTCCAAATGCATCACATTTTTTATAAATCTTCCTGCAAAACCGTGTGCATTTGATAGCATATCTTTTTGGCATGAATCAATAATATATTCTGGAAAAATCAACTTAACTTGTCCCCAACAAACCCCTAAGTGATTTAAGCTTTTGATTAATTGCTTTCCACATTATAGCGTTCCCAGCTCTTCCATTAAGGTATGACAAATGATTATTAAAGCAAGATGCAATTTACTGACAAATCAAATTCTAAACTTATTGTTACATGAGGTCACAGCAACTAAAGGCTGCCAATTGTTTATCCGTATTTAGTTAAAAAACAACAACAACACACACAAACACACACACACTTTCACATACTACTTTTTAGTGTGACCAAGTCACTAAACTGGAAAATCACAGTGCGATCAGTCAGATACTGGCGGATTAATGAAGAGCACTTGCATTTTATGTACCTAAATTAGGCTATATAATGCGAACATCAGAGCCAGTCAAGCTCACTCTAATTAAGTGTGTAAAATCCAACTGGGTCTTAACAACCTGCACAGCTCTATGTAAGTGTGAATCTACACAGTGCTATTTTAACCTGGTCTGCATTATAGTCCATGGTACTCTTCATAGTAAGGGTTTAATGGGTTATAGCAAACTCCCGTGCACTATTGTAAAATGTAATTTACATATTTGTTTCAATTTCTAACACCGTAGGTGATTCCCCTGAAGCATGATGTAACTGCTATTATGAGTGATTCCTAAGTGACTTCTCATTGTATTGTATGCATGTTGCTGTGGATGAGAGAGCAGCCCTCAGTACCAGCAGTGATCTCACTGTGCACTTGACACAGAAATGAAAAGCTATTATGCAGATAATGTTCATTCGGTTTCCCTAATTACGTAACTGTTTTTCATCCCACCTGTGCCACTAGGTGCATTTATTATACTCTCTGTTAAGAAGTGTGCTGAGCTGACTGGGGCTGATGGTAAACACAGACATAAAAGCTGGGAGTATTTCAGCTGGGAAGACTGACCCTATTGGGAAAATGTATAAACACCATTATGTGCTTTTGCAGTGCTGCTACCAACAAATGAAAGATTTAATGTGGGCCTCAAGTGCTCTCATGATTATTGTGATGGGTTGGGATGATAAACCCCATGCACCTGTTTATGCAATGTACTTTGACAGACAAAAATATACTGGTAGAAGTAGAAGAACTAGCATAAAGGAAAACAAAGGCTACAATTTTTTTTCATGACTGGGTCTCTGCCTGTGTTAAAACGACTTATCCTAGGTGAATTATATTGATGACCTAAAAAATAAAGACATAATCATGACAGTACCCTCTTTATGCTCTGGCTGGCCAAATTACACAGCGTCTAAATGTACAACTTTCAAGCCACAAAGATTAATTTAGAGAAAAAGATGTAAATATACTGAGAACTGAACTACACAACTGTGGACCACAACTGCATGCATCAATCATCCATTGTTGTGTGGCTGCTGTGGAACACACATTTATCGTTTGGTGCACCAGAATGCATTTATGTTGAGCTATACTATATATGTGGTAGGAATCTGAAAGTAAACCTACGTGCAGGACAGTAATTAGATAATGTATTCAATCACATTTATTGCCAAGAGAGCCTGGTTGTCTACTAAACCTGTCATTTTCTCAGATTCACAGCGAGTGAGACACACATCTCAGACGTTCTAATCCAATCGCTTTAGTCATCTCATGACAAATTCTAAATCTCTAAACCCTTGCTGAGCTTAGTCCACGTGGGTGACCCGGCCTCTGTGTTGTTTAGCATCAGTAATGGCCTGTCCATGTCACATGGTGGACTACTCCACACAATAGGAACCATTTACCAAACAGTATCGACACATACAAATGTTTTTTTTAATCTTTCACCACATTATATGACTTTTATCCCGGCTAATCACAGTCATTACAGGGTTCGTCTTTTAGCACATAACACATAATGAATCAGGATTAGAATGACTAATCTTTCCACTTAAAAACAAAAGGGTGACGTTAAAAGAACAAACTTTGTGAAGAATGTGGTCATTTGGCCACAAGGAATGTGGCCATAAGGAATAACACTCTAAAATGAAAGTAGATTGCAACAAATTACTGGGGGCAGATTTTGTTGCAAAAACCCAGCAAATGCGTGGCACGTGCTCGTGGAAGAGGACACAATAACTAGTAATTTACTATGCATTGCCATTTATCACTTGCCTGCATGCAGACCTTACACGGGTGAAAATATCTAATTGTCCTATCTGGTTTTCAAAGGTCAGGACAATCACTCAAAAAACCATAGCAGCTGTATTTTGGGGTAGCTGAGACAGCCTCTGTGACTGACTACTTATTGTTGCTCAAATCTGCAAATACGTTTCGTATACACTATAGACTTTACCAAGATATGTAAAATAAAACCTACGCCTTCCTCCTTAAAAGCCTTCATAAGTGGTGTGTGAGCAACCACACAATGCAATCCACTCAGCCCCGCAAGTTCCTCTGACTGCTCCAAAAGGCTTCTGTAATGACCAACACAAAGACAAAGTGCACTTATTTCAATGGGAATTGGGCTTTTATGTGGCAACAACTGTGTGAACAAAACCATGTGAGCAAAATTAAGATAAAAACATGTCAGTTATTTTTTCATTCCCTGCAAGGTACTTTTTTTTAAAGTTACAGTCAAAGGGAATGTCTGACCTGAAGCCTGTGTCATTAAAATACACTTGAGCACTAAAATTCTCAGTCAGTGGGCATACCTGTGTGATACAGCTTGCGTTACTCTTGGCTTTGTGTGTTGCTTGTATTACGGTCATCGTTGCTTGCTTTGTGACACTTTTTTTCCTCGCTCATCCATACTGTGCACAAACAAATCCAAATAACCAAGACAAGGCTGACAATTTGTGGGTGGACAAATGTACTTCATGTTCTAGCATCAATTCAAATGTCATCTGCAAGACTTTAATAGTAATAACGAGTGAGGTTAAGTTTAAGAAAGTTTGGCCAACGCTTTCTATACTCAAGAGCATCACAAGGTTTAAAGGATGGCTCAAGGGAATTTCAGCAGTGGTGACAGGCACCACAGATGTTATGCCAGCCACCCTCTAGTCAACAGCTCACAGCTGGAACACACCCAGTCTGACTAGTCACAATAAACAAATAAATAATGCAAATGCCCCAAATTCAACTCTCAAAAGGCAGTTTTATTGCTTGAGCTCAGCATGGAGTGAAACGCAAATCAAACTTTATTTTCCCCTCTCTTTCGCCAAACTTGTCCTTACAAAGTAAACTAATCATTAGTAAAGGCCAAGACATCTATCAGTGCACAGCATCTCATTGGCATTTCCTCTAAATGCCTTTGAAGAGCAGAAAAAAAATCTAAACAGATGCTGACTAGCTACTTACAATATGCAATATTTGATCAGCAGTTAATTAAAGGAGTGTATGAAATCCCACGCTTCATTGGTTTTATTGCACGGCTTCTGTCAATTCCCCAACCGTCTACATAATTATTAAGAGTGACTTACTTTTCCAAACACACCTTATGCTGGTGACATATTTCAGACTTTAGCTTTTGCAAAGCAGAATGGGCAAGGATTTCTGTCTCTAGATGTGCAAAGCTGGTACAGACATACCCTAAAAGACTGGCAGCTGTAATTGCAGCAAAAGGTGGTTCTACAAAGTATTGGCTCAGGGGGCTGAATAATTGCGCACAACTCACTTTTCAGTTATTTATTTGTAAAAAAATGTTTGTAATCATGTATGATTTCTGTTCCAATTCTCATGTGTACACAACTTTGTATTGGTCTATCACGTGGAATTCCAATAAAATTGATTCATGTTTGTGGCTGTAATGTGACAAAATGTGGAAAGGTTCAAGGGGGCTGAATACATTTGCAAGCCACTGTACACATTCACATATTCAAGCTTGTCTTGTCCCTGTGAAAATACATATGAAATTTAGGGCCACTCTATTTATTACTAAATCTATATTATTATTTAACTTCTTACAGGCTATATTATTAAAAGGAATCTCATAAACTACTTTCACACCTCTAGTTTACTGTACGGTCAATCTCTTGTACCATGTCTGTGCATTTGAGTCATTTCATTGGTCACTACAACCTGTTATAATCCCTTTAGCATGTTCCACTAGGAGGTGGAGATGAAACTTAGAATTTACCATCTGTCTTATTTTTGACACTGAGTACCTGATCTGATAATGGTGTTCTTTCTGTGTAGTACCTGCCCTTCCCCACACGGAAAGAGATGGGGGAAGGCAGTGAATCATCACACTGGCTTGCAGCCCCCAGCATCTCCTCTGAATCTACGAAGGAACATCACTGGAAATTGAAACACCAGGAGTAAGGTGAAATGGGAGAGAAAGAATTTCACAGTTGCTTATGTTTCCTCTTCTCTCACTATGCACTTGGGCTCAAATCATTTCAAGCATCACTACCCAAGAGTCTCTTATCAAATAATACTGAAATAGTAAGCCTAAGGTGTCCATTGTGCATATGAATAACGTCATATTTGCTGAATGATAAGTAAGTTATGATAGTAATGCACTGTGAGGAATAAGCTTTATTCTTTGAGAAAATCCCATTTCTTCACTGTGTGAACCTAAAGCACTGTATTTTGTACCATTTCCTGGAATACCTAATCCAGGTCTGTTCCACCATGTTGACCTGTGACTGTTCAACTCATTACTTTCTTGACCGTAAAATTCTAGTGTTTGTTTTTAGCAAGTCCAGAAAATATCTGCCCATGATAAAATCCACTTTAAGAACGTAAGAATGTGTATGTAAAAGGGATCGACCGATCTGACAAGCCGACAGATAATTATATCCAGTGTTTTGGTCTTTCAATAAAATATAAATTTCTTATCTATTTTCAAAGATCTATATGAGTACCATGGTGATAGTAGGGAGTTGGAACCATCCCGCTTGTTGGAATAGTATAGAACTGGAAACATCAGGCTTACAAGCATAGAAAGTCACCACCACTCTTTAAATGTGCTAGACGTTTTGGAAAAGCCAAACCGATATGTGTAGAGTTAGTCCTTTTCTAACCCTGTGTCTTTGTTGCCTTCATTGCTCAAGCACTACAAACTGTGTGTGCTCTTAATTGTTACAACACCAGAATGCTTTTTGTGCAGTATGCTGATGAAACAGACAAGATTAGGTCATTAGTCGCTCGTGGAGTGTTGCAGCCCTTGTTAATTACAGCTTAATCAAACACATGCACGCACCTGCCTGGCGTAAGCGCATATAATAAAAGAGGGGAAGACTAAACGAATGCGAACTGCCCACCAGAAGTAACCCGAGCACGAGGTGCCTTGCGCTGTGAAACTGTTCACTGATGAGCATTGTATTTCGATTGGAAGATGATACTGAAGTGGAACAACATGAGAAAAAACATCCATCTCTCTAACAAGCTGCTCTATTTGAAATGACTTGCCATATGTAGCCGAAGCTGACCACCCGCTGAAACGATTAGTGTCATTTTCACTTCCACCTGTATGCAGCACACCTACTGCTCCCATTATGACCAGGACATTACACAACGTCTAAGAGATAATTCACCTCTGCCTAATTTATCCCCTCTGGTTCACTTCAGTTACAGTATTTTTATGCTCTGTAGTTCACTCTATTAATACTTAAGGCTGCCTTGAGCTGCCCATCTTCCATCATGACAATAAAAATGGTACATACACCTTTTGCCAGTCCTGAAGCTCACACCAGTAGTAAAGACCCAACATCAATCAAGCAACAACCACCAAAGCTGCAGTGCCTTAATATACAGCCTGGACAATGGCCACTGAACACTTGCTCCAGGTAAACTCCAAAGAAATTTCAGATCATATCACACATCATCCGGTACTTTTCTTTGCGGCCATTTTGAAAATGGACTGTAATCCGCTGACAAAAGATGTTACAGAAACTAATGCTAGGAAGTGCAAAGAAGTAACATTATATGCTCACTTTGGATGTCCTAATGTGAGCTCGATACGCAGCTCTTCAGATGTGAAAAATCACTGACAGATAACACACGTATATGGGCAAATGTGGATTATAGCATCAGCCCACCGTAGCTTCGTAGAGCTGGTACCACCTACAGCGAAGCTGTCATGACTTATCAATTACACGTGTGAGTTTGCTGCTATGAAATGTTTCAGAGTCTGCACACAAAAAGCCTGGTCTGGCTCAACAGACCAAGTGATGCAAACTTTGACAAGCAGGTTGTCATAATTAATTATCCATAGACTATTATTATGACTGCAGACGTCCCAACACTGTTCGGCTGATAACTGCAGGACTTTTGTGTTGGCATGAGTGTGCCAATGGAAACAGGAGGTCTACATCCCTTGTGTACAACTGTGGCCTGCAGACATGCAGAGATGCATCGGTTTCCACATTAGTCATCATCCTACGGGATCTACGACGGGGATGTTAAAAACTGAATAAGCAAATGTATAAACAGCAGTAACAGGGCTTTACAAGCGGTTATGTGTTTTCACTTAAAAACATAATATAACCACCACCATGACACTTTTAACTAGACAGGAAGAAACACTAAGATAATATTTTGGATAATTTAAAACAATTTTGGTATTTTCACTATGCAAACTAAATCGTTTTACACCTGCAGGATCTCAAACACCCCACAATCAGACTGAGTAAGCTGGTGATTAGTCTACAGAATGCAAGAACACCAAACACCATGCGGAAGTTGCAAATCAACATCATTACATGTGTTTTAAACACTAGGTTTTTATGGAGTGTGAGCGCCACACTGCTCACACTCCATGGGGAAGTTCCTGCATCACACAACCTTGTCCTCCATGAAACGCTTGTATTGATATGCATGAGTGGAGCTACAGAAGTCCTAGTAAGAAACGCAGCTGTTGACTCTTAGCCCGTGAATTGTCCCACTCGGAGAGAAACCACAGACTGAAAATGACTAATTCAGTAATCACCCATAAACGACCAGCTCGCAGAAACGCCAGTCGGAGTCAGCATGGAGTTCTGTTTGCTCTGTCACAGCAATAAATGCATTTTACAGTCAACCACAAGCGTTAATAGGTCTGCATCCGTGGCTAATCTGAAGTGAACACTTTGAAAACTTCACCCCGCAGAGATGAGCGGCGCAGATCGGGACAGAGTTGAGGTGAGCGGCGGCGTCTTGCCAGCGGATTACTCGTTTCACGGCGGGGGAATCGACATGATCCGCTGGAAATATTGGCACGGCGAGTCGCCTACAATAAACACGCTCATGCGTCGTGGTTCAAAGCCGCGTCACTCGCGGATGCGTGCGCGTTTTTACGGGGCTCGCGTGATCATTAATGCGCGTAAAACATGACGACAATCGACCCCAAAAAGACGTCTTACCATGTTTTGGCTCCGAAAGTGCTCAATTAAAATCCTTTTCGGACGGGCACGGGAGCCACGGACACTGGCTGACAGGACAGCTCCAGCCTCCCCGCATGGGCACATCAGCACTCTGCTGCCCCGGTGTCTTTAGCCCGACACAGCAATTCACCGGAGGACTGGATCCAGGGTCTAATGCGAGCAGACTGCATGCTGCTGCAGCCTCGCTCAAATATCTCTGAGTCTCTGCCTCTCTCTCTCTCCCTCACTGTGGTCATGACGTGTGAAGTAGGTAATCTTGTTACACCGGTCAGTAAAGGTGAGTCGGCGCGAGCTCCGTTACTTCCGGCTATATGCACCTCACCAACTCACATATACACTATGTAAATACCCCTGGGGCAGTTTATAGTCAATACCATAGCTTTTCTATGTGATAAACAGGAAAAAGAAAGTCACTGAAGCCACCCATGAAGGTCAACCTAATCCATAACTTATTACAGTGTGAGAACTGCAGTCCCACTCTGACCACAGCCAACCTATAATTTCCCACTGAAGGTCAAAAAAAAACTTGTCAATTATTTTAGAGTTGCATCCATTAGTTTTGTGTGTCTGTATTTACTGGAGTGTAGCTGAAATATAACAGCACTAGAGGCAGTTAGCTGTGATTTACTGCAACAATCACTGGCCTCCTCTTCCCTCCAGCTTAACCAAAGAAAAAAGCCTCCTATCAATATGCTCTAATTAGCTGCCATCCTAAACAACTAAAGGTGGTTGGGAATATTCAGTAAAGTTATACACAAGGGACACATCTGGGGGCCTTGTTCATTCATAGGTAGATTTTAACACAGTTGTCAAAGTCTCTACCCCTAACTGAAGATGTCATTTGGTGTGATACGTGAACTTGTTATTGTCTATTAATCATTTTAACAAAAGCAGACACACAAAGGGAGTCAATAAACAAACAACTATGAAACTAGCTGAAACTAAATGGACACAAACGAAGTCCAGGCACATTTCTCAGGTAACAACAGCAATTTAGGCCTTTGGTTAAATGGCAAAAGGTCTCTGTAAATATGTAAAACGATCATAGACAATCCATGGTGCATATGCAGGATGCCGGCTTCGACTCGACTTCTCCCAGGTGTTTCTTATTGCAATCCATCCTGATTGCAATAAGAGTACAGTGCAGCCATGCTAGCAGCTCTGTGAGGCTGAACTTATGTTGAACAGTACATAATGTCAGTGATGTTAAGATTAAACAGGCAGAGGACCAACCTACTGACAGAGTGACGTTACCATCTCTGAAGATTCAGAGGATGACTTTACCAACTTGTGACTTGTTTTCTATGCCTCTAGTTTGGGGAGTATCTGTACTGTATATGGATGGTACATCTGCCTTTCCAATTAAATACTCTACATGCTCTTCCACAATCCCTCAAATTATGTTATCTGGATGTTTTCAGCTCAATAACTCAGACAAAACGGGTTGGGAAACACTGATCTAAATAAGACTGACGCATACAGAAAGTCCGCATGGAATGGATATTCGAACATGACCTTTTATAAAAGAATATTCAGGCATTTGGAGCTTTAAACTTTGTCTCACAGACTTCATTGAATAAATGTTCTTAGAGTCTCATTACCATGTATAATGCAGGAACACAGGCTCATTAGGCACTGTGTCATGTCACTTTGTGTTTGAAACAGACAGAGGTAGCCACTACCTTTTCAAAAGGATGTAGCTGTTTTTCTTTTCCTTTGTAGCTGGGTGATTTGTAATTTCAAAGACATGCAGCCCACTTTTAAATGATATATCAGAACCATTATTAAACCTAAGACAAGATAATTGCATATTTAGTCTATCATTCACATAACTGCCAAAATAAAATCTGAATAAAAATAGCCTTCTATTAAGCATTGTGGTTGGATCAGCATAGAGAACTAAGCTAGGCTAAGTCAAAACTACCTCAATTTGGCCTAGCCCGTTTTTGCTATGGTAGAAGGCTTTGAGCAAAAGCTCTCTAATAATCAGCCCCTGCCACAGTACTAATTCTCCCTCTCATCTTGTCTCGGTTGCTGCATAGAAAAGGGGGCAAGGTTCAGGCAGGAGTGAAGACAGTCCACAGAGAAGGCTGATTAAGGTATATACTGCTCTTAGGAAGAGAGTCTCTTTTCAGCACCCTGGTAACGCCTTCTTCGTTAGAAATGACCAAACATACATCATACTTAGCTAGGTGTGTCTGTCTTCGTATGTGGTCATGTATGAGCTTTAAAGTATGTGTCTGAGCACTGCTAATTAAAAGTTAAAAAGAAATGAAGTGTAACAATAACCACAGGCCCTTTTCTCATAAGGCTTTTTAAAAAGCAATTAAGAGGACTTTCACTCTTCATTATTCTATTATGCATAAGATCACTCTTCAAATATCTGCAGCGTGTGTGCGCATCCCGATAATGTTTACAAAAAACGGCTTGGGAAGAATTATTTTGTTCTAGAAAGGACTGGTTTCTGTGGCTCAACTCAAACAAGTAATACATAATTGAACTAAAATGTCCAAAGATTTTTTCTTTTTAAAACTCATTATGCAGGCACGAAATACTTCTAACCAGAAGCTGTTAGTTGACTTTGTAGTGTCATGTATTCTTCGGAGAATGCTCTGAGTTATATCAATGTTTGGTTCCTTTTGCCTGTAAAACCAGGGAAGCCTGGGGGCCCCGTTATGAATGATGTGCACTGCTTATTTGTATTCAGTTGATGGTTCAGTCGCTAAGCAGTCAAGTCTTCTTTGGGGAAAATAATTCCTATTAGTGATGTTGCATTAATGCAGCAACTTCAGGCATTTCTTTAAAACACTAGAAACTGATTTTCCCTCGAAGAAAAAAACTCCCCACAGTAACAGACAGCAATGATTTAATTTTCTTTAACGTATGCTTTCTTTGGTTATATTTGGGGGCCGCAGAATGTGTTTATTTATTGGTTTTGGGTGGAGGGCAAACTTTTACCTATGGAAGTGCACTAACCCTATAAATTTGTTGTGACAGCAACGTCTGTAGCATTATGCAGATGTTTATTCCATAAATGTGAGATGAACAAGAAAAGTGCTGATGGTTCACTCTTGTGTGAGAATAAGTCAGCTGGGGGCACGTGCTTCTTCTTGAGACCTCTAAATCAATGGCACAATAAATCATTCAGAGGTACATTTCTACGGGACTGCGGTCATCCTCGGATGATCAGGATTCCTTGGATGTCGTCTTTCTAAAATCTCTTTGATATTGCTTCACCTCTTTAAGGCGAGCTCTTAAAATATACTGTCAACAAACACTTCAAAGCAGAATCAGTGATGCTACAAGATGTGGGAAAAAAAATCAAGGGCAAACAAATAGTGACACCACAGAAATGCACGCTACACCTTCAATATCACTTTTCACTCAGGCTAAACTGTACAATTCTTCTTGTTGAAGCATTATTTCCCAGGACTGCATAAATGCACTCAGCTGCTCAGTCCCGAAATCCTCTGCCCGTGAGCTCCCTGTAGGCAATCCCACGGGAGTGCGTACACCCGTATAGTAGTGTGTACCTGCATAGAGAAATCACAGAGACAGAGATCTATAGTTGCAAAACTGCTGAAAGAGCTAAGTCCTGTGATTTAACACCATTTAAATGACCAGTGTTAATAACATAATTTCAGAGGTTGGTGTTATTTAAATTAGAAAAAGCTATATTTTCCTCTTTGTACCATCTGCTAACCAAGTACCTCAAGTCAAAAGATGAGAGGACAGCTGAGAGGACGGCTTCCATAAATACCAATATGATATCAGTAATCTGGGATAAGATAGGTGTGCTGTGCTTTCTGAGCACAGCATGGTGCAATTTCTTCTCGCGGTACAATTTCTTGAGGCATGTGAACTAGGCTTCATAAAGTAGTGCTCAAACGAGCACCACCTCCACATTCACGCAAAAGGAAGACTTACAGAAAAGGCTGTTTTCTAAAAATTTTAGAGGCAGACGTTAGAGTTCTGAAGTACCACTGCTAAAATGCACACAACTGACACATTAGTGCATTGGCTAACATCTCCACAAAAATAAAATCCTTGTACATACGCGAGCTGAGTTTGTATGTGTGAGGTTGTTAGTTATCCATGGTTACTTATGTAGACACTCTCCCACACAGAACGAAGTATGTGGTGCTGTCCATGGTGCTGAAAGAGAGCCTGCTCTGTAGCACAAAAGCCTCGTGCACTCCTACCAGTGAGCTTACTACCACAAGTCTTCGCTGTTCTTCAACTTTTGAAGAGATTATTATAATGAATGAGGCTGTTTTATCTAAGAGAAGTCAGACACATATTTATGCAACTCACTAAACAAGTCAATACTTCTACTATACTTCTAAAAGTACTTAAAGAATAGTGGGTTGCTGGTAAAGATTTAGTACCCTAAGGTGGGTTCAGATAACCTTGGTGGTTGTGTGAGATTTGTTTATTTTAAACAAATACATAAAGACATGCACCAAAAGACAGACGTAGTTCTGCTTAGGGTGCTTGTTTCAGTGACGTGGCTTATTCTGCCTGCAGGCTTTACACCAGTCCCCACCTGACCCACTACAAAAATTGAAATTGGCTCTGTGCAAATGCTGAAGGGAGTCTGAGTTGAATAGGTGTCAAGGGACATTCATAGTTTGGCACTGACAGCTTGTGTGATATTGAGAGGTCAGAGCAATGGAGACAGCAGGCAAGCAAGAGAGAAAGGGCAAGAGGGAGTTAAGTGAAAGCCAACAAGGCTGTGTGTGTGTGTGTGTGTGTGTGTGTGTGTGTACAGAGAAAAAAACATGTGTTAAAGAAAACTGAACAAGTGATACAGTAAAAAATATAGGCAATGAGAGGACAGATACTAATATACCAGAGATAAAATGAGCAATACAAACATCAATACAGATTATTTGATTTCACCTACATTAGCCTCTCTCTAATGGCTCCTTGTAAAGTCTAGAATATAGTTTAAACTCATTTTCCCTACTTAAACAGCACTAAATGATCAGGTCCCAACAAATCTTAAAGACCTCAAAGAACCTTACTATCCCAGCAGAGCACTTCACTCTCAGAGTTCTGGTCTACTTGTGGTTCCCGGAGTTTCCAAATGTCCAATACAATGCCATCATTACATGTTTTTAACTTTGTGTCTTCTGTCCCCCCTAGTTGTGCTTCACCCTCTCCGTCTCTTTGTACATTTTTTTGCAAGTGTTATTGACCTTAGATGTGTGTTATTTCGCTTTGTAGCCACTGGTTCTCTCGACCTGCCCAGTGCTTCTTCTGCTGTTCTATTAATCTCTGTTTCCTGTTCTTTTTCCTCACCTCTTACCACTCATTCCAGGCAGGTGACCACTAACCCTAAGCCTGGTTTTGCTGCAGGTTTCTTCCATTAAAGGGAGTTTTTTTTATCTCCACTGCCGCCTAGTGCTTGCTCAAGTGGAACTATTGGGTTTTCCTTATAGTATATATATATATATATATATATATATATATATATACACTTTTTTTTTTTTGCAAGGTTCCAAACCTTGCCATGTAAACATGTCTGTGAAGATTCACATTCATCCAGGTGAAGTTGATAGAAGGTTTAGTCATGGCAACTGGACTTCTTAAAGTCCAGTAAAGACCTTTTGCTCTGCATCAACAGAACTTTTCAATCTCAATGCCGTGTAAAGTGCATTGAGGTTACCTTTGTTAAGATTTGGTTCTATACAAATAAAGACAAATTGAACTGAGTTGATTCTGTTGTATTCTGACAATTTTATTAAACTCTCCAATACATTGTGTAGGAATCAGTTGAAGAAAAAGCAGACACCGTTCCTTGTAGAAAAAAAAATTGTATGTAAAGAGGTTGCATGAACTTCAGGTATACTTAATTTGACTTATTCTAACCAAAATAAAAGAGGGGGCTGAGGCCAGAGCATGTGGCTGACTCACCAGTTTAGAATTTCCATGGGCTTAAGGCTGCACAGAGGGTGGATTTAAAAATAACTGTGACTAGATTGTTCAAAACGCCATGTTTGCGGTGCTCTTTACAGAGTTAGGAAATATACTACACGAGAAGATTGGTTTATATCCAACAGCAAATCTGACAATGTCCTATTCAACTGAATTAAAAGGCATACATATATAAGATGTCAAATATTTCAGCCGCTCTGCAAGTCTTAATAGTATAGACACAAATTTTTGTTTTATTGTTGGATGAGTTTTCTGCATGATACTGTATGCATAATATATGCATATGTAGAAATATGCTGTGAATACAACAGTGGTGTGCCAATATTAGGATGCTAGAATCTTTAGAATGTATTTATGATATGTTGCAACATTAACTTTAATGTGGACACATATTTCTTGCAAAGTGGTGAATGTAAGTACAAAGTTGACGTTAGCTGTGCTTGAGCGCTGCTCGCCTTTACCATTTTCTGAGGGGAATATCTGTTCCACTGTGGTAACCAGGTTTTCACTAAGTGGACAGGTAGTGCAGTGGGTTTATCAAAGCCTCTTGGCTGATAACGGCTTCCAGCTGTGGCTAAAAATGTGAAACTACAAGAATGGTAAGAAGGAACCGAAACAGACCACCAAAAGGTGCTGAACCACTTGATAGAGTGGAACTGCAAGTTAGGGCTTAGTTCTCTATGAGTGACAACATTTTATTATTAATCTTAACAGCTTTAAGGAGCAATATCTTACATTGATAGCTAAAGTGGTCGCAACTGAAACGAAAATAATTTTGTGCGTATTGCTGTAATTTTTTTTTTCCTTTCTTTAAATTGGCCTACAGCTGCATGACAGCAGACACATATGAGAAATAATGTCTTTGGGCTGCTCACATGGGCATACAAGCTAAAGGGGGCTGATAATTGGAACTCATGGGGACCAGAGCACTAACACCAGATCTGTTACTAGAAATCCCAGGGGCTATAGAAACCAACACTGAGGGCTGTAATGAAAATGTTCCCTCTTGATGTTTTTTTTACCCCCTTCGAGTCTTTTCTTCTCCTCTTCAGAGTACACCATGGCAACCGTGGGGAGAGAGCTCTTTTGACAGGTACCACAGTTTATTACTTTTACTACCAGGGGCTACTCAGACCTTTAGAGAGTCTATTAGTACTTAGAAGAGCAGTTGACTTGTTCAACTGGCCAACAGAGACTTTAAATTGGGTGGGATCGAATCATGTGCTCATTATCCATCATAGCTCGACACTTTGTGCAAACTAGAATCAATTAAGAGGCAAAGTGAGTGCTTCAGGAGAACACTGATTGGTGTCAGGCTTTGTGCTCAGAGCTGGGATTGTATATTTTATCACTCAGTGCAAATCAATACATACCTAAAGCAAGACAGTGGAGATCCATTGTTGTTTTTTCAAAGTAAAAAATAAATCAGAGACGACTGACTTTACATTTTCTTAGTGTGAGCTCTACAGTGCACAAAAGTTTGGAATCATTTTATTTCCCCCACTTATAAATCACTTATTCTCCATCTCTCCTTCTTTCCCTTTTTGTGTGAGCCCCGCTCTCCCTTTATCTTTCCTTACGCCCTTTGCATCTGGCACTTTAGATAAGAACCTAGATACTATCGGGATTTAAAACTCAGATGGCCTAAGATTTAAAAAAAGTACCAGCAGATACAAAGAGGACGGGAGAGTGAACAACAGCTTAAAAAAAAAATCAGTGTCACTGAAAAATGTCCTTGACCTATAGGCAACTAAATCTGCCTCACTGTTAGTTTTCATATGAGGAAAAAAAAAACGGCTATGTAAAACATCCACTGAAAAATTAAAAGTCCAGATTATCTGAATTCAGTCAAATGTGCTTAGCCTAAACTGTTCCCTATCTAGACATAATTTGGGCCATTTTATTTCCATCAGCCTAATAGCTGTGCCGCTAAAAAGTACACACCTCTTCCATAAAAATAATTTTGTGATTTCCCCCTGCACACACCCTGAGCGCCAGCTGCAAGTTCATTTCCGTTCTTAGGTCTTTCCTGTGTGCTGCGCAAGTGTGTGTAGTTGTGTTCAAGTGATGACTATGTACTTTCTGACATTTGTAAATGCCTTTCAGAGGCAATCAGACAGGGGTGATGTGACAGAGATTGGAATTGAAAGTGGAGTGTGTGGAATACACTAGTGGCGGATCAGGATTGGGGATGGACAGCTGTCAGGCAAACAATAAATGAAATACATTAGAATCTCACCCTAATCATAGCTTTGGACATGGCACCAAGGACTCCATTGTATAACTTGTCAGATACTGCCTGATGCACAGACGGCCTAGACTGAATCTCTCTAAGCATGAATAGAAAACACCAGTGAATTCAATTATGTTAAATTCTCCTGTGTATATGTATGAAACTTGTTAACCTAAAAAATATATATCTCTCAGAAATCTCACAAGCAGGCAACATCAACTGGACTGTGTTTTACAGCTTAAACAATAGTCAGTTAGCCATATATCTATGTTATATATTTATTTACAATAATATTAAGAGGAAAACAATACCATACTAACTAACTAACAATATTAATCTGATTATGTGTAATGTATATACACAAAAAACTATATTATATATATATATATATATATATATATATATCATTAGGCACCTGCCTAAATTTGTTTGAACAATTATTGCACACTTTCTGTAAGTCCTATAAACTTTGTTTCATTTGTCAAATCAACTCGTCACCTCTATGATATATTTAATTGAATTTTTTTATCGTAACAATCAAAGATTTATACAGCAAAATCATGAACATTGACAAGGTTGCCTAAACTTACGCACCCCACTGTATGTCCGAAAGTGATACACCTATTTAACAACATCAGTTGATAGAATAACTTACAGGTACGACTAGGTGACATTTGCTGCCAAACAGCAAACACAAAAACCTCGTTCTGCATAATTTTATCTTGCATACTACACAGCACTGGGTTTCTGACTTCCAGATGAACTGTAGGTCAATATTTTACAGGTGGCAGAATGCCAGGACATGCAAACACAGCCACACACGTTGAAAAAAGGCCAAGTTATCAGACAGAGCATAGCCTCCCTCAATTGTTGGCTGTTGTCTGCCTCCTGGAAACATCCAAAATAAATTGGAGACAAGTGCAACAACAGTCATCAACATGCCGCAATTCTTTAACATCCCATTAACGAATGCAAGGCCGAGGTATCGGAGCAGTGATTACTGCTTTGTCAGAGAGATGCATTCACGGCTTGGATGAGGATGGAGATTACATTAGTGTTATAGTAAAGCTGAAAAACAGCACTGAATTGAATTTTCTGAAAGACATGATACTCACTCTCTTGTTCTCGCTCGTGAAAGACTTTCGAAAAACAATGACAAATCTGATTAACGGAGGTGAACAGGATGGAGCCAGTGTCTCTGGTTTATTCAAATAAATACTACCTTTACTGCCTATTCTGTGATGTATTATATGAAAATATTAGAACTTTGAATATCAGTCTGTGCCTGGTGTCCACCTGAACCCAGCCAGCTGAATCTCCACCTGCATTAACACTCCAACCACTTGTTCGGCATAGATCTTCTTTACAGTAATATATGCCTCACTTCTGGCACCACTGCCTCTGTATTTCTCCCATTTCTCTTCTCCTTCCTTCTTGTTCTTCAGGTCACATACAAACTCTAAACCTGTCATTCAGTGTTTGGGTTGCAAATCTATGGGCATAATCTTTCCATGTGCATTGCCGGAACTGCTGCCTTTAGAAGTGTCGGATAAAATCAAAACCAGGCTATTCTATTTAAACAAGGAAACAGTGGAAACTGAGAGTCTGTGAAATAGATGATTAAAAACAGAAATTGTGGCACACAGAAATTCACACGGAATTGTAATTTGCATGCATTGGTGTGCTTAGATCTGGGAAAAAAATTCCAGGAGAAAATCTGAAAATTTGCATTAAATACAGAGTGATTTTCTAACCGCTCGAATGAAAGATTTTTAAAACAAAGTTTATTAAAAAATATAAATGTTTTTAATAATCATTAATTACATCAATCTCAGTCAGAGTGTGGCTTCTTCCTCCAACTGGCACAGATCTGTGCTTTACTTAGCAACTAAGCAGAAAACTCCTAAATCAATCGATTCCTAGTGTGTTGCTTTGGTTTCTCTCAGGCATCGACTGGAATTGAGTTTTCTGTCAAGCGCGTCAACACACAAATGGTTCAAACAATCTAACATCTCTGTTTAATTTATTTACAAAACACAATGTTTCCTCATGAGTTCCGCACAGGCAGCAGCTCCTGCTGAATCAACTGCTTTGTCCTCTAAATGCCTCTCTTACCCAAATCAGGATACACATATTGACTAACAAGATGTGCTGCTGGTTTTGCCTTTAGAGCAGCAAAAAAGCAAAGACTGAATCATCACAGTTGAGACATTCTGTTGAGACAATAATGAACA
This sequence comes from Microctenopoma steveboyesi, assembly GCA_032359275.1. Taxonomy (NCBI): domain Eukaryota; kingdom Metazoa; phylum Chordata; class Actinopteri; order Anabantiformes; family Anabantidae; genus Microctenopoma; species Microctenopoma steveboyesi. Next base: position 11,132,200 of record JAUMHF010000007.1, on the reverse strand, counting down.
TGTAAATTAATCATTCAAAATGCCTCTGGAAACTCTAAACAACACAATATGAAGCTTTCTTAAAGGTCAAAGATAAATGTATAGAGTAGGAACCATTTACTAACATTTGTGAACGGAATAAATGAATTGTCTTCAGGACTTTCAGGCAATGATTGCTAATAATGTGAAGGACACTGGAAACTAATTCCATAAACATCCATTTATTTAAGTATAGTTTAGAGATTTTTTTTAAAGTAAGAGCTTAGACCTTATTAATAAGAGAATGAAATTCTGACTGAGAGTTGGAGACTGACTATCAAGGGAATTAATAACACTGACAGCGACCCCTTAATTATGTACCAGGTGGACGCTGGACAAGCAGTTTCAATATAGCAAGAGATTTGCTTAAGACAGAGAGCGTCACAAAATGCCAGGATGAATCATCTTAGGGACATCAATAAAACATGACTCAGCAAAGCTTTTAAACCTCAAATGGTCCATCCTGTCTGATTTAGTGCAGTATGTCTCTGAAATGCCCGTCCTTAGTCCACTAGAGGAAAATCACAATATAACTGATTTGTTTAGTAGAACGTGTAAAACACACTAATCCACGAATGTTTGTACACATCAGAAAAGCAAAGATTGAATATTTTACAAGCTACAAAGACTGCTAAAATATTCCAATTAACAAAAAATGCTTTCATCATACAATATCTTACTTTACTCAGACGTCTACAGGAGAAAGCAAAAAGAAAGTATTTGTTTTACAATACAAAAACATCACAACCCTATGCTTATTACGTTTCCTCTTGAGCCATCATCTACTCACCTATTTGGGAATGAGTGTTATTCAGAACCTCGTCTTCAGTTAATCTGCTCTTTCCTCCACATTTCTTGTCAGTCTCCATTATGCTGTTCGGTGATGCATGCAGCAGCTGCCCTACAAACACTCAAATTTGTCTTGTGCAAAGATGGAGCGCGGCCTCGTATGGTGCAAGGTTATGCATTGTTGTGGATGTTGGGTGATGAGTTTCTGACAACTTTATCAGCCTGGCCAGAAAATTGACAAGTCAGGGTGATTTACAGCTTCAGATTCAAATTCAACTTGACCAAGGCTGAATTCCTTTAGACAACAAGCCCTGTGAGAGAAAACAAAGGTTCCTGCTATAACATTAAATTATATTTCCAGCATAGTTCCTGATTGGAGTTGAATATTTAAAGATTTTTAAATAAATGGTAGATAGCTAGCATATTTTCCCAGGTCTCCCAGTTCTAGCTATACTTATTCTTGGCATTCAGGCATCTAACATTGTGAATCTAAAACACAGAACATGCAGAACATCAAGCTATACATTAACATTGGGCTACGCATAATAAACAAAGTCACGAGTTTACTTAAAACTTTGTTGCTTGGCTGTGGCTCTTTAGGCATGTTTATATTTTTACAGCTTTCATGCATGCCCCACAGTCCTTTTTTATGTATGCGTTGTGCCGCGCCGCCTCTGCGGTGTAGTAAGCAATGCAGGCTGGTGCTAAAAGTTTAAATTTGTTGAACCTTGAGCCAAGCTGTTGTGGACTGTTGACCACTGCTTGAACAAATGAAACAGATAATTTTGACTTCTCGTTGATTTTCCCAGACTGTAGAAGATATTACATTCATATCCAAACCACAGCAACTGGTTTTCTTGATAACACACCAGCATGTCGATGCAGCTGCTAAACATTAGTCGAGTGTCTGAAAGAAAGTGAACTAGATTAAACTGCAGAGCTCCATCGAGACCAAACTTCACACACCTACCAAAAGTGTTGAAACTATGTCAAAGAAAAAGAATTGAAAGTGCAATTAATTTGCCATTTTTACACAGATGTTAACTCAATAAAATTCTTAATTCATGGCGATGAATATGAAATGCTAAATGGACAATATGAATCCTGATGCAGAACCAGTCATTTCACTATGAAGAGGAAAAACACATTTGCTTGTATTAGGGCTGGTTAAAGGAAGGTAAATAATAGAGCTACTTCTTCGACACATTGACTCAGGAAAATTACCATGGGCCACATAAAAGAACATGATGTTGTGTTGGCATTGGAGTGTATGAACATGAGAGAAAGAGACAGACTCTGACAGAAAAGAGGAAATTGGAGAGGAGAGAGACCATAACAGAGTGGAGTGCATACAGAATAATGTGAGTAAGACATGGCTTCAAGGAAACATGTGGGACTGGATGAACACGTGTCTCTGATGCTTTAGCAGATCACAGTACAGATTGTTACACCATTCCATATCTTAGCAATGAATAGCACTAATCACTGCATCTGTCGTGGAAAAAGAAGTGGGGAGACAAAAACAATGAAAAGGCAAGTGTTTCAGTGCTAGCACACTGGGCTAATGGTTTAATACATTCATTCATTTTAAATCATTGTCCATTAGGTCTGGAGATGCAAATCATCTGGTCTCCTAAATTACTTTCTTTTCAACACATCCCCTCAAGAAAAAGACAGTTGTAAAGGTTAAAGAACCTGAGCAAAGGGGGCAGATGTTTTCTGGAAATAATGCTCAACTATACTGTGCTGACAAGTCTGATAGCAGCTTGGATGATCAATGTTCTCGTCGTCCCCACGTGCTGACTACACTTTGGATGCTACCTCAACCCCTCCCGTCCCAGTGTAGTCCCGAGGACAGGATTCTGCTGCGCTGTGCCATGCAGTCTCAGCCTAGATTTCCCTTAACATGGAGAGCAGCCCTCTCATTGTTTAGCACTTCAAAAGGAAGCAGGAGAAAAAGAGAGAATAGCAAAAGCGAAAGAGTGGGAGAAAAGACGAAATGATAGACACATGGTGAGAGCGGAAACATTAAAAAGGCAAAGACAAAGCAGTAAAAGAAAGGAGACAAGAGTGGGAGAGGAAATATGAGAGATGGACAGAGCACGAAAGCAGGTAGTTGTTTCAGCAGCAGTAAAAACGAAACATATTTTGTATGTCTGCTTAGTATATTATATATGTGAACTGCCGAATGAACTACTGAGGTTCCTTATGTTCTGTGATGGTTTTTTTTATTTGACAAACAACAAAGACTAGTTGTTTTTAAGCCATCTTGTACACAAACTGGCAGCATCTAAAGTGCACAGCATTTCTGTTGAGGCCATATGGTGGTTTTCTCTGCATTCATGGCTTCTCCCTGTGGCACTGGTATATTCATCACCACAACTGCCTTTGACATTTCAAAATCTTGTCTAAGAGCCAACAGGTCTTCTTTCCAAAAATGAACAAAATTGCTGGTCTACCCACACTGGAGAGAAATAACCCAAAACAAACACACAATACATGTGAGCGTTTTGTAAACATACTTGAATATTCAGTAGAAAGATTAAATATGGTATACAAATTAATTCTTGTTAAAAACCAGAAGCAACAGATAAGTTCACGGTATTGTGAAGAGAATATGTGGGTCGAGTGCTAGTGCACTACTACACAAACAACGGGCCTTCTATCGATTGACTGATAACTTCATATTTTATAACCAGTGAAGGCAACGTTTGGTGAGCTGATAGGTTCTTTTGTCCTGAATCAGAGTCAAGTTTATCATTTCTCCCCAGCTTCCAGTCCTCTCTGTCTCCTGGCTGTATCTCTGTGTCCAGAACAACACAAATAATGTTCCAGATAGAGATAGTTGCTTGTTTGGGCTTATTTTCCTGTAAGGATCTGATGGTTAAAGTTAACCAACTAAAACACTGTTAACACAGCTGAGGTTATGGAACAAACACCCCAGTCAAACCTCCAAAGACGTCTGAGACGAAGAATCATCATCATGAACAAAACATATGTAAGATGAACAGTTGTGTTTAAGAGCAGAAAGAACACACAGTAAGATCAGGGAAAGTATCTGATTTATAGAGAATAATGAATGAATAATAATGACATTACATTACCTTATCTGTGTCTTATACAAAAGGTTTAGTACATGTGTATATTAATCACACTTTAAAGAATACACATTCGAAATCCCACTTGGGTGTGTTGTTTTATAGTTCTATATGGAGAGAATTCATTGTCATTTTAATAATACATTTTCATAGAGTCTATCATGGAGAAAGACGTCACAAATCCCACCCATTCATTTATCTCTGCAGATATTGAAAAAGGACATGTTTATATTGCATTTAATAGATTTTTTGAAAGCTAATCTATGTCACGTTGAATTATTTTCAGAACCCAAGATTAAAGGACTTGGTTTTCTATGTCATACACAAAGAACTATTGGCTTTAAAGTTAGATTCATAAAAGGACATATGAGGAATTATTATGTGACTCATCTTTCTGTGCTTCTTGTGTGTGTTTGGCTATGTTTTTTTTACAGAATCACCACTTCAAACTGCTTTACGATATAATGGAAGTATTCATAGAAATTATCCTATTACTCCTGCCACATGTGTCTTCAGCTTAGGACATGGTCCGTCTGCTGATGTGAAAGAGAGATAAAAAGCAGGAGAATTGAGTGATTGAAACACATAATGCCTCTAGAAGGAGGAAATTCAGATGAGTAAAGAATACTACATGTACAGTGTAAGAACGAAGTCCTTGTGTTTATTTTATTGGTGATCAGGAAGAGCATCTCTACAGGTCAGATTATGAATGTTTTCATTTCTAGTGACAACACCTTTTATGCAGCTTCTTGTATTTAAGTACACAATATACTCTTATGAGTTGTTAAGAGCCTGCATGAGGTAAGGCCTGTGCAGTCAGAGTCACAATAAATCGTATGCATCAACAAGCTTGAAGTTGTTGTGCTGCATTACTATGTAAAAAGTAATGGGCTATTGATTTTCTAATTGTACCGGCTAATATGAATCGATGCATTTGTCACCGTTTTTATTGTCCCAAACATACTGCACTACCAGTGGTCAGGCATTAATTGTCAGTAATTCATTCAAGCGAGCTATACGTGTCACCTAAAATCCTGTCAAAGCAAATCCCTCGGAGAGCAAATTGTAACGATTCTGGCATCAGCATACTTTAGGGGACTTCCTTCTAGTGATTTGAAGCCATAAATCTGCGTTGCCTCAGGCTCTTAGGCTAAGAAACTCCAATAATAAGTTGTAAGTGTCAAACATCTATAACCCTAATATAACAAACTCATCTCACTGGTGTCCATTGTTGGATTTGATAAGAGAAGGCTAATAGGTCATATTATATTGCATGAAAAGATACAATATTTTCTACCGGCAGGCCAGCTGTGCATAGCCAAACAGTAATGTATGTTTGTTCTTGACAATAAACTGCATTCGAGTTTTAGGAATATGACAACCTCACCTACAAAACCGGCTGCACCCAGCTGGGACTGAGCAACATCTACACTGTTAGTCACTTGCTCAGCAATAATAACGCAATTCAACAAAGACGGGAAAAAGTCACTGAAATCATCCATAGCAGCAACTCAGCTTGTTCTGTGTTCAAGACGGGTAAACCAGTGAAAAACTATTTTTCCATTCGCAAACTGTCTAAGAGGATGGTGGGGTCTGTGGGGTAGAAAATGAATCTGGGCACATGACGTTAAAAAACTGCAGTACGAAAAAACAAGCTGTAGCAAATGATGGTTTACAAATTCATTTACAGTAAATCCATCAATGCATCACTTTAAAAACACATTTAATGTAGGACTCGGTTCAGTTGAAGTGTTTTGTGACGCAGCGTTTCAAATGTGACCTGCTTATATGTGCAACAGTAAAACAATAATATTCTGTCAGAAAATGTTATCTACAGTAATAGCAGAAATCGCAATTAAGCATTTCTTAAAAATAATCTCACACCTTACTCTCACAGCTGCACACACCCGGCATTGAATGTGACACCTGACTTCATGGGATCATTCATCTGCACAGGGTGCTAAAAGCAGCTCCCCTTTATGAATCCATTCAGACACTGGCAGTCTGACACCTCTGGACTCGTACTGATAACCATTAAGCTGAGATATTCCTTATTATTAACACACGTAATGGCTGATGTGCTTTAATGGATAGTAAAAGCCACTGAGACATTTTCCAGCATGAAAACAGCCACTTTCGAACGGTCACTTTGGAAAAGAAGTCCGGAGAGACTGAATATGAGAGACAGCGAGATACAGCAACAGAAAGCGAGTGAAAGTGCGCTTTCCAATTAGTCCTAGTCATTAGCAGATGTCGTTAAACTCCAGTCAGTGTAAAAAAAATGAAGAAACGTATCGAGTTTTATCCGATCTTCTCAACACAGCGATGATCAATGATGGCCGTTATCCAGCTGAAGCTGAGCCGAAGGTCTCAAGCATCTCTCTCTTCAAGACCACGTCAAGCTATACACATTCAGCGTGTAAAAAGGGTCAAATGGACAACTGGATTGCTGTCTGAATTTTCTATTTTAAATATCATTGAATAAATCCTGAAATTTAAACCAACTTAAAAATCAGATTGCAAAACAGTATTGTTTTGCAATATATGTGTACTACATATTTGTACAGTATTTTGAGTATACAAACTTGTATTTTTCACCTAATCTTTAGCTTTACTGACACTTTTTTCCCTTTTCTGCTGCTGTTTATAAGATTCAGCGTCAGGTTCATCACTGACAAAAGTTGGCACATGGGTTTGCTGATTTACAATATAAATCAAGACTAATGTCATAGCCCAAAAAGATTGAGTGCATAGAGTGACTTCATTAGTATTTTGTCTTTTCCACAGGGAAACTGAGCTCTTACTTGGAACCTTGCTCTTTTGCTTTGCTGCACCCAGTACACAGATGACCTTTGTAGCACATGCAGAAACACTAAAAGAAATGAGGCTGTAACAAAATAAGTGTTACAGTATGTGGTCCTTCTGTAGTGTTTCATTTAACTTCTCTGTCCCTCTGTCTGTATTTCCTCTGTTTTAACTGTAAGAGAGGTGTCCTGCTGTCTCCATGTGTACCGCATGAACACTTGCTCTTTATTGTGCTTTTTTATATTATGAAAGGTCTGTGGAAGCCCACTACTTTTTAACTACAGTAATGACAAGGCTAAAGGGATGGCAATCTTAACTGGTCCACTGTTTCAGTCCAGACTGAAATACATAACAAATGAGCTGCCACAAAGTCCTATAAGTCTCAGTTTAATGCATCCCTACAAGGTGGACTTATTGGTTGTCATTTGGTTGTTGGTACAAATATACATGGTGATCTGACCTGATCTGTGTTTGAGGATCTGCTGCTACATAGAAAAAAACATGTACAGTACACACACACCCACACACTTGTTCTCAGATCCTTGTTGATCAGGTTATTATTATTCTTAATCATTATGTCCATCGAAACAAAATAAAAAAAACTCAACGTGACAGCTTCAGAAGTCACAATATGAATTGCCTAACATTGGGTATAATTAAATTATTGAAGTGAGAATGAATATCCCCTACATGAAGAGATGAATGAATGGCCTATTTGAAATGCATAATTATGAGTTTTTAATAACTTGAGGATCAAGATGGTGATTTACTGGGTAGTGATCATGTTATTAGTAATTATCGTTGACCTTACTTTGAATTAAAGGCCATGTTGAGTCAAAAAGAAAATTCTTAATGCACCATTACAAACCCAAAAGCACTGTGAGGAGGAAGAATATGCTGGTATGCTTTAGGTCCCGACCAGAAAGAAGACCTCAATCTGAAGCACTACTAAATAAAACAGACGTAGCAAAAAGGCTGCGGTGCCCTACTCTTGAATAACATATGTGCTTGTTGTGTTTTTGGACAGCACTGTGTAACATTTAACATAGAGTTTTATGTAGAAATGTGTGGGGGTCAAGCTTTTTCCACTAAAACACTTGTAGTAAGACAGAATGCTGGTCAGTGATTGCTGAAGCACTTATGGCCTTACCGAAAGGTGGCCCAGAAGCCTCTGGGTTCTACAAATAACAATCGATTACAGGAAAACCATACACCTGCTATTTCTCTTGCACTGGACTGAGTCATACTGTGTAAACCTAGGGTCAAGTACAATATAGATAATACAGTATGTAGGTTAGGCTGGCATGTCGATTTCTGGATAACCCATCATACTGAACAATAAGGTAGAAACAATGGCTGCTAAACGAGAACACATTTAGTGGACCAGGAGCACAAAGAATGGACTGTGTGTCAACTGATTTATATCATAAATGTATAATCGCGCAGACTGGCAATATAACACTTGAGTGTTCAAGTCTACAGCAACCATGAGAAAGGCTGACATGAGCAGACAAAATTAAGGAATATGTTGTCATTTTCACAGAAAAAAGACTAGAGGGTTCGTATGCTCTGTTGGATTATGTGAAAGGATAAAAAAAAGTGCACTTTTACAGATCCCAACTTGAAAGTGAGAAAGAGAGGCCTTCAATTAAAATCTGTTATCAGAACAGCTCCACATTTCACAGCTAATTTACTTAGATCATAAGGTGTGTATGGCTATTGCACAATCCTGTTGAGCGCCAATGAAAACGGTGGCCTTTTTTTCACATTTAGAAATCCATTAATCAAGCCTCTATCAGTAAGGAGGTCTCTTTATCATTTAACTATAGACAAGTGCTGTCATAATGGATGTTGCTTTGATAGAGGCTACAGTGAATGTACTATATATGCTTTTGAGCATGATCCCTCAGAGCAGGTGACTGTGAATGTAAAGTAGGAAGGACGAGGGCAGTGAACAGAGTAAAATTCTGAACTTCATCTAGGTCAACATTGTCAAGTGCTGATGAGTGGGAAGGAGTGTAATTGGTCGTGAAATTGTCATCGCATCTGCAAGACATTCTAACACTGCTTGGAAAGTGATAACCTTCACAATGGGATGCAAGGTTACTCAGCCATTTGCTCCTCTGGCTTGCCCACAAAATAAATGTACTGTCAAGCTTGAGGAAATATTTGTAAGAGGCCCCTGTTGTGGGTGTTATGAGAATGGTGATTGTGCTCACCAACTGGCTTTCGGATGCAAATGAGCATTTTGGTGTATAAATAGCCCTTGAGCGCCTGGTGTTATCGAAGTTGTCAGGAGAATTCATAAGGGAGGTACGCGAAGGGGAGAATTAGACAAGAGCGGAGCACATTCTGGCAAAAGGTTTGGGTTGGTGTCGTCAGTAATGGATGTCTTATCGAGACCAGTAAAGACTAGAATGTCAAAGCAATAAACACAGAGACAGCCATGATATCATCAGAACATTTATTCACTTGTGGAGTTGGAGGTTGGAAGTAATGCCACAGGTGCCAAGAAGCTAAGTGACTAGGCAAATACTTTGACTTTAAGTATGAAATTAGTATCACCAGAAATACTTTGATACAGCATCAATTGAATGCTGAAATAATAAAAATACACAACAGCATCAGTGATCTGATCAAGCTGCAGTTACACATTGTGTTTTCTGACAATTTTTTATCATGGCCAGCATAAATTTTTTAGGCAATATCATCATAAAGAAAACGCTCTTGTGTTGGCCTCAATAACTACTGGGAGGAATCTTGGAGTTATTTTGGACCAAAATATCTAATTCTCCTACATAGAATAAATGCTACCTAAAGATACTTATGGAGAATGTCCAACCATCAGTTTGTGACCTTAAGCTGAAACACTTTTGTAGCAGCTAAATGATTTGAAAACACACCAACAAGTCCACCTCCAAGTGGCTTAACGTGGCCTTTAGAAGAAGAATCCATGTTATTTTCATTGATATAGTTTTTCACATGTTACAACATAATTTCTTCTCTGCATTTGACCCAATGCAGAGTGAGCAGCCACAGGCGACGCTAGGGGAGGTAGCGCTGAGTGTCTCGCTCAGGGACACACCTGGTATGGGGGATAGGCTGGGTGACTAAGCTGGGAATCGATCCTGCTATTCCTGCATCCCAGCCCTCTGCCTTAACCACTGAGCTTCCAGGCCGCCAGGGGAGTTTTGTCACATAAGGCCAGGCAGGAGTGGATAGTTCGTATCTGGAAGAGGTAACAGGGAGAGGGAGGTCTGGGATTCCCTGCAAATCTACAAATGTGTCCAATTATTCTGCCAAATCGCTGAGTGGGAGCACATGTTGTCAGTTTGAAATGGATTAGTCCAGTTATCATCTACAATGCCTGCTCTATGCAAAAATACTTACCTGATTAATTGTGCATATCATGTCCAGTAAACTTTCATACCTGTCATTGAAAATCCCATTCCTGCGAGGTACCCATTCTATGCAAATGGGATCATGTTTTTACCTTATGTGAAATACCCATACTGGTTCTAGCAAGCTGCATTTCCAATCCCTGTGGCAAGAAAAGTGTTTATCCTCACATATGGAAGAAAAAAAATCACTTACTTCACTGAAGCAAAAAGTCATTTTCTCTATTGAATGTAGTACCACTCACTGGTGAGGTAATGGGCCTTGACCATTTGCATTTACATGCTGCTGTCAGCCAAGAGTGTCATAAGCCACATGCAGCAAAAACACCAACTTCCTCATCTTGCGAAGTGTAAGACCAATTGCACAAGGGCTGACATTTACGGCATGTGGCAAGTATCTTCATGCAAAAGGTTAAGTATTTCTGCTAAGCAGAGCAAAGTGCAGAAAAAATAGGATTTTTTCCCAGTTTAATTGAGTCTCTCACATTAACTTCAAAGCAACAAAAAAGTAATTCCCACTCTTTGCTGGTGTTCATTTTCCCAAGCTAAAACCTTGTCCTCTTCATTAAAAGCCCATCTTTCCTCATCGCCTTGAGCCTGTCATGTTCAAACACTTTTCTCAGCTCCTTGGTAGGCTGGATTAGTGAAATATTTGATATTAAATGTCAAAATAGTGGGAAAAGCAGCTTGGACCAGGGACCACCGTGATTGTCTCAAGGAGACAGGAAAATACCTAATTTGTCATGAATGTCAATCTAAAATCTTACCTTGAAAATGTAATTACAGCAATGTTCCTGTCCTCCTTGTTCCCCCCACTGGGATTGTGGTCACTTAAAGTGGCTAGCATATTTTTACTATGACAATTTAGAAATACTAAAAAAGGTCCCAAGACAATCCCACCAGATTAACTGTAAGATGGTCCAATGGCCATATCACATGCAGAATGCTCTTTTGAATATAACCTGGCATTAATGTTTAATAATAATTGCTTGCACAAATTCCTAACATATAACTCATCAGTGGCAAGTTAAAATATTGGCTATGACCATTGTCTCATATTGCTTAGCAGAGATAGATATGAACATGTCGTCTATAATCATAATGAGTGTTGGATGAAGAATTATACGAGTAAATACCCCAAATCTGTTGGGATGCTGTTCAAATTTAAAAAGTTTGCACAGACTTTGATTTGGCTGACTTGGTCAAAGGGATAGTATGACAATGTTTGGCATGACTCAGTATTATTCAAGACAGTGGAACAGTTAAACTGCTTGTGTAATTCTAATAAATACAATTCTGATGTATATCAAGCAAAGAAAACACAGGCATATGATAATTGAGGGCTTAATACTGTATTGTATATGCAAGTATGCAGCATCTACACATCATAAAAGAATAAGTAAAGGTCAATGTTTTTTCTATATAGCAGCAGTGGAAAAATAATTGTGACCTGTGTAAACTGCCAAAAACTAGGGAAAACTAAATAAAAAAAACCTCTGAACTTTTTCCTAACACAAAACCACTATGGCTGACCACAACCTGTCAGGAAACTGCAACCCAAAATATCAATGGATAGTTGGACACAGCAGAAAAGGGTTCTGTTTTTTCTCCCCAATGCATTCCTTGTCAATTTGCCAACTGAGCATTCACAAATCCACATCATTTCTGCAGAGACTCTCCTGAAATAGGTATCTAATTATATGTTCTACTGTGGCAGTCATTTATGTACTACATAAATATATATAAACATACATGCTCTTCATGACATTCTCACCTCACAACTGATTTAAGAGACAGAGCCACAGGTGTTCATGAACCAAATTATAGCAAGTAAGTAAGAATTGAAGGTTACTGACAGAATCTATAATCTCCAGTGCTTAACTATATTCAGTAAAACCTATTCACTGAGAAACACAGACACGAGACAGCAGAGTTGTATTGTCAAACGACTGCAATGACTCGGGACAGCTGCAAAAAAGGAAGAATATGGTGAAGTAAGGGCTGCTTCTTTCCAAACATTCTGCCCTTGCTTGATGTTTAAAGATCAAAATATAATTGGACCATTGCAATCTTTCTCCGTCTTAACAGCCATTACTGTTGTAAAAATGTCACACAACCTGACACATTCACACTGACACAAGAACAATCCTAAATGCATATGCTTATGTTAGAATGTGAAAGAAAATCAGCCATCAAACATATATTTTAATTAGCTGTAGCCCAAAGTATTAACGTATGGGACACAGGTTTCCTCAACTAGTCTCAAAGGTGCATTATAGAAGACTGAACTATTTCTCAATTTGACAGCATTAAACTCGTGCTCCAGGATCTAATCACTGTAGAGTAACTAATAGAGTGCATGTTACAGAAGAGCATCTGCATTGATTTTGATCAAGTCAAGCTCTATTTCATCTGACCTGATTATCAGAAGATGTCAAAATAATGACATTCCCTCCTTATAATGAATGAGATTATTATTAGGCCACATTCATCACAATTATGATTTGATTAACATTTAGTCTAGGACACAGCCACAAAAGATGCAACAGAGGAAAAAGTTCTAGAAAAAATGTCCTTTAATATCCAAAACCAACCAAAGCTGCTTTGTTTAATGCATTCAATCTCCTAGTTACAAAAACATATTGGCTGTTGTGATAAAACTGTAAGTCTTTCTAATTCATCCAGATGCAACAAAACTGCCTGGTATGATTCAGATCAGAATAGATGCCTATTTTAAAGTAAAAAAAACAAAAACTACACATATATATATGAATTTAAAAAGGGTGCACAAAAGTCAATATTCAAAACACAAACCTTTAATTCTTGAGCATTTGCTGGACTACGCTTAAAATGTCCCACGGTCTTGCGACATTTGGCCAGAACACTTTCAATGTGAGCCATGGAAGAGTTTGTTAAAGGAAGAGTTTGTGTTTTAAATATTGACCTTTGTGCACCCTTTTGAAATTCAGCTGGCATGTCTGTTATTGTTAGATTCTAGAATAAATTATTATTGTTAAAGCTAAAATCTCATTTTAATGGCCTTTATTGTTCTGATATTCTGCTTGCACTTTAACCTTTAGGCCTGGGTTCAGTATTATTTCCTATCAGAAGATACTAGAAAGATGTCCCTAATGTGAGTCACTGTTGATGACCTTGAAGATTTTTTGTAAGTTGTATTTCACAGGAGAGAACCTATGTTAAAAGACTGAAGAAAACTATTATAATTCTGTTTAAATTTAAGCATACATTCTTTGTATTTATTCTGCATTTATTTCATTATATTGATTAAATGTCTGTTACAAGCATATATATAAAATTGAAAGGCTATTGATAAAGAAATTGCGATTAATCACAATTAATTACAGAAAACTTTGCGATTAATTAATTAATTTTTTTTAATCGATTGACAGCCCTATTTTTTAATCAAATACTTTGCTGTATTACTCTATGCTGTACCATGAACAGTACATAGGTGTTAAACTTCCTATGACCTCAGGAGGCCTACATTGAAACTAAAAATGTAAAACATTACATAATTCTTAGGCAAACACCCTATTCAGATTTAAAAAGAAAACTGTATAGCAAGTGTGGCCTGCTGAGGGCAGAAGGAGTCATTTAAGGCTCCATCTAATGTCCCTCTACAGGACATTGGCCACACACGAGCCAGGCTCCAGAAATTTAACTGTTAGAATGAGTTTAACTGACTTTCTAAACCAAGGGTAAAACAATGCGTAGATCACGGGGTTCAGACAGGCGTGTACAAACATATTACAAAGGCAGCAGCAGATGTATTCATTAAATCATCTTGGCTTGTAAGAGAAACACAGTAGAACGGGCAGAAGCACATTAGAAACACGCCTACAACACCACCAAGAGTCCTGGCTGCTTTCAGTTCAGATTTAGCTGTTACTTTCACTGAACTCTGTGTGACTGTTGTGATGTGAGACCTCATGGCGCGAGCCTCGGTCACAGCCACTACAAACACTCTCACATACAGAACCACGATAAGAGTGATGGGAACAACGAAGGAAAAAATAACATCCACAAGTCCAGCAATCTCATTAATGACAATCACACATTCTCCAACGCAGGAGTTAAACCTGCCCGGTTGTTGCAGGTTGTCCTTCAGAATAAGAGTTTGAAAGATTACAGAACACGTCCAGCACAGACAAACACACATTTTTACTTTCTTTTCTGTGACTTTAGTGGAGTAATGCAGAGGATAACAAATAGCCACATATCTGTCAACAGATATCAGCACCATGGTTCCTACTGAGGCAGAGGAAATAAAGTAGTCCAGATACTGATACAGAGAACACATTAGGTCACCCAGGAACCAGCAGCCATCTATGAAAACCAGTCCAAATGTCAGGTAACCTTCTGGTTCTGTACAGTTCTGTGTTTTATTGACAGAGTTCCTTATGTTTACTGGTCAGCCATCAGAAAGTGTTGACCCTGTTTTCCAGATATTAGACTGGAAAACCCAACTCACAGAAGACAGTTTGCAATTTAGTTTTTAGCCTTTAACTCTCAGCGAGCAGCATAAATCTTACAAAAATAAACGCACAGGACAAAAGCATGATTACCACTTACTGATCACATCACTCATAACAGGCACAGCATTAAGATAAAGCAGGAGCCAGTCTGTAGTGAAGAAAGTATCTTTCTTTTTTTTTTAGCTCACATATCTCTGAAACACTGGTCAGTGATTTACTCAACATGCTCCAACACTCTGTGGTGTCTTCTTACAGCATGTTGGTCTCACGAGAACCAGGCTTCAGAATTTTAAGTGTCACAATAAGTCGAATAGATTTTCTGAACCAGGGGTAGAAAAATGCATAAATCATAGGGTTCAGACAGGAATTAAAATAATACAGACATATTACGAAGGAAGCAGCTGAAGCACTGACCAGCGTGTCATTGCCTGTGACCGTCACACAGAAATATGGGAACATGCATAAAAGAAAGACGACCACAATGATACCAAGAGTCCCTGCAGCCTTCATCTCTGATTTCAAAGCCGACACCTTCACTGGACGCTGCAGTGAGACAACTGCAATGTGAGACCTCATGGCACGAGCCTGAGTCACAGCCACCGCAAACACCCTCATGTACAGAACCACAATGACAGTCATGGGAACTATGAAGGTAATAGTAAGATTTACAACATGTTCGATGAATCTGATAACTAAGCCGCACTCTCCAGCACAGGAATTATACCTGCCTGGCTGCTTCAAATTATCTTTCATCAGCAGACAGTGAAGGAAGAGGGAACAGGTCCAGCACAGTAAGACACAGACTCCAACTCTTTGTAAGGTGACTTTGGTGAAGTAATGCAGAGGTTCACAAATAGCCACGTAGCGATCAATAGATATGAGCACCATGAGTCCTATTGATGTAGAGGTAATAATGAAATCTGCAACACAATACAGAGTACAAATGGCGTCTCCAAGGAACCAGCAGCCGTCTACGAGCATGATTTGAAACAACCAGAGGAAGCCAACGAAGAAATCTGACACAGCCAGAGAGAGGAGGAGGAGGTTGGTGGGAGTGTGGAGCTGCCTGCAGACAGAAGAGAC
>JAUMHF010000007.1:11087891-11116413 GCA_032359275.1 Microctenopoma steveboyesi | reverse complement strand
CAGAAAACTTTGCGATTAATTAGTTAATTTTTTTAATCGATTGACAGCCCTTAAAAATATATATATTAAAACATCTGATATATATATATATATATATATATATATATATATATATATATATATATATATTTATTAAAATGCATATTTTAATGACACTGCCACAACTGTACTCAATATTTATCAATAAAATAAGATCTTGCTCAGCCTACACTGATCATTTTTTTCTTCCTTCTGCCTCTACAGCCAAAGCCTTCTGTTGTATGGATATAATTTATTTATAAATATTTTTTATTATCTCTCCAAAAGAACCAAGTGAACAAACTTACTATGACACTCATGTTAAATGAATGCATAAAATGTAAATATTCCAAGTTTTGGAAAACCAAACCAAGCTGCTAAGTTATGTGCATTCCTCAGTACAATGACGGGTCATGTGAACGCAAACGCTCAAAATTCATATTGTAACACAAACCCTACAAAAAAACATATCAGCTTAGATTCTCTGTGAAAAGACTAAGGAGAATCACAGTCTAAAACATAGCTACATGGTTGCCTTTTTTTAATGCAAAACATTCAAAACATGTTCTGCATTTAAACATTTACCCTTAAAAATATCTATTAATACAAAATGCTATGCAGGTTTCTGTTATGTTGCCATCTAAATATTTTCATGTAAAAGCAATAATATCCTCCGATCACACGAATCCCATAAACTCTTACATCAACTGGCTCTAAAAATAAGTCGCATTTGTAGAGGTACAATTTCTGTTACCCACTGCTTTAGAATTCAACTGGAACTTGTGTTACAAAAAAGAGCTGTAAATGGCATCTCCTCACAGTATGTATCAGACATGCTCTTGTTTTTTAAATCCAGCAGTGATCTCAGGTCAGTGTATCATGCTGATTTTTATCAACAATGTGTGCATTTAGAATAAGCAGTATAGTTCCCTTTATAATTAATATGACATTTCTTATAATATATAAACTGTCAAAGTTCTCACTTCTAAGTCAAATTGGGTCGATGATCATATATAAATGCTGTTTATGTATCAGAAGCAAATAGGTTTAGTTTAAGAAACACAATGAGGAGACAAACATATGTCAAGCGGACAGCAGCAGGACTGATTGTACATGCTGAATGCACAACAAACGCAAGCAAGCGTGCATTTACCATGGATTGCACATTAGCTGAAAGGACACAGTGGTGGCAATAAAGAGCCAAATATTAACTTTTATGCTGCTATATGAGAATCAGTGGGTTCAATATTCCATGACATGGAGTTAAATGTAATGCATTTGAAAAAATTCTAATAATTCAATAATCATATAATACATTATGGTCTCAGAGGACCTGGGCAATTAACTCACATGCTAAAGTTATAGAACATATCCCACAACCTGCCACACCATGCACAGATATATATTCTTAGTCAAGTGTGAAATTAAAGTCATGGCCACAGTGTTATCTGTTCACACCTACAACTGGTGCAGCCAATATTTAGTCAAGCTATTATTATGGTATGGTAATTCGAATCCTTCCTCTCCATTTGCTTTTTGTAAAGCAGTATTTATTTGGAGCATGGGCAAATATTAATTTATGCTAATAGAATCCCAATCTGCAAACATACGGACACTTGCAAACTTCCTCGCAAAATATAAATTAAGATAATGTGCATATCAGCTCCTCTTCAACGGTTTCTTCTCTAGACTCAAGCTGTCACTGGTTCTTTGAGAAAAAAGTTAAGAGATACATTTATTTAATATGCAGCTGCTAGAGGAAGATGATGCTTAAGAAAATGTACTAATGTACAGATTGGATATTTATCATTAGACTGACATTAACTAAAAAACTCAAGTAAACAACAAACATCTTCTCACATTAATAGAAATTGCATAAAACATTTTACTTTTGCAACTAGTTCTTTCTTAACCACTGCTCTTTTCAAAGATCATTTTTGAAATTAAGACATTCATATCTACCCTCACACATACATTATTTTCACAGTATTCATGATCCTAACCAAAGGGCCTTAGCTGCTGGATGATGGTGAGACAACTTCCTGGTGGCTTCTGTAGTCAATTATATTATAAATGGGTTTGAGATAGATGAGAAAAAAAAAATCTAGAATAGAATAGGTCTGCCAAGTAAAGTAAAGTAAAGGTCTGAAATATGTCCATATGCATCTTTTTCATATTCACAAATGGCCATCTTACCTGTTCATTTTAGACCACTGAAATATGTATTCTCCTCTCATGCCTTGGCTGAGACTTTACTGCAGCTGCTGGCCACAGCGAATGGTCAAGCTCTACTATGATCTAATACGTCTATAAATTCACAGCACCTCGACACTGAGGCTGTTTTCTCAATCTGTAGGTTATTACAGCATCAAAATGGGAAAAATAGGTATTTTTTAATATGAGTAATTACTTACTTTATGTATTTACAAATTATTATTTCCAGTCTGGATCTATACTGTTACAATTACTAAGGATCACAAAGAAATGACCAGTACTTCACTTTCTTTTGTAATCCAGTGCAGTCTTTTAAATAATTGTATATCATTTGCATTCTCTTTATACAAGTCATTCACATTTATTGTAAATGAACAATGGCTTCTCCTGCTACTTCAGCCACATGCAGACTTCTGCACTTCAGCGTGTCAAAAGTCAACCGTCATTGATGCGGGTACGGAAGAATTTCTTCTCTGCTTATTTCAAAAAAGAGAAAACCAAACTGCAGCCTTGACTTCTACCTGACACAGACCACAGGCAGCCATTAGTACTTGCTACTTTTTTGTGCATGACTTCTCTCTGTTGCTTCTTTATTTCCCAAAGCAAAGGGGGCATCTGTCTCTCTCAACAGCCCTGGACAGAATACTGCAGAGCATTGCAATTTCACACACTCACGACAGATAAATCTTTCTGCTTGGCTGGCCATGAATCTTCCAGAGGCTGAGTGGCCACACAGCGTGGCACTGTGGCACCTGATGTTAAAGAAGCTGCACCTTTTGAAATTAGGGATGCACCCGTACTCCTTGTTAATAGCTTTTTATGAGGTGCAATTAGAGTCGATTAAAAAGCCATGGAGCTAATGAACAAGTCAGGTGTTTTGTTAAATATGCATCTCGTTGCAATTCTGCTTTAAGGAACTAACTTGGTGTGGTAGCAAGTAGTAGACAAAAGTGAATAAAGTCTAACAGAATATGCACACTCTTTCATGGTAAATATCTGTGAAGGTTCATCCAGGTTATCTCAAATAGGTTTTATCCAATAGCAACTGGACTTATTTGGTCAAGAAACCAGTTGCTTTGGATAAAACCTTTTTAAGATCTTTCATGTTACTTCAGTGAAGCTGTAGTTTCTTTCGAAGCCGGCTTTCAACTCTCTTCCATACCTCTCAATCATCAGATGCTATCCTACTGAGTGAGCCATGACAATGGGTTGCCTATAGAGCACGACACAGGCAGAATATCAATGGAGTCAGTCTGGCCTGAGGCACTACTCTTCATTGCTCATTTCCCAAATGTGAGCCTCTGGAAAGAACTGGTCAAACTCTGGACTGATGGATAAATCTCGCTGCCTACAAGTCACGTGGTCTTCTCACTTCTGCATTCTAGTTAGTAAATAAAAAGCGGTTAGCAAATTGACATTTTAGTGAGCGATAATAAAAAAAAGCTCTAACATGGCTGCGTGTTTTGGGAAGTGACAGGCACCAATGTAAGGTGTAACCAGAGGGAAGCCTCCTAAACATGCACAAGCAGCCCGTACGGTGAGGTAAAATGTCCGTGCACACTTCAAGAGCACTAAGCAAACCAGTTGCTTTTGAGAAGGGCAGAGATGAGGGAAGGGCTGGGGAATTTTACCTCCTTCAGTACCACAGGATAATGGGTTAATGCGTCATTTGTCTTAATGCAGGATAAGCAGTACTATACACATACTATCACCAATTGCTACTAGATAAATTCAGCAACCTTCAGTGACTGAGGTACAACAGAATTAAAATGTGTGAGGTTCAGGCAGTAAATGCTGTATGTGTGGTAGTGGTCTCTGGTTTCAGCCAAACTGCATGTGACCAGTGTCCCAGCGGTGGCTTTTACACCTGACTACTAGTCTCTGCGAGGCATAAAAACAGTTCATCACTATGATGTGAAAGAAAGATGTGAGGTTCCTGTGATGTGTTTTGAAGTGAGTCTGCTCTACAGTCAAATGAATGAGCGCTCGTGTCTCGCTGACCAAATATTAGAGCCCGTATTCTCCGCGTCAGCTCCACGTTATTTACAGTAACTTAGAACGAGAGAGATGCCTCTCCTGGCTCCTGGCTCCTGGCGTGGGGCGATAGGAAGCCGCTGTCCTAGACGATCCAAATCACGTGTTCCTTAAAGAGTGGCACTCCGAGGAAAGAACACACACACACACACACACCGTCACCGATACGCTACCCGAGTAGGTCGAGTAACTGAATGTAACATGCAGTATTTCAACAGCAAGCCGCACATTTCTTTAGTATTGCGCTCATTCTGCGAACGATAATAAGCGTCGTGCGTTCGGAGCTTCGGCTCCTCAGCGCGCTCGAGTAGGCTGACGTGTTACGCGCGTGCACGGTCTCTGAATAGAGCGGTCGGACGTGCAACAAGAGGTATAACCCCCCCCCACACACACACACACACACACACACACACACACACCCCAACGCTATGCCTGTCAAATACTCCGATATTGTTCCGATGGGCTGCTGTGGCACCTGCGCGTAACAGGCTACGACTGAAAATATAATTCACCAACTGCTGTGTGTTCAGTGTGAGCCGTCTCACAACTTCGAATATAGAATAAAGCACAAAAGCCTTAAGAAAGATCAGCAGTAACCAAAATGTTCTTACCTCAAGGGCGCATCCGCTGTATTCCAAGTGCACCAAAGGTCATTGCGCAAATATTCAGAGGACAATATGTAGAAGTGGTAAGAAGTAGGTTAAACTGCACACCGTCTAATCCTGTTCTTAGTGTCCTTCAGACGTCGTCAACCCTCTAATCTTCAAAGCGAGAGGGGTCGAGGCCTCCCAGGCGCTCAGGGACTCCGTCTATAATCTCACCGCTGCCAGTTTCTGCGTGTGGCTCACTTTCTCTGCCGCTCACACAAAGTTGTCCGTGTCCATTCCACTACTGCAGGGGACCGTGTACAAAATTGTTTTCCAGGGGGAAAAAAGTGGCAGAGATCGGCTCGTTCGTCAGCGACGCAGCCTGGTTACTATTCCTGACAGGTGGCAGGTCCAAGCACCCGCTGAAGACATCCACACATCATCTAGCGGGATGTGGAGACGGCGGTCAGAGCCATAGAGCGATTCTCCGGGCAGATTAACTCACGGGCTCTGTTGGTTTTTCCACCCACTTCCTCTTTTTATGCGCTCTGGCGCCACCCAAAGTTGTGCTGGAGCGTTTTCTCCACACGCAGGTATTCCCAAATGTTTTCCCATTTAGGGACATGGTTACAGAGAGGATATTTGCGAAGTTACAACAGTTAGTGCAGAATCTGTTGACCGACGCCTCAGTCATAAGTTTTTTACAGGCTGTTCATAAATAAATTTGGGGTCTAATTAATCCCAAACACTATCCAGTGTGACTTTTTTATATATCACGTTTTGGAATGTTAGAGCTCCACACAAAGAGCCAGCGCGTCCAACACTATGAATTTTTATTTGATTTATAGTTAGTCCGTAGTTTTCCTGCATACATATAAGCACATATGTCTGCATCTTTATGGTAGATTGTGGATAATGAGGCAGAGAGATTTTTGCATCAGACTGTTTGTACGTGTTCATAGCACAGAAACATTTAAAGCTGCCTATATGAACAATATGACATAACACCAAGTCCGTGTCCAAATGGGAAAGAACGTTGTTTTTTAACGTGCAATGCTTGAAAGTGCTGACAGGGCTGCATAATATCTATTCATTAGTTAGTTTTCGGTTGTCTATTTGTTGGTATCATTGAAAACTTTCAGTCTCATTAAATAGATTGAAAACGCCCTGGTGTCAAGCCTAAGATTTAGGTGCTGAATCTGCACATGAGACTGTAAAGTGCCTACTTGTAAATTCTTTCCAGATCTTATCCCACTCTGATCCTATGTAAGCTTTGTTTTTCAACTTACAAACTTTTAACTCAGTGTATGCAAACACATCAGCATCTTTAACAGTGGCCTTTCTCAACTATTCTATTTCTCACAGAGAAAGAGAAGATTAGGCCTAAATCTAAACTTAATATGATTTTAAATTAGATTGAGTCCAGCTACAGTCAAGACTCCCCTACCGAGGAGAAACGTGAATCATTTCAAAACAAAAGACAATAGTTTATGTTTAATGCCATTTCAAGGTTATAGTCTTCCCAAAACTCCTGATTTATGTTATACTATTTTGTTACTAATATTCTTTATGCAATACTTACATTACTGATCTAATTATTACAAGGCCAGCACAAATGATTGTAGCTGGGGTATTATTGTCAGCTGACAACAATAATATCACAAGTTTGGAAACAGCTCACCCACCAGACCAACTTATCTCATTAGTCTGAAGGTACTAACATAATTTATGTGCTTTTTATGAAATACAGTTTTAAAAACCAGTGCAAAAATCATCATCTGTTTGGCGACATATGTTATGTACCAGAGGTTCAAAGAACTGCTGCCTGGAAAATGCAGTGATCGCTCAACAGTATGTTTAGTCTGTTTGTGTGAAAGATGACAATGATGGTGACTTATTATGCTGCCATTGTATTAATTTCCTTTTGTATCATGAACTATGCTACAGACAAAGACTTCGAGTTATTAGTCATTATTTATTTTTTAAAAATCAATAGCAAGCGTAAAATAGTTTCCCCCACTTTATGTAAGAACTGAGCTGCTAAAATTATTTTGAAAATGCTTGAAAAATGCACTCTAAAGGTTAATAATTGAAAACTTGCACTAATAATATAAGTCAGAAAGAAGTCCCAGAGCGGCATGTGGTACATTAGTACAATTTATAAAGCTGCATAAACCCATCACGGAAATACAAGGTCTACTTTGGAACATCTGTCAACCAAAATACCAAATACCAAACAAGAAAGCTGCTGCTTTTCATGGCCACATAATCTTTAACATGCTTAAAGAAAGTCAACCTGCTTATTTTCTAGAGCAAAAAACTAGCTACTATGTCTTATTACAAAGATTTAATGCAGAAGCATTAAAAAAATATTAGTTTTGAGGTTATGAGCAAGTTCAGTAAACAAACATGTACACAGCCCTTCGGGAGTGACGACGTTTGACATATTTTGTAGTTCCTCTCTTGTGTGTTGTCATAGGCGTGAATCATTTTCTAAACTTCTCTCTGAACAAATGTTCTGTGTGAAGGATGTCCCATCTGCGAAACCCCAGGTGCCAAGAGATTCTCACACTCTTCAGCACCAGGGGGAAGCTGAGAACCCCTTCAGCAATGGACACTATACTGTGTGTCATTATGACCGAAAGTGTCCAGACTAAGATAAATGCTATATCATGGATAATAGGCTTGTGAATTTCAGGTGGGGATCTTATTAAGGATTAAAACCCCCCATTTGAATCTGAGACAGACATTAAAGCAGCTTATGGTTCTCTACTCAAACTAAATGACAAAGCTCAACACCTCTACTGGATGCAATTAATCACCCTGTAGAAGCTGAAAACCCTTATTATGCAACACCGGTTACTTCTCATGAAAATGGTCCTTGACTTGTCCTTTATTGATTTTCAGGTTGGTTGGAATCATTTGCCCATAAACACTGATCTTTATCAGAATAACTTAATCCGCCTGGTGCAATCAGGAGTTTGTTCACTGACTTACATCTAATCTCATTAAAATCCATTTGTGGTAGTCTGACAGATCTGTTAGCCAACAGGTTTAAAGGATATAGTATATTATAGTTGTTAAAGCACAAACAATAACAGATATTTCATAGCAAATTAGGACTAAATGGCTCAACGCAGCACTTGGCCAAGCTACAGATCTCACAGTAA
The DNA here is from genome assembly GCA_032359275.1 of Microctenopoma steveboyesi. NCBI lineage: Eukaryota > Metazoa > Chordata > Actinopteri > Anabantiformes > Anabantidae > Microctenopoma > Microctenopoma steveboyesi. Next base: position 11,108,390 of record JAUMHF010000007.1, on the reverse strand, counting down.
GCTCTTGATGAATAAAACATGTGGATTATATCAAAGAAACGTTGTGTTTTTGACTGTAAGGAGTCACGGTCCTTTCTTGTTATGCAGTTAAAGACATCAGATCTGGGTCTGTTTTACTATGCAGCAGCATTTCTTTACAGCTTGAATGATTCATAACACTCCCTCAGTGCTGTACATCCATCTACTTTAACTCTCTTTTTCTCTAGTGTTGTGAGGTGTTTTTGATTCACAATATCCCACATACCGTAACCTCATCTCTTCTAATGTGCGCTACTAGGTCTGTCCTTTCTAAAGCAGCATATACATCTGTGTTTCACCTTTAAACCAGTTTGAATATCTATGTGAGTTCAAAAAGCCACCACAGTTAATTGATCACTCTCCATGATAACATATCGCTTTTCATGTCTACGAAAGTCTAGTTGTAGATAAATGTTCATTAAGTCAGCCAAAACAAACTTCCATTTATTAATCAGAATCAAAATTCTTTGTTTATTACGGAGGAAATTGCTTATTTTATTATTGCTTCATGGCTGCAATCACACAAGGACACAGCAAGAACAATACAGTATAATAAAGCAAATATAAAATGTAACCTAATATACACTATATTTTTATGACCTACCTTTTCTTTTATCCTGAAACAAAGACAGACAAAACGTTTCGGTTTTTGAGCATCAATCTGTTAATTCAATCCGACATGCTGTCATCCAATGTTTGTTTTTATAATTCATTAACATCTTGGACGCTGTGAACATGACACATATTTTGCAGCACAGAACAAAATGAGACACATTTAGTCAAAATATTTAAAGTGAGTGTTCACTGTGTCATGTCTGTGATAACAAATATTGTGTGTGCTTTGCCAAGTGTATAGTAAAGCTCTACAGCTAAAAATCTTTTAAATGTCTTTTTAGTCATTTAGTTTTCTTTTTTTGTTATTGCTGGTGATTCAACAAAGGTTTCATGAAAAATTCCTTCATGCACTATGTAACCTCCCTGGCACTCTTCAGCTTTACATACATTGGCCAGCACATGAGAGGGAGGATTTCTGAATGAGGATTCAGGCAAACAAGAGTCTGGCCAGTGGCAGCTGGTTGCCAGTCGCTGTGTGTCAGTGGCAGGTGGTACTCAGACATGATTTTGCCAACTGATTTGACTCCAGTGTTCTGTAAACAGACTTTACAGTGGAGCACATACTTGATTTGTGGCTGATTAAGAGATATAGTATTGCAGTAGTAGAAGTCTATACATATGCACAAAGCTCTCATAACGTCCTGCTTGTAAATACATATATTGTAACTTATAAGTGGCGGATCTAGAAAATTTACCATGGTTGGCAAAGGAATGGCAAAAGGTTTAGGCAGGACAGTAATGCTGGATCTCCTCAGTGAAGTATGTGAAAAGCCGCTATATATAAATACCCACGTTGGGCGGCATGGTAGCTCAGTGGGTAGAGCAGTCGTCTTCAAACCTGAGGGTGAGCGACACAGGTCTAACAGCTGATCAAACAACAATTTCCCAAGGGGATCAATAAAGTATTAAATATATTATTATATTAGATTATATACAAAAACACTTTAAATATCATAAATGATATATAATCGTACTATTTCTTGTATCATTATTTTTCATTATCTTGGACAATTGTTAGGTATAAATGAGAAAAAAGATTCCCCAGAATAAATAATAAAAGAATACAGAAATATATAAATAAAGAACTAATGGCTCTGAAGCAGGGGGCAGTTACCCCCCCTGTAGATCCGCCCCTGTTACCTATTATTTTTATTTTACAAAAGTCATGTAATAACTCTGATAATGTTATCATGTTGTGTGCTGTGTTATTAAATTGTGAGCTTCAACAACAGATTCATAAGTCTTTTTGAGGCAGCAGGTTGTCAATGTTTTGTAATGAAAGGTGAGCTCGTGTTTGATCCCAGCGCTCATTCATCTTGTGACAATGCTAAATAATGTAGCCTGACATTTGATGTGTCAAATACATGTGATCCATAATTAAACAGTTTTAATAATTAATCAAATCCAAATGGGATTGCCACCCAAGAAGTGTATGACTGTTAGATAGCATGTATGAAGCCAACATCTGTCGGCTTGTAAGTGCAATGTTACACAGTATGAAAGAAATCCTCAAGAGACACACATTTTATAATAACTTTCATTACAACTCCGCATACTGCACTAACTAGCACAATGATGGATACATATATAAAACAGTTATAATTATTCTCCTTTCTTCCCAGTGGCATGTGTGGAGGATTGTAAGTGAGAGTACAGTGTGCTAGTTATATACAGAACAGCTCTGATCTACAGTATCAACAATCAAACTACAGTGCTCCATCTATCACGCACTTAAATGGATTATGCCATGCCTGACACATCACTCATTTGCAGCAATCCTCCGTGACACGATTGTCTTTAAAAGCTTGACTGCTCTGTGCAGTCAAAGAAATGCAGAAGGTTGTGATTCAGCAGCTGAGGGAAGCACCGATTTTGGTGCTGTTGTTACAGTGACAGTCACAGCGTTGATACGCTAACAGTCACGGCCTTTCTTTGGCTTTTGTTGGTTGTTAGCTTTTTGATTTAAGCAACTGAAGAGGTTCATGACCTGAGCTGCTCTAAAGGGGCTGATGACCACTACAATTTGTCGAGCTTACACTGACATGTAGAATGCTCTCTGAAAGGAAGGAAGGAAAACCCGCCATAGCACTGAGTGAAAAGACCCATCTTTATAACTTATGGTGGAAGAAGTCTTAGCCAATCGATACTGACTTTATTAAAAGAAAACAACAACAAAACACAATATGCAGGACTAGATTTGCTGCTCGAGGCAGGATGTCAGAGCTTAGTTTGACCCATAGCAGCGTTAGAAGCTGTCTTTCACATGTTGCTGTAGTTCTCATCTACAGTGATGATTAATAGACTAGTTTCTTTCACTTTTTATTCTTTCCTGAGGCAGACTCAAGGAGAGTCATTGATTTTACTGTTGCCTGTGGTGAATCATGGGACATGAAGAACAAGTTAATGACAAGTGAACAGCTTTCAGCTGTTGGGAAAGTTGTTTTTTTTTCTGAGAATGCTTAACTGGAGGAGATCTAGAATAAAAGTGGATAAGTGAATGGATATTCAAATAATTCTTTGTCATAATTTAGGTCCCTTTAAAGGGCACAGTTCCATTAAAGGTTGTAGAATGAATAAATAATTAGAGTCTGAAGGCTTTTCGAGTTTCAGTAATTTCTGCAATTGCAATAAAGACATGTATTCTGGCATGCAAGAAGGCACACAACCTCTCAAAGTCTGAATTTGTGTACAAACTGGCCCACAATGAAAGACAGAAAGCTTAGTCACACGTGAGAGATTATCCATTTATATTTACTGTTAGAACTTAAGCTAAAACAAAAGCAAAGTCTTACCCCAAATGAGTTGATGGGAGTAATGCTGAGATGTGAAGAGGTAAAAAGACTGAGGTCCACTCAGGTGTAGAGTGTTTCCTGATGTCCTCCCTCACTCTGCCTCCTAACTCCTGAAAGCACACAGCCACAGCAGAGCAGAGCAGCAGAGAGGGAGAGATGTCCCAGGATGCAACGCTGAAAATACGAATACGCAAAATCTACAAAGACGGAGCCATCATGTGTAACTTTCAGAGTCATTTTGTGTAATTCTTACAGTTCTGTTTTCTAAGATAAAAGTCTCACCTACAGTACAGGCTAAGAGAAACCTGAGTGATAATATCCTGGTATCCCTTTAAATTCCCCTGAAATCACCCCCCCTAATGGTTTCCATCCACATTATAATTCTGCTGTTGTAATAACTTTTGCATACTTCCATTCCCACAGAGTTCTGAAGTCATTAACCTGGTGGCTGGGATACTGAAGCTCCAGCAGAACCCAGAAACCACACTGTGTGTGTGTGTGTGTGCCATGAGCCTTATTGTCTCCAGAGAAATTTGATTTATATCCTGCCTCAGTCTGTTGTTTGGCATCTCCTCACTCCCTGCTACCCTCTGTCCCCCAGAGCAGCAGCGAGTCTGCCCTCGCCATCAAAAAACATTATTTCCATGCCAGCAGTCTCATGCTGCCACAAATATCCACTTTAAATGAAACAAAAACAATTTACAACAATGAAGATGCTCTAAAGCATTTTAATACTGGAGTCCAGATGTTTTAGGTATGAAAGTAGTTTTCACTGCGCAGAAAAAGTAAATGATCACCACAATCTATTTTGAGGTGGCATTTTTATGATACAGTGGAATTTATAAAAAACGAGTATGTTGTCATACAGAAGATGACCACAATCTGTTTTTCTTCCTTAAACAAAGTGAGATCAAAGCCTGAAGCTCATTGCACAGCTGGAACAATCATTCATCCCAGGTTTACGAACTTAAAAAAAATATACAAAATTCAAAAAGTATAAATGTACAAAAAGGGGGGATAACGGATAATAGTGATATTATCCACAGGTATTGCCAAAATACTACAGATCAGATTAGTGCCAAAAAAATTAATAAAGAGATAAAAACAAACTTTAGGGCACTAAACAGACAGTCATATGGATACTCCTCATCAGTGCTCCAGTCTGATGTTGAGAACAAATCACCTCAGTAGCCTTAAGCTGTCACTGAAATCAATACCTCTTAAAAGGTTTAGACAATGCACATTAGGATACTCGAGATTTTTCTCTTGCTGCATTTGACGCTGCTACTATATACCCTCTTCACTAGTAACATTCACAAAGATTCATCTGAAGTGAATGAGTTTCTCTTTTATAGAAACAGTGGTGTGTACCCTGTGGTCCAGAACGACGTGGCAGCATTACTAATCCAAAATAATGGGCAGGAATTGCCAACAGCAAAGCAGGTGTGAGGCAATGGATAAGACTTATCTTCACAGTAGCAAATATACTGTAAAAAAGATCACATTAGCATAGCGATGCCTTAGAACTAAACTATTGAATGTAGTCCTGTTAAAGGCATTGAGAGATTAGAAAAAGGAATAATCAGAATAAGTAAGTTTGCTTTGTTCCTTAAGGCTATTAACAACACAAGGGAGGGAGGTGGTGGTTATGGGAGCAATGCTGCGTAGTTCCCTGCAGGGCTCACAGCACCATCACTCTTTCCTGACCCCCAACAAAACTGTTTATCCATTTATTTCCTCTTCATTTAATTGGCAGATGGAAGAGCCTCCCTCAAGCCTGCAGGTTATAGTCCCAACACAGTGGGCCATCTTCTCCAGCAGTTTATTCGTTTCACTTAGTTTCCAATTCAGGATGCCCACTTGACGTCTTTGCCCTTTCTTTGCTCCCCCACTTTAGTTTACACTCTGATGATTGAATCAGGAGGTAATTAGATTAAAAATCCACAGCAACCAAAATGTGTTTTATGTTAAACATCAAAAAGATGTGTATGTGTTTGCAGAGACTTTGTGATACAGAATGAGAGAATGACAATTGAATTTAAATGCATGAGGATGGTCTTTTTGGCTTCAGTAAACTGTCTGAGATTCTTTTTGGCACTAAATTACTGCTATATTGTGAATGCAAGTTTATATTTTGTGACATTGTGTTGTGTTATTGAAAGTAAATACCAGTGTTGAAATAAAAGTCATTTTTAAAGTTTCTCTTTCAAGATGTCAACAGAACACTTCCAGAGATTCTCCACTTGGCGTAACACCTAAGCCTAAATAAATTTAGCGGACATAATTTGGACATTTGCACTAATGGTATAGCTCAGACTAATGGGATTGTCAGAGTGTCAGTAATGCAGGGAGGATGATGCTTGATGACGAGTTATTACAGTTACAATATACCCTGAAAGGACTTTACCAAATTTCACTGGCATTTATGTAAATTGGCCAAAACATCTCTCAATATAATGCACTCCAGTACAACTCAACCACCACCATGACCTCAGTAATGAATTTAGTAATAAACATATAGTAGAATTGCAGAAGCAGAGAAATTATAACCTTGTTAAAGTAGAATTCACAGCTACTGGTTTGGATTGTATAAGAATGTAAAGGTAACCCTAATAAAATGAGTGTATCTTGTAAAAGTCAGGAAGGTTTTATTACATTTCCCAGTGAGTGTGTAAAAGTTCTCTTTCATTCTGCAGAAAAATATGTCTAATTCATGTCGTATCATGAAGTCTGATCTATGAGTAAGGGATTGGCTGAGTGGCATGTGTTGAAACAGACAATGCCCCGAGGGAAGGCCAGTGCCATCTATTAGCACCAGTCTCAACCGAAAAAAGATGATTTCAATTTTTGTGTGCCTCATGAAAGCATGTATGAGTCAGACTTGTTATTTTAGGACATGAAGAAAAACTTCTCGTCTTCCCCGCACAGTGCTCAACTTGGCATAGTACGTGAGCTAACGTCTTTATTGTTTTGCACAAATTTAAAATAATGATTAAATAAGTGAATAATTATACCTAGAATTGTCACACTATATTATAAAATCTTATACTATAAAATCACTTTTGAGAAGCAGGTTCAGCTGTGGAGTGTGTGCAGTAAAATGATACGCAGTATTGCCGGGGGTTATACTGGGAAGTCTGGGAGCACAGCAGGAATGGAAGGAAGTAGACAGATTGAGTGTGCCATGGAAAAACCATCAACTGAAGCCCCCACAACCCCCACCTCTTCAATTTTCAGCTCAGTGCACTCTTTAGCAGAATTATTGATGGTGCTTGTGAGGTACAGAGGACTGGGATGAATATGTCTCAATCCCCGGGCTGCAAAACAAGAGCTATGGCAAAGGGCAGGTCATCCAGAGGAACAACGCATGCAGTATTTATTTCTGTGTTCAATATGAGGAAAGGAGGAGTGGAAGTGATCGCTAAAGTGGAGCAACTCTACATTCACTCGATGCTGCTTTACTGCGTCAGCAGGAGTAGATGTAGCAGGTAGCTCCTTGTTGATGTAAATGTGACAAAACACTGTGTAAATTTGTATAATACTAATATATAGCCCTGCATTCATTTAATTAATGTACATAAATGTTTTCTAAAAAATCTCACATTAATTGTGCATTTGAATTTGAAAGCGTGCACAATTTTAAAGCGCACATTTTTCTTATAGAAAATAGAACATAAAAGATGAGCAAGGAAAGGTCTTGATAAGTTCAGGATATCCACCTGAAAAATGTTTTCTACTTGTTTACCTGGAAGCTGTAAAAAGTATTTTCAGTTTTTATTATAATAACAATGAATACTTTATTGATCCCCTTGGGGAAATTGTTGTTTGGACAGCTGCTGGACACGTGTCTGCGCCACTAAGTGGTATCAGTGTCTTGTCCAAGGACACCTCAACATGTAATCTGGTGGGACTGGGAATCAAACTCGCTCATTCTTGAGTTTAAAGACCACTTCTCTGGCCACTGAGCATTCATGCCGCCCATTATACAGAAATGTATTGTGATGGAACATTTTGTGTTAAGTTATTTACTTACGGTGCTTCAAATTATGTTTATAAGACATTTCAAATACAAAAAGGTTTTTGCAGTTGGAAAAGAGCAGGTGTTTTTTTTGGGTGATGTTTCTTCAGTTTCATCATACTTACTGTATATTACTTGACTCCCCTTCAAGCTTAGTGCTACAGATTCACTTCTTCTTTCGGTGCCAGGTTGTACATTACATTATATCATAGTAATAATACCATCTTATACACCACATGCAGTATCTGAAAACACAGGGATGACGAAGTGAAACAGAGAGGGGCGGTTCTAATGAAATTAATCCAAAGAATGTATCTTTTCTTTTCTAGGACTGTTGTTATTGAACCTTCTTGTGGTCTCTAAAGGTCTTAGGGTATTACACATATTTACTTCTCCTGATGACTTTTCTTGATTAGAGGTTACAGATGTTCTGCCGTGTGCTCTTTGCTTTACATTTTTTTCCACAGGGAAATTGTCATTCCACACCTCAAGCCCCTTTTCAATCCCCACGCAGAGAAGACGAGTATAATGTTGACACTTTATGCTGTAAGATTCATCGATAAAGTCATATACATCAGTCCCCATGATGCTTATTCATAGCGTGGGCAAGTGGAAAGCATCGTTCAGTGCAGACAGACAAACACTATAGTCAGTGTCCCTTTTGATAAATGCCGCGGTCATCAAGAACGTCCTTGTGGTCCCTCGTATTTTATGGCAGTGAGATCATGGAAGGTGACTTTTCATAGTGTGGTAATATCGTAAAAAGAAAAAAAAAGTTGATTAAAATAAGGCAGCAGGTTTAAACCTACATTCCATTAAGAGGATTATTCACACACAGGATAGCATAAACAATACCATCAGCTCCCCTACACTATGTACCTGATAATCAAAGAATGATTTATCTCTGTAAGATTCTCAGCTGCAGTATGTCACAGATCCTGAATAATCATTAAAATTCACTTTGCTTTCTCATCTAGCTTCTGAATTCACTCGAGCATGTTTCCCCAGAGGTCGTGGAGAATATTGTGCTTTACATGTGCTCAGGAGGCCCTCTAGAGGATCATGTTCAACGTCACACAATAAATGGTTTGAAAGTTAGTTTGCACCATCCCTGTGAGTGCATTATTATTAGATAGGTGATGCTCTAAGACTATGTTTTGAAGCTGCATCATCCAAATCCTCACCAGAAGTTAGATGAACGTCTCTGACACATAGAGAGCATACAGCAAACAGCCACCTGGTGGTGTTAATGTGACTAGTTTGACTTGGCTGCTCTGATATTCTATTCTAGTATTAAGATGTTAGCATTATAAGTTTGTCCCCCAGTCGTTGCTTCAGTTAGATGAATTAACAAATACACTACAATATTGTAATACTACTACTGTAATATCTCTTATATGATCAGATGTTTACATTTGAATCTTATGGTTAGCTTGCTTAACTGACTGCACTGTACTGTCTGTTATATTCTAAAGATCATCACACGAACAAGGTATTTTTAGAGACGAAAACTTCCAGTTATTCCAGAAATACATCTACTGCTATCTGAGTCAGATATTGTGATACATCCACACACAGCTAAAACATTCATATATGGTCATCATCATACTCTAGCCAGCTAAAGATAAAGTAAAAAATAAAAATGAAGAAATATGCACGGGGTCAAGGACTTGCAATACCAAGATGTAGTTTATTTTTGGCTTTCACAATATTCAGGGTTAGTCCTCTCCCTAAATGGTAAAACACCAACTATCACAGCCTCTGAAACACTTTAAAACTGTAAGAAAAAAACATATGTAGGAAAACCACAGGAAATAGGGACCCACCTCACCACAGAACAGAGAATACAGACAGAGCACTTCAGAGTGTATATAGCGGGGGGGAATGTGTATATATAAAGCAGCTTTCAAACTCGAAATCAATTGCAAAAGTACCTTAACTAATACCTAAAATACATAAAAGTGTAATTTATTTCAAGGTAATGAGACAAAGGTTGCACAGAACAATCAGATAGCAAGAAATAGCCTAAGGGGAAATACATGGGCAAGTCCAGTAAAAGGAAATGTATATTCACAGGCATAGCACAAAAAGCTCAATTTATATTTGAAAGTGGTCAATGTGGCTTAAACATTTACTGTAAGTTCATCAGGAAGTTTGGTTTGTATGTGCTGCAATGTTTCTGAAACAGGTGAAACATCTTTTACAACTTAAACCCTGTTTAAAAATACAATTTCTTTACGGTGTCCACTACATCTGTGGTGAAATGTAAACTTGTTTCTACTTACAAAATCTACTACAAAATGAAGCATATGAGCTCAGGAGTAGCTGTAGCTAGTAATACAACAGAAGAAGAGGAAGCTGGTTGACCAGTCATTGATGTCACACACCCAACAACACAACTTCCTGCTTGTGTGTCTGTGTTTTTTGTAGTGTGTGTGGTTTTGACAAAGAAGCAGAGATCGACAGAAACAGAGAGAGAGAGAGAGAAAGTGTGTGTTTGGGTAGATTGGGTGTGAAGCACTTTTCACAGAAGTGACAAAAGTCTTAGCTCACAGCAGGAGAGCAGAGTAATGGAGCCACAACAGATCAGAGAGGGGTACTTGGTAAAAAAGGTAAGAATGGCTAAAAATATAATCTATATACAACAACAGAAATACAAAACTCAGAGAAAGTCTTGAAGAGACAAGACCTAGATGAACAGATGCGTTTTGAAATTAAACATTTCAGCATAATGCGCAACTGCACATTTCTGTCCTCAAAGCTGCAGTTAAAATTCAAGTTCCTGCTTGTGTCCAAAACCCACGGTAAAACATGAAACGTGTTTTGTAGGTTTGCGTTTCAGCCATTATTCTACATAAAACGTATTCAGAACTACACAAACATGAAGCATGGATTAATGCTACTGGCTATTTTCTTAGTGAGACTCAACCTACTAACAAATTAGAACATTTCCACTTGGTTAGCAAGTGATTAATAGTTTGGTCATTCTACTTTTATAACAAAGACTAACTGGAGCTGGGGTCAGAGGATCTTGGAGCATACCAGAGAGATAGGAAGGGTGGTTGGTTTCACGCTAAAGATGAGCTAAGCTATGACTCCACAGCCCAATATGCAGTAGGTTGTAATGCACAGTGTGTCCTCACACTTACAGCATGTGGTGTTATGTAACTTACAGAAACAAAAGGACGTTGAGAGTGTGGCAGTTTTACATTCACCCATTAGATGCGTGAAGTGTGAATCCATTTGCTGTTATTTAGACATACACATTACACTACCTTGTATACTATATTGTCATGCACTTTATAAAGTGTGTAGTACATAAATGTGTTGTTAAAATGTAACTGAACCCTCATCGATTGTATGTAGGTTTGGGATATCATGGGAGAAATATCTCATGACTGTGATGTGATGGCTGTGAGTAACATGCTGAGGCATCGCAAAGCCTTTCATCTCGAATCATTGAGAATGGTGAACGAGTCGGCTTCAGTGGGTTAGGCGTCAGACTGGGAAGCAGAAGGTTGTGGGTTCAAATCCCGTCTGACTCCTAGTCCATCCTCTACCAGGCGTGTCCCTGAGCCAGACACCCAGCGCTAGCTCTTTGTAAGTCGCTTTGGATAAAAGCGTCTGCCAAGTAAAGTAAAGTAAAGTAAAGAGTCAGAAGTATGATTCAAACAGTTCATTAGTAGTGTGTCAATGTTTATTCATGACTAGGACTATTTGCCAAAAACTACATTGCCACATGTCAACCTGATTAAGAAATGAGGCGCTAACTCTCTTTTGGGAAGAGTTTGTTTCTTGTAAACAGCATGTTAAGAAATTCTCTTGTAGAAAATAGAAACAACCAGTTTCTGTTCCTCCAGGTAGTGCACAGAGCTGATGACCCTGCAAAATGTTTGTTTAAAACCAAAATCAAATTTTACATGGCAGGCAAAGGAGTGGCAAGAGGTTTAGGCAGGGTGGTAATGCTGGACCTTCTCAGCAAAGTATGTGAAAATCCAAAAAATGTACAAATAAACTTTAAAACAATTTATTGCATCATCATCTCTCTTCTAATAAACAAACCTTCAAATATTTAGGAATCAATGAGGAAAAAATATCATCAAAACTTTTGTCTGCAGCATGTACTTACTTTTTTCACAATTTCACTCAATCTAACCTGTTATTGATCCTCAGGGGACAGTGCTAAACTCCTGGAAGGTAGTGTGGGTGGTGCTGTCAGAAGATGGGGTGGTGTACTATAAAAAGAAAACTGACAGCTCGCCGAAAGGAATGATTCCACTTAAAGGAGCCACTCTCATCAATCCTTGTCAAGATTTTAACAAGAGGACGGTAAGGCGACTACACATGTACTGTTAAAAGAGCCATAGTATGTTTAACAGTGTACTACTGTGACTAAATAATGATGCACCTCTCAGCTGGTTTTCAAGATTACCACAGAGAAGAAGCAGGATCACTTCTTTCAAGCCTCATATGTGGAGGAGAGAGAGTCTTGGGTGAAAGACATCAAGAGAACCATTACCTGCCTGCAGGGAGGAAAACAATTTGCCAGAAAGTCCACAAGACGTTCCATTCGCCTGCCTGACACAATCAACCTCAAGTATGTCATGTAGAATCTTCTTTGTGTTGAAAACACTATTACCTATAAATAGATCTTCTTGGGAAATTTACCCTTGCCCTGAACCCCTGTGTCGGTCCTGTGTGTAATTCGTAAGCAGCATCTCACAAATCTACTTGTAACTGTTGAGACAATGGAACCTAGATTTTAGACACAGGTCACATACTGTTTCAGCTGCTTAGATTCACACCAGTCAGCTAATTCAAACGGGGGTTAAACCTGGTGGCTACACGTTGGATATTATACCAAGAGCCTGGTAGCTCAATGGGTTAAGCGTCAGATTGGGAGGCAGAAGGTCGCAGTTTCGAAACCCCGTCTGACTCCTAATCCATCCCCTACCAGGTGTGTTCTTGAGCCAGACACACAGCGCTAGTTCCTTGTAAGTCACTTAGGATAAAAGCGTCTGTAAAGTACAACACAACACAGTGGTTCAAACAACACCACATCCTTGTTCCAATTCTAAGCTTCAGACATCGTGCTTCACATCAATATCTGATGGTGTGGGATGAGAATGTGTTGCAGAAAACCGTCAGTATGTTTCATAAGCTCAATAAAGACTATAACTAGTTAAATGTTATCACACATAATAAATTTGACTTTGAAAGCTGCCATACCTAGTTATGGTTGTTAAAAAAAAATAAAACAATGACTGGACAATCGCTGTCTGAGGAAGAGGTTTAGCTGTTTGAAGTCAGTAGAACGATGGTATGGACATACATGTTGACATTGGTACATTATTATTTTCTCAGTGAGCTGTACATGCTGATGAAAGACCAGGACGATGGAGTGAGAGAGTTAAAACTGGAGCAAGACAGTCGAATCTTTAACCACTGCTTCACTGGTACGGCTATTTTATTGAGCTGTGGAGGAAGTGTTTTTTTTTACTTTTAGACTTTTAATGGCCGCAACATTTTCTCTTTCCCTATCTTTGAACAGGTGCAACTGTGGTTGAGTGGCTGATTTCAAAGGAGAAAGCGAGAAATAGGCCCGAGGCCATCATGTTAGCAACAGGGCTCCTGAATGAGGGTTTTCTGCAGCCAGCAGATGACCTGGCCAAAGAGAGAGCTGAGACTGGAGAGCAAACAGCCTTCTTAGATCAGACCAATGCACTCTACTACTTTGTAAGTTGCATAAGCTAAATGTCAAAAAATGATTTTATGTATATGTTATGTTTATATGTGCAATATAATGCATATTTGTGCTTCGCGGCAGGCTGACAGTGGGTTCTTCTGTGAAGGCTACTCTAGTGATGAAGATGTGCTGCTGAAGGAAGAATTCAGAGGAAATATTTTAAAACAAGGCTGTTTACTTAAACAGGTGAATCAGAAAGCAAAAGCCACAGTGTCTCTGTTGCACTTTGTTTGTGAACACATTTACAAGGTGTAAAAAAACTGTCAAAAATAACCTGATGAGAAGCAAAGCATTACATTCAGAGACGTGCAGGCGAAAATATCACACAGCTACACTGTGGTGGAAAACGAGAACAATATTTGTTATTACAATTATAGTCTAAATAATGCGCTAAAAGAGGAAGTCTGCTCAACATTTGCATGAAACACAACTTACAGTATTGCACACTATTCTTTTATTGCAGGGACACAGGAGAAAGAATTGGAAAGTACGAAAGTTCATACTTAGAGACGACCCCGCTTTTATGCATTATTATGATCCCGCAAAGGTAAATGTACCAACAATTTACTGAGACAGAAAATACAGTAGAATTTAGTCATTCTGAATAATTCTTCTTTTGTCTCCTGTCCTTCATTGTGCCAGGGTGATGATCCTCTGGGTTCAATCCATCTCCGTGGGTCTGTGGTTACAGCTGTGGAGTATGTCCCTGATGGTAGGTCAAACCATTGCCACATAATTTACATGCTTACCGTAACAGACTTAAACCAGGAAATGTAAAATTGCTTTCTGTCAGTGGTTTCTCTTCAGGTCTGAATTCTATTTAACATATTTCCCCTTTTTTCTTTCTGGCTTCAGCCAAAAAATACGACATTGATGGCAACCTCTTCGAGATCATTACCTCAGATGAGATTCATTACTTCCTCCAAGCTGCTACGGGTGAAGAAAGAAAGGAGTGGATCAAAGCAATACAGAGTGTGTCAAAAAGTGGGAAATAACAGGTGCAGTGAAGCAAGAATAGAATAACTGCAATGTTCAAATGTAGCAGACAGATCTGTGATTACACCAGTTTATAAGATATGGTAGTGCTGTGTCATCCTAGGGTAAGTGTTAACTTTCACGCTCTTATCCAACTAATAATATGCTTTAGTGTGCAGTATGTATTTAATTAAAGAGATGTAAAACAATCTTGCATTTAACAGTAAAGACAGACAGAGTAATGGCCGAATATGATAGTTGTAATGTTATCCGAAAGGGAACGTTTCACATTTCAGGTTAGTAACAACAATAAAAAGAATCAATATAATGTGAACAAGAGGTAATAACTAGGGTAATTACAAAGGGGGGAACTACACAACTAATAACCTATTGATAACAATGGGAACATTTTATTTTCCATTGCAAAATGATAGAAGCGAAAATAAAACTAAACATGAGCGAAGTCCTGGGAAAAGCATTTTCTTAAAAAACAGGAACAGAAACTGTCAGTGTGATACAGTAATAACACTGTGATGTAATTTCATTCAATTGAAAGCGCTATTTTAGATTAATAGAAGCAATGTGCTTAATAATACATAGTCAATGTGCAAGCACTAACATTACTAATAATAGTAACACTAAACAGCTGGTGTCATGATGCTCCACCCTATTGCCTTAAATGTTTTATCATTAATATAATTTGGCTACTACAAACCTAAGATACATTTAAACGTATTATAATTACCAAAATATTACAACTGCATGTGTAATTATCCCAGGATTACCTTGTTTCCACACCGTGCCCACTGAGTTAGAATGAAAGATTCTGCCATTGTAATGATAATATCACATTTTAATATCTAAAACACATTTTATTTATATCTAATGCATCTGTAACTGTGGATTATGTTGCTATGTTCGGTCATTTGCCAACTAATCCACCAAGTATGGGCTAATATTCAAGTATTACAAACATGATAGCTATTTCTGTGTTCATTTCCAAATGTACATGATACACAGTGAAGAAGAATAACATAACTTGTATATACACAAGGTGACTTCAAGATTTATGGTCAACTCAAAAGTTTGAATATAAAAAAGCAGGAACAGAGTAAAATGTCATTACAGTTTCAGATGCGCTGTGTTTTTGGTTCAAGACTTATTGCTTTGACCGGTGTGGTTTTTCTTATTTCCCCCTTGCTTCTTTGTCTTTCAAACGTTTCCTATAGCAAGAGCTATCATACAAATGCACTCAGTTCCTGAGTGTGAAATATGTCTCAGTCATATTCAGCCTTGACAGCTCAGTGTGACTTTGTGGCTTGCAGGCCCGGTGCATCTGTGAGCACATTAATCAGTGACAAAAGTGACAGCCTGAAAAAAGCGATTTAAACTGAAGTTTGATAATTAACGTATGATTTTCCGTTGCTGTCGTCAATACAGTGTTATTGTAAGTAAAATGAATGATGGCTAAAACTGAACAGTACACTTGTAATAAACTTGAGTCTTTCTGGAATTTCTTGTTTATGCAAATCTTAATTTTGTGTTTTTTTTTTTCAACGGGCACCTATTAATACCCTAGGTACATATAATACACAACTGCTTTAGCTTCTCCGTGCCTTCATGTACAAATAAACGGGAGGAGAGGAGATGTACATTTTTGGAAACAACAATGCATAGGAACAATAAGGACTAAACTGACTGGTCTGTAGCTTGTGTGTAAGTTGTCTTATTGCAATATGTTGTTTCTCCTGGTTTGAGCCAGATATTAAATAAATGTGAGGATCAAATATAATAAATGTTGTTAAGTACAAATAAAATAAATCATTCACTACAGTGGAAGTCTGTGTGTGTGTGTGTTTTACAATTTTAACACACGATGGCACTGTATATCAATCTAAAACTGTTGTGGGCCATTTATGGGAATCTTGCTCTCGCTGGTACCATTTCTGTTTACTTGTGTAACGTAGGCGAGACTCATCAACTGCGTACACTACTTATTTTATATATATAAGCTCTGAAATGGCTGCTCCTGTCATTCAATACCCATATAAATCCTAATGCTTTGTGTTGGTCCTAATAAACAAAAAACAGTAGAAAATGTGACTATCCTATAATTAAAATAGGTGTGTCTGTTAAGCAGTCATACTGTATGTTGCAGATACTTGTACTGTGAGTGTGGATCATTATCTTGAAAACCATTATACTTTTTTTGCAAGGGGCAATTACACTGCTATTTATTTGCACCATTTAACGGTTACCACAGAAAATGATTTGACAACTAAACGGCTAGTGATTAAAATTGTAACTAACAGTTCTGCACTCGAAAAAAGTTTCTGATGACTTTCTTCTGGCACCTAACTAGAACTGGGTGTTGCTTCAGGGGGGGCTGTAAGATGTGAATGTACTGGGATCATTCTAAAGCCTGTGTTTGTGCGAGGTCTACATGAGTGAGGTACAAATTACCATGGCAATGGCATTGTTTTCATTGCTACAGCTAACCTGCTGTTGCATTTAGCCCTGATCTCAGGAGAGAGACCTAAAATTGGAGTTGGAGGTGCTTGCGTAAAATGCTGAGGAAAAACAGACGCAATCTCTCCCGAATAAAATGGACACTTTATCAGGGTGATCATCAACAATCATCATGGTGGAATAGACTCAGTCCCAGCATAGTTTCCAGCTGGTGATGGTGAAATGATGATACGTAGGATGCTATTGATTCATAGTATCCTACATTTTAAAGAAGTTTAATTCTACTGCTGTAGCACCTAAATATCCGCCTTGGGGGATCAATAAAGTATCAGCTACTGTGTAAAATACAGATTTTTGGAGAAATAATAAAAACATCTCACATATTTCACACTGCTTTACCATCACAACTTGTCAGCATAGAGGGTGGGAACAGCAAGAAACTATTCTTGGGTCAAGCTACTAAAGTTCAACAAATGATGCAATAATAAAAAAAATAGAAAACTGCTTATTTTAATAACAATTTGAGTGTGTTTTTTTTGTGCTATTCGTTGCTATGACTAACCTCCTCATTGTGTTTATTAGGAACTATACAGGAAAATGTGTGGCATAGGCAGAGGTCCTTGCAGGTCTACAGGTTCACAAATTGATTTGAGAGATTATTAAAGCTTTCTCCCTCTCTGCTAAGAAGTGTGAAGAGAGGATAAAAAGAGAATCTATACAAATTTCCTCACTGACAAAGGAAAAAATCAATAAACATAAAGAAAAACAATTTTTTTTTCTGAGGGGAACAAATTTCAAATAAATTGTTGTAATGAGAAATAAAATTAAATTGGGCATATTAGTCTAACTTAATTTTGTTCTGGGACTTTACATACACGATTGTATCATTTTCAAGTTAAAAAAGTGAAAATCCACTTCACAATGTGTCTTGCAACATCTTCTCTGGCCTTCAAAGTGAAATAGCTTGTTTGAGCTTTTCCCACCCCACTGTGTATTAATTTGTCTGCTTGTGGCACAGGCAGATGCCCAGCTGTAATACTGACTGTAAACAGTACCAGCCATTTGGCTTGTGGTTTCGTCTTTGGGAAGAGTAAACCAAGTTAACTCTCCTGAAAAATACTTCCTGTGTGCTTGGGTACTTGGGCTTGTGCTGACTTCTTATAAAGCTAGTACGGAAACATGCAAGGCGTTGAAATGGTGGTTGTAATAGGATCAAATCATGTGTTCAAATCATGTGTTCATGTGTTATTAAGTGTGTGTCTCTGGAGAAGTTAACACAAGTGCTGCTGGCTAGTGCTGGTCCTGGCATGGATGTCATGAAATGGAGCAGCAGTGGCGCTAGATGCCACCATGACAGTGCTGCTTACTAGTGCTCAATGCAGCGCGCTCGAGTGTTCGTGCAAAGGTATTGTTCTGGTGCTAGTGTCTGACGTCGTACATGTGCTTACTCCTACTTATCAAATATTTGTGGTCATGGTAACGGGGCCACTGGGCTGCCTAAAATTGTCAAGTCTTAAATAACACTGACTCAAAGATTACTTTAACAGAGGCACTAAATGACAAAAGTAAACCACACTGTCAAAGGCAACCAACTCTCTGCAGAGAGTTACCAGTTGAAAAAAAGAGTCCACCCATGAAGCTATCAGAAAATAGTGGCAGTAGGTACTTCAGACTTCCCTGAGCTTGGTAAACCTGACATTTTGAGAGCCTTTTTTTAGATTAGAATGGACAAAGCTTACCTCGCTATTGACTGGAGACTCCCCAAAGAGTGTTTTATGTGAGTCTGCTCTCAAATAATATGGATTTTTAGATTGGTTCTGTACCCTGCTGTTAACTGCTGTTGCAGTTCAACTTCTGCCCAGGTGGAGTACACTTTATCTTGTCAGGCTTAAAAATAATTTTCCAACAAGTGTTCACCAGACACAGACTGCAACTTAGATTTTTCATTTTTAAACTTGTAGTCCCACAAAATAATGGACTGTTAACCTTTTTTTATTTAACCATAAAAAGGGTGCATAAGAGGTCAGTAGATGGTTGAAATAAGGAATAAATAGCTGAATTTCTTCAGAAAGAAATCAAAAAAAAAGTTTATTTAAGCATACCCAAATAAAAAATGTAATCAATGATGTATAATGCAAAATCACAAACTAGTAAAAGCAACTCTGATCATTAAGTAATTAAAATGTACTATTATTGTGTCTGTTTTGTAATGGCATTCATTTTAATACATTTTATTAGGCATTTCTAAACTTTCTCTAAAGTAGGGAGCAATTTAAACAACAAAGGAAAAACATGACTAAAATGAAACAGTCCTGTCCGTTTTTCTTTCTTTTCCCTGGGAAGAATCTGAAGTTATTTCTGAAAACAGTGAACAAGAACACCTAATTTTCTATTAGTCTGAGGGTCTCTTCATGATACCAGAGACACTCATTGACTTTGTACCACAACTGTCAAGGTCAAAATGAATGAACAGTGCAATACAGTGGAAAGTGCTTATAAAGACAACGTCAACACTATTAATACAAATTAACTATTTTAAACACAAATTGTTAATACATCCTAAACAAACCCGTCTCAGACAAAGTTAACTTAAAGTTAAGGCCCATTTAATTTAAATTCCATTTTATTTGATGAAATCATTGTGCTTTGCAATAAATAAATGGGGAGAGCATTTTCTTAGTTCACTGCATTTTAGAGACACCTGCAGCAATATATAACAAAGGACAGTGGACAAATGGACAGTTTATGGTGGTTTAAGCTGTTAAGGGGGCAGTATTGATCAAATTATTCTCTGGTGAGCCCAAACCGAGCCTGAAATCAGAATCATTATTCATGACTGGGCAACGATTTGCTGTCACAAGAGGTCTCTTGCCTGCAAAGCTGTGGGTCATGTGGTCTATACATTGAATTAAGCGGCTATCTTAGGACGGTGGCCTAAAAAGCAATGGTTTAATGTATAATAGTCATTTGCACCCTGAACATTGCTAGATCTGGAAGGAACCACATGTAGTGAGTTAAGCAAACCTTACTTTAGTTTACGACTTTTATACTTTTAATACTATTATTACTTTTTCATTACTTTAAATACTTTTGAAAAACCTTTGAAAGATAGAATTTTAACCCTAAATATGTGTGTTGCTTTAGCTGTAAAAGTGTCATAGTATCTGCTGTGAGTATGTGCTTGTGTCCCCTTTACAAAAGTATTTGTTCTTTAACATCTGATAGTTCTTTGTTGATTGTTTGCTGTAAGCGCCATAAACGGGTGTAATAACCGACAGTAACAAAAAACTAAAGTGAAATTGTGCACATTATTACTGAATAAGACATGCAAAATGTACATAATATGAAGTCTGAAATATAACACAGGCAAATGCAATAAGTAATTGAATGTTAGCAACTTGCTTACGTTTTCATAGCGTTGCTGACAACACACACTGTGTGTTACATAACGACCTGATTATCGTCAGAAACACCACGCAACTGGTAAAAGAGTTACAAAGTCCCCTTTACAGGGGGCTACCGTCTTCAATAGGTTAATGAAGGTATTTTTGACAGGGAGACCTGGGAGACCAGGATTCGGACTTGGAGAGGAACATCAGTAGTCCACCTGTTCAGTCGGTGAGGGCAACACATTCCCAGGCAGACAAGAGGTACAGTCGTTTCTTTCGTAATCAACAGTGCACATGCATGGCTCTTACTTTTTTGGCTTACCACAAGGAGGGGTTGCAGTTTGACACATTGTCGCTTGACAGAGTGCTTGAACAAGGAAATGGACTCTATGTTGGTACGAAACAGCAGCTTCTGTTAGATGGCACATTTGTTTGCAATCACCTAACAGCTGAGGAGATGCCAAAGCAAGTTCTGAC
>JAUMHF010000007.1:11053412-11085062 GCA_032359275.1 Microctenopoma steveboyesi | reverse complement strand
ATTTAGTTGACAATCTACAGTTTATTCTACTTCCAGGCTGTGTTCAATAGTTTAATCAGTTGCTATGGATATCTGAAAAACTTTCATTTTTCTCCAATAATATAACATACTGACTATCAAATAACATAAAAAAGAAAAAAGAGAAGAAAGAAAAAAGAAAAAAAGAAGAAAAAAAAGAGAAGAAAGAGAAAAAAAAAGGAAAAAAAAAAAAAAAAGAAGAAAAAAAAAAGAAAAAAAAAAAAAGTGGGATACAGAGAATAGCAGGATCGATTCCCAGTGAATGGGCAATTTACATTGCTGACATTGTATTTTTTTGTACCCAGTAAGTAAAGTATCCCAGCCCTGCCTTGCTTCAGCCTTGTTCAATATTTTACTACTTACTCTTTTGTGGTTATGTTTATGTATGGAGAGCACTTGGTTAAAGTGAGGGAAAAATAAGACACAGGGCGTTTTTAACCAGTCTTTGCTGTATGCTGTAACTCCAGCCCTGTGTTTTGGTTCACAGTGTGGTGTATGTATGTGTATGATAGCGAATGACTGGCTATGTTTAGGCAACGTTGCTGATGTTTAAGTAAAGCCTGTTAATAGTCATAGGTATACATTAATACAGAATGATTAAACATTACATTAAACATTAATGCTTTGTTGCTTAAGGTCATGTAAGGCACTGCTCCACAATCTTTTGTACAACAGGGACTGTTTCTAGTGAGACAAAGATTCACAGAGAAGTTGAGGGGTCTGTGAAGCCTGCTCCTTAATGTTGTTTTGATTTCCGTAACTGCAGAAAATCCTGCTTGACAGACATAGGATGTTGGAAATGGAAGCAGTGCTTTAATTACTTTTGTAGCGATTTCTAGATTCCTGCTAGTTTTTAATCCAAAATACAATCAGGTTTTAATCCGTTGACTCAAATATAGTTATAAGGCCACCGTCATGTCCAGCAGAAGTCTCTTCCAGTAGGCAGAGGCACGGTGACTCATTCATCTCATCTCATCTCATCAATTGTGCCAGAATATCTTCAGCTATTTCCAGAGGTTTGTCTTTTAAGGAAGGGTGCTTGGCCTCCAAGTGCTGAAAGAGTTTTGAATCAGTTTATACTTTGGCACATTGTGAAATCTGACATGTGAAAATTAAACACAGGGAAAAAACCTGTGAGCTAGCGGAGTTGTAAGAAATATCCACTGATGTGATTTAAAATGAAAAAAAGGATACAGCCCACAGACCTGCTATTGATTCTTGTTCATTCTGTAACTATTCTGCTTTCCTTCACTTCCTAAATTGCACTGTTTTTAATTAGTCCACAGAAAAGATACAAATACTTATTTAAACTAAATTATTTAAGGACTCAGAACCTCCAGATATATTTTTTGTTCCTTTCCCCACTCACAAATGTACAGGAACAACACACCAGTGTATTTAAGGGGAAAAAACAAGCAAACCAAAAAAACTCGAAGATGAAAACTGATTAATCAGTTCATCGATAACATATTGGGCGGTAAAGCACATTTAGTACAATTCAGGAAAAAAGCAAATGGAAGTGGAACTTAATAATAGCTTATATTTACAGTAGCTCATTGTTTATTACAGTAATACAATGCAGACATCTACAAAGAAAACATGCAGCATATTGATTCTTTTCTGGAACAAATAATGAAGAAAATATTTTCTCCCATATGACATTCACAAGACGTGGGGATTTCTTTGTCTGTTAGAGGAACCTTCTGAATTTCCTATAAATGCTTTACTTCTTAAAGGCAAAATACAAACGAATGTTGACAATAGAAAAGGCGACGGAAATTACACAAGACTTCAAATACACAAGCAGTAAACCATGAAAGGATTTCTCTAGTATCACAAATATTTTTTACCTTACTGATTTTTTTTTACAGATGCATCTATTTAATAAAGATAACATTATGCACTTTAGGTAGTCAACACTATGGATCAACAAGGGTAACAGCAGTCTTCAATGTGCTATATCTTATACAAACAATATGTACACAGCTAACACACAATTAATATACAGTCACAGTATGCACAATGACATTTATAATACCACAACTAAAAATACTGTATTTACTTGTGTGCTGCAATGATCGAGTCAGCTATACAATATGGTTTCTGTATAACAACAGTTCTAATCTCACTGACTGTTAACATTAAGACATTTCTGATCTTCACCTAATATGAATACATTCAATCTCCTCTGTTACAGGCATGGACGAGGTCCTCACATCCGTCTCATCCACAGTCTTGCCGGGTGTATACGTTGACTTCCACCGCAGCAATACAATCTTCTTCAAGTACTTTACTGTGTTGTTCTTGACACTGACAAAACAGAACGTATTGATCATGCTGTTGCTCATGGTAATGCACTCAATGATGTAAAAAGCCACCAGTGCGTTCCTATGACGAATAAGGAGCGTTGGGTGAAAATCTCGCAGGATGGTGAAGACATAATATGGTGCCCAGCACAGGATGTATGCCGCCAAGATCCCCATTAAGACCATCACCGTTTTGCGGCGACAACGCAGCCTCTTTCTTATTTGCTCTGTCTGGAAACCTGGCACATTCTTGAACCAAAGCTCGCAGGAAATTCTGGCGTAACACATAGCCATGACAATCACGGGCCCAACAAACTCCACAGCGAAAACAAACAAGAAGTAAGAGCGGTAATAGGCCTGCTGGTCCACAGGCCAGATCTGCGCACAGAAGACTTTATGGGTGGTCGGGGTGCCAAAATGAGAGTACACGGTCTCAGAGGCAAAATATGCAGAGGGAATTGATATCAGAATGGGAACAATCCAGACTACTGTTATCAGGAAGTAAGCAGTTTGGTACTTCATACGAGGCCTCAGAGGATGGACTATAGCCATGTACCTGAAAAAAAAGACAAATTGTAGCAATGAGGAGACTGTGAAGCCATAATCAGCTGCTTAGCAGTCTGAGTGCTCAACAGATATGTCAAATAGCTCAGTCAGTCATGGCAAATTAAAGCTCAATACACAGCGCTCTATCATTCAAGGACCTGAATTTTTCACACCAATAGTCACTTTTATGGAATCACATAAAGTATGTGATATGTTTTGGAGTACTTAACTGGAGTCACATTGTATTTGCAGTACAGGGACCAATGTTAAGCTAAATGTCTAAAATGACTTGATACACATAATTAGAATCATTAGAATTTAAATCAGTTTTTATTTTAGCAACAGCAGCACCATCATGTGCAGTTTCCTAGAAAACGTAGCATCTTTTCAATCGGCGCACCACCCACAAAGAAGGAGATTATGTCATTAGTTTAGCAGCAGGGCAGAGGGTCCTCTATAAGCTAAGTCTTCCTAGTGTAGTAGAAAACAGCATCACCAAACCACAACCAAACATTTTCCTAAACAGAACCGTTATAGCATTATTACACTATATGTAAATGGTCAAACACAACAAAAGATAAACAAAAGGCAGAAATCAGTAATCAAATCCATTTGAGCTCATCGCTAACCTTGATCGCTAAAAGGCTTTTAAATATTCAGGACCCAGGTGTATGAAAATGAGTCACGTCCATCAATTACAGTGAGGAAGTGCTGCCATATAAAATAATTATCTGGGCCTTGCTCAAAGCACTTGATTACATTGTTTCTAAGAATGTGTTACTGCCTGCTGCCTTTTTAGCCTAGTCAAATGCTCACAAGCTTAAGAGTTTTTCCTCTCTGACGTCGCCTGGTGCTTACTCAAGTGGGATTGTTTTCTACATTATTCTGCATATACTTACATTCTGTAAGGTCTTAGACACTATAAAGTGCCTTGAGATTATATTATTATTATATTTTATATTATTTTATATAATTATTTCAACCAAAGACCTGTCCACTGAAGAAAAGACTGCAGAAGTTCAATATTTGTTTTCTGCTGCCACACAATGTTGATTCAAATCTTTGCAGACAGCACAGGAAGTTTTTTTTTTTTTTGCCAGAAGCAGAGTTGAACGCTTACAAAGCTCACAAAGACAGTCACAAAAACAGGGAAAAATAACAGACTCACCTGTCAAATGCAATGGCAAGCAGCGCGTTTGTGGACACATAGAGTGACACAGTCCGGAGATAGTTGACAGAAGCACACAGTACTAGTCCATGATCCCAGGAGAGCTGTTTTACTACATAGTAGTCCACCAGGAATGGGCAGCAAACCACTGCCACGATAAAGTCTGAGATGGCCAGGTTGGCAATGAGCAGGTTGGTGAGATTGCGGAGCTTTTTGTAGCGTGTCAGTGTGGCAATGAAGATGAAGTTTCCCATCCCACAGACGAGCATGATGCAGACGAGGACCACGCCAATAACAATGGTGGCCACAAAGAAGACCGGGCCCCGTGTGGTGTCTGGGATCTCATCAGGGGGGACACCATAGTCATAGCCGTCCATAAATTGATCCAGTGTGTCTGTTGGCAGAGACTCCTGCATCTCTGTATACGCTGCTACCGTGTGGCTGACATTGGGGTCCCCCATCTCTGTGTGAACTCCTATTCTGGCGTACAAAGTCTTTTATTGGAGAACAATGGGATCTGACAAATTAGCGATGGTGAAAAGGGCTGATGCGTTCTTGTACATTGTGTGGAGCTTGCTCTTCCTTAATTGTTAAGTTGTTTCTGTGAAGATGAAAAGGCTCATTCTCCTTTGTAAACAAGAACACATCTTCACCTGGAACAGAAATGTCCCCGCTCAGCATTGCTCATGCAGGGTCAGGAATCACAGCAACAAGATATTATCAAAATTAATTTACAGGAGCTCTGTGGTTCAGGTCTAATAATGCTGGCATGTTGACATTTTCTAATAAAAAACATTAGCGGGTGAAGTCATTATATCTAACAAAAGCCTTTCTATAATATATTAAGACCTTGTCGTTTTTATAGTAAGCCTACGTCACAGAAAGGCTCAGTGTGATGACAGGCATTTAATTTTGCTGCAATGTGGTCATTCAAATCCTCCTGATCCATTTGCGATAAGCAGAACTGTGGTATTATGTCAGCACAATGAAACATATTTGTGTTGATGTTGCGCAGGGAAATTAACCTTCCTGATAAGCAAGCGCACGGAATACTAATCAAAAGACACCTGTTTTATAAAGCATGACTATTTTAGGTTAAAGGAAATGACACAGGTTAAAAAGATAATTTGCAGTTTGCAAAGAAAGAGACTGCAAAATAATATCAGCGAGTAAGTTGAATCTAAAAATGGTTTTTCTTTGACTTTAAGGTTGTTTCTCAAAGCCAGACTTGTCTGTATTAAACTGCAGGAAGTCTTAAGCTCTTCTAAGACTCTCACAGCAGAGAGAGCGACCACACTGTGTGAGTTTAAATAAAGCTATGCGCTTTCTTTTCTGTTTCACAAATTTTCATCCCCAACGAGTTTCCATTGCTAAAACCGAATGAATGAAAATCAATCTTAAACATTTAATGTACTCACCAGCAAATGTTGCCGGGTTTTTTTTCCCCCCACGACTTCTCTCCAAGAGCAAGAAAAGCAATGTCTCAGGCTTCAGACCGATCCCTGGTGGACAGAAGGTCTAGTCTATCAAGCTCATCTTATGTCTTCGGGCGCCTCCTCTGCTCTGCTCCGGAGAAAATAAAAGTTCCGCGTGTTTCTCCGCCGCCCCCGGTGAGAAACGCGACGACGACGCGCGGCGGAGGAACCGTGGCAGGCGTCTGGAAGGTGGCGTGAACCAGGAGGTCGGTGGACACGTGTAAGTGCATGTGTGGGTAGTCCCAGAGGATGAAAGTTCAACATGATGCTCCCTGAATTACGTTTTTTACCTTCACGACGACTTATAAGACTTGATGAATGGCGGAAGCAGAGCATTTGCTACAGGTAAGACTGTTTGAATAAAGTGTTTTTAGTTTAATCAATCAATCAATCAATTTTATTTATAAAGCACCTTAAAAACAACACAGTCGACCAAAGTGCTGCACGTGGTTTAGGGCAACTCATAAAATAAAATTACCCATAAATACAATTCAATTAAGAACTAATAAATATTTAAGTAAAATAAACAACAGAAATTGAAATAATAAAACCAACATCTCAAGTCTGATTAAAAGCCAGTGCAAAAAGGTGAGTTTTAAGAGCACTCTTAAAATCAGAAGGTGATTCTGCTTGCCTAATGTGGAGTGGTAGTGCGTTCCATAGTTTTGGGGCAGTTTAAGGTGTTTTGTTCTTCTCAGTTTTCTTAAGATAAAATCTCTAAAACAAACAAAGGGAGGATTGGGACTTAATGGAGTTCGCCCAGTGACCCACCAGTAACTAATTGCGCGCGATGAAGGGTCTTGACATTATGCAAAGGGACTTGAAACCAGACAATCTGTCTGTTAACCACAAGGACCAGTCATCCAAGTTACTGTGAATACAACTGAATGAAAGTGATGCTAAAAATGCTGGGACAACCAGATGATTGTCATGACTAAATTAAACACATGGAAGTATTTCGCCATGGAACATGGATGCAGGATGGAGATTAAAGACAAGACATTCAAGACATGTACAAGAAAGTAGCTGATATTAAATCCAAATGATCAGATTGGTATCTGTAATTTACTGAGTACTCCTGAAAGGCTGACTAAATGCGCCTAGAGCATTGGAATCAGTTCAAGGAGGCCACGAACCACAGTTTTGTGACAATCTGGTAGATAATACTAGAAACTATCAGTGCTGTAGTTTCTGCCTTACAGTTCATGGTTGTGTTGCCGCTGACTCATTTGGATAAATTGTACAGTTCTGCTGATACTGAAATTGACAGACTAGATGATGCCATAGCCACCACTTTCCTTATACGAAGACCAAATATTCGACAGTTCAAGTTCTTCTAGTGACAAAGATAATGATACTATCGGTGACAAAGAGGTATCTTTGTCTTCTCTACTGTGATTCTCACCAAAGCTCAGTGATGGAAATGTCATCGAACGAGAATACCTTGTCATGTCCAGCGATGAAATTTTAGCAGTGATTACAGAAGAAGTTTGGCGTCGCTGCTACTGTTAAGGAAGGAAATACAAACAATGTTTTTTCATCAGTTGACCAGAACAGAGCTCCAGCTGACGTTGGCCCAACAGATGGTGCTGCGCCGTCCATTTCTTCAAAAGATGGAGATGCCGTCAGACAATGTTTTCAAGATTGCCCCTAATGGAGCCAAGATCACCACATCCCCACTTCTCCTCATGGAGCCGACATCCCCACTGGCCCTGATGTAGCAGAGATCTCCACACTTCCTGTTGGACCCCATCAGACATCTTTGAGTCTGCAAATACAGACTGGGGAGCAAAAACCTGGCCCAGACCAGAGTAAGAGTAGCCAAAGTAGCCAAAAACTGTACCCAGGTAAGAGTAGCGTTAATCGAGTGTAGTAACTGTGTAGCTCACATTCATACCCTTTCAGACCATCAGGAGAGTGTTGCATCGCACTATTGTATAAGGATCAGCCGGTGAAAGTACTTCACTCCTTATCTCTGATTAAATCTAAATACAGCTTAAAAACTGTGCCTCTTGTTCAAACAGAACGTGGAAAGACTGGTTTTCAATTCTGTGTCCTCTACAATGGTGATAATCATCATTAAACCTTTAATAATTTGTAGGTCATATACAACAGATCTGCACTGAATACTACATTTATAATGCTCTTCTTTTGTTGAAACTATCAAAGGTGAAATGATGTTATACTGGGTGCTGGGAGTATAGTGTATCTAAGGTTTTGACCTCATTATCGTGGAGTGGCCACAATACAACATTTGCTTAAACCGCTAGGATTTAGGATTTCCTCACTGGATGTTACAGCAGCATTCAATCTGTCTGTTTTTGGTGCTGAAATACTAGAATGATATATCATTACTTTGTGACACGAGTTAATAAAACTACATTAATTCCAATATAACATTGTATTTAGTTGATTCACCTGGATAGCTGTTTCACGTTAATGCAGTTCTGACCCAGCCCTTTCAGGATGTGATGAACTATGCATGCTTGCACTGTCTGTGTGAAAGTAATGTGGGCAGAAATTATGGTGTAGGAAACATAAAACCAATTCCTCTAATTCCTTTAAAAGCAAAACAGTGCAATGGAGTATGCTATAAAACTCATAACGCTGTGGAAACGGTTGGTGATCATTCTCAGTGGTGCCATCACAACAAGATAATCCTTTCACATTAAAAATAGTGAACATTACAGGTTTTCTCAATTCGGTGATTAAGATGTTGGTAGAAAAGTTATGATTAAATGAGTTGACTCTTTTAAATGAATGTTAAATAACTAACGATTTGCGAAAAGGCAATGTATATTACGTCTCTGCAAACTCTTTTCTTGTTGTAGTTACATCTCACAAATGAAGGCTGGTTTCTCCTTCTTAGAAAATAACCTAAATTTAAAATTTAGTTCTCTCTAGTTCTGATGTATTACAGATCTTTTTTGTCAGTCCGTCCCTTTGCAGACATGCTCTCACGATCACTTGTATACAGGACAGATGTAAATGTTTACTTGTCTGTTTGTTTCTTTATTTGCTCTCCTCTTGCTTGTCTCGCATCATTGATATTGACACTGGTGGCCATTACTGCCACTGATTGCATAGTGGGGAATGAATCAATGGCAGAAATGTTTAAAAATATCTTTCCAATTCTCACAGACATTTGATTTTGTTTGAGTATATTTGGGACAAACTGCTTGTCCCTGTAACACTGAAGACTAATTAGACTGTGAATTTGATCTAATGTCTTTTTCTCCTTTTGCAGCGAGAACAATGACACAAAGCTGTGGGAAGCTCTCAGCACCGTATCTCCGTGGTCAACCATCCTGAACAGCAAATAAATGGGCACAGGAGGCAGCAGGGATGACTCTTAAAGATCAATTCCTTATTGTGATGGAAAGCTAGGACTTGTTTTTATATTGTCTGTGACAATTGTCCATCAATTGCAGTGAGATAGCGTTTTATGTCCTCTCATACTGACTGTGGCAATTTGGCATTTATTGTATGTGCAATCTAAATATAATCACAGATAAGAGCGCTATAAGTGAACCAGCAGGCAACTCCTTCTGTCATTTAGAGTGGACACAGTAGGTGAAAAAGTGTGTTTGCAAGAACTTGAACACAGTTCCCCTTCAGATCACAAGATTTTAGAGAACCCCCTTTGCATGTTCTTTGCATACTAAATATTAGCAGCTACATAAAGTGCTAGTGTTTGTCAGTGTAGCCCAGGCAGCCTGAGCACCGGATAAACGCTAGGCTTTCGTTTCCAATTGTGGACAGCTTTCTAATCTCGCCCAAACCTAAGATTTACTGCCACTGGTAACCAATGAATATAGATGGGGAGAAGGTGACAGAGTGATCCTGGCACTCTCTCCTCAACCGTGGAAAATATGCCCAAGACCTATGAGAGGTGGACAGATATTAAAATAGTTTATTGATGGCAGTGTTAGTCAAAGTAAGCAGCAACGGGTTTTAAATCTGAATAGAGATGTGTGTCAGTCTGCCAGTATTCAGGATTCTGCCAGCAGTCAGTCATTACTATCCATTGTTTCATCTGTTTTTCTTTCTCTGGAACCAGTTTATAGCAGCAGGTTTTTCTATTCACGTGTGTAAACCACGTTTCTCTAACTGCTCACAGGTTTGAGGTGCCTTTCGCATCCCTCTCGGCTTAGAATTGTTTTTGCAATAAATTCTTAGTGACATTTGCTTGAAATAAAAACACACTGCATTTACACAATACCCCTGTATTCAAAGCTGATACGCAAAGTGTCTTTATTTAGGCTTCAGGAAATTAATGAAACAGCTTTGAAGGAAAAACAAAAACCTGTTAATTGCTTGGATTACTGTAACTGAATTTTTTAACCTTAGTTTAATGACTTAATTTTCATACTGCAGCTTAACTATCACAGTCTGCCCATAAGCATAATGGACCTTTCTGGGGCCAGAGTATGCTAAAATGCTGTGTAAAGCCCTTTGACATGCATTTCATTCAGATGTTTTATAGACAGCTTGCTGGATTTGTCCAGAGGGTCCATTTGACTGTTACTGTACTACTGTAGCCTGCAGAGCGAGAGCAAGCCAAAGCAGGAGCAACTATGTCCCTCTTACTCCCATCTTTGTCAAAAGTTACAAGTTGTATGTGACACAATAAGTAAGTAAATGCTGCATAGTGACATTGGCTCAGAGCATCTTGGTGAAATCAACCAGAGAGCTTCTTTTTTTTTTTTTTTTTTTAATTTTTTTATAATTATTTGTTTTAGTAATGGAGCCTGTCTGCTTATTAATAACATTTTCTCTAATTTATACTTAATGTATTTGCTATTATGAATGAAAACACATTCCCACCTGTATAAACAAAAAACAAAGAAAATATTTTAGCACTGTGTGCAAACACAGATGCTTTTGGAAGGAATCCTTCTCCACAGTCCACACAAATTGCACTGCACGAAATTTCCCTTCTGTCCTATAGTGGGCAACGAATATGCCATATCAAATAGGGATCTAGAAAGCAGCTGACTAAGAACCATGATAATGGTGTGTGTCAACCCAGTGTTTTCATAGGCCAGCCTGTTGTTTGTTTTTCTGGTTCTGCTTTGTCATCAACCGGGCTTTTCTAAGCTCTTCCACAAAGCCTACAATACAATCTAGAAGGCCCCAGGCTCACGGCATGCGTGGCCACAACCAGGGGGAGGTTTTGGGGGCTATTTCGCTACCAGTCAGTGCTGGGGAGCGTTTAGTCTAGCATGAGACAGCCAAGGGTGAGCACCTGAGTTTTCACACAATAAAGGTGCTGAAGGGGACGAAGCACTCCGGGGGATACCACCAGCCCAGGGGAGAGAAGTGTACCACCATGTTCAAGACCAGCTACCGGCGCGAGGTGCGCAAGGAAAAGTATGAACGCTCAGATGTCTTTGAAGAGGAACCTGAAGACCCTGATATCTCTGCAGGTATCTCAGCCATTCAGGGCTGGGAGAGCCTTCAGGAGCTCAACAGCCGCTTTGCCAGGTACATCAACCGGGCACGAGTCCTGGAACAGCGCAACGCAGTGTTTCGCAAACAGCTGGAGACACTGCAGCGAATGGAAGAGGCCAGTGGCCTTGAGGAGGCCTTCACAGAGCAGATTGAAGTCAACAGGCGGCGTATCCGAGAGCTGTCCTCTGATCGTGCCAAGCTGGAGCGTGAGTTGAAGGATGCTTGCCGCATGCTGGATGAATTCACCAGCAAGTAAGAGAGTGGAAAGAGATTGGTCTTATGTGCACATCAAAGGTTATACTTCCTTCTCAGAGTTGAAATGATATGAAATTTATAGAAATGACTCCAAATTAAAAAAACAGTGGTAAAGAACCTGGATTGAGAATATTAGCTCTAACAATTCAACTGGATGTAATTCATATATTCGCCCTGCTTTATAGTTATAATCACATACATGATATATTTAGATTGTTTCATCATCATCGTTCATGTGCAACTAGTCATAATAACTATCTGCTACATGATGCTACTCCACTACTATGTGCCCTCAGTAGTGGACATCTATGGGCATGAGCATGAGCATGTATGATGTTCAGGAATAACAAGCATTGTATGTAATATGTTTCTCAAATAGCATGCTAGAGGACAATTCGATCAAAATTCAAGTCATTTATGCTAAGTAGACTCAGCATGTTTATTTTATATATATATAATATGGATGCTTTATAGGGGCTTTTTGTGTGGTAGTACATTGTTCCAGTGGATACTGTTCACAGTGGGTTCTGTGAATTATCCAGCGCAAACATTTCTCAATGCTGCAACCACCACAAACAAATTTCTATTAATCTTTGTTGGCGCCTTGAATGCGCTGGAATGTGTCTGAGAGGTCAACATCTCAATAAAACCTAAACTGTCTCTGAGGACACACACCGAGCAGTAGAGAAATGTTTTTGTACTCTAACAATCGATAGATCAACTATTTAATTGGAACCATGTACAAAAGTGTAGTGATCTACTCCCTGCACGCAGCGGAGCCTCACTACATTACTCATGACCGGAAAACTGACTAATTCTAGGCAAATCAGTTGCACTCTTTTGATTTGCAACTCATTAAAGCGCAGAGGCGTTGTGCTTCATAAATGACTTTATTAATTGTTTCTAATCTTAGTATAAGCATGCCACACAAACACGCCATTAGACTCCAATAATGCACCGGTTATTTAAGAAATTATTCATGCACGGTGAAAATACTGTAGCTCAAAATGACATTGCCTTGCTGCACCTTTTCCTGCTGTGTGTTAATCCCTTTTGATAATTGAGATATTTTATGTTCCAGATATAGAAATGAATGTGATTATCAAGAACAGCTACGGGGCACACTGGAGCAGTTAAACAAGGTACTGTATGAGTGAAAAAAGTGCTCTGCTAAACTTTTTCTGTATTGGTTTTAGTAGATTAGACATACTGGCTGAAGAAACACAACTGTAACGGAATGGATGTAATTTGCAATGTAATTAAATAAAGTGAACAATTATTGCCAGACAATAGGCCAAACAGCAGGTAAAAATTTTCCTCCTTATAGCTACACTGAAGCCTACCTTTTTTGGCTTTTTCTGAGCTCAGCTGAACTCTAGTTGAGCTTCATTTTTTCGTTTTCCTCATACTTCCCGCTGTGTTGTCTGGCAGGAGGCCGACAGCGCACTGCTAAGAAACCTGGAGTACCAGATCCAATCACAGTTCCTGCAGGACGACATCAGCTCCACCAGAGACAGACACAAGAAGGTCAGTGACACTAGAATAATCAAAACTCAACCCAAAAGAACCTACTTTTGATGCAACTGTATGATGTCATACAACTCCTCCAATAACCAGCATTAACGGCTTCATCCAGTCTTTATTATGGGTAGTAAGGTTGTTCACTAATATATAGTCTAATATATAGTCATACATATATGATAATATATTATATAAAGCATTGTTTTTTACTAAATATCATACTGAAATGGTATATCCCTAATCATAATCATTATTCTATATTTTTTATATATATATATATATATATATATATATTACATTCACCTAGTGTTGCTTTTGATGATGAATTAATCTGTGACTGCAGTGTTGAGATAGCACATCAAAGAACACTGCTTTTATTATATTATGTGGAAAAGAATAGGAGTCGCCTCACATGAACGTTAGGCTTGAGGTCCTGAGCTTTGAAGTATTCCTTCAGAGAGAAGAAAAATATATGTGCTCTTTATTACTGAGTGTGAGCTCACATTTTTGTAAATGGATTTAAAATCAAACTCTCTATGCTGTGGGGAAATTCAAGCACCATTTATAAATATATTTCACTTACATTTCTTTTTCACCTTGTATTCAATTCTTATTCTCTCGCCCAGTCCTCACTATTAGTTCAGATAAAATGGTTCAATTTTGCAACATGGAATAAATTAGATAGATTCCTTCTTTTGCAGAGTTGTAAATTATTTTATTTTAATCCATTTTATTTTTAATGCTTGTCTTTCTCCACACAGAACCTGGCAGAAATCCAGACCTATGTAAACATTTTGCAGCAAATCAACCAGACACTTCCCCTTGTTCCCAATGTGTCAGTGGGCATCTCCGAGGTGAGCTCACAGTGTGTGTTGCAGTCCCTGAGGGAAAAAGATGGTGTTTGCGTGTGTGTCAGCACTGCTTATATGTGTGTGGTTGATGAGGTTACTGGCTTCCCTGTAAACTTCATTGCCCATGCCTGCTTTTTGCCTGTGTTGTGTGTGTTCATGTGCAAAAAAGACAGACAGTCAAACATTCCTTTGACACGTCAACAGAGAGTGTCTGGACATAAAGTGTCGAGTATATTACCCAAGTATAATGAAGTAAATAATAGGAAGAACAGCTGTGCACGCTAATTTCAGATGAACTGCGCCAGCATGACTGGCATTTATGGATCAAACATTTTTCAGAGACATGAATGCAAAAACAGCTTAAGTTTGAAGCGTTGCTGTTTATTTGAAACCTATGGATATTCTGTGGATAATGTTTTGGTAAACATTTTACCACCTGTGATTTTGATCTCACAGGTTCCTCGCTTTCATCATTAAAATGCAATGTCTATGTTTAGGATAGAACGGGAGCAGGTGTAACTAATTATATTTTAATTTAATTTAAATTTAGCTATTTTCTTTTCAGTTCACCAGGCATTTGCAATATTAACTATAATGATCCTTTATTGGATTTCAATTTTAAACTTAAATTGGTTCGGTGTTTGGTGTAAAGCTTTATTGATAATAGTTTAATGAGGCTACTAATAATTCCGTTTCTGGAGTATGAAAACTGCACTCCAAACATCTGGGCTTCCGTTTTGAAGAGTAGATGCACAGAAACCACTGCTGTGAGCAACACGGTTGTTGCAGTGCCCTTGACTTCAAGACTCAATCAGTGATTCTTTTCATACAGTGAGACTTGAGAAAGAAACTTGACTGCTAACTGTGTGAGTGTGTGGTGAAACCATATAGTCAGAAAGACACACCGCGCTTCACTGCATGTTTTCATTGATTTGTTTTCAATGTGTGTAGGAGCAGGAGAAGCTGCATGCTCAGAGAAAGATGCCGGGGCTACAGAGTCAGCTGGAAGAATATAAGAGCGCCCTCTGCCAGCTGCAGGCCCAGAAACAACGGCTGCACACAGAGGTGGGTCTCACAGTCACCATGGCAACGAGAGGTTTGATTACATTCAGCAGTTTTTTTAACATTAAAAGGATTTCTCAGTGGAACCAAATATATTTAGTTTATTCTTAAGACAGACAAAAGTTTTTATCAGTACAAACGTTTGCTCTTTGAAAAACAACACACAGCTCAAAAGTAAAACAGCTATTTTAATTCAGTTTTATAGAACCTACACGTATTTACATATTTGTATGACTATGCATGCAATATTAATAGTATGTGTTGTCATGCATTGTTTAGGCCAATGTGACGTCTTCACAGTCCAACGTTCGATATATTTAATTGTCTATCACAGTAGATGACCAAATATTCATGTTTTATTTGATATTTTTGTTTTAAAGTAACTAAAAATTATTTAGATTTTTCTGACAGATGTACAGTACTTGATTAGTTGTATTATACATCCATAATGTTGTAGCAGTACTGCAGATGCTGCAGTCATGCCACTAGATGTCATTCATGACCACCCTATAACAGCAGGGAATAGGTACAGGAAAGGAAATGCTTGCACCCACATGGAATACAATCAAACTTAGTAACCATATTGATAACCAAAGCGCTCGACTTTGTTCTTACAGGTGAAGACTGAAGACGATGTCTTGCTATTTGTACTATTGATTGTGTTCACTCTGCTCATATTATGCACCATCTATCTGTCATATAGCTGTATCTTTATCTGTGTTTAATCAAATTGTGTGAAATTGTTGTTTTTATTTGCAGTCTACCGTCTTTAAGACTTATCCACTGTGGATACAAAAGCAGATTTTTTTTATTTTACATAATTTCTATGGACTTTATAAAATTAAAATCTTATAATAACCTAGTGTTATTATCAATAATGTGCATCTCGCTTTTTAAATTCAAATGCATTTTTTAAATCGTAATTTCTAAATAACCTCTGCCTCTGTTTCTTCTTTTAGACTGCCATGCTGGAGCAAGCCATCAAAAACACACAGGAGAGTTACGACGATGAGATCCAGATGCACAATGAGCAAATTGAATCTTTGCGCAAGGATATTGAAGAAGCTGAGAAGTCCCTGGAGAAGTTCACCAGCGAATGTCGCCACATGGCCATGTACCAGACATCCCTCCAGAATGAGCTGGAGAGGTACAAGAGGATTATTGAAAACGAAGATAACAGGTATCTTGCCTCCAAACACAAATATACAAGGCCTAGACTAGAAAAATAGACGTTAATTTTTAGGTGAAATACATTTATAAAGTCAAGACTACTTACAGTAGGTTGACTGGTCAAACAAAACTAAAAGATTTCTCCACACATCTCCAGAATTACATTTTAATTGTAGACTTTAAATCCCTCAGATTGTTAAAAAAAACTCCATATTACACAACATGTCATACAGGTGAAGAGTCCATGTCCTCTTTTAATGTGAGAAGAGGCACAATGGATGCTGTGTAACTGGGTTATTGTACAATGCAGAATCAGCCAGATGAGAGTGCTGTGTGGCAACAAATGATCTCTTCTAGTGCACTTGCACAATAAGTGTTTTTATTTTGTCAGATTAAATGTATTTATGTTATTTCATGTTCTTCATGTTTCTGTCCTTTGCCTTTTGGAAAAATGTGAATTTAGTGAATCTGACATATCAAAACTGTTGTTGCTCACTTTCCAGGTTGAATTCAGCGATAATTGGCACTCCCATTACCCTGTTCACCACTAATTACCGCTACACTCACACACCCACAGCATCAAGCAGGGGGAGAGGTAAGGGCAACATGCACACATCACAGCTGCAACGAGTATGCTCTCTTTTAAAGATTCTTGCAAAGATAACAAAGCTTATGACCATTCAAAGTAATGCATTTACAATATTTAACATTTGGATTTAGATCTTTTCATAGTTCAACAGTTCTTGAAAGTTGACCTATAACCTAATCTGTGTCCAGATATCACCCAGGCTATCCAAGATATCACTAGTATCAAGCCTCGTCAGAAGATTCTTGCAAAAAAGGTTCTGAAAAAGAACCTGACCCCGAAAGATGTTATAGACAGTGGCCAGGAGGAAAGAAATGGGGGAGCTGCAGGAGAGGCTCCTGATGAAGACACTAAGGGGATGCTGTTTGAGGAAGTGCAGGTAGAGAACGTAAGAAGAAAAGAGCAGAGACCTGTTCTCGCAGGAGTGTCTCCACAGGATGTCCCTGATGGAGCTCAGATCAGCAAAGCTTTTGACACCCTGTGCAACATAGTCCGGGACCGAATGAGGAAATACAAGAAGCCTGAGCCAATTGCTGACTTCTACACCAAGGGTCGTTATGTTCTTGTCACAGGCGACAGCAGCTACCCAGATCCCTGCTTCTACACCTCCACACCATCAGCTGGCCACATCTTTGTCACAATCAGAGAGGGAATGATTTCTCCCTATAACCCTTATGGACCCATCACACCCTCTCCTCCACCTCCACAACCCATAGTAGACCCAAGGCCTCTTAGTCCCACTCTGCCTCCTAATCCAGTTGGACCAAAGAAGGATAATAAGGGTGGAGGAGGTAAGGACAATGGAGGTAAAGGTAAGCAAAAGAACGGAGAACCTCAGCCTCATCCTAAAGACCCAGTCCCACCCTCTGGCCCACACTCTGGCCACAAAAGTCCCACCCCAGCTGCAGATCAGCCCAAGAAAGACAGGGATGACAATGGGCCAAGTGGGCCTGCTCCAAAGCCTGCGCCTCGAGGTCCAAGCACCAGCTCCAGTTCCGACAGCAGCTCCAGCAGCTTCACCCCCGATGCCATGAGCTATGAGAAACTGGAGGTGGTGGAGTCTGTGGAGAAGTTTTCCAACGGGCGCAAAGTTAAGGGTTATGAGGAGACTTCGATGGTGGTGGAGACCATGATTGAGAAGTCCAGCAAGAAGAAACACTGAAACGATGTCACCTGACCTGTCACTCAACAAAACCATATGGTTCCTATATGGTCTAGGTTCTCTAACTAGAAGACATACTGGTGATGATATTATAAATACCACTGTTTAACCCACTGAAATTACACCTGTGTTTTGTCTCTACGGGAGACAACTACGCTGAAAGACCAACTAAACATTCCTGCTCTGATATTCAATGCTTCCATTGGCTTGCAGTCTCTGGTTTTGCGTCCGGAATATGTATTGCTGGTTCCATAAGTGCTGCTGTTGTTGTTCGACTTCATAACCATGAGTCATTTACTGACTGAAAACTTGGGACAATGAAAATCAAAGCTCCACAACATCAATAAAGAAAAATCATAAGAAAATAATTATTATTAAACTGAGACGTTGTGCCACCCTGCCGATCTCTGTCTTAGAACTACATCTTTCCCCTTTGAGCTTATTTGTTTAATTGGATGCCACTGCCTGCCCTCAGTACAATTTTGCTGTGTACTAATTTGCTTTGATATATTAAATAATTAAAAAGACAATTCAATCATCAATTGACACCTTTGTTGTTCACTTTTAGAAAGATTCTGAGTAGAGGCACCTTGCAAACTTGCAAGATGAGCATGTTGACACTGAGTAAGCTACAGTAATCCACTGAAAATAAGACAGATATATATTTTTAGAGCTTTTTCAAGAAACAACAGCTGGCTGCCGCATCTGGCAACAATATTAATGAAAATGAAAAATAGATTTAGGTGATATTTCACTGCGGGTTTGTCAGTGAGTGAGCAATTGATAAAAAGAAAAAATACTGGGCTACGATCAAGTTCATTAGCACTTGCCCTTGGGTATGATATTGCAACAAAGTTTCTAAAAATGAATTCATTTCACAACACGCTTCCTCATGTTTCCTTTAGTCTACTTCACATCCAACAAGACTGAGTCTTCTCCATGTGATTTGCTTCACATTTCAGGGGATATTTTCCCTTTATTTGAAAGCACATTAGACAGTAATAAAACATGGGAAAAAGTTAAAAGTGGCTAAGTTATAGTAATTATTATGCCAACAGGATGCGGCTGGCTACTATTTCTCAGAATATTGTGTTAGATGACAGAATTTTACTCCAAGTCATCTGTATTCTGTCGTAATCAAATTCTGTGTTTGTCCATTCAAATGACAGAATAGTATAGCATGTGGCTTTAAACCAGTACGTTTGGAAATGTTTTGCAAATCAGTCAGGTGCTTTAATAAACAGCTGAATAGATTTATTTAGTATATGCCAAAGATTATGAAATATGAACTAAGGACCGAAGGCTGCAAAATGAATCACACATTCCTTTCCTTGTTTATATAAACAGTGCATGTCACAAAAATATAGACAGAAAGAAGTATCACTGCTCTGTTTGCAAGATATTAAACTTTAAGTAGAATGACACGGAAAATAATTTACAGTCACAAACTGTACAACAGTTGGCAGAAGAGAGGTGCATGGCAGTTAAAGCAAGAGCACGAGCAGAGTCGAATATATTTGGTTTATGTACAATTCTGTGTAAAAAGTCTGGTTAAACAATTTGCTTTCTCTATGTAGAACAGATTACTGAAGGTTACATTTTTATCATAATTGGATTACAAGAAACATTCATTGAAGGTTGGGGGGGCTAAGTGGAGCTAATTGAAACACTTGATAACAAAAAGCGTACTGAAGAGATGGAGGCAAAAAGGGGGATAACGCGAGGGCGAGTAGAACTGACGAGATGCTGTGAGATTTGGAAGGATAGAGCGAGATTGCAGAAAGAAAGAAGGATAAGAGAAAGACTCGGAAACATGCACAGGGGACTTTAGTTGTTTTTACTCATTATGCTCTTCAGACTTCTGTCTATAGCCTCATCTAGCTCCTCCTCCAGCTCCTCCTTTTTGGACATGGCGAGTTTGGACTGATAATCACGCACTATCTGGTCTATATAAGGTGCACTTTGTGTTCCGTGTAGCATAAGAGTCCACTCCTTCAGAACCCCTCGTTGTGGATCTTCACCTTGAAAGCCCACCTCCAGGATCCAAGTCCCTCGGGGATCCTCACCCCAGGTGTGGGTGGTCATAAAGGGCCACTTGTCAAATCCAACCTTGGAGTCATCGTCGCGGGGTCTTCGGCTCAGCAGGATAGACTTTGTGCCCATGGGCGAGGTCATGTTAATGTTGAGGTCACCGCGGCGGCTGGCATTGACTGTGACCACCGCTTGAACATGCTCCAGGTAGCGGACAAAGTTGTCTTTACCCTGACAGGCTTTAGTGGTGATGGCCAGGACTAGTTTGTTGCCAGACTGGATTTTACTGGAGGAGAAACAAAATTGGCGTAAAATAAAACACAGTGAAACACAAAGAACATCTCCATCAACAGAGAGAAGATGATAATAAAAGCGTTGTTCAATCTATCGCTTTCCCTTGATCTAGTTTGCCCGTGGAGCCATCCAACCGAGACAACTCATCTTTTAAAATCTGCAGCAATATCTGTGATGTCGCTTGCTTTACCATGAAATGTATTTCTTAATTAAGAAATAAAATAATTCATACATCAAGAAATCATATACATGCTGTTAATTAGAACTGTATTTATTATATATCCACTTATTTTAATTAGCACTACTGTAACTCTTACAGTCTTACACTATATATAACATGCCATATACTAAACCATTGGATTCTATAATATTGCTCCATAAAAAATGCTTTTTTGCCACAATAGATAGATCAGACCAGAGTGTAAAAATAGACTGGTCTTTGTATTATTGTTACTTAGGGGTCGGAAGGACTTTACTGCTGGTCTCAGCTCTTTGGGTGATGAAAAGAAAGCGTGAGAACACAGCAGGGCAGGTGTGGTGACCCAAGGCTACGAGGAGACTTACAGTAATAACATTATTACAGGCAAAGCCATATTACAGGAGGTCGGATACAGAGGGTTGGGTTGGTGAAAGTCAACATAGACAACTGAGAGAGAGAGAGAGAGGAGTGTGGAACAACTCGTAATTTGAAAAATGATTAATAGAGTACTATGCTGAGCACAAAGAGGTGAGTGCAGCGGTGAGCGCCTAGGGGCTGATGAGGCAAATTACTATTCCCAGAAAAACAGTACAATTCACATTGGGGGTTTCACACTAAGTTACACACAACTTGCAAGTTGAGAACTTTGACATAATCAAACATTAAACAGTTTCATCCATGAAAACTGAGACAAAGTCATTTAACAAATGTGCAATTAACTACCAAATAATTTCTCCATCTTCAATGACTCGTTATTATTTGTTTTTAATTATTATAATTAGTTCAGTTGAAGGTATGAATGGATATGACTACAACTAAATGTGGAAGTGTTCTGTCCACTTTTGACACCCCAAATGACTTTGCGTGCACCAGGTTCACAGTTCCCAGCAAATAATGTGCAAGTGTAATTACAGTAGTCGGTCATAGAGCAGGGAGAGGGATGAATCTGAAGGGCAGGCCCAGTCGAGATTAAAACCTCCCCGCTGCACAGTGGGGCACTGCGTGCCAGCCCCTCTGATAATGAGAAGTTCTCCTCCAGCTAAGAAGGCTGCAGCCTAGCAGAACAGCTATCAGATCTGTGTAAAGCAGTGTGTTTGTGAGCATGGCTATGTTGGTGTTTATTGCTTTTTTTCTGGTAATACACTATCATCAGGAGGTGGGCTTGTTGTAATTATATCTCTAGCACAATAGAGGCAGCAGCAGCCCCATGGTGCCGCTGTGGAAACAGTGAACTGATGAAATGAAAGGAAAAAACTCACAAAGCCAGTGACACAACTTTTAACACACAGCTCAAAAATAGAGATTTCTCCCTCACAAACACAACCTCACTTCTTTTCGATAATTAAGGTTTCTACGCACGCACCTGAGCTGACATCCATTCATACAAGGCATCCTATGATGAGGGAAAGTCTAAAGTCACCACTCCTGACTATTTTTTGAATCTGCTACTGCATTCAAAGGAGGCACACAAACCCACAGGAGCACGTTAACACGATGCTGTCGTGACTGTGTCGACTGTGGAGCACTGATTAACTCAGACTAAAATAAGCAATTGGAGGTGTTGACGGTGGAATGAAAATTCACAGAGGCAACATATTCCGCCTGCTTTTTTATCTTCACCCACATAGTGAACAGTCGCAGTGCGTGAGAAAGCTCATGCTTAGGTGACACACGACTACACAAATACACGCCTGAACCTGAAATCCCTTTCTGGTTGACATTCAGTCTAATTGACAGTGTTTCCATGGCACATCATGTTGGGTCATTTATGGTGCTCTAATTAGAGTGAATAAGGGGACTAGCCACAGGAAACAAGAAGAGCTCACACACTGGAGCTCAAAGCCTCCGGATATGATGGATGGATGGATAAAAGGGCCCTCGTCACACGACAGGTGACAGAGAGTGGAAAGGAAAGGCTGAAACGGAAGAGGCTGGAGGCGCAGAGAAGAAACAGAAAGCCAGGTTGTAGATGGTGGAGATGCGAGGAGGAAGATAGCGAGATGCAAGGGCAGATATGTGGGTGGACAGGGTGAGGATAAGACAGTAAGTACTACTACTGCTGCATCTGTGAAAGGTGGGGGCAGAATGTGGAGGGGAGACTCAAGATCTTCACCAGAGTAGGGACGACTGGACAGCACCGGGGAAATACCGCATCTGTGAATGCAGAATGACTCCACATACAATGTAAAGGATATTGCCTTATTTAGCCCTTACATCCACCCCTCTCCGTCAGATAATCAAATATTTTAATAAAAAATTGATTTACTAAGCAAAGAGGCCTCCTGATTCTTTGTTTCATCAATAACTGCGACGTGACACTTCTTGTGTTTTCAATATTATTTTTAACTTAACTCAATAATCAAAGATGAATGTACTCACACTAGTTTTATTAAATTAGGTCTTTTTGTAATTACCCAGTAATTACCCAGTAAATGATAGGGTCTCTTGGTCCCAGACGCGTTTCCTTGCAACATATTGGTAGGGATAGTTTGAGATGGTAGAATAAAGTGTGTCTGCATACGTGTAGTTAGGTAAGTGGAACCTAGTAGAAATTTGACTCACTGTGTCTCCTGAATGGACCCAGCTACACAGTGGAAACGTTCAGGCACAGTTTTCCAGTCTTTGGACATTTTCACCATGCTCCCAGCATCTAGCACACCATAGCCAAACAGGTGGTTGAACTCGAGGCCCACGCCGTTCCTCCTCCACTGGTGAACCTCGTCATGGAGTTGGTTCCTCTTTGAGGTCAGGACTGACAAGTGCTGCATGTCTCTCCACGTCAAGTTAGGGCTGAGGTGGGATACAAGAAGAACACAGCGGTGGAGAAGCATCAGCACTTTAACATTCATGTTGTTGTGTTAATTACACGTTTTTAATGATCTACATATGATAGTGTCCGTACTTTGAGGCAGATGGTTGTCTTTGTCTGTGTCT
This sequence comes from Microctenopoma steveboyesi, assembly GCA_032359275.1. Lineage (NCBI taxonomy): Eukaryota > Metazoa > Chordata > Actinopteri > Anabantiformes > Anabantidae > Microctenopoma > Microctenopoma steveboyesi. The sequence continues at coordinate 11,062,030 of JAUMHF010000007.1, read as the reverse complement.
CCCCCCATTACCCAGGCTGTGTATAGTGACAGCTTTGTTCTGGCTGACTCACTGACTCCACATGGTTCAAGTGTGTTTGGGCAGTAAAAAGGCCGTGCACTTGTCGTAACAGCCTTGTGGGTTATTTGCCGCCGGACAGGGAGAGTATCCGCTCCTCCCAATAGCAACATCATTATTGTGTGTGCGAAGCAAACAGTGTTTCTTTACTCAGCTTCACTAGCTGGTGTTACGTAATGGCAGCTGAATTTTATCAGTCTGTATTGTGGGAAATCAATTTCTACAACATTGTTACTATGACTTAATTTAATTTTTTCTCTAAACCTTTGAATAATGTTGTTGCTTTAGCTGTAAAAGTGTCATAAAGTCTGTTGTGAGTATGTGATTGTGTCCCTTTTTCAGGAGTATTACCTTTTTCAACATAGTGCTTTGGTGACTGAATGCTGGAAGTGTCATACCCAGGTGTAATAACAGACAGCAACAAAAAACGGAACTGAAATTCACAGTGTTTGAACGTGAGCAACTTACTTTCGTCTCGTACAGCAGAGTTTTTTCGATCATGTTACAATGTTTTAAAAAAATCAGTGGTTGAAGCTCAAAAAGGTTTGATCCAAAGCAACTGGACTTCTTTACGATGAGCCCTTTTTCAAAAGCCCTCTGGAATAGAAGGGTGAAACGTCGTCAAGAAACCAAACAAGTCCAGTTGCTTTAAAACCTTTTTGAGGTAACCATGACCTGGATGAGTGAGAACCTTCACAGATACTATACTATTAGCACTAGCCTATAGCTAACAACAAATTCGGCTGGTTGAATAATGCAATGCAGCCTTCACATATACAGGAAAGGCAAAAGAAAAAGCACAGGTGCTTTCCCAAGTGCAAAAACTGTATTTTTTGTCCCTGTAATTTGAAAGGAATGCACTCAACCAGTATAATTTGTGTCCCTGTCACACAGCATATATAATTTGGGGGTGAATTCTGTTTTCATGTTTTACTTCTCAATTAGCTTGTCACTGTGATAAATAAGTAATTCAAACAAATTTGCTTTTGTGCAGAGAGAAAATTGGAGTGTTGGACGCTAGGATACAAATTGACAGGGAAAGTCAACGACACCATATGAAAGCTCCAGGTTGTACTTAGGAAAAAGGAAACAATGTTCTATCAAATTAGATTTTGAAAGGATATTATTGTGATATTTTACCTGAGCAGCAGAGGGGAGGTGTGTGAGGCAACATAATGTTTTATTTACAGCCCAGGGAAATTAACAATCACAATTATTACAGGTAAGGAAGAAAAAGCAGTCGGCCTCATACTTCGCCTCAAGAGCCAGAGCAAAGACACCAGCTGCCTCTGGAGCAGCTGCTGAAGTGCCAGAGTGACGCAGTGTGCAGTTCCCATACAAGTCTGTGGTGGCCTGATGAAACCAAAAGACAGGAGAGAAAGAAAGAATACAATTATTAGGGGGCTTGAATACTAATTAAAGTAATATTGATTAGTACAATATATTGTAGAATTAGTTCAACCCATTTTTTCAAATGCTAAAAGTGTGGAAAGATTATATGATGATAAACCATATTCAATTAAAATGCTATTGGAATACTACCAGGCATATAGCCACATGGTCACACATTAAAAGTAGAATTAGTACAAAAATGTGAGAACATATTCCATCCATTTCCTATATGTGACTGACTTATGTAATTTGGTCCATTTTTACTTTACTGTAGCTGCGTTCTGTTAATGTGCAGAATAAATGCAGAGTAGGAGCTGCCTTAGCGTCGTGATACCTTCCCTCTAGGGAGAAACAATAGAGCCTCCCCAGTCGCTGCCAAAAATGTAGACTACACTAATTGACCCACGGTTTTGAGTCTCCCTCTACTTTCAGGTATTCAGTGAAGTTTATGCTTTATTTATCATTTAGACGTATATAAGTGGCCTGGTAGCTCAATGGGTTAAGCGTCAGACGGGGATACAGAAGTTCGTAGAGAAGTTCGAACACCGTCTGACTCCTAATCCATTCCCTACCAGGTGTGTCCTTGAGCCAGACACCCAGCGCTAGCTCCTTGTAAGTCGCTTTGGATAAAAGCGTCTGCCAAGCAAAGTAAAGTAGAGTAAAGTTATATAGTCATCTATATGCTGTATATCAAGGATAAATAATAGTGGAAATTCATTGCCTAAACCCTAACGGAAAAAGGTCAACAGACAAGTCATGTTTATATTTATTAAATAAGCATTTATATCGTTAATGTGATGTGTAATTAGAAATGAAAACAGATTTACTGCAATTAGGTGGAAAATCCGAGGGAAGATCTCTGTCAACAAGCAAAGCTGATTTGCATAAGCACAAAAACAAACTCTTTTGCCTTTGTTCACAGCAACTTAGGATATTTGAGCATTCGTCAACCTAACATTAGCCATCAAGGTCAGGCAGTTGTCCTCAGTAACTGGAAGTAAGCTTCATTGGTCATGCTTTAGTTCCTCTCTTTTTAAACTGTTACATGCTGTCTGGTGACTCATATGCTCACTTTTTCAGGGTCCCCTGAATAGTGACACAGTACTCCAGGTAAATGTTCAGGTAGCATATTTTTGTATTTGTTCAGCCCTTAGAACCACGTTTGTATTTCCTATTTTTGCTTTGTTGTATTATGGTTCCCACAGTTCACACAAAACAATTACTGTATGTGTAGTACAGCACATCATGAAAACAAACCCTCTCCAAAAGAGGAAACGTGTTTCTATTAATAAGAAGGCAAAAGTAAATGAAACCATGAATCACATGCTTCACATCAAAATATTTTTCTGTTTCTCTTAATAACATTTCCACTATGCCCTTAAAGACCAAAGCAGCATGGTTGCCTCTCTGAGCATCTATAGCCAAATGGTCCATCTGGCCTACCAAGAAGGTCATCAGAGGCAAACTATCCCTCCAGTGGGACCTCCATTTTTCACAAGCAGCCGGCACTTACAGTGCACCAGCTTCTCAGGCTTTATGCCTGATTTCACCCAATCGCCTAAAAGGACCAGGACTCACTGTTCGCTGGGCAAATTTTAAAAAAGCTACAGTTCATTCTATAAATGGGGAGTAGCATAAAAAAATTAAAACAAGACATCTTGGAAAGCTAAATGTGAATCTACATAAACAGATATTTTACATCATCTCTTTTTCACGGTATGTATTTAAACGCACTCACAACACCAGCTTCTGGGTTCCTCTTGCGTCCATTGCTGAAGGTGGATGCCAGGGTAGAGGAACAGCTCTCATCGTACAGTGCAGTGCGTCCATCATTGATGGCTGAGTTGATGGAGATCGTCCACATGCTTGAGGCATACCCATCACAGTTGCAGTCGTCATAGCTACCACCATCTCCCGATGCCCACACGTAGATGCTGCCTTTTCCTCCCCGGCCCTAAAACAACATTGTCGTTGTCCAGGTGAAACAAATATATGTTTTTTCCGTAAGGTGAATCTATCTGTCTCACTGATTAACAGAAGTCAAGCCACAAGAAATAAAAGCACTTTTGTCCTTTCTGTTTTTCCTACTTTTTGCAATGTAACATGATGACTGTAAATTCAGCAGTAAAATGTCATCTTTGTTACTGGAACATGAAACAGCTAAGCGTGGCTCCACTCAGAAAGCATCCCCTTTTTCCAAATGCTGCACCTGGTATTACAAAAGACAGACCCTTTTCCCTCAGAACAAAGACTCAACTGGGGAGATGTACAATGCCCTTCCTTTTATGATGTTTATTTATGCGGCTGTATTTTAGCTGCAAAGAACAGGTCAGAGCATCATTGAGCTCACCTACTGTATAAGCTCCAGGCCTTTTCTCTTCTGTCTGTCTCTCTCGCAATCCTAACATAGTGCTTTCATTTTGTAGAGCACACTGTCATTTGTTTTCAGCATAGGTGGCAAAACCACACAGGTGCAACTGTGACTGTTGTTAATATGAAATGTGCCTTACTTTTTGAATCTCTTTGTTTTGCACAGTTTTCATCATGTGGAGCCTACACAATCTTATACAAGCCACTATTATGATCTGAGATACAGATTGTAGAGTGGCTGCTTGATTAGTTGTTTTTGGCATGATCAGTGATTACAGTCGGCTTTGCTTCTACACAGCTAACTTGCCTGAGACAGGGTCATTTCAGCCCAACCCACACCTGCCAGCACATGGTGCATGATGATTATTCAAGCAAGTAATTGGCAGTGGAACTGTTAGCATGGCAACTGCATGTATAAGTGTGTGTGCGTGTGTGTGTGCCCAACAGGACTGTCCTTAAACCAGAAGACCTACATTTAAAACACAGCTGGTAGGCCTTAGAGAGTTTTCACCATTCTGAAGTGCACTTAAACAGGACACAAAACAGAATAGATAATCCTTTTCAGAGACCTGAAGCTATGCTTTGATCCTTTCAGTCTCTGGTTTATTAATGATACAAATATCTTGTATAGTTCAAAGTATTGTCACATATTAGGGCCTTAAAAATGAATTCCACATGTTAGATGAAAACTGAGGAAATGTTATTACACTTTATCCTGAAGTGGGAGTTAATTGATCTGAATACAAAGTTCCATGCTGACCCATCCAACGGGTTCACTTACAAGCAGAACATTTGCACTCTGAAACTCTTAGTATGGCAGGTGTTGCTATTTCACCTTGTTGACACCATCAGCCATAGCCTGCAGCGTGAGCTCTCGGGGTCCATCCACAGTCTTGCCATCATCGGTTGGTCCCCAGCTGGCACTGTAGATGTCAATAACCTGGGGCATGTGGCTGATGGATGACGCCTCAATGATGTCCGTCATAAAGGGCTGATCAAGCATCCTGATACCTGAGAGAACAACATCTCAAGGTAAATCCGAAACAATAAACATGATACTGCTGCGGGAACTATAAACAGATGACTTCCAGTATATGTATATAAACCCATTTAAAAAATATATAATGTGAAGGCAGCATGGTACAACAATACTGTCAGCACCTAAACCCTTAACAATAAGAGTGTGATGCAATCATTTGTAGCAGCAGAAAAATCAAGTAGTCAATACTCATTGTTTTCTTATTTTTACTGTGTTGCACACAGAGCAACTTTAAAAGAAAATCTATATCAAATGGAAATAGGGAGCTGTCTGGATTAATGGTGCTGTCCTGTTGCTATGTAGAACAAACTGCAGTAATTCTAGGACTAGGGGTAACGATTCAAATGAACTTCAATACCAAACAGTGTCACACAGTTCTTCCCCAATTACCCATATTCTCTAAATTATGCATACAGCTTCAAAATCATCCTCTTCATTCCTTCTATCCTTTGAATCGTGCCATAATTAGAACTGCTATTTGCTAATATCAGTGTTTGCTCATTGTTATTCTTCTCACAGGCCGAACTGTCGTTTAAATGTAACACGCACCTGCCACCTTGGAGTTGTAGGCGACTCCCACACCGCAGATGTTGTTGTTGGCTGCCGCAGACACCTCGCCAGCACACCGCGTGCCGTGACTGATGACATCAAAAAGCAGAGAGTATGCCTTAGAGGATTTACTTGATTTTACAGAGGATATACAGTGAATTAAATCTGAGATAGGATTTCCCACTTTAGATTCTATTTGTTTTTGTTGACTTTATCGTCAAACTAGAATGAGAATAATTATAGAAAATATTGTATTTTCTAAAGCCATAAATCAATTAAGATGTTCATAAATATTGTGTAATTCTGCAACATTAACACATGGAAAATGCGTCCAGCTGAATATGTTTGCACGTAACAGTGTTTTGTGTGCACCACGTGATGTGTGTCTATCTCTCCACTCCCCACGGGGACACTGCGGAGAGTCAACCCCTCTCTCCCAGCATGCTTTGCTACAGACAGGCAGCTATTTATAACAACCAGCTGATTAGCCCCTGAGTTGTGCCTGACAGTCAGCCACTGCTACACTTCCAAACCCAAACACTCCCTTCTCACTCCCACACACTGACACAAACACATGGAGCATTAAGTCGGAGGAGGAACATATATTTCTTTGTTCCTCTCCTTGACATGTGCTCAGAGGCAGTGTATCACCCAGTGTGACTCTGAGATAGAAAGCAGATATGTCTTATCAGACAGCAGGTCACCAGCGTGAACACTGTCACCTTGAAAGGAGACTACACTTGCGCTAGACCTCCTTTATCTACAGTACCTTATCTCCTCCAAGTGAGCCAGTAAAAAAAAGGCATTATGTTTTCTATTTGTTGTGTTGGAAAACAGCTTTGTTTATACTGCACCATTATGTCTTAATGGAACTATGTGGAGAGAAAATCAATAGTGGAGAGCTGCCTGACTCCAGGGAGAGCGCACAGAGTACGTGTATCTATGAACAGGGGTTGGCTGGGTGAACTTTACCTGTTGAACCAGTCGTCTGTGTAGCGTGGAAATGGGAATGGGTCGTTGCTGCTGAAGTCATAGCTGGCATCAGCATTCTAAAGATGAAACAAATGGACGCATTAACGACAACAAAAACAACAACGCTGGTAGGAAACAAAAGACAGAGGGCAGAGAGGATCGTTTCACAGTGAACTGCAGACCTGTGATGACAGCCGCCTGCAATTTTACTCTTTCATTCATTTATTTTATTACTATTTATTCTTTTTCTCAAAGTAAAATGTGTGCTTAGAGGTTCTTAGGTGCACCAAGCTAGGTGGAATAATGCCACATTTTGGGAAACACACGTATCACCTTCTTTGCTATCGTCAAATGGGCAGATCAAATCCTCTCTGATAGAAGCTGGTTCTAACGAAATGAAATGAATTCATTAACATGTTACTGTTTATTATTGTTTGTTAGTTATTATGCCAGCACCCCAAAAGTTAAAACTATGTCTGTACAGCGGGTTTAACAAAAGCTGAATAAAATCTTCTCAAAGATCAGAACCACATGGACACTGATCTGAGAACCTTGATGTACTACTTAACTACAAATCTTTACTCTGTTGTGATCCTGGGAGATTGTGTGGTCACAGCGGGGATTTTAAGATGAGAAAATAATGGGCCAATCACTGCCAGCATTTAATTCCACACGGCCAAAAGTAATAGCATCGCAAGAGCGGGAGACAAAACACACAGGGGAAGCCAATCTGCCAGGAGGACATATATGCAACAGGCATCGTTTGCAAAGTCTTGTTCATGTTGCTCTTTCTGTAAGTTGCTTCAAAGCTCACAGTGAACTGTAGTCTGGTGTGAGCCTCTTCTCACTCAGGAGAGAGCCTTATTTTAGAGAAGCCACAGCCATGTTAATCAGTCATAGACCTGAACACATCAGATCAATCTTTTGGGCTTTTTCCACATTCTGGCCTTTGCTAGCTGGCATTTAGATGAGATGATTCAGACAAAGAGAAGGCAAGTAAAAAACAGTACATACTATTGTGATTATTACAGTTGGGAGCAGGTAGCAAATAGGGTTCAGTGATGAAGAGGCTATGGAGAGAATCTCTATAATTGTGCCTTCTGACAATTGACATATGATAATAAATACAAAGGGGGGGTGCCATTTATTCATCTCTCTTGCCTTCCTCTTTTTGAAAGACAAAGGTGTCAGAGAAACAATAAAAAAATAATTAAACACATTCAGCCAGTGACACGACACCAGCAGAGATGCTTAGAAACTCCAAATATTGGCATGAAAGTGTTTTCTCTCAGAACAGAGCATTTGTGAAAAGAGAACACACTGTTCTGTGTTTTTCTGTTTTCACGTCAAAAGCAGGATCGCCTGCCGTTTTTTCTTTTTTAATTAAATGGAGTGAAAATTGCCCCAGAAATAAATGACACGGGGGTATGTTCGTGAATCACTTTCTGGGCTTCTCAAACTCATATTTCTGCTATTAATCACCCCTGGCCTTCCTCTGGTGTCCTGTGAGCAACCAGGGCCAGAATAATGGATTGTGTCCAGCTCCAACCACCTCACCTTTCCCTGGCAACCCCCCATCTGTTCACTGTTCCTCTGAGCAAATGGTACTTAAGAGAGAAAGAGCAATGACTCAAAACCGTTACAGTGAAGGCCAGTATTCGCTGTTTTTCCAGATTCAGACAGCAACAACTGGCCCAACAGAGGCTGAGGCTAATGCCATAAGCTTTACTGGAGATGATTAAGTACTTCAACACATGTTTGAGGTGCTATTCCTACTGTATATACTCATGTTCTGCTTTACAGAAGCGCTGTAGGTTTAGTACGTACTCATGCAGATTTAGGATTTACAGCTAAAGCTAAACAATGCAAACCGGAGACTTGTTTTTTGTTGTACTAGTACTTTTACTAACTTACAGTATAATCTGAGAGCATGTTTTAAATCTCATTGCTGTAATTTCATATGTATGTGTGTGTGTGTGTGGTTATTATTATCACACACAGACAAAAGAATCTGATGTATCCCAATATATCCTGTATTCAGACTATCTCCCTGGGCACGCACTACATCCACTTCACACTCAACTACTTTCTATCGCAACCTCCGTACCCTCTCCCCTACTTGACTGTCTACTGCTGTTTCATCTGAGCTTTCACCCCCCGATATCCCCTCTATCCATAACCCTAACACTGCCACAGACACCCTCTGCTCTACCCTAACCTCTTGCCTTGATAGCCTCTG
>JAUMHF010000007.1:11033408-11052933 GCA_032359275.1 Microctenopoma steveboyesi | reverse complement strand
AAATCCCAGTCTGACTCCTAGTCCATTCCCTACCAGGTGTGTCCCTGAGCCAGACACCCAGCGCTAGCTCCCTGTAATTCGCTTTGGATAAAAGCGTCTGCCAAGTAAAGTAAAGTAAAGTAAAGTAAAGTAATCCCTTTCAGTATTATTCATCAACCTTGCATGGATGAGTTCAATGGCTCGCTGGGAGCTGATCACTGAATCTATAATCTAGGAGAGCTGATGCATAATTTCTATATAATGTGACCTTGCTTGAAGTGCTTTTCAAGAAACTCTAACACATATCCAAGGCAACTTTAAAGTCATTAAAGCAAAACAGCTCCTCTGTATGCATTGTTTCTGTCGCAGTATTTGATGAGCAGCAACAATATAAATCTATCAGAAACTCTTCAAGGTAATTACATAGACACTGATGCTTTTTCTTGCTTTTAATCCCTTTCTACGTCTCCCATAACAATTTAAACAAAGGCAACCTATGAGATGAATTTCATGGTAATGTGACATCATACCACGTTGTCATGGTAACATACCAGGGTGTACAGTGGGAGAGTAACACTTGCAACAGCATATTTATCAGAAGGGACATGAAACCCAATAACACACCTCCACAATTCTCTTTGAGGCAGAAAAGAAAAGTCAACCACTGATCAATAATGTTGTTCCTCAGAAATCATTCTAATACTGAGGATAGTCAAACACAGTTCTGTTCAAGTGCTGGCAAGCATGAAGACATAAAGAATAACTACACTCACACATACTCCTGTATGTATGTATAAGTATCGTATGAGCCAGTCATCACACCAATTGATAAATCTTGAAAAATAGGAGGCAGCACCGTTGCAATCAATTCAAATCTAACTGAAGGATTTTGTGATCCAAAAATTAACTTTTTTTTCCATTCAGCTGGTATGGAGGGGGTTACAAAACAAGGTTACATACACAGTGTCCCTTTCCGTCTTGAATGTACTCTCACACATATACACACACACACATTAGATCTATGCACAGCATGATCCATCAATCCGGTGGAGCGTGCTCCTGCATCACCCCAGCTGATGCTGACTGTTATTTTTGGGCCAAGGCTCATCTCTGTTCACAGGCAAAAAGCATGCAAACACAGGCAAACATGGCGGTGAGAACTGATTCATATGCAGGGAAAAATGCACTACACTTCTAAAAGAAATACAAGGTGTGCAAATGATGGTCAAAAAGCAAAGCAGAGCTCACTGTTCCTGAAAAAAATAAATGCCTCATTAACAAAGCATGGATATAATCATCAAGTGGTGATCGCTGATTCTACAACACCTGAGTTTCTTTGAAAGATGGTTGGCACTTTCTTAGATTCCATGACAGCACAATGCAGTCACACTGAAGACTTTGCAAACTTGTTCACATTAAACTAAACCTTCTGTGCTTCCTTGGTCCATTTAGCAATCCCTCTTGTCCTCTAAGGTTTTATCAATATTCTGGGGATAGAGCATCGCATTATGCAGCGCCAACTACCCTGGCATTATCTCTGCTTGTGACAGAGCGGCCTGCCATTGTGCCTGCCACAGTGCAGTGTGCATTAACATTAAACAGCTTGGCTGGCCGTCTGCCTGTCTCGGCGTCCTCCAGGAATACAAGGAGACTCGGCAGGCATGAAAACAGCACCGAAAGCACCTCTCACTGCCAACTGCACACCATTTGAAGTCCATGAAATCCACCACCTGAACCCCAGCCTCACTTATTAACAACTTCAAAGAAAGGAGGGGAAGTATGACAATGAATAACAGTGTACTGGTACTTACATAATTTGATGACAGATCTGGATGTAGATAGTCAATGCCTGAAATGTGATTTTGACAATAATCAGCAATTAAGCATCAAGGGAATACCTGGAGTCTCTTAATGCAATTATGACATAGTTTCATATTCATTTCTTTTTGTCTGAACACAGATATTTGTGAATCACAGTGAATAACTTACTTTACGTAGGACAAACAAATGGCCTGCAGCACTCACTGAATATTGAACAAACAGTTGGTTGTTGAACTGAATATAAATTCAGTAGATTTAGAATATTCTAGTTTAAGCTTCTCAAATCTCAGAATACAATTTGACATTATATCAAATTTTACCTATACACATTTTATCTGCCATGTATTTATACACCTTATTCTTATTCTCCTTCTCTGATTCACGTATATAATAGTTCTAGGGTCCTCAGTCTTAATAGAAATGTATTTGTGCATATTACATATTTGGTCATTTTAATTACAAATGCTTGTTATTCAATTCCACTATATTTTAAGCTGTAGCTTAAAAAAATGCACTTTGATGTTGTGAGTCACTAAACAGAGAATGACACGAATGACACAGGAGTAAATATTCTTCAAACTGATTCAGCACAGCGGAGGGCATCAAACATGCACATATTCTTAGTAGTAGCTTATAAAGCTATAAAAATAAATAAACTTGACCTTAAAGCAGTAGTAGTTAATCTAATCATTGATGAATATGTTGATAATTCGGACAGATTCATGGTGAGAAACAACACGGCTTACTCACCGTCGTCCATGATTGCAATGGTAACTCCTTTGCCGGTGTAGCCCAACTGCCAAGCTTCAGCCACATTCAGATCCAGACCAGGGGTCCCATCTGCCTGGCCCGTGTTTATCTAATCACTCAGACAATATGGAGAACATGCATGACTCACGGCACCCAGGTGAACCAACAATAATAAGGTAGTCAACATGGAAGATATGCGTCCCTTGTAAAATGGATCTGGTTGGGTATGAGAAAGGAAGGGGAAGTAAATGTCAGTGATACTGCGCATTCATCTGACATTCATCAGGTGAATGACGCAAAGACTTTTGTGGCATAAAAGTCACACTTGCTAGTTAGGGTAAACACGAGGGGAGGAAACTAGGCAACATGAATGCAGTGATGAGGTGGCATGGACAGTGCTGGCCAGGCTAATTAAAGTATGAATAACAATGTTGATTCAGAAGGTAGTGGGGAATATGCCGGGCCTCTGAGTAACTAAGGTGAAAGAATGTGGGCTGGTGCTAAAGGTCAGGCATCGTGCAGACAGCTGCTTAGCTGATTACTCACCAGATACCACTGTTTGGTGAATAACGGGTCACTTATGTTGACTTCAATATCATTGATATTTCTGTAGCCTCGCTTTTGACGACTAAAACCCTCTTGCTCAAAGACATTTTTCACCTGAGAGAGAAAGTCAAAATAAATACAGGGTTATGACGAGATTAAGCATAAACATCATTTCTAAAAACCCACAAAACAAAAGAATAAATAGGCATCTGCAACTGCAACAACTGCATCTGTGCTGTGACACAGAAGAGGGATGATATATATACGTGACGTGTTATATTTCAGATTGCGCTGCTGTTGTGCACAGCAAATCAGCAGACCCAGCTGTGCTGTACTGTAACAAGGAGGCAGAGTGTCGTGTAAATCAAAGGAGCTATTCTTTTCCGCCTAATCAGAGGGTCTGCAGCTGGAGTCAAGGCTTCCAAACTCACCTACTACACAAGAGATGAAGCTGCCTTTCACTTCTCAGTACATTTTCAACAAAACACTGCAGTTGCGCTCACAATTATGCTATTGTTCCCTTTAAATGATCACTTAGGTGGATGAATGTCTTATAGAGAAAATAATTAAAGCAGCAACAATAGCACTATCAAGGATTAGAAGTTAACATAGAACAGAGCACCTAAATGTCTTGAATGAAACTAAGGTGCAGGATTAGAGAGCGGGCCTGTCATCAAAATGATCATTTCTTCATTGTGAAATTGCACACACAGAATTTCATCCCTGTCAGTAGTTGTGATGACGACAGTAATCAACAGTCTTTTGAAAATAAATCCAATTTCCCGTGATGTTTGAGTGAATTCGAATTTCGAAAGGCTGAAGAGGTTGCGGGGAGGTGTACGAAGGACAAGTCATTATGTCTATTAGAGTCTGGCAATTAGTAAACCAAGCCTGAAATGAGAATCTGAGTTTGAAATGTGTTTCTAACAATCTGCATATCACCAAACTCTCAAGGACAAGTTGTTTTGCATATCTCTCTGTCTGTTCATGTGAGGATGTGTGTAGGTGTACCGAGAAGACTAGAACCTCTTTTTTCTCTTATATTTACTATAAAGGCCTCATTGGTGGAAGGAAAAACAAGATAGAAACCAAAATATCTTTTAACAGCTTCAAAGCCTCATTTTTAAAATTGATTCCTGTGGCTGAATGTTCCTTTTGTATGTACCCAGGCATTGTCCAGCATGTTTACCCCCCACAGATAACAGATCAGCACTTAAGATGGCCTTTTGAAATGACCAGCGCCGATCCATCCACCTCTTTCTTTTATGGCACACTCTAAGCAATCAGGGAGCAAACACACACTGTAAATCAATGCGTCAAGTCAGTCGTGAAAACAATCTCTATATTTGCGTATTTGTCTTCCCTCTTAGGAGATTTCTAAATGTTTTTTAATCAGCTTCATGTTGCACTTGACGTCAAAATCTAATTCACGTTCAGCACTTTCTACATTATCCCTGCATTTGTCCTTCTCTTCATCCATCATCAATTTATTCCATCACTTGGCAGGAGAGCTGGTATTTCCCTTGAGACAGCATGTCATACTGCCCACTCACAACATCAAACAGTACCCATGCACTACCATCACTCTCCGCCTTTGCCCACTGCCTGCTCACAACTCACAACGCTTGAGTTCACTTCAAATGAAAGAGCTGTGCTGCCTCTCTCGATTCCCTTCATCCTCGTTTTTCTTCTGGCTTTCTCAGGCATGTGTGTTGCCGGGTCAGGGGATGCTGCTCATTCACAAAGAGTTACTCAGTGACTGTATGTATTTCCACCTTCTTCCATGTATTCACTCCAGCTTCATAGGGTGCCTCATATAGTCACTTAATGTATTATGAGAGTGAAGCCCTTAACGTGTGGATGGATAGACACCTTATTTAAAATCAACTTAGGACTTGAGATAGAAAAGAACAAGAGAGGATAAAGAATCATGCAGAGGAGAGATAGAAAAAGAAAATAGTGGGTGAGTCAAAAGTGGGTCAATATGTTCCACCAGTGAGTCCAACAAAGAACAGGGCTCCTGGGAAACTAGGAAATCCATCCAGTGCACTGTACATTACAGGCAGTGTTGCTACTTCTTTCAGTATAATTTTAAATATCTCAAATGAATAAATAAAAATATATTTTTATAGAAATTTTATACATCTTTTTTGGTTTGTATACATATATTGTTTAACTAATTTCCCTTTGATAGAACTGCAGACGTAAAGCTGAGATATGTCCACCGTATTACCCTTAAATGATTGGGACGAAGACACATCGAGCCGACGACCATTGAAGGTAGCTTCACAGACATTAAAGCGATATTGATCGACCTACATCTTAAATGTCAAGGCCTGCTGTCCAGTGGACAGAGCTCTGTGTGCATTCTGTTTTATTTACACTAAACATTGCAGATGTTTGTGTTTTATATCAAAAAACAAACTACTTCTTATTTTTGAGTCATTGTTTGAGTAAATGCTAAGCTCAAATACCAAACATGCTTGGCTTCCAGATGCCAAATGTGTCAGTATCATGTTCTCCTCTGGCATTTATGTCTTTGTTCCTCCCTCACTTTGACCACTCGCCTCTCTCCACACACACTCCCTGATTGTTTCCAGCTGCTCCTGTTTACAATTAGTCTCTTCACTATTTAATCCCCTGCACTTTCTACCTTTCTTTGTCAGTTCATCCTGTTTCACCACCTGACATCATCCTGGTCTCGTCTCTTCTACCTGTCATTGCACCTGTCAAGTTGGTTCGGGTTTAGTTTTGTCCCTGTTCTCTTTCACCCTGTCTTGGTCTCTCTGTTCCGTTCATGTGTTTGTTCTGTTGTGTACCGTTCTGGTCAACCTAACCTGTCCTTGATCTTTGTTTTGAGTGTTGTAGTCTTTTCTCCTTTTGCAGTGATCTGTTTGGGTTCTCCAATTTGTACACTCTTGTGACAAAATGAGAGATTTTGCTGCCTAGACTACCAACTGTTGGTCAGAAAAATGTAATACATATGCTCTGAGAAGCTGTCCAAAAGATCCAAAGGATTTGTGATTCATTGAGAACACAGTTAAAAATTATTGGAAAAGGAAGTAATACATTGTTGCAGCCCTATTGTGAAGAAAAATGTGCTCATTAAAAAACAATTATCTCTCATTACCCTGTATCATTTGCATCCTTATATATAAGTATGTAATTGGACTTATAGGCAGATAATTAAAATAAAATCACTTTCACTGATTACATATCACAGTTTACTTATTATCAAAACATCAGGACATATTTTCTAATTATATTTGAGAGTAGTAGTACACAGTGGGATGCCTAAGTTTGGGCAACCTTGTCAAATATAATTGGTTGTTACGATAAAACGTCTGTTTCCACAGTTAGGAACATACTGAGGAAATGGAAGACCACAGGCACAGTTCAAGTTAAGCCTCAAAATGGCAGACCAAGAAAAATCTCAGATAAACAGACTGGTGAGAACAGTCAGAGTCAACCCACAGACCAGCACCAAAGACCTACAACATCATCTTGCTGCAGACAGAGACGCTGTGCATCGTTCAACTATTCAGCGCACTTAACACAAGGAGATGCTGTATGCGAGAGTGATGCAGAGGAAACCTTTTCTTCGCACACAGCACAAACAGAGGTATGCTAAAGCACATTTGGACGAGCCAGCTTCATTTTGGAATAAAGTGCTGTGGACTGAAACTAAAATTGAGTTTTTTGGGCATAACAAGGGAGGAAAAAAACACAGCGTTCACAGGAAGAAAAACACCTGCTACCTACAGTGAAACATGGTGGTGGTTCCATCATGATGTGGGGCTGTGTGGCCAGTGCAGGGACTGGGAATCTTGTCAAAGTTGAGGGACACATGGATTCCACTCAATATCAGCAGATTCTGGATACCAATGTCCAGGATTCAGTGACAAAGCTGAAGCTGTGCCATGGCTGGATCTTTCAACAAGACAACGACCCTGAACACTGCTCAGAGTCTACTAAGGCGTTCAGGTAGAGGAACAAGTAAGAGGAATGGTCCAAAATACCTTCAACCAGAATCCAGACTCTCATTGGAAGCTATAGGACGCGTTTAGAGGCAAAAGGAGGATCTACTAAATATTGAGTTCATTTCTTTTTTGTGGTGTCAAATATCACTGTGCCTCCCCTATATGATATATTTATTTAAATCTTTTTATGATAACAACCAACAATGTATACAGGAAAATCAAAAACATTGACAAGGTTGCCCAAACTTACACATTCCGCTGTAAAGTTCCAACTACTAATTTATTAATGGATCAAAATGCAGTGAATGTGCTTCACACAACTGCTGAACGCAAAGAAAATGAAACAGAAAAATATAATAAAAAACTGTTTTTAGAAAAACAAAATTATTCTTATCAAAAGACAAGTCTATAAAAGAGAGGATTAGTAAGTGATGATGGATATTGGTGGCATTCCACGGGAGCAGTGTATGGTCTGTATAGACCAGACTATACAGTTATCTCAATCTCAACACAAACATGGGATTGTCCCATCTTTCTGTGGGACTAAGGACCTACTCTATTAGTCTGTCATCATCCCATTACCACAGAAAATGCACAGAAAACGCTCACACTGTTCCCAATGTGCATCAACATCAGTCTGATAAAGCAATTATCATTTTTTAGCACTTATTTATAGATACTAGTTTAATGAACCACTGTGGCAAACCTTGAGGCATAGACACACAATCATTATTAAAGCCCCAACTAGATCAAGAGACCACATCATGATGTTTCTCGTCTTGCCTGTAATGTTGCTGTGTTTAAATGAACACAATGTCCCATTTTTTTATTGCTGAAGTGGAGTCCCAATTTCCCACACTGTTACATTTCACATGTACGTTATTCTCAAAACAACTGTTGTAATGCAAAGTGAAGGGGTAACAGCTACTGTAGGTACGTACTGCACATGCAGGAAAAGACACACTGTGCTTTTCTCAGCGTGAATCTAGGTGCGTGTGCTCACCCGGCTGTCTTTTTGGAGTCGCTGTCTGCTGCGAGCACTGCGTTTGCTCCGACTTCTTGAGGTGTCCTGAGGATAGAAGTGAAAGAGTCCCTCTCCAAAGGAAAGCTGGGTAAAAAAAACAGTAAGAGAGCAAAACTAATCAGGAGGAGAGGGACAGAGCTCAGATTCTCTAAGCTCTGGGTTTCACTCAGGGCAATGGAAAACCAACATCTATCAAAATCAATAACTGTTTTTCATTCCAATGATGTCATTTTCTACAACAAATGCAGTTTTTTTGCAAAAAAAGTCCCTTCCTCCAAGCAGTTATGCCTTATTAGTAATGTTTGCAATTTGATGATAACTGCTTTGGATTTAATTCACTAAATTATATTCAAACAAATCTAAGATTTAAATTTCCTCAATTGATGATATCTTCATCTGCATAATGACAAGGGTAAGACTCAGTCTTAGCCTTGAATACAAAGTTTGTGTAGTTCTGTATACTATATATTATATAAAAGTAATTTCTGATGGTTGACTAATTCGTCTTATGTTTCTGTGACTACTAGATAAGATTGTGATTGTCTGATAGATTATGTTAATGTTAACATCATTATTTGCCCATAGACATTGCTCCATACTGTGCACACTCCAGGTTTACATGTAGCTACGCTGCATAGTTTAAGCCGTTAGTGTTAATTACATATCAAAAAATAAGACAGAGTGTGAAGATTATATTTAAATACAAAAACCTCTTCTTGGCATGCGTTACCATAGTTACATAGGTGACATCACATATTTTACGGGGATCTCTTCCCCAAAATTAATGGACACATTCTCAGCAATTAAGATAAAAAGATGGCCACCACATAACACTGTTTTGTTTGTTTGTTTTTGTATAGAAATATTGGAGAGAGAAATATACTTTGTGGATTATGGCCCCTCCCAATGAATGCTCAATTTATTTGTGTAAAAAATTAGCATCAGGCCGCCTCTGTCCAATGAGAATGTTCTAAGTGTCCAGCTGCTCACGGCATCAAATATTGGCGCAGGTACATTTACATTCAACACAAAATTTGATGCCATAGGATGGAGAAGAGGAGAACAGAAACGAGAATTAACCAAAGTAAATCACAAGGGCGGGAAAATCAGATGCATCATCCAGAGCTTTCCCTCTGGCACTGTGCAGAGATTAAAGACCCCCTTATGCTTTAGTGACTGCCAGGGTACAGGTCAATCCTCAAAATAAATGCTTTCAAATGCGCCTGTCAGATCTAATGTAAAAATGGAATTCTTAGGGCAGCATGAGGATTATTCTGATTTTCACTGCTCCTAAATTCTCTTGTGCTCGGCTAAAGAAAAAATAGACATCCGCTCATGTCTGTGACACAGTGCTGCACTTCCACCGAATGCTTTGTTAGTGATCAAGGTTATTTTTCAGATAATAGCTGACTGGAGATCTCTTTGGCTCGCTCATTGTCTTTGTGCTCACGTTTGTATGTGTGTCCCGGGCTAGTTGATTAAGCATCAATAGAGATAATTTAAGCACAGACATTGTTTAATGATGCATATCCCATCAAGACAAATATAGCTGCCGATTACATAACCTGGGAGGCAGTAGATGGGGGGGATGATCTAGTGCTTACAAGAAAAGGAACTGACAATCACAGAACTGGTGATGCTGAACGATCACCACACAGATATCACATTGTGATGAGTTACAGGCTGAAGCATTGTGGAGGTAAAAAAGAAAATCCTCATTCAGTGCAGTGCAGACCCCCTTCTGCTCACTGCAACGCCTCACTGGCTAATGCCCCAGCCAATTTCACCACGCATTTATTTTTGACATGTGACAAGGTATACACACTGTCAGGGAATTATTAGCACTGGTCTGTTGCATCTGTTCACATGGTGTACTGTACTGCATGCGCTGCGTTTGCCAAGATTTCGATAAGACATCTGTGGGGAAGACCTTATATGTGACAATGAGCAAAGTGTACACAGTATGTAATACTGTATGTGTGTGTGTGAGACGAACAAAAGGTGTGTGTTTTCTAAATATAAAACGATTTTATATAATTATAAGCTAATAGTTACCCTATTCAATAAAAATCAACAGTATTTATGTGAATATACAAAGATGAACCAGAATTGTGTCAGAACTCAATTTCTTGAGAAACCCCCCCTGATATAATAGTAATAAGTTTTCCAAACATAAAAAAACACCCTTCCAGTGTTTTGTGCTCTGTTGGACACTCAAATGAGACGCGTATCAAAACAATGCATTTGGCCTGGGCACAGTTGAATCCTCAGAGGACACAGGCCAACTGACAACATACTAGGCCTGTAGTTTAGTGAGAGTGACGTCATCAAATTCCCCAAAAGTGTATGGAAGTCAAACCCTGAGAAAACCTCGAGGAGCTTCTCTGCATGTACCGCATTGTTTATGTTGCTAAATATAGTGTCCAACTATTTCACAAAACGATGACGAAACGTTGCCAAAGATGTTTTATGTTTTCCTACTTAATGTGAATGTTTCTCATTAATGTTTGCTTTCTTCGAAACAGGCACAAAAAGGAAGAACTGTTTTCTCCGAGCATCCCTACCTTTCGGGCGCTCTGGAACCCATGTTGTGTTGCAAGTTCGTGCGCTCCATCCTGCGCGTCCTCGTGCAACCGAACCAGAAGATGGTCCGTCCAGACTCCTCCTGCAGCCTGCGTCGCGATCACCAGCGCGTTGAGCAGCGCGAGAAATCCCACGGCCGTCCCGTGTCTCGGAGAAGCACGCATCGTGTCTGGCTTGTGTCAATTCGCCTTTCCGCCTGAGCTTGGTGTGCGGGATGCTCTTTGCTAATGATGGGAGGAAGAAGAGGAGGAGGAGGGACAGGAGGAAGAGGAGGAGGATGCAAAGAGGTCCAATCAAAGCCTTTGCGGACGCATCTCCTCGTTGGCAGGTGATGAGACCGGTGGAAGTTGTATTTCACCGAGGCGCAGCTGCTCCCTGTGTGTGGTTCGACTGGAAAGGTTGCGCGCTGTGGACCAAACCTGCATCCTCAGCTTTCTATGTCCCCTCCTCCTCCTCCTCTCATCTGTAATTCATTTACCTTCCTCGCTCGGGTTCTTTCTGCGCGTGACGTCGTACCAATGGGCTCCAGCGGGTGTGTCCCGTTGCTTCCTCCCTCGGATCCCGGGGCACTTTTCAGCACCTTGGAGAATTCCTCCCATCATCCTCAGAGTTGATAGGATTTTTATTGATTAGTATCTGGTGCTGGCCTCATCCGAGTGAAAACCACGTTGACATAATGTCCCGGCATGGACTAGTGCCATTTATAGCACATGGAGAACAGCAAAGATATAGCTCTTTCATTTTTCTATTCCTGTAGATATATGAACGTACTCACATAGCAGCACAGGTCCATAAGTCATCTGGCACGCTGACCCTCCCTGTACAGTGGAATGTAAGAACACTCTTGCTGGACTGTAATTGATCTTTTGGATGTGGAGACTGTAGAAGTACTGCTGTCACTAAGACGGCTCATTAAAGAACTCCAGCTCCTCTGCTGCTGTACAGTACATGCATGAGGTACGGGACTCCAGTGGACAGAACTAACAGGGATGTGTACACGTGAGACTGTAGAGAAAGAGAGAAATGAGTTCCCCTGTGTGCGATCATTTCCTTTAGTCAGACATGGAGCAGTAAAACGTACCACGTGTGCTTACTGCTGTATAGCTAGTAATCATTACTACTGTGTTTGTTTCTTTTTAAGTACAGCCATAGGAACGTGATGATAATCACTTAATGTCGCAGGTTACAGCCCCGGCTTAAAAAGAGATAAAGATGCCTCCTGAGTCCCTTTCATTCTGTCACATTTAAGACAGTGGGGTTCCCAATTAACAGTCCTCTCTGGTTGCTTTTGTACATGTAGAGGATGGATATGTAGAGTTAGTGCAGGAGAATTTTTTCTGAGTTATAATTTAACAAGCGTCCTGCCAACATATAGTGTCTATAAAATGATTACGCGGTGCCACGCTTCAGATATCCAGCTAGCTCAACAACAGTCTCGATCAAGAGATAAAAAGAGGTTTATTCACAGCCCCCCCCCCCGCTCCTCTCACTAGTCCCATGATTTCAGAGTTGCATTAATTTCAAGACAGCTTCACGAAACCAAGTTAAGCAGTGAATTCAGTGATGAGAAGATTAGTTTAGAAGACTGAGATTTGTTTTCACGCTGTCTAATGGGCAAATTATTTCACTTGTTCAGCAAGAACTGAAATAAAATGAAGATACATAGGAAGAATAAGAAAGTCTTTGTGAAAGATGTGTATGCCTCTCCATTTCCTAGTACAAGCATTCCTCTTCATTATCAGTATTCACCTGTTTCTGTAAATCTGTTGTGTCAGTCAAAAATGCTGATCAATCATCACGATGGCAGTGTTCAGCATCGCATGAAATGATCTGCAAGATGAGGTAACAAGAACTGCACTAGCACATGGTTCAGCTGTCACAGAAGTCTGGAGAAATAATGAAGGTGGATTTTCTATAAGTGGATCCGCTTTACTAATCACTGTTTCCATGCTCCCTGCAGACCTCCTCCCACACTTCTGTCATCGTGCAGCCAAGATGTTATTTATTTAGTCTAGGCAGGCCGGCATCATACCCTTCTCCATTACATTACAGTTCACCAGGCTTTGCTGCTGGACCTGCACGACTCAGTCACACAGTATGATAACATACATGATACTGAAAACCTCTTTGTCATCTATAGTATATGTCTGAGAGAAATAACAGAATCTTTGGCTTTTTAATCTCTTTAAAAATTGCTAACAATGTATGTTGTGAGGTATTACTAATAATACACTGACGCCTCTCTTTCAGACAGGTATGGCTGCAGTTTCTACAGAAGGAAATGAATCTACTGTGTCACTCAGCTGGGGAGTACATAATGAAGTTGGTTATAATATATGGTTATTATATTACTTAGCCTTTGTAATGAAAATATAATATAGCATTATATGTTTTGGTTATTAGAAACATGTATAGATTTTGAATTTAAAGCGATTATCATTTTAAGCATATGTCACTGGTTTCTTAGAAAAAATTAAAACTAGTGTCAATAGTGGTCAAATAATTTTTGATAAACAAAGTATGATATATTTATTGTCATTTTTAATGTCAGTATGAAATCCTTTTTTAAAAAATAGATAAAAATAGATTTTTAGATATTTCAATTAGATGCAAAGCATCCTGGGAAATACCTAGTAAATTAAAGTTTCTGAAGAAATATAATTTGATGAAAGACTTATTTGATGAAAGACATTTATTCATCTCGTAATGGACAGAGAAGCACGGGCTTCTCCTTTTACCGTTGTTAGATGATGAGATATCACTTGCTCCTACCATACTGCATTATGAGTTTTTACTGTGTATGCACCGATATTTGAGACAGTGTATCCTCACTGAACACAGATTGGGACTTTCAGATTTCATGCCGGAAGTTGTGTCTCCAAGTAAAACAATACATTTTTAAATAATAATGTTCATATATATATATATATATATATATATATATATATATACTGTGATGGTTAGTGGTGTTGACTCAGTTCACTTCAGCTAGAATCCAGACAGAGTACCTTTCAGTGTGGAGTTTGCATGTTCTCCTTGTGTCTGTGTGGACTTTCTCCAGTTGCTCCAGTTAACTTGACTCATGTGTGTGAATGTCTCTATAGGTCAGCCCTGTGATAGACTGGTGATCTGTCCAGGGCAAATTCTGCCTCTTGCCTAATGTCAGCCGAGATTGGCTTCAGCTCTCCTGTAAAAGTGTTTAAGAGGATGGATGGATAAAATTCAAGACTAAAGACCGAAGTCTTGCAAAATTATGTTATGGTTTGTTGAAACTGACCAGTCCATAACTGTGCAAATATATTTAAAAATAAGAAGCACAATAATAAACATACTATCTCAGGTGGCCTTTAGAAACTTGGACCTAAATGTGTTTCATACTGTATTGGCAACCTTGTGCGCAATTATCTGCAGTATTGCTAGAGGAGGAGCTGAAAAACATGGATGTTTAATATTTCATATTGCCCGAGGCTGGAGTGGATTCAGGCTTCCTATCAGCGTGTCCCTGCTATATGTTTCAGGGAGAGCAGCAGGAGAGATTAGACTGGCAGCTACAAGCTGATACTCCGATGATCAAGCATACACACACTCAGAGACCAAAACAAACTGAGCGGAAACCCAAGACAAAACCTCTGCAACCTCAGCCATGGACCCTTCAGACAGACTCAGTTGTTTGCTAGCTGTCAGAGGCACGAGCACAGATCCCTTAATCCTCAACTTTGCATTATATTAAACTCTAAATCAAATCAACAAAGGAACCTCAAAGACGTTGTTACATATTTTGTAAAGAGTTAAAGAATGTTTTGTGATTTTAGATCTCATTTGCCAGTTCTCATCTAGATGCTGCAGCATTTACATTACCTGAGAGAGAGTGTAAACCTGGCGTAAAGATTCTAAATATTAAAATATTCTGTCTGTGATATAAGATGCTGATGTTCACAGGTAGACAGATGTGTGGGTTGTGGGCTGCTTTACATAAACTGATACCTGTATCAATGTATCTCCTGGTTCTGATACTCGCCGATAGCAGGGAGCAAAGGAACAACATGAGGTCATGTTAGGCTCGATGTGCTTTGAGGCGTGGCAGGCAGAAAAACCAGCTCAGGTGGAAACAAAGGCTCGATTTGTCATGGACCAAAAAACACAGCTTAGAAGACAATTGAATTGAACTCATTGTTCGCTCTCTTGCTCCTTCTTTTCATCTTTCATATGGCTGTCCATTTCCCCCTCACTCCCTCTATAAATCAGTATATCCTTTAACATTTACTCACTGCTTCATCTCCTAAATTCTCTATGTAAGCGTCTGAGTGTTGTTTACATGGCCCCCTTCAGGTCTGAGTGAGTGTCTGGAAAAACTGTTTTGTCATGTCTGCAACGTGTAATCGATGTTACCTCGTCCAGCAGCTTTCATTTGTGAGGTGCAGTACCACACTGCTTTATGTTAGCTAATATGGACATTATTGACATTCCTCCCTGTGCTTCTGCTGAGCCTTGAGCTAACCTTGAGCACAGTAGTCTGTTCGTGGACATCTTGGTTTTGACACAGTGCAAAACATTCCCACATTTACTAAATGTTCAGGTGGAACTCTACAAAAGAAAGCGACTGTGGTACAGAGTTATGGTGAAATCATACACGACGCACTCTGTGATCCATAACTGTGATCCTACTGAGATTACCGAGTGTGATACTGCTCCTCTTTGTTGCAGTGAAAGTGCAGGGGGGAACAGGCTTGCAATATACTACAAATACAAGATCCACCTTTTCATTTGATATTTTGTGAATATCAAATTAATATTGAATCCAATGTTTTTGGTCTCCAGCATCTTCTAAGGGAAATCTGTAGCTCTTTAGCTGCTACATGCTCTACTAGCCAGTCTCTATCTGTTTTACACTGTTTGGTGTTGAAAGCAACTAATCTATATATTAAAATTGTGTGCAAAAATCAAAGTGATGGCTTTAAATATGCTAAAAACGTCATGCAGCTGAATGTAACCCAATGTACATGTACAAATATAAATAAAATTAACTTTGCAGGCGACAACATATTAGAAAGTTAGTGGCAACACATCATTAGTTTGTCTGAAATTAGTTAAAACAAATGCGCCACACATTGTAATTTTATTTCACCAGCAGTGTTATGTTTTATTCACCAACTGCAAAGATAAACTGTGCAATCATTTTCCTTTCCACAAATGCACCTGGCTCGTTCAAAATATCCCCCGTACAAATGAAACACATACTTGCTGGGTTCATGCCAAGGCTCAGCCTCAATACGGGGAAAGCTCTGCTGTTATTAATGGTCTCTGGAGCAACGGTCCACAATTTTAGCCCGTAGCAGTACTGTTGTCACGCAGCTTTCCTCACAAACAGCAGTGGAGATGCAGAGGGAGCATTACTAGCACCTGTTTTGTTATTCAGAGCATATGCTGAATATAAATTTAGCTTAATTGGAAAAGAAAAACAACTGTGCAGGCAAAGATTATGCATAATCACAATAATTATTTCCCTCTGCGTATTACTTATTTTGAGGTGAGTATTCTGTGCTGCAAATGAATGCACTACCTAGGAGGGAATAAAAGAACATGGAAATTAGCATCAGCGATAAATCATATTCATTCAGAGAGAGAGAGAGAGAGAGGGGCTGAAAAAACACCCAGTGTGGTTTATTTAATTAGAAAACTCATCTGACTTTAAAGGAAACATCATCTTTTAAAATCTGCCAGCAATTCTGTGTGAGTACTAAATGTCTGTAACAAGGGAATCTAAAGAGGCATTTCATGATTGCTGTATTATCTTACTTCTTCATTTTATATCCAAATTACAGACATCATTTGTTCTCTGTGAAACTCCAATTGCTTTAATTTCTTTCTTCTCTTTGCACCCACTGCATCAGAACGAAACATGATCAAACGGCTGCGGTATTTTAATCAAAAGTATCACGAGGTTCAGTCACAAAAATACAGCTGTATTTTGACCAGAGTCACATTTGTCGGGGGCTTCAACTCTTTGTCACATAATGGCACAATTCATCTTTAAAAAGTCTGTGAATGAGCAAGTCTCTGATGCAGTCATTCCCGCTATTCTGAAATTATCCTGACTTCAGCGCTTTAATAGGTGTGTAACATGTGTATCATGCAGACTGACACCCAACATGCCAAACTCAAACACCTCAAACAAATTTACTGCTGATAATTGTGATTGGACACCATGGAAACATTACCTCAAAGTTAATTGTTGGACCTAGGCCTCATGTATTCACAGCACTGCCAACTTTCCCATTTCCCTTTATACGCTCATTAAGTCATCAGCAAAGTCATCAGTCGCACTCCGGCTGCGATGTGTCACGATGTTGTATTTAAATTGCATGTTTTTTACAGAGCCTGATGAAACAGCCTGACATTTGAGTAAACTGTTGAAAAAAACATTACGTAACTAAGGTCACTGTCACAAACCCTGCTGGGTTCATGTTCTCAGTGTGCGAAAAACAGAATGACTCGATGCAAAATCGTAGTATAACAAGAGTTTGGTCTTGCTTTCTGTTTCGACTACAATAAATGTGTTTGAAATTCTGTGTGCACCTTTAAAGCCCATAGTTAGTTTGTCACATATCTAATATCATCACGACTGGACAATTGGAATGGAATTTAAAATGTTCAACCCATTAGTTTAAGAAATGTGCTTGTGTTGCTAAGAGGCTCATTTCTAATGCGTATGTGTCTACAGAAGGGAACAGGCTAAGTGACCTTGGCAGGATATAATGACAATGGAGCTGTGTCATGCAAACAGAATAAACAGCATACACAGTGGTCTCAGAGTGTGGGCATCGGTGCTCTTTCCATTTTAAAAGGACATTAGGACTAATGGTAATGGTATCTCAGAGGTTTCCAAGCCTCTTTCCAGCACTGCCCTATATGCTAGCAGTCAAAGAACATAGTCCATTAAGAAAGCAAACAACGATTATTTTTCATAGGCCACACATGCACCAACATGGCAATGCCACATGCAATTAGCAACATATCACATTCTTCAGATATTTTTTCTACGTGATTATTTCATAAAACAACGGAATATCCAGGAAGGATGAACGACAGAGGAGGAGGTGACAAGAAGTAAACATTTCCAGCAATCTAGACTCAAACTTATTAACACGATCACTTGACATTTAAGCATCCGTTGCTGGGAGTAAATCTTGTGTGTGCACATTATGCATGTGGATAAGCATTTCTGGTCCATGTCACTCAGCTCAGAGAAGGCTGACGTACTTCCTATGTGACTAGCGCACACATACTAAGCTCCAGCAGTGACTCTCGTGGACACACAGACCTTTTATCACACTCTTAACACAGATGTGAGAACCTGCATCGTTTGATCCACCCTGGGATTAGTGATAGCCACAGTCTCTCTATGGTTCAGCAACTGCACCGAGTTGACAGCAGCTATAAGCGATAAGCATGCAATTCTGCCCACTGACTGTGAAGTCAGCGCAACGAATTAGCAGTTCCTTCTTTTTCTGATTAATTTATTCAGTGTAGCCTCATTTATTTAATAGAGTAAAGGTGATTCATTTGAGTTTAGTTTAATTGTTTTCACTTCACAACTTTACTAACCATAACCACGTTAGATAGTATTAAAAGCTTTTCACTTCATTATAGCCAGTCAAGTGTGTAGTGCATGATGTGCAATACTTCCTTCAACACCTTTTAAAAAGATCTATTGTGCCATTGTAAAAACGGGCTGAGAGCAAAGTGTGTAAATAAACTCTGCTCTGGCCGCACCAGGAGGGTCAATAAAACTACAAGCTGAAATGCATTTAGAGATCCTCAATGAGAATCTCATTGTTCATTCTACCCCTGCAATTTGCGAGGATACCCCAGCCAATCAATACAAGGACCATTAGGCTTAACAAACCGGGTTCATCTATAAACTGCTCACATGCTCTGTTAAACCAACATGTATTAGTGGATGGTCTACCTGTGATAGGTGGCTTGTGCAGAGCAGGATGGATGCACTCATTTGTCATTAAACTAAAAGAACAGTGTCGTCTCATCTAAACGTGCAAGCAGTGACGCAGATAACCTCCGACTGCATGATGTACGTTTCATTTCTATGTGTGTACATGCTCTGTTTATGCCATAATTTGACATTTAACAAACAGAGTAATGTATGAAATTGTTTTCCATAATGATGAGTCCTATTACAGCAGGTTGTTTTTTTTTATTATCGCTGTTAGTCCTGTCACTCTCTGACAACAAGCTCTGGGTGGCTGCAGGAGCAAGATATGAACCTTCAAAGAAATAAGGCAGGTTTGGTTTTAAAATATCAGGAAAACATCCAAATGAAGCACAACACAGCAAATGCTCCTGCGTGAAACTCCACACAAGAACATTCTGGTGTGTGCGTGTGCATGAGAAGAAGCAGAATTCCTGCAATAGACAATTTGGTTCCACCATTTAATTGCCTTACTTAGCCTCACTCCTTTTGTAATGGGTAATTGGTTGTCATGACAAACTCTCAGTCTATTCATAGCTCGTGGCTTGTGCAACCCCCCCTTCCCTGCAAAAACATTTGAAGACAGGCTATACAAGATTTCTGATGGAAGCTTACCACCACTCTAAAAGATAAAATGATAGCCTGGTATTTTTCTTCTCAGCAAACAATCTGTCAGGGAGACTTCTTGTGACAAAATGGACCCAAACTTATTGTTGTGTGACCAGTTTTACTCTCATTCAGGAGTCCTAGCAGCACACTGCTAGATACTTTTTCTTGGTATTATACAGGTCCTTCTCAAAAAATTAGCATATTGTGATAAAGTTCATTATTTTCTGTAATTTACTGATAAACATT
>JAUMHF010000007.1:10993248-11027098 GCA_032359275.1 Microctenopoma steveboyesi | reverse complement strand
ATATATTATTTTTTTATTTTTTTTTTTTTTTCAGATAGTCAGGACATTGTTACACAGACTAGACAAAAGAGTTAGAGACAATATGACTCACTTTCAAAAGTTTGAATGCAACTTATTCTTAACTTCAACTGAATTGGTACAACGTTGCGATTTGCAACTGTCTCAAGCACGGTCAGAGGTCCATGGAAGTTTGTAGAAAAGTCTGGCCTAGTCATATTTTCCGCCAAACTTACAATGGCACTTAAAATCAGCATATCTGATTGTTTTATTATTTACCGGAGCAATGTAAATGTTTTACAGAAAGGTAAACTGCAAATAAAGCAAAAAGCAAACACATTAAATCAACCTGAAAATAGAAACAGGCATTTTCTAGTGAAATAATAACATATGTATAACATACAACACAAACGAGAGAGGACGTGACCTCAAAAAACAATGCTCTGATGACGGCTGTGGATACAGCTGAAATGTTAGCAACAGGTAAACAACAAAAAACTTTTTATTGTGTTGTAGAAAAATAATCAAAAGATAGAAATAACACACAGTATGAACGTACAAAAAGAGTTTAACTCTGTATAACATAAACATATAATTTAACACACACAAACTTCTAATCAAGAATCTTAATGCCTAACTCGGTGACACTTTTTTTGACCTTGTTGCATCATATTTTGTCATCAATGAGCCTGTGAAGTCTCAGCAGACATGTATTGTATTCGTGCAACTGCGTCTGATGCAAAACGCTGCAAAAGTGGTGTGCGCGGTGCAAACCCCTAGCTAGCTGGGCGGGCGGGGTTTACGCCTGCACAGAACGTCCCGCAAGCGAGAAAACAAAATGGAACCGCTCACTTTCGCTGTTCCGTTGATGAATCCAGGCGCACTTTTGACATTTAAGACTGTGACGTATGCACTCCGTAAAGTCAAAACGATAGCCTCGGACGGCGCTGTTATTGTTCCGTTTGAAGAGTTTGCGGGTGTCCACCGCTTTGTTTTTACCTTAGGGGGTGTACGCTACCACTATCAGGATAATTACGGTCAAACAGAAACACCTGCATGCCGGGAGATAAGGATACTTTAGTAAAACCGCATCTTATTTATCCTGGTAGTGGTGAGCTAACAAGTTAGGTGCCAAAGCAGCTGATGGACGCGCGGGTATTGGAGTTTTTTGGCTCAGGAAATGGACATAGCTCTGCAGCTCATGGTATTGCGTCCAGCATGAAGCAGGCAAATGGCCATGGGATAGCCCCCAAAAAAGCATGTACAAAGAACAACAAGAAATCAAAAGCTCGCTTCTCTCGCAACTTCAAACCAAGCAGTAACACCCCGTATCTACCTCCAGAGGTAAGGCTAAAACTACACGCACAACTAAGACGTAGCCATAATATTAGGCTAATATTATATCCTGCTGCTACCAAAGTGTGCTATCAGCGCTAACCTAACGTTAAATTGGCATTTGTGTGCATATTAAGACGTGGCAACAACACATAAACGATGGTTTGTTGCATTTCCTGTTGTCGGGGTTAGCTTTCCTGCCGGTGTCTGCTGAGTTTGCTGTGACACGTAGGTAGCTTTTCGCTAACTGGAAGTGAAATGAATGAAATGGTTACATTCGGCTAAAATATACTGTAGTGTTATACTAGTAAGCCAGGCGTGTGTCTCACTTTTACGCCGTTTGTCATAACTTTAGCTGTCTTTTTTTAGCTAGCCGCCAGAAATGGAACAGCTGTGTTTGTAAATAACTAACGGGGGGCGGGAGTGCACTCGGTCGACCTACATCTAGCTTAGCGTTAGCTGGTGTTATTACTGTCCCTGACATTTACTAGGTCCAAGGACTGTGTTAGGCTAGTGGACAGTGACGAAAGATTACTCCGATCACTTGTTTGTAACCCTGACTAGTGTTTTTACCTTAACACAATCATTAATTCCACACAAGTATTTTGACCGAAAGCCACATAGGTCAAGGTCAAGTTTATTTATTTAGGTAAGGTTGACATAATGTCAACCTAACGTATCAGGGAGCCAGAAAAATGTAGTTTAGCCTTGAAATTTAATATCAGTAAAGTAAGATTTCGCGTGAGCAGCACCATATATGAGTGATGTAAATGGGACAAGTCTCATCATATCTCATGATTTCATGTGTAGACTCCCTGCATGAAACCTGCCCCCACTCTCCTGCTACTGACAGTAACTGTTCATGTACATTTGATCTTCATATTTTTCTAACTCGCATAAGAATTTTACACCCACATATTATTTGTCTAATAACACACTAAGTAGCTGTGTAGTAAGGCTAAGTAAGCAGTTAGTTTGTATAGCCCTCAGTGGCTACCTATTCACAGCGGCTCGCTGACTGCCTATTCAGTCCCATTGTTTTCTTTTGTGTCTTTCAGCAAATCAATAGCCTGTTGTCTAAGTTCTCTATGGTCTGATAGCTGTTGTTCATGTTCTGTCTCATGTTCTGAATCTCTTTTTTTCTCCCTCTCTTAGGCTGAAGAGGGAAATATAGAGTACAAGGTAAGCAAAGTAGCTTCCATGCAATGTCCTAGTTGTGTTAAAGAGATAATTTGTTGAAAAAATACATAGTTGCATATAGTCAAATCAATTGAGGTCAGTTGTAGCCCCTATTGTAATAATCATAATGTCCCCAGACAGCTCTGAACAGCTCATGGTGAAGTGCCCTTTGTCATGACACAAATGTGGGTGTTATAGACACTCGAATGAATCATCATTACAATAGGCTGTCACCAGGGTACTCATGATAACATGTCAAAGCATATAAAACAATATCATGTGGTCCACTATGGAAAATCAACACCATAGTGGATTAGCAATGGCATTTAAAGTATATAGACAGCTGCATCCCCTGTCATGTCAGCAAATATTTAATATTTATTGCTGCACTCTAATTATTTACTAATTATTTTAATGTTTATTTTTTCCTTTAATTGTTGTTTTAAACAAATTCCAATTACTAACGTTTAAAATATTTTACTTGTTCAGCTGAAGCTGGTGAACCCCACGCAATACCGCTTTGAGCACCTGGCAACACAAATGAAATGGCGTCTGCAGGAGGGTCGGGGTGAGGCTGTCTATCAAATTGGCGTTGAGGATAATGGCATGTTGGTGGGATTATCGGAGGAAGATATGAGGTCCTCACTGAAGACGCTCCATAGGCTAGCAGAAAAGTAAGCCCAAAACATATCTGTATTTAGTTTTTATTCCAACATTATTTTTTACTGAATCTATTTAGCCGTTAGTTATTAAAAATGTCTGCTTCACCTAATTAAAGCAACTGTAAATGAAAAGTCAGTCCCCAAATTGCATTTAAATGAAATAAATATCTCAGATATATATCATTTTTTAACACTGTGTTCTGTAATAACAGAGTTGGAGCTGACATCACTGTTCTACGAGAGCAAGAGGTGGACTACGACTCTGATGTGCCTCGCAAGATTGCTGAAGTTCTCATTCGCAAGGTGCCAGATGACCAGCAGGTTAGTGAGGCGACTTTGAAGGAATGTTTTGTTCTTTTGTTGTTTATCTGATCATTTTAAAATCATTTGTTGTCTTGTTATTTCACTTTTTCTTCTGTGTGTTTCCTACAGTTCTTAGACCTGCGAGTAGCAGTTCTGGGTAATGTGGACTCTGGGAAGTCCACTTTGTTGGGTGTTTTAACGCAAGGAGAACTGGACAATGGACGGGGAAGAGCAAGGCTCAACCTCTTTAGGCATCTTCATGAGATCCAGACTGGACGCACTTCAAGCATCAGCTTTGAGATCCTTGGTTTTAACAGTAAAGGAGAGGTAAGAAAAGAGCTAAAAGAATAAATGAGATATGCCCTAATTACAGTATACACTGAAACGAAGTGCACACAGACTATTAAATACACACACACTTACAGCAGTGTGTTAGGAGGTGTAGGAAGAACAATACTGCAAATTGCAATAAAGAACACATATGTAACTCAGATGTGGTACATGGATACTCTGTGTTTGCAGTAAAACCAAAGAGTACTTTATAGCTGAAAAACCCTTGAGCTAGCCTTATTAACTCATGATTATGTTGGTGCTGTTGCACATTTTAAAGTAATGGTTATTGTAACACATGTGTTATTACTGCTTCCCGTAGGTTGTGAATTACAGCGAGTCTCGTACAGCGGAGGAAATTTGTGAGAGTGCCTCTAAAATGATCACATTCATCGATCTGGCAGGTCACCACAAGTACCTGAAGACCACCATCTTTGGTCTCACCAGCTACTGCCCAGATTTTGCTATGCTGGTCGTCAGCGCAAATACAGGCATTGGTAAGTCTAAAATAATTATATTTTCCATTAGGTATTGTAGGAACTTGAGTATCATTAGTTTAAATATATGTGTGTCTCTGTGTGCACTTAAGCTGAGCTCTTGACTATTCAGATAAGCCCAGTTTAAAGTGGATCTGTCATAGGGATGCAGCCTGGTAGTAAAGACTTGTGGTTAGCCTATGTTTGTTTACACCGCACTTTCACTCTGTAATACATAAACAGCACTGGGGTAACATTTGATATCTGTACTTATGTAACTCACCACCCTTCGTACCACACCAGCTGACCCCCTCCTTCTCTTTCCCGCCTGCCTCTACTAGTTCAAAAATATCTCAAATACCATCCATTCATGTCAAAGTCCACTGACACACCCGAAGCAACTCTGTGCTTTATCTCGTATGAATTTGCAAAACCTGACATCTGCAAAGGCGTCAGCTACTAGTATATGTTGGTAAAGCTGTCACTGCGGAAATGACATGACATTTGGCAGACACCAAAAGTTATCACCAAGAATACTTACACATTTCCTGTACAAAAAAGGGGGGGTCATCTGTTTCTATGTTGTTGTTTTTCGGAAAATGAAATAGATCAACTTTGACGTTTTGTTGTGTTTGTCATTCTTAAAAATGAAGAATTTCATAAAGTGTTTTATATAGTATTTTCTTATAATAATGAGCTTTCCTTGTATTTCCATAATGTGATATTGATTCTGTAATGGCGCGTTATATGCCTTCAACCATCCAAGACCTTTAATGATAATGGAAAATGCGAATGAGTGCAGGAAGTTTGTATGAAATGAAATGTGAGCTGCTGAAACAGCTTGGAGATACATTTCTTTTATGTTTTAGTTTTGCTTTGCTTGCTGGACAAGTAGAACGCCTTCTCGGTTTTGCCTGAAAGATTTGGTATTTGGAAAAAAAAAATTCCTCCAGGGGAAACTGGGACCTGCTAGGCCATCCTGACGTATCTACGTGTCTGTTAATACAGCATCTTTGGTTTAAAAGGATATTGAAACTTCTAGAGGGAATCTAAGAGTAAAGTACAACCTAATGTATTTATGCTTGAATGTCATATTCCTACTGTAGGTGTTGCTTTACCTGTATGGTTGGCTGTTCTAAAATAGGACATGCTATAGGAGAAAATTGGGTCAAGGAGGAGTACCACCTCAGACAGGCAACAGATAGGGCACATAGTGTCTGCAACCCAAGACCGACAGCTTTAATTATGCAACAGAGTAAAGGATCTGTGTAATCTACAAGGTTCATCCCAGAGTGTATCTGAGACAAGCCAAGAAGGAAAATCACTGACAACCGTGTGTCATTCTGTGATGCTCGATTACTTACACTTTCTTTACCATTCGCTTATATAGAATAAGGGACATTGGTTATTTTCAGAACGCACAACTTCAATCCACTTATCAGCTGATGAGGGCTCAAGGTATTTGAGTTTTTCAGTTTCTGCTGTTCTGTAAATGTTTGTTTGGGGTCAGTACTAGTGAACTCCTTAGTTTTACAGGCGAACATGTGTTCTATGTCTGAACCATGTGTTTGAGAGATGTGTATGTTGATAAAAGAAACACGATCCACCATGGATGCGTCCAGGACACTGATGCCTCTGAGAAGTATCTTTAGCTTAGTAAGATTTTGTTTGGCGCGCTGGACGGCCAAAGCAACAGTGCTACCCTATCTACTTCCCCAAGTGACCTAACAATCATACGTCATAGGGAAGTTTACCTGGTCTTATCAGCTGGTAGAAGCTGATATGTCTTCTGACCCTCAGACTTACATCTAGCTATAGATAAGCAATCTTATCTATGTCACGGTAGGTTTTAATATTTCAGTGATTTCTAGAGATCAGTCTCTCTTCCTGACTCACGAGTATTCATGAATAGTGCTACTCTGTAATTAAAAGTTCAAAGGCTTATGTAAGCATCAGTGTGGTGTTTTCTGCTAATTCTTTACTCAATAAAGAGGCTTTTGTGCTACCTTTGTGCTTTTTCAGGGCTAGATGAGTTTAGTTAAACACTGTTTTCTTTCATGTAAAGCTTGTGAAGCTGTGGTGAGATGGACCGTAACTTAGTCCTCAACTCCTCTTGTCCCCTCTCGTTTTTTTAGCTGGTACAACACGGGAGCATCTCGGACTCGCCATGGCTCTGAAGGTGCCGATCTTCATCGTCATCAGCAAAGTGGACCTTTGCACGCGGCCGACTGTGGAGCGCACAGTGCGGCAGCTGGAGCGTGTGTTGAAACAGCCAGGCTGCAATAAGGTGCCTATGGTTGTAGGCAGTACAGATGATGCGGTCACAGCAGCACAACAGTTTGCCCAGTCACCCAAGTAAGAAACACTTGTACGTTGTTAAACGTGTGCCAGTGTGATGCATAGTGTTTTGCAGGTACATGTGTTTCGTCCATTGAAAATACGTTGATGGTAGAAAGTAGCCAGTGACAGTTGTGCGTCCTCATTATGTGTTTGTGATTTTTTTCTCTGACAGCATCACTCCCATCTTCACCGTGTCCAGTGTGTCTGGAGAAAGTCTAGATTTGCTCAAGGTTTTCTTCAACATCATCCCCCCCCTCAGCAACAGTAAGGCGCAGGAGGAGCTAATGCAGCAGCTAACTGAGTTTCAGGTCCGTTTTAACTTACTGGATTACTGATATGGATCAGAGCAAACAAACACAGTATGTGTTTGATGGCAGTATTTATCATTACAGGTGGATGAGATCTACACAGTGCCGGAGGTGGGGACTGTGGTGGGAGGTACACTGTACAGGTGACTGTTTTAAAATGTTTCTTCTGATGAATTTGCATTTTTGTCTTGTTCAGCATTCACTCTTTTTCACTTGCTATTCTCCTTGGACAGTGGTATTTGTCGTGAGGGAGATCAGCTGGTTGTAGGACCCACAGATTTGGGCCAGTTCCATAAACTGACCATCGGGAGCATTCAGAGGAACCGCTCCGGATGCCGAGTGCTCAGAGCTGGCCAGGCTGCCACACTTGCCTTGGGCGACTTTGACCGGTCACTACTTCGCAAGGTCAGAAACTTAAGCTTACTTAATTTCTCAGTCACACTATTTAGAGGAAGGCCAGCATATTTGTGTTTTCAATAAAACAAATGTACGCTCTGGTACTTTTTTTACTCAATCATAGAAAGAAATAGAAAGTATGAATAGTTAGTTTATAGTCATTGTGGCAGACTCAAACTATTGTACATAACATATTGTATATGTTTTCAATTTCACACACCTAATTCTAATCTATGCCCAATGTCATTGTTTGTGTGCGTGCAGGGCATGGTGATGGTGAGCCCAGAGATGGATCCTACCATTTGCTGGATGTTTGAAGCTGAGATTGTTCTGCTCTTTCATGCAAAGACCTTTCACAAAGGCTTTCAGGTTACTGTGCACATTGGGAATGTGAGGCAGACCGCCACTGTGGAAGCTGTGTACGGCAAGGTCAGTTCACTCACTGTCAAACAGTTCCTCTCCACATCCAGTCTGTTCCTACGTTTGGTTCGTTTTTAATACTGTTCCTTTTGTTCCCGTTGTTATGATATGCCACCGTACCACAGGATGAGCTGAGGACTGGAGAGAAAGCCGTGGTTCTCTTCAAGTTCATCAAACATCCAGAGTACCTGAAGGTGGGTGCTAAGGTGCTCTTCAGAGAGGGTGTGACCAAAGGTATTGGCCATGTCACCAAGTTGCAGCCCATCACCCAGTACATACCATCCCAAAGTGAAGATGAGGAAGCCTAAATTATTTTTAGACCACAGCAGAAAACACCATGCCACCCCCTCCCTACAAAAGCTTTCTCCACATGCCACTATGCCCTGCGCCCTTTACAGTAAAGCCCCCTCACAAATGTTGTTTTATCACCCTTTTCATAGCCCTGTCAGCTACTCACCAATTTGCCTTCTTTAGGCTTTTACATGAATGCTAATATTTTAATCTGTTTCTTGTGTCGAGTTACAAGTATGAGATCTAAACGGATCAACAACGTAACTGTTGTAGGTGCCACACAGCAGCTTGTTCGAGTTACCAGCAAAGTGCCTGACTATTGAGGACGAGCCTCAGATTTCAATGTATTCTCAGAATTCTTTTACATCATGATTTTGTTAGTATGTGTTAGTGAATTTTGTGAGATTTGCATTTGTCGTTCTCGGCGCGTTTGATATTTGTAAGCTAAACCATCTTACTTCAGGCTACACTGCTGACAGGTGCACTTTATGAAGGCAAAGGTGGGGTATGCAAAGTTGGAACTTTACCCAATGCGTACACTTTGTAACACATCTCGCACAGTCTGTGTTTGAATTATGTTTGTTTTTTTATTCACAAATAATGCCTCATGATAGTGCAATAAGATGGTAATGATCTTGCTGCCTATTTCAAGTGCTTTAGTTACTCAGGTGGGAGTAGATATCGTATTAGTCAGCATTCCACTGTCACAGAATTACTCCAGTGGAGCTTTCTGTTGCGGACTCGAGGAGAAAAAGACGGGGGTATTTCTCCTAAAGAGATGTGTTCAATTATGCATTATATAGTATGTGAAGCTGTCTCCTGATGCAGCTTTGTTTAAAAGCAATTGTGTTTGAGGTACGTGATGTCATCTCTTCACAAACGTTACTGATGTCATTGACTTTGAAGGGGATTAATACAGTGCCTAATGGAACTACTGTTGAGTTCATCCACCTACAGAGTTTTACAACTTGGTAAAAAAAGAAGTTGGTGCTACTAATAGAAAAAAATATAACAGAAGATGACTTTAAAAATGAATGTTACTACTGTTATTGCATGTTTGATGTGATTCTACATAGATCTTTGTCCCACTGTCCCTTTATCAATGATGTGCACTCAAAGAGAGAAACTTAGGTGCATTTCAACCAAAATATTTTTTAGACTTTATGACGAATTATATCAGATGTTCAAGTTAGTTTTAATGCATCTGAGAAGTATTTTATAGATTTCTAGTTCCAGATTTTACAGTTAATTCACTTTTTCACTGTTCAACATTTTTCTTAATGACACATATTAAATTTTTGCAGTCACGTTTAAGAACTATTTTCCTTTGAATTGAAACTGTTTGAATCATTTGTGGGTGAAATGCAATATTTATGTACAGATCTAATATGTGTATCATTATGTACATGAATAAACATTTGTCTCTTTAGCTGGTGTTGCAGGTATTTTGTTGTCCGAGTTGTTTTGACTTCAGCCAGGTTTTTGTTTATTTGGTTCACGTCACTGCCGTGACTCACTATGCAATACATGGTAATAAAAGTCTTTAGTGTGGTTCCTCCTTCTGTTCCCTAGCTGACGCAAGACAGTGAAATACTAATTTACTCATTCCATGGTTTCATCTTGTTGGCACTACAGGACATGGGTTCATCACGGGGGAAAATGTAAACAAAATTGCACAGAGCTTCTAATGTGTTGCCGTGGCCAACCTATGGCTCCACATGTCATTAAATTATGAGTCAGATTCCTTTATATCCAAATAGTGAATATTATTGTGCCACCAACTCTGTCGGCTTCTTGGGTTTGTCATCGCATGAAGACCGTATACACAGAACTCAGCAGTAAAGCATTTCAAATATGCTGTATGTTATTTTGTCTTATGAAAGACAAATGTTGTGTATCCTCTCATTGGTGGCATCTAATGGCAAATCAGAATATTACAACATATTGTACACTACTACACCACTAATTACAAAAGAATCTGTAGTTAACTAAATCATTTGATAAAATAGATTTCCTTATAATAAAATGTACTTTAATGTGTACACATTGTAACTAAGATCAGTAACAATTTAAAACCAGTCGAATCGTGTTTACATTTACATAATTTTTGCAAATGCAACAATCCTGATATATATAACACGAGTGAAAATTTGTATTTGGTCATTTAGGAATTCAGTTCTACAGCACATCTTCAGTTTCTCTTGAAGAAAGATTCCAGGGTGCCTGTACTTCCACCTTGAGAGCGTTGCCTTTTTGGTTGGGACCCTGATTGGCCTCTGTTTTTTGTCTTGCCCCGGGAGGACTGGGCTGTGCCTGCTGCGCCTACGCTGACAAGAGAGGCAGAGGATGAAGAGGGGGTAGTAGAGGTAGATGTCGAGTCTGCCGAACCTGTTGATGAAGACAGTGAATTCTGGAGATCCAGGGCAAAGTGATAGTCATTGTGTTCAGGCATCTCCCACACTAAAACCTCCTGGCCACAACGTTCACAGTTCATCAGGTCTTCTCTGGCCACACTGGCAGGATGGTGCATTTCTTCTGAATCCATGTCCAGTGCATCTCTTGATTCTATGCAGGGAGAACGGTCAGATGTAAACTCTGAACTAGGCTTTGCCTGCTGGTCTGTCACTACATCAGCCGTGTCTTCACAGTCTTCTGTATTAAGAGACAGAGGTGTATGTACTATTTCAGGCTTGTCCACTGTTGAGGCAGAGACCTGTAAGCGTCTTTCAAGACTCTTCTTGTGAAAGAAAGACAAAATACTAAGAGGGGAGCTGGAAGAACCACTTTCAGAGTCAGAAGGTGGTGTGAATGAAGAAGTGGCGCAGTTGGTACCAGCCTCCAGCTGACAATCAGTTGCAAAGGTTTTGTGATAAGACGTAGAGCCTCCATCTCCCCCCTCCTCTTCCTCTTTTGTTACCTTCTGTTTTTGTTTCTCAGCTGCCTTTCGAAAGAAAGACTGAATACTGCCAGGCTGCTTGCAGGTTGAGTCCTTTTTCCGCTCAGATTGAGGCTGAATGGAAGACTGAGTGGTGGAAGTGACATCACTGGAAAGGAAACCTGCTATCCCCCCTGCTGATGGAGCATCACTGAATTTGCTAGCTGAGAGATGTAGCAGGGTGAGGGGTGGGGTCCTAGGAAAATCATGCAAGTAAAAATATATAAAAAAGTATACATGTGATAAATTACAGCTAATATATTGACCTATGCAATAACCAACCACTACAGTTTTCTCATTACCAGGTTGTCTGGTGGTTTCCTGCTGTGTTGAGACTCTTGATAAGAGCAAAGCTATCACTGGATATTTTGGTTGCTTCATAGCGCACTAAAGCACAACAGCGAGAGAAGCTGCTCGGCCTCTTATCCCCCAGCTGACGTACACCTACTGTCAGCAACTTAGCCACTCGA
This sequence comes from Microctenopoma steveboyesi, assembly GCA_032359275.1. Taxonomy (NCBI): domain Eukaryota; kingdom Metazoa; phylum Chordata; class Actinopteri; order Anabantiformes; family Anabantidae; genus Microctenopoma; species Microctenopoma steveboyesi. The sequence continues at coordinate 11,015,656 of JAUMHF010000007.1, read as the reverse complement.
CCATTCTGTAAAATGGTTAAAAATTACTAATGTGAAAGCCATATTTACAATATGTAACTTCAATGTGAAACCAAGAAGAAAAATAACTTTAAGGGAAAAAATGACACAACCACGCAAACTTTTTCTCACCACTTCTCTGTCTTTGGTCAGCCTCTCCTCCAGCTCAAGAGCCAGCTGATAAAGCCAATGTTGCACCTAGACGACAGGAACTTATGTGAGAACAATTCTGTCTTCAAATATTTAAACACTTTCAGATATACCTAATGCGAGTCAGAAAGTTAAAGATAGATCAATACTTTTCAATTTGTTAAATAAAGAGCGCATATAAAAGCCCTTTTTCACAACAGGTGCCTGGAGTCTCAGTCATGCAGGTGGAGTCATTTGAAAGACAAATTATGGCAACGGGAGTTTCCTGTTAGGTTGAAACGTCATAAAAATAACATACTAACACTCAAACATGGTGCTGGTTGTGTGATGCAATTTTCAGGATCTGGACGACTTGTTGATGGCACCATGAATTCTGCTGCCTAACAGGGAGCTCTAGCTCAAGCATACTTGGGATCACAATGCAAACACAATCGCTTGAGTGCAGTTGTTGCCGCTAGTGGTGGCACAACCAGTTATTAGATTTATGGGTGAATTACTTTTTGAAATAAGGCCAGGAAGTGTTGGTTAGCTTTTTTCCCTTGTAATCGTCATATAAAAATGGACCATTCAAGCACTGGTTTTAACAAAGGGGAATTATATTTTAAAAGAAGGGTTGAGTGTGCTTTTCACATACTTGACGTGTGTTTACATGTACCAGAGAGTTATATTTGTATACAGAAATAACCAAAAAGTGGATTTTTGCATAATATTAGCACTTTATGCAGACACTGAGGGTCGATACCTGTTCTTTTGTAGCCAGAGATGTCTTTCCGGGAAAGTTTTTACTGCAGCCAATGGATTTTGGAAGCTGTCTGGGTTTAACTGCTTCAAACTCAATCCCCCGACACAAGTCATAGAGCCATTGCCTGCAAAGCAGAGAGATTCAATTGTAAGTAGTATTTTGACAAATATAAATTAAGCCATATAATGACTATGTGAAAACTAAAACCAAGCACAACCTTTGTCTTGTCTTACCCAGTTTTTTCTCCAAAGTGCTGTCCAAGTTGGGCCTGAGAGAAGCGAGTCAGATCTCCCATTTTTTCTATTCCCAGAGTTTCTCTAATGGAGGTACCCAGCTTTCCCCCCAGGTTCCGGCTGCATAAATGAAACAACCAGTACAAAAATACTATATACGGTTAGTTCCCTTCTTTTTTTACTCATCTGTGATTAAAATATAAATAAATAAACTCACATTTTGCTGATGGGTAGAGAGTTAAAAAGCTCTGTTACAGAGTCTAAAGGCAGAACAGTTTGTTGGTTAGGTTTGTTCAAACCACAGGCTAGTTTTGCCAGCACCTAGAAAGAAGTTGAGAATGTGCTATGAACATATTGAAAATATAATAACTGCACTAGCATTATATTTATAATAATAAACAATAATAATTTATCTTACTTTATTGTGCGATATCCCTGCTGAACAACGAAAGCCTGTGTGTTTCTCAACAGCTGCTCTCATTTCCTCAATAATGAGTGCCCCCACAGTTAGCTGCAGCTCTGCAGACCCCTGTTCTCCAGACAGGGGGACAGATAAAGGTTCCAGCCACTGTTGGAGACCTCTGGACCTCTGCTCCTCTGTTAGCAAACATCACATTGTTAGAGAGACACATCCTTCTGGAGATTAAGCAGTTGGGGGTAGGGTTGTGACCAGTGCTGAAATAATTAAATAATTAATTAAATCATCCATTACTTTATAGGGGCTGCTTTTTGGGGGCTCTTCTTTTTATTTTGTATGGTCTAAAATATAAACAGACAAGCATGTAATGACTACTTACAGGCACCAATAAAAACTAACACTCAGATAAGATAAGAGCTGACGTTTTTTGAGAGAAATATGCATTTTCGGCATGCAAGTTCACAGACTGGGGGTGGATGTAAACATTGTGATGGAATCCAAATCAAAAACTGGTTTATCATCTACCTTTATCCAAAACAGCGTCCTCTGCAGAGGTTGCCTTTTCAGGTGGATACCCCTGGATGTAGGTGGCCCTTAACAAGTCAGCTGCTAGTTGTTTGTCAGTCATGTTTTTGAGCCGTTGCTGAACTGCAGCAGTCAGATCCATGTAGGCCTCATCAATGCTTGCTCTCTCAATCACAGCAAAGCGAGACATCACCTCAATCACCTCCACGCTTGCCTCCCTGTAACTACACAGTGGTGAGTAGAATGTGAACAACTGGAAGAATTTACATAATATATGGTTACTATTAATCCCATCAAAAAGATGTTAGGGGGTGAGCAGATTGCATAGCACATCAGCACTTACTATGTCAGGTCTGCTTTGCCATGAGACTCGCGCACTCTTGCCACCTGGAGATCTTGGCACAGGTTTTTTGCGTCGTCCACCCACATGTTCCTGGTGACGCCATGGGCTCTGGCTTCATAGCTCACAGCTATGATACTAACAGATTAATATTTAACCGTGTTCATGAGTCAAACAAACACTAAAAACATGTTAACAGTCAGTTCAATCTGGTTATTTATGAAATTTTCTGGTGGTAAGCTGAAATACAAAAGAAGGAGCGGTAGGAGTTGCTATGCATCATATACATGTTACACACTTCCATGTGTAAAGAAAGCCTTTGAGACATTTGCATGTTGTGTTAAAAGCTGCTAAATGAACCCTGAGTTCAGAGTTACCTGTCAAACTATAGATACGTGAATGTCGGACTAAAACTGGAACCACATTTTCACATAACATCGCTGCTAACAATCTCACGAGTTGGCAAACAGCACCGCTGAGTCAGAAACTCACCCGCCTCCTTTCCACGTCTTATATTGGGCCACTACACAGGGAGTGTTCCTCAGGGCTGGATTCAGCCTCTGCTCCACCTGCACGTAAAAGCAGTCCATATCCACCAATGCCACCACTCGTTCCTTTCCGTACTCCATCACGCAATGCACGAAAGGCAGGAATAAAAAATACAGTTTCTAGTTGATAGTGCTATCAATACGGCAAAGAAAACTGTAAATATCAAACAAAGATGAACCGAACTGATAGCTCATGTTTGTTTCCGGTCGTTTCTGTCGCTTTGTATTCGCGCCGTTTATGCAAACTTAAATGACAACGTCATCAAAAGTCGACAAAGACAATCAGCCATATTGCTAAGGTCCATAGTTTTCGGAATCCCCTACGGAATTCACTGTTGTGAGGTCGCGTCGCCGAAGATTTAAGATTCAAGATTCACTTTATAGATAACACTTTATTAATCCCAGGGGGAAAATTGTTTTGCCTAGTTACAGCCACTCTTGTTTCAGAAAAGCTTACAAGACCCACACCCATAATTTGCACCAAATATATAAGAACAAAAACAAAACATTATAACGTCAATCTCTAAAATTATTGTTCTCCCCTCATCCCTTTAAAAAGGGAGGCAGGGGAGGAATTGAAGAGTTTGATGGCCACAGGAAGAAATTATTTCCTTAGTGAAACACATGACATTGATAAGTCTTTGGATCACACTGGACACCACAGTGTCAGACACACAGTTCTGCAGGCGGACGTACTGGGGGTGGCCTGTGAAATAGTCTATGATCCAAGAAATCATGGGAGGATCCACCAGCATGTTTTTCAACTTCTCTCCCAGCAATGCAGGCCGGATGGTGTTGAATACACTGGAGAAATCAAAAAACATAATCCTCACTGAACTTCCAGGTTTGTCCAGATGTGTGTAGGTGTGATGAAGCAGATGAGTGATGGCATCATCCAATCAACTCCACATCAAGTTGGGGCTGGTAGGCAAACTGGGGGGGTCTAGTGAAGCTTTGACTACTTATGCATTGATTCTCTCTTTACATGCATACTGTGGTTAAGGGTTCTCTATTGTTATTGTTTTAATGTGCAGTTTCTTGTGTACTTTTTTCAGTTTATACTCTTCTCAAATTAAATGTATTTATTTCTTTGCCATTTTTTAAATCAAAATATCACAAATTGTGCTCTTTCTGTTGTGTTAATAATTAGACCTAATATTAATTAAAGTATTCTTCAACCATGCTGCAGGATTTCCCAACTAGCCCCTTTCTGGAAGGGTTACTGTTTAGTCAGAATAGAGGAACAACGTTTTTGATGGTGCAGATGATGCTATAATGTCGAAATAAATAATGTCAAAATTTACATAGAAAGTAGGTAAATTATGTTTATTAAGTGTTAGTGTTATTAAATTAAATAATCCCTTTCACTTTCTCTGTAACATTTTCTTTGTTAAGGTTTTTTAATGGTATTACATTATGTCAAACCACAGTGAGAAGAGAGAAGTGTCCTTTCCTCTATAGCTGCTGTTCTGCTATAAGCAGCTCCACCACATGCCCCACAACAATTATAACTTTGTAATAAATAGACTGCTGTAAAACGCAGCAGTCTATTTAAATAGTGTTTAAATAGTGTTATACTGCCACCTGAAGTGTTCACAAATCACTACAGAGGTTCCAGGGTAATATTATTTATTTGCATTAAAGTTTAATTTTGTAAATTATAAACCCTTCTCTTTTAAGGGTGATTTGCCTGCATTTTCCTGGAAAATATCTTAAAGTCTTTTACAAAGTAAACCTGAAATCACTGTTTTTATTTTAACTATAAAAGTTGGTAAAGAAAATATAGGGACAGTGTAGAATCACTATATTCTTATGACATGTAAAAAGCTGGTTTCATTTAGCTGTCACCTTTGTGCAATTTACATAAAAATGTTTATGCATTTACATAATAATAATAATCACTTAACTAACGTAATGCAGCTGTGTTAAGAGGAAACGGTTGCACAATATGGAAAATTTCAGAAATACTGTCTCTTGTGTTGCAGTAGTTCATTTTGCCTGGTATAACCCTCTCCAGCATGGCTGTTTATTACAGCTGTCTTCTCATCGTCTTTGGACTAACAGGTCAGTCACAAACCATATTGAAAAATAAATTGTACATGTCATGTCAGATAGTGACACTGTTAAGTTACCTAACCTTGTCTTACTGCTGTTTTAGATCATACATTGTAGAGACTACTATAATCTTTAATAAAAACAAGTTAATATGGAAAAATGATAATGTAGATCATAGGATGGAAGAATATATACATTAAAATTCTGTATTTGTTCATGTTGCAGGAATTAACAGCATAACTACAGTCAGTAAAGTATCAGTGAATGCAAGAGATTCAATCACTATCCCATGTCTCTATGATGCAAAATACAAAAGCCATGTGAAATACCTGTGTAAAGGATATTATTGGTCATCTTGCTCGTATGCAGTTAAAACAAATCGACCAGACAGTCCAAGAAAGTTTTCAATCTCTGATGACAAAAAGAAAAGTATATTCACTGTGACTATAAAAGATCTGAAAGATGAAGACACTGGTCATTACTGGTGTGCAGTGGAGATTAATGGTGGGTCAGATGTCAGAGAATATTTTCATCTGACAGTCAGCAGAGGTAAGATCCCAAAAATTTATTATCCTTTATGAAAAAGGTAATGATTTATTGTATTTTTAAAATATTTTATCTATTTTCTTATGTCTTCCTATTATGATTTTTACATTTTCTAATTAATTTGTTTTCTACTAAGGTAAACCCAGTCTATATGTGGACGATCAGGAGAGTAAAGGATTTAAGGGAGACAATATGACCATATATTTTCACAACAGCAATTCTGGAGAAACTATGTGGTGCAAGCTGAGCCTGCAAGGCACATCCTGTGTTACAGGGTCAACAGGATATATAGACAGAACAAAAGTAATCATCCATGAGATGGCCCACAATGCTTTTACTGTGACCATGAGCATGAGGACAACAGAGAACAGCAGCTGGTATTTGGGTGTTAAAGGAGACTTACAGATCCCAGTGCATCTAACTGTTTTTGAAAAACCTTCCACTAGTAAGTATATAAGAAAAATGTCAACGTTATAGTCGTAAGTGTTTATGAAACACAGCCACTTGCATAGTGTGATTAAAATGGAGAATAAATATATTTTATTGTGAATTATAAATGTGTACCATGTACACAGTTCTTATATGACTAATTATTGTCCGTTTTTGAATTATAGCCATATCATCAACGACTTTGGACCACACTGCATTTAGAAGAGACGAAGCAAATTATACAGTTAACAGTCAACCGCACAGGTCAGACGTCCTCTACATATGCATCCAGTTTATAGGGAACTGTTTATATTTAGCAGTCAAATCAACTGTCCCTGTACAGTCTCTCTATACAGTATATTTATATTTATATGTGGATCTTTGATGATAAAATTTAAGGTTGACAGACCTTAAATTTTGTATTACATTAAAGCACTGTTAAACACAAAAATAAATAAAATTCTTAATGAATTTGTGTTACTGCTGTAGGTCTACGGTTAATATCTTAAAGAACTTCATCATCCCCCTGACTGTGTTGATCGTCATTGTAATGGTGGCCGCGTTAAGTTGGTTTAAGCTGAAAAAGCACAGTAAGTCTGTTTTGATATAGATCTTCAAGGCTCCATTATTGGGCATTATCATTGAATACTTATCGTTTGTAACATATGTTTTTATTTTTTAGAGCAAAGCAAAGTGAAATCAGCTACAGTGAAGGTAAAAAGAGGAGATTTACATTATCATGTTACCAACTAAATACATTGTATTCACTTTGGTGGTGCTTGTCGTTTAGTACCAGTATCGTGTAATAAAGTTATTTTCCACTAGTCATATATGATTTTTATCAGCTAGTTAAAAGATTAAAAGTCCTTCTGATTTTTAAGGTTAAGGAGCCTTTATTGTCATTACATTGTTAAAAGAAGCAATCCAACAAAATTATGTTCCTTTCCCCAGAATAGTGTCAAATTCAGCCAATGATTTTTTTTGAGCATTTTCTTGTGGAGCAGCCAGAGTTAGAAGCCCCTAATCTAGCTTCAGGTGTTTGTGGGCAAACCAAGATAAGATAGTTTACTGATCAGAATTGAAAAATATCAAAGCTCCCACTGTGTTTGAGATGGTTAGTTCTGAGTGCAAAGGCATCTTCTGTGGAAAGAGTTCGAGAACACCTTTACTTTGTCTACTCCTTCAATACAGGCAGAGGAGGAACTCATATACTGTGATGTTAAACACAAGAGCAAAACTTCAGACCAGGTAACTAATAACTGTAGTAATGCAAGAATACAATACAACACTTATAGTAATCATTTGAGCACATATGTGACAATAAATCCATATTTTGTTTGTGGTAGTGATGTTGCCCATTTGAAGGGAATTTAAAATATTGACGCGACCTTATGAGATTAAACTGTTTAATCTTTCAATAACTTACAGTTACGTTCTTTTCACACACAGGCTGGGCATGATATTTTATACTCTAATGTTGGGTATATGGGAGGAACTTCCAGTCAGGTAATCCTAACATATAAGATACACAACAACAATAAGGAAAAATAGTCTTAGTGCATCGGAAATCCATTAAAAGCAGAACATGTTTAATTATATTTTTTTATATACAGCTCTGGAAGAAATTAAGAGACCAATACAACAGAAGATCCGTATCAGTTTTTTTCTATTTAAATGTATATGTTTGAGAAAAATTAACATTTTTGTTTTATTTTATAAACTACTGACAGCATAACTCATAAATTCCAAATACAAATGTTGTCATTTAGTGCATTTATATGAAGAAAATTAAAAATGTTCAAAGCACCAGAAAAGGTCCAATGTTTTCAGACCTCAAATAATGCAAAAAAAAAGTTCACATTCACTTTACACAACACATTACTAATGTTTTAACTTGTTTTAGCAAAAAGTAAGCTTTCATGCAGTGGTTCCTTAATTATTTCCAGAGCTGTACACATGTATATATCTTGAATCATACATACTTTCTTCTTTATCCAGATGCCATATGATACAGATGTGGACGTGATATATAGCTCGGTGGTTACAAATGAAAAACTGTAAAAAGGTAAATATTGAAATAACTAAACCCAAAGACAGATTATTTCTCACATTCAGAATTTTGACATTTTTTGATGGTCTCAGTTGCTCTTTAACTGAGCCACATGAGCTGAGCCTTTGTACTTCTATCCTGCTTTTCTCCAACAGGTTGAAGCACAAGATCAGGATGTTACATGGAGCATGTTGATTCAGCACCACCAACCAATTTACCAGATTTTAATTAAATTATACATTTAAATGTTTTTGTTCAGAGAAAACTAAATGAAATTATCAGCTAAGAGGATTCTCTATAGATGATGTGGGGTTGTCACAATTTGTTGTCGGCTTTCAGGTTGTTTGATGTAGTGGTGATGTAGCATGTACTGCATAATATACTCTCTAATCTATTGAAGTTAATATTTTTACTTGTTGCATATTTTTCAATTAAAGATCATACAATGGTTTTCAACAGTCAGTATGAATTACTTTGTTCAGAAATCTACAGATATATGATATTTTTATTATTATTACATTATTACACAACTTCCTTAAAGAAGGAGGAAGTGAAAATGTTGTACGGTATTTGAAAATTTTAAAGTAGACGATCTGTCTAGCACAGACTCACAAGATATGTGACAATATGTTAATTTATTTCCTGTTTTGGTTTTCAGAGCTTCATGACTCACATTATAGAGGAAGCACTGTCATTACTCCATAGTGACATCAAGTCTGAGGATGTCACCCCTATATGTTACTTCGTTGGGCATTTGAAAATGCATACTTAAAAATTTGATTAGATAAAATGATAAACTTTTTGTTTAGAATAAAGTTGTTTTTAAAAATTTGATTAGATAAAATGATAAACTTTTTGTTTAGAAAAAAGTTGTTTATAAACCTTCTAACTAGTCAGAACAAACAAAGTTTTTCGGATGAGAAGCGACACCTCTTCAAGTAAAAATAAAATCCAATTGCCAATTGAACACATTTCTTGATTAACTTGAACTGAATTAAACCTACATGAAAACTGGTAGTAAATATAAAATAAGCGCACAACTTATTTTGAGAATTAGATTATTACATATTTTGTGGTGTTCTATGCGACATTACTGGCGAATAGCGCCTTGATGCAGTGATAACTTTAAACAGAAAATGACTTCTGTTCAGGCACAAATGTGGCCGATTCGGGTCCTTAGCCGTGATGCGATAGGTCTGGATTTCATTGCATTGCAGTCTCCTTCAGCTCGCCCTCCAACCGGTGACGCCTGCTTCAGCCGTGCGGTGTGAGGAATATATTTAATAAAGTAACTTTAGTTCACTGCTCCTCAAATTTTCCACTGGTAAGATACTCTATTATTTAGTCCGAGATAGTTAATGTAGTATAACCCATAGAAATCAATGCCTACGCGTGCTTGACACACGCCGGTACATGGCAGGTTAGCAAAGTTAGCTAATCTAGCTGTGTCTGTGTCCTGCGCCTGACACATGTCATGTAAAATCAGCCCCCTTGGGTTATACTTTGCGTTTCAGCTACTGCTCAAAGGCTCGTGTGCTGTGCAATGCTACTCTAAGAAAATCTTCACAACTTCCACTGTTAATGGTAGCGGTATTTCTGTTACTCTACCTGTGGCCTAGCTAGCATTAGTGAGGTAGCTGGATGATAACGTTAATGCTAGTGAACTGGTTAATTGACGCTGACATGCACCCTACCACGCCCAGCTGTGCCTGTCAGTTCAAATGAGATACTAGTAAAAGAACCAGGCCTCAACCGGTCTCACAGGTGTGTCAAAATGGCTTCTGTCCCTGTTGTAATAACCTTGTCTATCCGGTGTCAGACACTGTAACAGACACACAGGACTATTGTTGTGACAGCCTGCAACACTGGAATGCCAGCTGTACCAAAGGTGTTGAATGGAAAGACAAAAGTGCAAAGACTGTATTTCTTGCAATTGTGTCCTGTGCGTAACTAGCTTGTATTGATATATTGGTTATGAGTGTCAAAGCCACTGTGGCTTTCCTCTGTAGTAGTATGTGGATGATATACATATGTTAGTATATGTATATCATCCACATACTACGGTGCATGTCTAGTGATTTGATTTATAATTTAAAACCCAATCGGCATGGGGGATATATCTGTAATAGTCTGAAATCTCTGATGCACACTTCACCTTTGATATTTTGTGATGATTTGATTTTACAATACAGATTAATTTAGTTTTGTGCTGTTGTGCAACACCTTGAATTGCCATTTTGAATGAAGAGCTATTGAAGTCGTATACAAATAATTTATTCCAACATTAAAAAAAAAATTCTTTCAACAGATACAATGGCTGTGCCTCCTGCATACGCTGACCTGGGCAAGTCTGCCAAAGACATCTTCAACAAAGGCTATGGTATGGTTTCATACAATTTAGTATGAATTGTAAAGTAGTGAAGTGACAGTATGTTTTCCATGTCTAGCCCATATGGTAGACAGAGCTTCAGCTTCTTACTTTTTTTCAGGATTTGGCTTGGTGAAGCTTGATGTCAAGACAAAGTCAGCCAGTGGAGTGGTAAGGTCATTTCTTGTCCATGTAGTAATGACTCTTTCTGTCAATAAACTTTTTTTTTAATCACTTGTATGTAAAAATAGTGTTTATTTCACAGGGCTCAGCAACTTGTATAGTGTATTTATCTAGAAGGTTTTGGCTGTAGGGAATGTAAACTAGAACATTTACCAGCCCAGCAAGCAGTAACTGAAGATATCAACTGGAAACAATATTGGAAGAAACTTTGGTTGTTATGGCAGTTATTCACTGGGAGACCTGTCTCTAACATTTTCTTGTAACATTCCCTGTCCTGTTGAATTGACTCTTGCAGGAATTCAAAACATCTGGTTCCTCCAACATTGATACCAGCAAAGTTGCAGGCAGCCTGGAAACTAAATATAAGAGGTCAGAATATGGTCTGACCTTCACTGAGAAGTGGAACACTGACAACACCTTGGGAACAGAAATCACTATTGAAGATCAGGTAACAAAAATATTGTGCTAAAATGCAGGTGCTATGCATTTACAAGGTTGACTTTTTAAATGTGAAGTGGCTCCTATTGTGATTTCTCATCACAGATTGCTAAGGGACTGAAGTTGACATTTGACACAACGTTCTCACCAAACACTGGGTAAGATAATTCATGAGGTCTGTAACAAATGTATAGTTTAAGTTTTTACTCTTAAATGTTGCAGGCTGTTTCTGTTTCTGCTCTACATGACTAATTTTGGCAACATGATCTGTGCATGCTTCTGACAAGTGTGGTTGCTGGCCATGTGGTCCCAGTCCCAATATGGCACTAGTCTCCTGTAACATGCCACTGTGATCGGCTTTGAAAACTAGTTTGCCTGTATGATGCATTGCAGTTTAGTATGGTCTTTGGAACGTGAAAAAAGCTTTACACATGCCAGGAGTATACAACTTTTGTCATATTAAATGTAAAATTTTGTTGAGTTATGTAGCTACATTAAGACACCATGTTCAAGGCTGAAGTGTCACAATGAGACTAGAATACAAACCAGCAAAAAGTATATTGATGGTGACGTTCAAATTGGACGTCTGAGTCAGCCACATCTCGGATGTCGTGAGTTTTCAGAGTACATAGCTTTTTTCATTTCTATATTCAATGTCCCTTCTTCTAATAATAATAATATTGCACTACTTATCAATTAAACTTGAGCAAAAAGCATCCAATTTAGCCATGACAGAAATTGTGAACCTCCTGAACATTCAGGTATTAACAAATTTTCCTTAAAGTAATTACTACTCCCCCTGCAAAACCCAAAGACCCTATTGGGAATGATCAGAGCTGTGTTTGTCAATAACAGCAAGAAGAGCGGCAAAGTTAAGACTGCCTACAAGCGTGAGTATGTAAACTTGGGCTGTGATGTGGACTTTGACTTTGCTGGTCCCACCATCCATGGAGCAGCTGTTGTTGGCTACGAAGGGTGGCTTGCTGGTTACCAGATGACCTTTGACACTGCCAAATCCAAGATGACCCAGAACAACTTTGCCATTGGTTATAAGACAGGAGACTTCCAGCTGCACACAAATGTGTAAGTAGGATGGTATTTGACCCAAATCTTTGTCATCTGTTTACACTTTACTTGTTATTTGTCTATAGGTTTAAACTTTCATTTATTTCATGAGCGATAACACTAAACTGAGCTTTAGTAGCTACGTGGACATTTTCCATGCGTCAAATAAACACATCGTTGACTATACTTTAACCACACAATCATAGGCTTTTTAAAATTATGTGGTGCTTTAACAGCCAGAATAAAAAAATGCAAGGTAGAACCTTAGCTTATGAGAAAGTTTGTGATCATGTTTCATAGTGATGCTTATGAGAAAAAGTTTTAAACATTGTGTTCTCCAATACGTAACTGGATTTAACAACATCTGTTTAATGTATTATGAGTCACAGGAAAGAATACGGACACATTAATCAATGAGAATTAATGTGCACAGACCTGCTAGTGGCAGATTGTTTTCTCTAGCAGAACTTCTCTTTTGTGCGTGTTATTTTTAAAGCAATGATGGATCTGAGTTTGGAGGCTCCATCTACCAGAAGGTGAACGACAAACTGGAGACATCAGTCAACCTGGCCTGGACCGCTGGCAGCAACAGCACACGCTTTGGCATCGCAGCGAAATACCAGCTGGATAAGGATGCTTTTATCAGTGTAAGTAGTGCAACAGAGAAAATGTTGGTGGGATAGCTGAGCCCAAACGAAAAAGAAAACATGTAAAATTCATTATCATAAATCGTTTGTTTTTTTCCTTCTCCCCATAGGCTAAAGTGAACAACAGTAGCCTTGTTGGTGTTGGGTACACCCAGACTCTTAGACCAGGTATGTTGCTTGAATTTAGGTTTGTGTGTAGATGAAGATTGTTACTGTGTATGAATATACACATACACACACACCCTATTAACTTTGTGTCTGCACATGCAGTAGCTAATGGCATGTCCTCTTGTCTATGCAGGTGTGAAACTCACCCTGTCTGGCCTAGTTGATGGAAAGAACATCAATGCGGGAGGCCACAAGCTGGGTCTGGGTTTGGAACTGGAAGCCTAACATTTCTTTGTTCTGTAAGAGACTAGGGAATATCAGAAGAATCTGGCCTTAAATGTATATCCAGCTTAAACCAGCAAGGGGATATCTGGGAGAGATTGGTTCAAAGGCTACGACAACAAACTCTTGAGTACCACTTCACGTTGGTGCTCCTGTAACTGGTATATTTTACCTTTGTTGCTTTTTATTCTGGTGTCGTATTATTTATGAATCATGTCATTGTTCTTGTCCAGCACTGCCATAATGATGAAATCCAATACAATCCCTTTGCCTGTCATCTGCATCTGTGTGGCTTTATTGTGATAATCCCATCATTGGTTTCACACCTTTGAGTGTTGGCATACCTTCTTCCTGATTTTTACTGTCATGACCATCTGATATTCCTTCGTGATCTAAACCTTTATCATTTGCAAATGTTAAATACACTAGTTTTTTTTTCTGTGCTGTTATTTAAGTACTGCTTCACCCTTCCTTTTATGCACATAATAGAAAAACTAAAGCTCTGCAATGTTTGTCGGACTTCGGGATTGTTCATGATCTTGTTAAGCTGCATGTGACCTTCCCTTAAACTGAGCAGTTTTCGGGTTACACAAAGTTGCTTCTGAAGTTTGAGGGAAACCAGTACAGGCGGCCAAAAACGCAGATTTATTGTTTGTGTAACAAAATTAAACTTGGGGGGGCACATAATGTTCACATGCCAAATTATCATTCTCCAGAACAGGTATAACTTGGAAGTTGCACATGTGCACTCGGGGAAAGTGCTTTCCTGTGTTGGCCAGAGACGGAGCACACAGGAAGTATTTTAGGTCCTTATGTGTATGTATACTTTATTTTCAATAAAGTCTTTGAACTCCATTGATGCATTTTCAGTGTCACGTTGGTAGTAGCTTATGTTTAAAAGCCCAAAATTGCAGCTTCATATGGAATCCCCCAAAAAAGTGAAAACTTGTTTTGTTAGATTTATTAAATTAAAACTCCCAATGTGAAAGATGGTTACAGTAGTTAAGTAGTTTCAAGTACTTTATAGTCAAGGTGCAAGTTTCTCTTTTAGGATTATTAAAAGCAAACATACCTAAATGTTCATGAGGTAATGGTGTCTGCACTCTAAAATACATAATGCCTCATAGTTGCAGGTTTATAACCTTGGCAAGAGGAAGACAAAACGGGAACGAGTAAAATGAAGACCAAAAACACAGAGTATATATTTCACTGTTAGGGGACTGTTTTTCAGTTTAATGTCGTCATTAAAAGTCAGGATTTTATCGAACCTTCAGAGGAGGAAATAGGAATAATATTCACAGCCCCCCTTATTCAATATATTAACAAACTGGTCATGGGATAAATGTCATGTCTGTGTGCATAAAAAGAGCAGTGACAAAATTACTCACAATCACAGGGTTTTTTAATATTGCATTTATTTCTCAGCACATACCAAAGCAGACACAAAGGCAAATGTTCAAGTGCAGGTTGTATGATGTACATTCATAATTATCTTAGTAATGTCATAAGTCAAGTAAAGACTTATATTTCATTTTAATCCCCAAACCATTTCAGGCTCAAAGGCAAAGCTGTTGCAAGCAGAAGAAACGTGCTTTCTCCTGTTAAAGTGGACATTCTGCAGAGACGTTGCACTGTTGAGCTCGGTTCTTTTTGTTTGACTCTGCTTATACCTTGAGGTTTCAGCTTCACCTCCCTGATATCTGCTCTTCTAACGTAAGGTGGAAATGCCCTGATATTCTGGCTGTTTACCACCTCTTATATCTCAGACTTACTACTCTCCTGCTTCAAAAGCTTATCCTGGGGATCACGTATATACTTGGACTCCTCAGTGCCTTTTTTGTTTTCTGGTGCCCCCTGAGGGAGCTGGTTAACCTCTGCACTGCCCATTGTTTTGTTCTTTGGCAACACAGTGGAGGTCATTTCAGTTTTATCCTTGCTGTCTGACATGTGATCCTTCGCCTGAAGACCATTTTTCTCATTAGATTTAAATGAAGGTTCCCTATCTTGGCTTTTATTGCCTTCGTGTTGAAGGGTTATTGCTTCTTTGTCTCCATCCTTTGCAGCTTCAGATTTAGCTTGCATACTATGTTCCTTTTCCTCACTCTTGGCTGCTGCTGATATTACTTGAGCTTTTTCTTCATCTACAGATACCGTTGCCTCTGCTTTGAAATCTGCAGGTTTCTCAGCTGTTTCTGATACCAAAGTCTGAACCTCATCTGGAACCTGCACAGTATTGCTTAGCTCCTGCTGAGTCTTGTCTGACTGGTGGCTCTCGTGAACTGTCTCTTTCACCACAACTGAGCTAAAACTCTCTTTTTCAGCATCTCCTTCTTTATCATTCTCAGATATTTCGGGATGTGGTGTTAAATCAGCAGGTTTTGAAGTTGGATCTTTCTGAGCTGTTACCTTTGTCGCTACAGATTCTTTCCCGTCTTCTGTGTTCTCAGTGGCTTTTTGATGTGGTTCCTTTTCTTCCTCATCCCGGCTATCACTCAGTAATACTTTGTTTGGTGTATTTTTATCCATGCCACTCTCCTCTTTGTCAGCTGCTTCCGTTTTTTCAGATGCCTGTTCACCGTCTTTCGCCTCAACAGGACCCATTTCATCAGCAACTTTAATTAGTGCATTGTTCACTGTTTCTGCTTGATTCTGCTGACTATCAGACATCTGCTCACCTTCCTCCTCTCGACTGTCTTTATTATGATCCTCTTCCTCACTGCCCCTTTTGCTACTTTTGGTGCACTCCTGCTCATCCTTTTCCACTTCTGTCCCCTCTGATCCGGTCTCCTCAAATTCAGACATCTCAATTTCCCTGGTGGTCTCTGTTATGATCTCCTCTACGAACTTGTACTGAGGCTCTACTTGTCTGTGTGGTCCACCCGGGCGGCTGAGGCAGGGGAGGGTATAAACGGGGGACTGGTGGTAGATGTAAGGCAAGGAGATTTGGGTGTCCGACACTGCGGATAGCCGAGCCTCCTCACCGCAGAGTAATTTCCTGCAAGATAGAAGACACAGACACATGTATAGCTCTGACCCTTTGTTAGTGTGAAAGTACTGGTTAGAGGTTTATTAATTGTCTATAGATTTGAGTTATATTTCATTGGATATCCTCCCCCAAATTCGAATAACATGTATCATGTATGATCATACTCAAATGCAGCAATTGTGGCAGATGATGTGTGGACGATGAAGCAAACTATGGTTCTGAATACATTCCCACGACCATACCATTCAACTATTTCTACTTTGAAGGCACCTGCGTGCAGCGCATCCTACCTGTAGGACAGTATCTCCACATCCAGAGCCATCTTCACATTTAACAGGTCCTGGTACTCCCGCAGGTAACCAGACATGTCGAATTTGCAATTTATGAGCTCATTCTCAAGTTCTTTGATTGTGTTCTGCAGCAAGAGGGGAGAGAACATGTGATATACATTACATTAGTGCTCATGAAGGCCGAAAAAGACTCTAGAGAACCCGTACCTGATAGTGCATAACTTCTTCATTGTGGCGATCCTCCACGTGATGCAGCTGTTTCTCCAGCGCCTCTCTGGTGCCTTTGGCGCAGTCCAGTTCAGTGCTCTTGGCTTGTAAGCGCCTCCTGTACTCTTGAATCTCCCGCTGGGTCACTTTCAACGCCTCCCTCTTGGTTTCAGCAGCCTCTGTTAATTTTGCAAACTGAGATCGGAAAGTTTCTCCTACCTGCTGAGCAGGGCTGGCGGCGTGACCTTCCAGCTGCGCCCGGATGTCGCGGAGAGCCGCAGTGATGCCCGGGTTGCCAAATTCATGCGCTGTGACAGTCACGTGTGCGTTTTGGATTTGGTCAAACATCTGTGACACCTCGGCCTCATGATGTGTCTTCAGGAATTGGATCTCGTCAACAAGAGCCTGCGCCTTCTTCTCCAGCTGTAGTTTAGCCTGATACGCGTCATCGATGTCCTTCTTGAAGACCGTGATGTTACTGTCCACTTCCGCTCTGCTGCGAGCCTCCTGCTCGTATTGCTTCCCCAGGTTCGACAGGTCTTCCTCTAAATTCTGATGCTCAATTTCAATTTGATGCTTCTGATGAGTAATGTCCTGAAGCAGCTGTCTCAGTTTCCTGAGCTCGGGTCCGTACTCCTCCTCAAGACAAGATGCGGGCTTCGCCCTCCCCTTGATCTCTTCGATTTCTCTCTCCAGCAGATGGTTCTGGTACTCCAGCCGATGCACCTTCTCTATGAATCCCGCCAGACGGTCGTTCAGGCCATGCATCAGTGCTTTCTCGTTCCTCTTCTCAGACGAGGAGCTGGCCAAACGCATACCCGCGAACGTCCCGCTAACCGCGCCGACATCTAGTCCGGGACGTCTCGGTTTGTAGAAACACTCCTCTGGAGTGATTCTGTGCGGGAAGTTCAGTCTCTTGTCCATCCTGTGACTCTCCGATGCAGAGACGCTGCATGCGGACTTTTTATAGCCGTCGCCATCTGCTCGATGTGCACATCGGAGCTGTCCGCGGTGCTGAAAAGGTGTAGCATCAGCTGACGGTTCGGTGAGAGCTTACTCCGTGTTTTGTCGCATGCAGCAGTGACGTGGATCGACTGACACGCGGCCATTCATGCTGTGCGCGTTCGTATTGAATAACTTTATTCACACGAGGCAGTGGCGTTTTGCACTAGTATTGCTGCAGGTGACGTCATTCACCATAAGCGCCACATTCAAGTCCTCCACATGCGTTTATTAGCGGTGGTTCAGACTGGCTGAAGCCCGCACCTGACACAGTACTGTGCTGAAAAGCATTTACATAGAAGAAAAACATGAAATCGAGAATTTGGATCGTTTCCAAATGTGCAGGATTCCCATTAAAATGTAGATAAATTTTCACCTCTCGCGAGGGAGCAGGATGTAACGCAGTGTTTGAAAAAGGAAATATATATTTGAGTTATTTTTTAGTTTCAATTTTATTGTTCCTAATTGGAATTTTACACAGCTAGATAAAACATCAACATACATTTTACATTACATATGCATATAATACAATATACACAGATCAATGATAACACATCCAAACACAAACTCACATAAGTTATTCTTGTTGTATAAAACCAGTAATACAATGCACAATCCCCACTGGTCAGTTACCAAGTAAAGAAGATCACCATGTCACCCCTAAGTGCAAACTGAATGACAGAATGACCCTTGCTGAGCATTTAAAGGTGTGAGAGCATGAGGGAGAAAATCAGTTTGACCCTGTGTTTGCTCTCTGATCTTCCATCCAGATGCAGCATCTTGTCATTTCAGGTTTGTCAGGTTGCAGGTGCTGTGATCCTCCACCTGTCTGTACCATTATGAATAGCCATCTTTAGACCAGGAGTCCTGCTTGTCTTGCTAGATGAAAGATGTTTTTTTACATTTAAGCTGTGGTGTAGTTATATATGTAGGTGTATATATATGTATATGTATATATGTATATATGTAGGTTTAGTCTTTAGTTTTTTTTAGCTTTAAACCTAGTTTCATTATCTTGTTGTCACAAAATGGAGCCACAAATTAATTATCATGAACTGATCATGTCAGCGTACAAAGTGAAATGTTTTTCTCGTTCTGGTATGTATTGATTTTAGAACAATAGTATTTTGTTACTTGACACTCGTGTTTGTCTTATTTACTAATAGCATAATCTGCTGCTGAAATGGCTAAAAAGCAACATACAGAAAGCAATGTACTCCACACCTCTCTCTAACTGGTCATTTTAGCGTTTAATGGCAAGAGTCAGTCCGTCGCCTACAGTGAGCATGCTCAGATCGATCCTCTGGTCCTTGTGCAGCTTCTTATTGAGAGCATCTAGACCCTGGGAGGTGACATCATTTGGAGCAGGATTCACAACCTTTCCGCTCCACAGCACCTACAAATATGACAACAGAAGCTTTCTCAGTGTCAATATGTTAAACACTGCTTAATACCCCACGATGTATTCTCTGAAGAGAAACTCGACCTGCTTGTACAAAATGCACTTACATTGTCGATGGCAATGATTCCCCCCTTCCTTATGAGCTGAAGAGACTTTTCATAATATCTGTCATAGTTTAATTTATCTGCATCGATGAACACAAAGTCATATGATCCAGCTTCCTGAGCTGCAATTAGGTCATCTGATGAAACAGGCGTGAAAATAAAATATGAATTAATCAATTGTTATCAGAAATTATGACTGAAGAGCATAAAAGCACTTACTTAGTGTCTTCATTGCTATTTCATGTCGTATATCTATCATGTTTTCAACTCCAGCCTATGGAAAAAGGTAAATGGCATCAGAGATGAGCGGGGATGTTTCCTCTTTAATTGCCTGCTAAAGAGAATGTTAAGAGAGCTCTAAACAGGAATTGATTTTGCTGCTTGACTTTGCATCTTTATGTGACACTGTCTCCTGAGCAGACACCTTTTTGCTCTGTAGTCTGCAGCATTTTGTGAAGGTATACTGACAGAAGATAGATGTATAGTACAGGATGTCACTAAACTTGCAAAATGCTACATTTAAATGTTGCACAGGCACCAGGAACTGGACATGATTGACTGGTTACTAATATAAATAGAAAACAAAAAAGTATTCAATCAAAGAAATCTGAGTTTTAGTAATATTTTACCTTCAGTAGACACTGTCTTCTGTCAATGCTGATTTTTACTGTTTAGAGAGACATTTTCTTACCTCTTTAAAAAATGGTTTGGCAATGTCCACATAGGTGCCTTCTATTTCACAAGCCACCACTTTTCCATTCTCTGGCATTGCCAGAGCCATGCTAAGTGCGTTGTACCCTGTGTACATCCCTGAAAGCCAAACGAAGCATTAATTGAGTCACTTTAGATGTAAACCTTTAGTAATTCACAGATATTAAACGATAAGATCTTTGTGAGCGACAGACATCTGTGGGAGCAGTCATGCTGTGCACAATAAGGTTCTGAATCTTATAAAAAACTAGATACCTCATTGTGGAATTAAATCTATACTGAATATATTTACATCCCTCAAACATCAATCTAGATTAAACTGTTTTGAAATGTTTGGTCAAATCGGGAAGATGCCGTAAAATTTCAACATTAAGTATAAAGAAGAAGATGCATGTGCGTTAACTCACCAATTTCAATGGCTTTAGTTGCATTGATCAGTTTAATGAGATTCGCCATGAACTGGGCTTGTTCACTGGAAACCATCATCACACTCCCAGGGTCCTCAAGGGTTCTCTGAAACAGACATTCAAAATGATTTTTAAACATGTGCTGTGGCGTCGTCTAACGCTGCATTGACCTCTAGTGGTCAACACGGGCGCTCAACAGTGGTACTGCAATCACATTCTTGTTAGTTTTTAGTTTTTTATAAAGCAGAAACCAAAAAGGAAACCGTAGCCAAACAGAACCTATTCTAAGCATGTAATGCTAAAAAGTTCTGAGTGAAATACAAAGTTTGAACCACAACTTCAGAGGTTCAATCTTCTTTAGTTCTTAGCCTGAAGCCCCAGGTGACCTACCAGCCTTCACCTGACCTAAATAGTCGGCTCTTAGCTCGAGCATGCAGAATAATGTTGGAAAGGCTCTCTCCACACTAATTCAAATCTGATCCAAAGAATCCTAATTCGATTTTATTAGATGACGAATTCTGCTTGGAGGCTGCAGGTCCTGAAACCACTAAGAAATAAACAGGGGGGTCTTGAAACAACAATTAAACATTATTATCTTAATTTCCAACACATTGGTTCTCTGGACTTCTTACCAGTTTAAGTTTGGCGAGGACTGGATGCTCCCTCAGCGAGTTATTAACCACATATTGCAGCACAGGATCATCCTTTCCCTCACTGTGGCTCTTCCCAATAATGGCGAACTTTCCCACACCTGAACAGCAAGAGAGAGAACTACAGTCACAGTTGCTGCTAAGGTAAGAAATCGCTGTCACTTCCCTGATCAGTAATGTCATACCTATTAGTGTGACAGCAAGTCCAGCCCAAAAAAGAAGTTTAATGTTTGCAGCCATTATGTTCGGGGCTCTGGTCTTTGTTAAACTACAGACTGAACAGTTTGCATTTGAATCCACTTATTCTCTCCGTGTCAACCCTTTTTACAGAGTCATCTATTTGCTTAACCTTTGAGAGAGGAGTTCCTCTTATTGATTTTTCTGTTATATTGGAACATTTTGGAGGGAATCATGGATTTTATTCACTCAGATAAAAATAAATGAATGACCATATTTATTTTTGTAAACAGTAAACTTAGTCATGATATATTATTTATTTTTAATAAGAATAAATTAATGAAACTCACAGCAGAGTTTCATGATTTCACAAAGTCAGGTGACTATTTCTCGTCAATAAGCTACCCTTTTTTCCTGACTTTGTCACAGAAGACACTGTTTTTAAAGAGATAGAGCAGGGCAGAGGTGCACCTATTACCTCTTATGAACTGACCAACATGTCGAGTCCGTCCTCTTTATTTACTGAAGCTCTAGATTTCAAAATACTTTGTCTGTCTGTTATGTTGCAATCCAAACAAGCGTAATTTAAAACAGTTTTTTTTGCTGTCACTGCCTTCCTGAATTGCACTTTGCACTATTAGTTTCATTTTTGAAATGTAAACCTTTTTTTAATTTCACAACAAAACCATATCCTCACTGTGTAAATTCCACCAAGCTGTTATTTCCCATATTTCTATATATGCACTATATAGTTTTGAATTGCTTTCAAATTAAAGTCGACCATAAGCTTAAAAAAAACCCACCAAGAATATGTTTTAAATAAATTGTTTATTTTTATAGGGTTAGGGTAACAGAGGGCGATGAATGATCTACACAAAACATTACTGCCTCCTAGTGGTGAAGGGTGAATGAGGGTTGATTTGTTTTCTGTTCTGTAGTGCGAGTAGTTGTACAGTAAGTGTAAATTAGGAGCAATAACATGTGCCAGTAAATATACTGGACATTTCACACAGTTAAAGGCGACTGTCATGATGTCTCACTCAGTACCTCAGCTAAGGAAAACAATTTCGGCTACTGTAGCCTGAACAAAACTACATGCGCTAAGGAGATATTTCACATATGCAGGCAGAAATTACGCATTCATACTTTTATAAATGTAATGTCGACTTTACAGTACAGCTACAGCAGTGATAGCTACACGCTGTATAAGGCATAACACATTTTCAGCAGATACAGCCCAGCTAGGAATTTTGTGTTACAAGAACGTTCCAACAACATTGCAATTTGGTTAGCAAAACGTTCACTTTGAATGTTCCAGTGACGTTCCCAGCGGCAAGTTTTTAAAAAG
>JAUMHF010000007.1:10975256-10993148 GCA_032359275.1 Microctenopoma steveboyesi | reverse complement strand
TACCAATTTACAGACTTTTACTGTCATCGTTTAACAGTTTTTTACTGTAAGAACTACGGATATTTTTTACAGTGTAGCTGGGAGACAGTAAAAGAGAGATTGTAAAAAAGAGTGTAGTCATCTAGCAGAGTTGGTCCACATTTACCACAAAATACCAAACCAGTCACACAGCAAGGAAAATCCATTCAAATAGATTTTTAACATTACATTTGTACAAATAATTACAAGTCACTCTACTCCTCTGATTTTAGGAGTTGCTGTAATGTTTAGTGCTAAAGGCCATAAAAATCTATTGGATTGACTTCTTATTATAAGTGATTGGTGTGTATGTATACACAGTGACTGCTGTTTATTTTTATTTTAACTTCAAAAAATTAGTACATTAATATAAACGACACATTTTATGTGAAATGTGTGAAAAAATATCTGCTTGTTTCCTCACACAGTGTTTTTTTTAAGCAGTGGCGAAATGATGGTAACATGAACTTTATGCGCCCTTTTCTAACAGTGAAGGAGAGTTAGAAAAAGATTACCTCCCAACCAGCAATGCAGGGGAAGAATTATTACTGATAAGCCCTCCTTTAACTTGTGCATGTGGTCACATGAGCGCTTATTAAGATTAATAAAATACAAACCTATTAATTTAAGTTTCATCTTTTAAAAGTGATCTGTAACATTTTTTGCAATTTCCCCTTGAGATAATCTTTACAACAGATAGAGTTTAAATTTCAAGTGCTTTCATAAATCACACTTTAGATTGTTTCATCCTCCAACTTCAAAATAGGAACAGGGAAGACAGTAGCCAGGAATTTTCAAAAAGGAAATTTGGGGATGCGAGTGGGATGTGAGGTCTCTCTAAGGACACAAAGCTTCCTCTGTCTATTCCCTAATTACAAATGCACAGATACAAACAAAAACATGCCACTGACAAGAATGCATCAATTAAATGAGCCATGACACAAACTGTCTCCAAAAAAAGGTTTGATTTGTGATGTGGAAAGGAAGGGAATGTCTCGGAGTGTGCACAAAGCTCTGCTAAGGTCTTCTCCGTGAAAATGAGATACCATGTTTTTTACACTCTCTCTCCCACTGCTTCGGGCCTCTGCTTATGTGACGCTAATTGTTTCTGCTACTTGTGCCAAGTACCTACTCTTCCCCAGCACATTCTACAGACAGGCCCTGGTCCCTCAGCTCCTTTTTGTGTCTGTTTAAGGAATGAAAAAATGTGCGCTGCCATCTGCAGCGAGCACACCACTGTTCCTCCTCCCGGCCGTGACTGTCAGAGTGCCACAATGATACACATTCACACACTCTCTCAGAGGTAGAAAGAACTATGCGGTAGCGAAACAAGGAAACAAAACTGACACATACAACTGCTAATATGAAACAAAATAATTCAAGAGGTTCCTGTTTTGATGCATTTAGTGTGCGGGAGAGGAGACACTGCAGATCTGAATAAGACCGTTAAATTTTGCAAACTGTGCAGAGTAGAAATGTAGGTACACAGTAGATTTAAAACCAACTCAGATTTTATTTATGCGTTGATCTCTTTTTGATTTTTAGTCATTAAAATGAAAGGCCATGCTTAGGTTAACAACAGACACATTAGGCCTTTTCAGGACACAACTTCATTCTCGCTCCATTTCCCTTTTCTTTTTATTATTGTTGTTTGTTTAGTACCTAAATGTGACCAGCAAGAGGCAGTGTTGTTTAGCTAATCCGCTGTCTTCTCTATGCAAACTTAAGGAACAAAGACAGCCAGGCCTACAGTCCCAAGACTGGGAAGTAATATCACTTTCCT
Organism: Microctenopoma steveboyesi; assembly: GCA_032359275.1. Taxonomy (NCBI): domain Eukaryota; kingdom Metazoa; phylum Chordata; class Actinopteri; order Anabantiformes; family Anabantidae; genus Microctenopoma; species Microctenopoma steveboyesi. The sequence continues at coordinate 10,991,347 of JAUMHF010000007.1, read as the reverse complement.
CTTGTTGAATTGACCTGTGACACCATCACAGAGTACACGGGACGACACATATTGACATGCTTGTAATGCCGCGTGGCTGTTACATCATCTGTGTGTTTATCACAGGGAGCCTGTGCGTGATGCACTCCGACGACGGCAGTCAGTTTGGCCCTGTCTCAGCAGCCAGATAAGCACGCATGAATATTAAGTGATGCTAATCACAATGGAGAGAGCAACATCAAGACGACTGACAGACATTTCTTGGCATTCAATTGACATCCTCAGATTCGTCCTCCGTTTGACAGCAGCGTCTCCCAACATGACAAGTCTGTTTAAAGCTTGTGCAAGAGCCACGCACACGCACACATGCACGAGCACGCATTATTAGAGATGCATGGACACTGATTTTACTCAAACTGGGCCGCTGTGTTGTTGTGTACGACCAAACAGCGTGTCACTCAGCACCTGCAAAAAGCCTATGTTTATGTGGGCCACTCACAGGGTTTCAGCATGAAGATGAGGACATAACAAAATATTCCCTTAAACTGCTTTTCAATCATGGAAATCTGGATTTATTGCGGCTGTATTAAACTATAGTGTATTCTGATGCATGAATGTGGAGAATGAGCCATTCACTGCGCCGTGATCCCCTCTTTGTGTGCTCGAACCTTACAGAACAAAACAGCGAATCCCCCGTGAAAAGGAGAACGAGAGCGAATGGCAGGTGTGGTTGTTTGACTTTCAAATCACCTAGGCATCTATTCTATTAACCCGGCACGTAAATAAATACAGAATTCAATTTCCATAGAGTCACACAATAAGTTGACAGTCCTCAAAGAGATCAAACAGGCTGCTGTGGGGCACGTGAGCCAAACTGAAAAACCTCCTCTGTGAAAGGTGCTGACACCTTGAGCAAGCCACAAAAACATATCCGCTGAAAGAGCTATAGGGTGAATCACTGGTTTTTAAACCAACGTATCCAAGTATCCTATTACAGTCTGTATGCAGCAGAGACACGGTGGTTGTTGACGAGTATCAGAGCAGAGAAGGCACGGTACTGTACTAAATAATAATATGTTAACTGTTCATTCCCTCTTTAAAGTATTTATACTTTTGCAATGAAATGAATACAGAAAGTCCCATTTTAATTAGTCATCTCCACAAAGACAAACTCAACATCCACCCTTCTGATTAGTCCCAATCCCATCTGACTGCTGTGTCCCGTTGTGACTGCACTTGAGGCACTAATGATAATGTTATAACCCAGACCAATTTGCCATGGCAATCAGACTCACTTAATTGAGTTGATTATAAGCTCTCCATTTGAGATGACCCCTCCAGACTCAGAAAAACGGAACCGAGAGAGACAGAGAGCGATGAAGGGTTTCTGCAGGCGTTCCATCACTGTGCAGGGCAAACATGGGATCTGACTGTTTGGAGGCGTGAGCAGAGGCATATGTGAATACGTGTCTGTGGCACTTCTTCATGTGTGGGTGCTGGGGGAGGTGTAAAGGAGGAGAGAGGGTGGGACAGTGGCTAAAGGAGGAGGGGGCTGGGAGGGCTTGGGCCCAGGGTTCAACATCACAACACAGCCACTGTAATAGACCCGGACACACACCACATCTGAAGTTAATCCAATCAGGAGCAGCACGGCGCTCCCATCCGCTCAAGACTCACAAACATAAGGTCAAGAGCAGCTTGTATTAGCACAATGATGTCGGGGAGAAGTGGTGTTGATAATTGACTTTCAGCATGTTTTAAAAGACTAAGAGAGACAAGGAAATGGAGTAAAGCAGAAGGTTTTGCAGAAGGACCAGCCGGACAGATGTTAAATAAAGGCAGAATGAGTCAATATTTTATAGCAGGTTAAAATCTGTTTTATAGTCTAATTCAAAACGTTCCACTTTTTGGCCATTGTAGGTCATCCCTCCATAGGTTTATGTATCTGACCTCACCTTTCTAGTACCTCATAAAAATAAATCGAAAGCTTTAACTGTTATTTTGTTTCACGCGGTTCCTGATTTAAATGAAAACATGGCTGGTTTTAGTGTTTTTTCTGCCTTTGCTTAGAGAACATTATGAACTTTCCTTTCATTTGTTAAATGGAGAAACGCTTCTGTTGATTATTTTAAAGTACAGTAAGTAAAACTAACTTTTTGCAGAGAGATAAAACTACTAAGAAAAAATACACTAGAAAGTTAGAAATAAAACAACAGCAAGACTTATTTTTTTCTCTTTTTTCCTTGTGGGACTCTAACTCAACATCACTGGAAAAATAGAAAAAAGAAAGAGACGTGACACAGGTTTGTATCTTCCACGAAAAATAATACTAATTCAACACATGACCGGGAGATGCATTTCATGTATTGCTTCGGTTCGTTCCTGTTTAATGCACACTGCCATATGACTCCGCCACGTTACATACTGCTTTACACTGAACTGCGCTACACTTTAAAATGTTTAGGCGCCTGGTTGGAATACAACAGCAGATGACAACCATGGCGAGGTTGCACTGAGAATTGCACTGTTTTATTTACAGTAAAACAGGACACACTAATAAAGGACACAGAGCGTGGTGCCATGATATCATCTGGGGATGGAAAGCAAATGTGCTTCTGAGAGCCAAATATACTGGTTCCTTTCATAGGCAACTTGGTTCCACCCATGATCAAATGCAACATTCTAAAAGGACTATTTACTCTTTTCATTTCCTCTTGTGTATTACAGACGAAGGAGCGTGTGGCTCGGTGTATGAAAACAGGGCCTGGCCTAATGTTGCATGAAGACCATGGTGAATTCATATTGATGGGAAAGCAGCCTCTGAAGCCCAGCAGCCATGATTTTTTCATAAGCCACCGGGAACAAGAAGTCAGTCAGCTGACAGGTGCTAACGCCGCCAATTGTGCCGTGGATAAGAGATGTGACATGGAGAAAAGAGGGAAAGAGAGAGGAGAGCAAAAGCAACAACTGGCTCCTCTTTTCTAAGCGCCTCTGTGTGCAGAATGTGTATGCGCTGCATTGTGTGTGCTCCCTGCGCCCTGTTCCCTTCTATAGCTGGAGAGGATTTTACGGAGGAGACTGTGTAAACACCAGAATGCATGTCAAATATGATGAGTCTTGATAGCTGTAAAACATACCCAAGGACTGCTCCTCACTTATTATCTACAACCAGAGCCCCGAAGCTATGTCTGCATCCTTCTGCCTTCCCTCTACGCATGTCACGGCACAAGTCCCTCTCTGGAAAGCATTGATTATTTTGGCATGAGCCAGGGAGAAAGAAAGGTGTGATTTCTTTTGTGTTTCCTCAAGAAAAAAAAAAATCAGCAAAAATAAATATTTTTGTGAGCATGGTGCAGCCACAAAAAAATATAAGCGCATTGGGGAAGAAATAAAGATGATGGATTTGCTAGCTGACGTGTGCGTATGCTTGTGTGCCTTCTGTACGAGCGTATGTGTGCATGTGTGTTTGGATCTGCAGACTTTTTGGCTGCTACGATTGGTGAATTGTTTTTGTTCGTGTGCATGTCATTTTTCTGAACTGTACAACTGGAATAGTATTATCTGTATGTAATTGTACTCTGTACTCTGTTTGCCGTGTCTGTGAAAGTGTATTGTGAACACAGCAAAGAGAGCGCGTGCTGGAGAGAGCAACTGAAGCTGCAGGCAGGGTGAGGCTCCAGGGAACCACTTGCGATTGCAGACAGAGGGACTGATAAGACAGCCAGCCATTCATCAGGCCAAATGAAGGCAGTAAAGTTGACTAGAGGGACCCAGGCATCGCCCCAGGACAGCAGTCAGCCTCTCAGCAGAGACCTGTGACTAACACATGCGAGCAGGCGTACATGCATGTACACATACACCTAAATAGCCAAAGAATTGTTAAAGAAGGTAAAATGAATGGGACTGGGAAGAGGTATAGGATTCACGGCTCGAGAGAATATGGGGATAGAACTATAATGGACCTCCAGGGGCAGAGGCCTCATCTGCTCAGTGCTACACCCGGTGACTGAGGGTCCTGTCTGGGATACATGTGGTCTACTTCACTCTGAAAACATTCATCAGACAGATATTACTGTAATCCAAAGGTGATACATTAGCTTGGGTGCCACGGGGACAGTGTATGCTGGTGATGGATACCTCTAGAGCTCCCTATCATTGTCACGGGGGCCTCTCGGAGAGAAAACCACTACTGCTACTGCTGAGCTCGACACAACCCTTTCCCTGCTTCCTGTCACCATTTGAATTTATTCCATTGTAATGCTCTTTGTATTTTAGTCTTAATCACACTACCCAGAGGATAAAGACATATTTCCACCGAAGAAAGTGCGAGGAACTTACACACTTATGAAAGCAATACATTACTTAAGCACTTAGGCCAGCCAAAGAGGAGAGATGAAGCTACTTAAGAGTGTTGCTGGCGTGTTTATAAGACTATATTAGTGTCTCACTGGTGCCTTGATAGAGCTTGAACCATCAATTTCCACAAAGACTCTATCTTTGCTTACATAAATCCCACCTCAGGGTTATTATGAATCTGATTTATTTGCTCCGCTTATGTTTATTATTGTGTTTTATGGTTTATATTCTGTGTTAAATGCCATCAATAGAACTGCAGAGCATGTGTGTCTCATCCTGCACGGGATGAAAATGGTTTATGGAGCTGTGAGTGCCAATAAACAGGCAGCCGCGGTCTTTTGGTTGTACATCTTTAATGTTTTATGCATGATGAACTCAATACTTTAGCACAGGTTCAAGGCCAAATGGTAAGCGCTGACAGGACTTCCCGGAGGCTCCTACACACCACAGGCGCAGGACAGAGATTGAGCTGTGTGTTTGAGCAGGGATCCTGTCGTATTTCTGTGGATCTGCCTGCATTTGTACCTGCCAAACGAACAGACCCGTGAGCCAAACAGGACGTACGTGTGTAGCAGCAGAGGCCAGCGTCTCTTCTCTGTGCGTGATGCGTCCAGCGGTGTGATCTGGTCATCTGGACACAGTCATCCTGATGTTGTCTTGGACCAGTAAGGAGGTGTGGTGTGCGAACTGTAGGCCATTACAGTGATTTGTCTCAGGCAAGATGAAAAGCAGACAGTCCACCAAGGACATCAGAACAGACTGATGTTATCACCAGAGCAGTATGCAGTGACACACACTCTTCAAAATGTCCTCTCACAGGCAATAATAAGAAAACAAAGGCAACCACAGTAGTTTTTCCTTTAATAGATCACTGCTCGGTTGATTGTGATGTCAACTATTGGAAATATACAGCTGTACTGCTTACTATACAAATGTTTGTGTTGTTTGGAAAGTTCTACATAGACACAGCAAGAATAAACTCCACACAGAAACGGTTCTGACCCACTTGTGTTCCTTAGCGATAAGGTACATCCTCCCTCTAGCATTATTAGAAAGTGACATCATATAACAAAACGCTCCAAAATAAAAAAAACTAAACTGAATGCAACTTGAGGTGAAATGTGTTTTTGTTTTTTTTTTCTCTCAAACATTTACCAGTGCTCAAATGCAACACACAGGCACAGATCCCCCATCACTTCAACATGTTTATTGCTTCAAGGCCAGGTGAGAATGATTGGCTCTCTCATAATTCACAGACTCGGATTTCACAAAGTTTTTATGCCAGGTGTAAATGAGGGAATGTGTGGATTTACTCGTGTTTCCACCCTAGCACCTGTCTCTACTGCGAGCGAGTCTTTGATAGCTGTTACACTGCGAGATAGACAGGCCTGTGCCAAGACGATGGCATCAAAAAGCTGACAATTGACAGCTACTGACAGCCATCTTCCTCCTAAACACACTTCAGGTCCCCTGTGCTCCCTCGCTCTCTCTCTCTCTCTCCGTCTTTTTTCTCTCTGTTGGGGGAAATTGAGGAGACTCAGAGATAAAGAGGGGGATGTCATAAACTGGCACCTGTCATCATGTTTTGTTTTGGTCAGGGCACAGAGAACATTCGCAAAGTTTTTAAAGACATTTTGAAGGATTTAGTACTTGCACTGCTACATTTGGAATCTCAAGTGATCTACACAGTCCTTCATACTGGTTTCTATTGTTTTATTAAGGAGACAGCGATGCTCTAATAATATGTGTGTGTATGAAAATTCATATGAGGTTCTTGAGACAAGCATATCTGTGATACATTTTTTGCTTCATCTTTTAATTAATTTTGCTAAATATATTCTACATATTTAGTTATTAAACCCTGTTAGTTTTGTTTTCTAAGACACGCCACCTAAATGTGAAGTGCTGTCACCGAGACCGAGACGCCTGCCAAGAAACACAAAAAAAAAGTGAGATCTTTGGCAGTCACGCAGATGTACCTTCACAAGAAGCATTAACGTCATGCGAGTACATACACAAACGCGCGTTTAAATCAATGCCTGCGTCTGTGCAAACATACAGATAAACACGCACGCACCTGGCTTTCTCAGGTCGCGGCTGTGTTTCGTCAGCTTCAGTCAGAACCAGCGCGCCGGTGCTTCTTCCCCGTGTTCAACCTGTGGAGCCATTATCTCCTGACACACTTATCCTCCTCTAAATGATTTCTCTTCATCTTCGGCAACTCACCTAATCAAAGTTGAAAGCTTAATGCCATTTAGAAATCCCACTGCTTTCAGTTGCATTCACTGTCATTATGAAAATGAATGGTGGCAGCTGAGAACTCAGATGTTCTTTCACATCATAACAGAGTGTCTCCTAATGTGTCTTATGATCTTTACCGTCGCTGAGACTGAGGGCCTCGGTCTGGGATTTATCTAATCACGTTACACATCTTACACATTGCATTTGGTTTCTATATCTGTCCTGTGCCTTCGTTTCTCACCTGCTCTCCATCTCGCAGGCGCATGTGTTGGTCATCAAGATCATTAGCGCGTGTTGAAAAGAGCAAAGCCAGAAGCCAAGTATAAAGTTTCACTCAACTTGAAACTAGTGGACTCTTCTAGTAGCGACGTAACACTGGCTCCAAGGAGTTTAATAAGACACGAGTTGTCTACTTTGACAGATCATTTGAGACGAATCTCTTTTTACCCTGCAAACAAAGTGTGGATGTTCTCGTGAGTTACACGACAGCATGGCAAAAACGAAAACAGCAGAAACCGAAAAAAAAGTGAAGCGGTTGACTCGTTTCAACTTATTTACAAGAATTATCTTCCAGATTCATCCTTGTTTCTAGAGTGTTCCATAAATAAGACGACATTATGCTCAAGCAAGTCAAATGATCCTAATATAAACTCAGTGTGACACGTAATTAGTTTCCGAGGTCGTCATGTTTTTGTTGAGTAGAGGTGTTGATGTTCCTCAGCAAAGCGTGTGAGTTTGTCTTTGGGCTGTCACGGCTGTAGTATCTTGTGCACAGTGGAAATTTATTTAGAGACGTTTTATTGAAATAATCTATCTCCAGCTGTATTTATTTTCCAGATGTGCCACTGGGAGGACAGGATGACATCTCCATCTCACCCCTAATCTGCAGCCGTCTGCTGGACGTGTTTGCTGAAGTTTTATATGTGTTTACACAGAATGTAATTATCAGTTTTAGACACGCAGCTGTTAGAAAATCTGATGGCCATGATTTTATGGATCATGGCCATTGCCAAAAAATGTAAGCTCTCTGGGCTTAATCTGTCAATTATTAAATCATAACTACAATTTCTTTAAAGCCATTAGTTACAGGGGTTTAACAATCATTTTGTGTTAGGCCACTAACTTTTTCTGTGCTTTTCATGATGAAAAAAATGATCATTTAAATCTCAGTGATATGTCTGGATTCTTTCCCCCAATTAAGTTAACAAAGCTCAGAAATGATTCATGGCAGATGAAGGCATACTTCATAATTAGATTACAGCTCGATAGGCTAGAAATGATTAGTGATGAAGACACATACACACTGCCGTTAACCACATATTTCTTTGCACTTCGCCTTTTTGCCTCTGACTTCATCAGCACATTGCTCACCCATCTGTACTGATCTGCTAGGTCTAGTTACCAAGTGGTGGTAACGCAATGTTACAGCAAATTATGCGCAAGCACGGACAAGCCAGCCACTAAGTGATGGCCACAATATGCATTTGCCTTTAAAACTTAAAGGGTTAGTTTAATTTATTGAGGGTGTCACATGGCAGGAGTGAGTAATTATTCTCAACACCCCTGTGGAGCCCAGTAGTTAATGTATTCCAGGGCCCTAGAGGGAGCTGTCAGGAGAAGGACACCCTCATTGCCGCGCTGCTCACTGACCATGTTGGATGGTTCAGGACAAGATTCTTAACACACAACCACAAATCACTCTCTGGGGGTCTGTGATTTTGCCTTTCCCCCCTCACAGTCTACTTTCTTGACTGCTTGCAATTCCCCATGTTGTACATAATGTGTTTACTAAATTTCTTAGATATGTCTTATTCCTTTTTGAGGGACAAGCTGCACAACAGTTGCTCGAGAGGCAAACGGAGGTTTAGTGGGTTTGTTTTTGTACATGCTTTGTCAGAAACGGAAGCCATTATAGATTTGCTCTTGCTTTTGAAGTCTGAGCCATCAAACATTTGTGTTCATCACTGGAGAGAACCATTGTTTTGTTGACTTCCTGTCTACTGCTGAGTGCAGGGTTCTGGCAACTGGTCATTTGTTGTCAGAGCAGCTGTTGACAATAACTCATCACACAGAAGAAAACAAACTCTCTCTTTGATCACTGTTCAGTAAATGGGTCAAACTACGCTTACAAATGGGTTTGCTTGTTGTGTCAAATGGGTGGCATTTAAAGCTCATTGTAGAGGTTCTGCAGTTTTTTTCTTTGCCTTTACCATGTTTGGTCGGCCTCAGCGTACCTATAATTTTTTTCTTATGCTGAGAGTTAGTTGAAAGCTGGCATGGTCAGCATTTATAAATGATCAAACCCAGGTCATTGTTTTGGGTTTATTGCTTACCTTTGCTGTAATGATCACTCTCAGCGGTGCCATTTCAGCATGCAGCTGTTTTGAGCTAACTGGCACCGGTACGCTCATTGTGTACTCACTAATCACCACTAAACAGCGAGCAGGACATACTGGTGCATGTAGTGATGTATTCCTCAAGAGACTGCATAGAGCAAAGAAGTCATTGATTACATGATCAGAAGCACAACTCCAAAAACAATCCTGGTATTTCATGCCTACCCAATGTGTTAATATGCAACTCAGATTTAGGAAGTTTGAATTAACATATGTTTAGAGATGGCAGTGTTGCACGTTTCTGAAAATATGTTTAACCGTTTTTAAAAAGTGAACGAACTGTAATTCCTCAAAAGGAGTTGCACCATCTTGCTAACAGACAACATCTCAAATATTGTGAGGCAATGCAAAAAGACATATTTACTGAAACAAAAGTCCACATTTATTATGAGCCATAGTTCTTGGGCACACAGGCTGTTTTGATTTAGGCACTAACAAGAAGGTTTTGTTCATTAAGATACTCATGAACTTATGTCAGCTGTCATGAGTTGACACAGTTTAAAACATGGTGTTAAAGGGATTTGTCTGATGAACACTGTGAAATAGCTTTTAGAGGGTTCAAACAAAGTATAGCTTTTATTTCTAGTCTTCGCTCTCCCCGTGAGTGTAGCTTCAAGACAAATAAGAGGCCTCGCTCTTTGAAACGCCTCTGATAATAACCATGCCTTTTGCATCCATGAGAAATCTCCCATTATCTATTGATTCCGTCTCACCCTGTGTCTGGGTGACTTACGCCTCCCTCTGATTCCCATTACCAGGAACACTGTACCCTTATCAAGGGAAACAATAAGCCACTTGTCAGTGCAGCAAGAAAAAATGAGGAAGCATCTGCCCGGTACAGAAGAACTCATGACCATGTGGTGAAAAGGTCCTTCTCCTTCTGTGTGTCTGCCCTTTCTTGATCAGCCCCCTCTGTTGTCAGTCCTCCCTGCGACCTCTGCATTGCGACAAGGTGGCAGCAGTGGCGTGGAGGCAACAGGGCAATAGTTCTGATCATCAGGGGTCAGAAACCGAATGATGCTCTCGCTGCAAGGGGCTGCGTTTCTATGTGTTGCCGTTCACAAACATGTATATGATGCACAGGTGGGAGCGAAGAGATTTGGTGGATGTGACCCCCCCCCCCCCCTCCATGCATTCTCTCCTTCCATCCCCAAATAGAAGCCCTGCTCACGAGTCATAAACCTGTCACAGAGATATGTCTCTGTCAGTGGTGGCATCCAACTCCCCCGCCACCCCCTACTTACCCCCCTCCTCAACCGGCCCTGCACTGGGCTGTTATCTCCTTCCTCCCTGCTATGTCGCTCTGCTCTTTAAGACAAAGGGTAATAAAGCTATAAATTGTGTGCTCTGTGGAAGGTATGGACATTCTGTCTGTGAGACGCTGTAAGAACTGCCATAAAGCACCCTCAAAGTCATAGCTAAAGATTTACAGTTATTTAACATCCTCCTCTTTCCCTAAATTAGAGTGATAAGAGAATTAAGTGATGGCTATAGGTTCTTTGTCCTTAGTCTATCGATTTCCTTCGCCCCTCAGAAGGATCCTGAACATTATAATTATTAAGCCCTGCAGTTTGATGCAGGTTTACAGAGTAGGAGAGGTGCCCTCATTTCGATTCTAACACAGTTAAAACAAAAGGCACTCGTTTTTCAATTTGGTAATGGGCTTCCAATTATGCTTCATTTACCTTGTTTGGCCAGAAAATAGTTTATCTGAGGTCTCTGTGCTATAAACAGCTTCTTTTGTGCGGTGACAAAACCTCCGTAACAGCTCCATTTATCTTGAATTCACGCCCCTGCCTCTACATAGATGATTCATCCAGTGGTAGGAAGACACAATTGTCTGTTCAGAGGTTTTCTTTGTGTACTGTGTGAGCAGATGTATATTTGAATGTGTGTGATATTTAGATGACATTTATGACATTTTGGGACCTGAGCCTGGCTACCATTAACTGACGTATTATTTTAACATTTCAACAGTGATGCTAAACCAAGCCTGAAATGACTTGCTATACAGGATAACAAAGACTCCCTAATTAAGAAGTCCTGTCAACGTCGGTGTGAGAAGCAAACTAAGCAGCTGTTTACTGTCAGGGACTTTGTAGCATGTGTAGTTTCGTTAGGAAGAGTGAAAGGTTCACTCTAAAAAACGAAACATCATCTTTGCGTATTGTGCGTATATATGTCTACAAATGCATATGGGGGGGGGGGGTAGACGATTGTCTGATTTTACCAGTTAAAGCTTAATGTGTGAGTACAATTTACACTTTTTGTATTATTCTGTAAACCACTGACAACATAACTCCCAAATTCCAAATACAAATCACGTGTTTTGTTTGCACATTGTTTGCAGAAAGATTTAAATGTTACCAGAAAAGTCCGGGTGAAATTCAATCAGGATTACGGTTTTAAGAACTGCATAATATTTAATATTATTTGATACTTTTGTGGTAGTCACTGCATGGCCACCAGTAGCTAACGAACTAAGCAATGTGAATTACCCATATTCTGTTCTTTAGTTTTTGTATTTGTTTCAGCTAAGGAACCATTCGTGTTAGGTAGAACTTGCTGGTTAACGTAGCAAAACAATTAGCAGTCAGTTGTGTCGGAGATGCTTACTGTAGCTTAATAAATCCTTATCCAACTGTTCTATCTTTGCCACAGTTCTTGTAGCAGCGAAGTGTTCTTTATCATATTGACAATTATAATGTAACATAGTTGATAATTATCAGTATAATATACATATATATTTTACACTGCGCTTGTGTGTGGATCCAGAGAGTACAGTAAGTATGCATTAATAACAATAATAATAATACTTTGTATGCTAGGTGAGCTGCGTTCTTTGGTGTTCTAAAAGACAGAAGAATCTGGCTTGGCACTAAACGACTATATAAATACGTTTACAGCTTGCTCCAACTGACAATCAATTGATGTTTATGGGGCCCCTACGTATGGAGAATTGAAAATATGGCTGATGGATTGATGATTATGGGGGAAAGATTGTCTTCATGGTTGAAATGTTGACTGTTGACAAAAGTCAAGAGGTTTGCTGCTTCACGAGGAACATCCTTCTATGTTTTAGAGCTGGTGGAAGTGATGAATTTTTTCAAATGAGGACAGTCTCAAACTAATTCACTGTACCAAAAACATGTTCTTTAAAGTCTTCAAAAAAAACTCACATACCCCCTTAGTCACCGTAGAAGACCACAGCCTGGCAGTTGGCTTCTTAACAAAGATGCTGGGAGTATAATTAAATGATTTACCTTTGATAACCAGCCAGCTTTGCAATTAATTAATTCACTCAGGGTGTGCTGGTATCACATTCACACAAAGACGAAAAAAAAACTCCTGCCTGCTTTAGGGACCAAACCCAAACGTGCGCCCTCCCTTCTTGTCTCCGTTGTCTACCTTGCTGCAGCAGTGTCCTCAGAGACGGGGAGTAAAGAAGTTAAGTGCTTCTCTAGTTGAAATAATGACCCTGTGCTGATGTTTAGGCCTCATCAGCCAGAGTGCCTGAAGCCAGATCAGGCTGTGGCAGGAGGACAGGCGTTGCTTACACATCCCTCTCATTTGGTCTGACCTTTGCAGTGGCTGTGATGTGGGAGGGTGATTGCTGTCAACATCATCAGTGTCACACAGTACCAGAAATAGCCTCTGTGGAGATCAGCGATACCTTTGGAAAAGCAGGGTATAATGAACACTTAAACACATGTGGGTTATGATAGAAAATTAAAGGATCACACTGAAGGTTGTAAAGCCTCCATGAGTGCAACAGAACAAGCCATAAGTAACATTTTTTGGCATGTTGATCCAATTAAAATTAAATAAAATAGTAATTATTGGTATTAATTGTGTCTTCCTGTGCTCTGTGTGTTGTTTTTTTGCGGGAAGATTATGCAAAGATAATTTTAGTTGAATTTGTTTGATGCTGATGATTGCTTTGTGTTATCTGTTATACCTTAGTATGTATTTGATAAAATGATTATCACATTTTTTGCATTAAATCGGAGTCAAAGAACCTCTTTGTAAGACTCTCAGAAGGCAGCCCGAAGCAAATTCTTCAGTGCCATCCTTCTGCCTTTCCAAGAACATCAAGCATTTGAATCTATGAGCCTTCACGAGCTACCTAATTTTTCACACCTCCATATCGCTTAGCTACTGAACTGCCAGTTTAGTAGAAAAATACAGTAGTATTATTTTCATTTTCTTCTTTATGTCTCTAAGTTTGGAAATTACTGCCATGACAAAGTTAAAAGCATCTGAAAGCCACTTGTGTAAATTACTGTCGATAAATAGTAATGAATCATAGGGACGTGCGAGAAGTTTGATTTATAATTTGGATCTGACTGCTGGAGGATGTATTGCTCTGCGAGCTGCTGGGAGGATTTGGTGGGCTCCATACGCACATTCATCATTCTATACTGAAACCTTTTTTAATGTGTACTATTAGGACTTGTACTGTTTTAACTATAATGCACCCGTACACTGCCTTCTTACTGTCACCCTCTCTGTCAACTATAGTTTCCGTAGTTTACATGACCTGGTTCTTTCAAAACCTGTCAAAAAATCTAACATTTCTCTGAGTACTAGAGTTTATTTTAAGATGTGCATTGCACCTATCACTGTTTTTTTTATTCTGCTGCTAATAAGCTGACCATTTTTTTCCACTCACTAGCTTTCCACAGATTTTATGGGCTTGCATTCCCAAAGTCCAGAATTAACTTACATGCACAATCATCATTTTGTTTCTTTACCTTTCAATTTTACCCACACAAGATATAGATTAAAAATTTAAATTCTATGCATTCAAATTTTAAGGAATATGGTCCAATGATTCCCAACCTAGTGTCTCAAAACTCCTATGCTTCAAAGCAAAAGAGAAATGTCATTGTTGCTATTTTTTCTTTTTTCTTTTTCTAAAAGCACAATGTTTTCCTCTGAAATACAGAGGAGTTGTATCATCACCGCAGATAGTCTCACATAGGGGATATACAGTGTACAGAGTAGCTCTTAATAAATCAATAAACTACTTGAAACATCCCCAGTCATGAATAATTACTAGTGACCAGGCCAGCTGATGGCACCACGCTAACTAGTGCTAAACGAACAATTACATTTCTAGTGATATTTTAATAAATAATTAACAGTAGACCTAAATGTTTGATGAAGTGTAGAGTAGCCTGACATGCAAATGGAAAAAGACTTTATTGCCATTGTAGTTTGCACCCCCCGACTTCGAGAACTACACCCGCCTATATTCACTGCTGCTGGTGCTGATACTGATGAAATCGCTGCTTGCCAGAGTGGAAACCTGTGTGCTGGCTGTAGCTCAGTGCCCATATATAAAAAATATGCGCATACATATACGCATACGCTGCATAGTTGGGTGATAATGTTTTAATTTACATTGGATACCAGGAGGCCATATTAGTGTGACCTACGCTCTTGTACAACGCACCATGCCCAGAGCTCAATAACATAGAATAATACATTAAATATCATTTATTTCCTTTGTTTGAAGCATTTAAATTGTACTGTAACTTTAAGTATTTATCTGTTAGAAAAGTATGCGCTTCTCCACCCAAGCTATTAGGTTAAGATATTGCATGTATTAAATGGTTGGAATGGAATGAGGCCTTTCATGTCCTATGGCCATAAGCAGACCACACATAGTCATGTGGCTACAGTATTTACATCCCCTGTGATCTAAAGAGCATTTACCCAAACCATATGCTGGCTTCATAATGGTTAGTGGTATTTGTGTGAAATGCACCCAGCAATTAACGAGGGAGAAATGAGGCTGGCGTTAACCTCCGGGTATTCCTTGGATGTTAAAACCCCTCTCCCTGAACCTCATCTCGCTGTCTGTCTGCCCTTCTTCATGCTCCCTTCATCTAACTCTATATAGCCTCTCATCCCCCACCTCCATCCCTCTACTTCCTGTTACTTGGGGTCCAGTGGAAGTGATTTATCTTAGCGTGAAAAGACTTGTGATGACGCTGAAGCAGGAGTCCCCGGGCCCTTGGCATTGAATGCTTCGATGGCGTTTGCATGAAGTTCACAGCCCCGGAGCCACGATAAATGTCAAGTGCAACAAACGTCCTGTAAATAAGATAGAGCACTGCCAAAGCCACAGCCTGCTTATTGACTGCCCAAGCAGAAGGCGATGCTCGTGCGTGTGTGTGCGTGTGTCAAGGAATAAACCCAATGTTATCCTCTCTCAGAGTAAAAAGCAACAAATCTTGAATTTCATGGACACAGGCTATACTCAGAGAAGTTATGAGCTTTCCTCTGCTGGGGTTTTATTCGACAGCTATGTAAAAGTGAGGAAATGTTGAAGGTGAAGACCATTGTAAATGTGTCAGTGAAGAACTGCATGTTCTGCACATTGTTCAAAACAAATTCTGCTTTGCTATGAACTTCCACCGGAGGAATATACATATATTTGTATATATACAATATGTATTCACTGTATACTGTGTAGAAAACAGCTTTTTTCTTTGTCATGCATGGCTGGTTACTTAGGATGGAAATCCCCTCTTTTAGACTTGATGTTATGAAAACTAAATATTAGTATTTCTATACCGCATAATGTAGTTCCTGCTAGGTGCTGCCACCCAGTGGATCCCAGGTGGATTAAATGCAAGGTGAAGTCAAGTCTGGACACCTAAGCATGTAAATAAGAATAATGTAAAAGAAATGAGAAGAGGTGAACAAAGGGAGGGCTGCATCAAGCATCAATGCATGCCTGTATACATATCATATATGTATCCCTCTCAACTGTTACTAGTCCTTGCATTTAAGGATTCAAGTAGTTCATTCATTCATCTGTCAATCTCTCAATCAAACCTTTGGCTTTGTCAGACTCTTCTATTGTCTGTTCTATTCTATTCTCACCTTTTCTGTGGTGTATAATGATGTTGTGTATCAGTACATAAGAAAATTAGGGGGAAAACATGCATTATATTTAACCCTTTGAGAAATATATATATATATATATATATATATGGCACACACACACAGTGTGCATAAAGTAGTATTCTGACTCTGCCTTAAAACAAGTAGAGGACACTTTTCCATGTGCTCATTCTTACTGCACAAAGAAAACTCACATCAAAC
>JAUMHF010000007.1:10948760-10975156 GCA_032359275.1 Microctenopoma steveboyesi | reverse complement strand
TGACTCTGCCTTAAAACAAGTAGAGGACACTTTTCCATGTGCTCATTCTTACTGCACAAAGAAAACTCACATCAAACACACTCACATACACCGGTGCTTTTTTTTATTGAGCAACATTTTCAGATAATGTAGGCCATACTTACCTAGCCTGAGTGAGTGTGTGTGTGTGTGTGTGTGTGCCTGCGTGTTACACCTTCATTTATAAAACTATGGCATGAAGAACCATATGAAAATTGTTCTTCAAAAGAAGACACCTATCAGAGATAGAGACTGCATCCCTAGTTTTTTAATGAGATGACAGTGTGCCTTTATTTAATTCTGGGATGTCATTTAAGGACTTGGCGAAGTCATTGTGGGACTCAAGCGTATACTTCAAAGTATCATTTCATTTGATCAGTCTCTCCTACTTCAGGAATTTCCCTGTTGGTTGAAAACGAGGAACAGAGCAGAAACAGGGCTTCGCGCTATTAGAGTTATCTGGGGAAGTACAGTCCTGCATATATCACCTCTGCCTGTGTCATCCACAGTTGATGAACTGCATTTCCTGTCAGCGGAGGACACTGAAGGTTACAATTGAGATTAAAAAGAACAAAACAAACTCCCAAATGGAGCGGTGACAGATTCTACCTACTGGAGCCCTCCAAATCATTTTTACATTTCAGATGAACCACAGTGTGTAAACCCTTGATGAATTCTCCAGCGGTCTCTAAATATGGATGTAATGACAACTTTTACCATATTTGAGACTTTCCACATGGGTGGAGGCATCCAATCATGGAGACATGCTCACACTTACATCAGACATAAAGCATGCAGCCATATGCAGACATTTGCCTACATGCACTTAGCTGAATAAACACACACATAAATTATTGTTCCTTGTCATTTTTTAAATAAAGGCACGAGGCTGTATCTCGGACTGTCGAACTGACTCCGAACATCACCAGCGGTGCTGGTTCTGTCCAGGGATCGTGGCCTGCTGTGTATCTAATCCTCAGCAGTGACCATAAGATGTGTCTGTTCACCAGCTCAGACAAACAGACTCCATTTATGAGTCTCTGGCTGCAGGCTGATTAGAGCAGTGCTTGTAAAATACATTTTGCATGTATTTACTGCCTCTTTTACACATCACCCATACAGCAGTACTGAAAGAGAGAGGTGGTGTCATTGACAGGAGAGGGCATTGTTTAATCCTTCAGAGCCTCCATCTTGGAAGTGGTTTCCCTCAACCTGTCAACACCACATGTTTTTTAAGGTTGAATTCTAAAGGAAGTTGAACAACTATGTCTAACCTTCATTCATTCACTTAACTTTTAGTTTCAAGTTTTACTGCAGTGTTTTATTGTTAATATGTCTATATAATCTCTTAAGATTACTTTATAGCTCCCCACAAAGCAGATTAACTGTGTTAATAAATCATTTCCTCAAAATTACACACAGTATCTTCCTAAATCCTAATAAATATTCCATAACTATTGATTTTCAACCAGACAACACAACAGCTAGTCCTTGGCTCCCATCCAAACCATGCCTTGAGTTTCTCAGGAAGCATCCATGTGGTCTGCTACCTGTAACACAACTTTCTCAATGATTTGCGACAGCACTGTCTGACCAGAACAATTGCATTAACAAGCGCCGGAAGGCCCTGCCTGTCAGGCTCCGCTGATACCATGTGAGATCTTTATTAAATTACAATTATGAGACGACAAATCCCCTCATTGTTCCACCTTGTGGACTGTGCTTGGACATGTGTCACTGTCACATGAACACAAGGCGGGTCGTTTCTCAGAAACAAGTCTTTACCCTTCTGCCGTCCTGTCCTCCATAGCAACAAGCCTGCTGGGAGAAATATCAAGTGTGTAGATGCTCTGTCAAAGTTGATTAGATTTGTGAGAGACTCAAATTCATTTCATACAATCAAAACCTAATTCACTGCGATGACCGTTGCTTGCACGGTGTGGTGCTGATTTTTATCAGTGATAGTTTCACTCCCAGACAGTTTGAGAGTAAATGTGATTGTTACATTTCACTGTAGCCTAAAGCTTTTTCACGACAGTTATTTTGACTTATATTTACTTTAGTTTGCTTGGCAGATATAACAGCAAAAGCATTGATCCAAATTCAGTGATGCAATACATATATTATAAATTGTGATTTCTATGGTTTTTAATAGGTTAGCTACATAACCTCCAGAAGCTTACATAAAGTTTCAGTATTCCCATTATACTAACATCCATTTCATTGTCATTTAATAATTATCCGTCCATCCCTCAAGCAGGATACACCCAGGTTGCCAGTATATCACATGTCGTTTGTATTTTAAGAAATTTTAACATGGCAAAAGTTAAGACATGTATTGAAAAAAGTGGGGAAACTGCAAACATTAATAGGGTACACAAAAGAGATATCATCACACAGTGGCTGAAATTCGCAGCTAGACAGTGAATGTTCATTACCATTACTGTCAAATCTGTAAGGAAGCTATTAAGCAACTACTCTGACCAAACCAACTTAGTGCATTACCGTTATTTATGAGCCTCACATAATTTTAAATTGAGGTGACTAGGAAATGAAGTCCTCTCCAGGGTGTCCTTCAGCTCACGCTGGCAAGCATTCATTTTCAGAAAACAATACAGTTTGCATATGATAATGCTGCTGGTGATAAACTATGCCCGATACTTAGCATGTTTGTGACCTGAGGCAATCACATATGCACAGAAGCAGCTAGCACTCCGGGAGGATCAATAGGGAGCACGGGATTTGGGATTTACGATGACATCACATCGATCAATTAGGAACCGGCAGTTTGAGGCACTCAGCGATTCCGTTGGGTATTATGTCTAAATCACAGGTTAGACAGAATGACTGTATAACAGAACATAAACTAGAATGGGATATTCTGACAATACTGTCACACCTTTTTCAGAAGGTGATAAGTGTGGAGAAAGTCGATGTTCATCACTGTCTGATAAAGGAGAAGGTCACTGCGTGTTCAGAAAATTAGTTTGTTGTATGCTAGAAAAAATGTGATGATTCAAATGTATTTATTTGAAGAAACCCCATCTTTGTTGACCAGATAATTAAGCATACTCTATGTTACATGGCTCAATAACTTGATTGTTCAGTGTCATTTCTTAGTTTCAGCAGTTCCAATCTTCTTAAAGAATGTCACTATGAATGACTGAGAGGGCCAGAATGAGATAGACAAAGATAAAAACCCTCCTCCTATGACTTCTCAGGGAGAATGGAGTCATTTAGTAGCGTCTATCACTCAAACCAAGCTGCTTTCACCACACAGCTGATAATCATACATATTCTAAACACTGAAGCACAATAAATCTCTGTCCCTGCTTCATCCCTCTGTCATTCATCAATCACGCAGGGAGCAGGATGAAACACTGCCTGCTCGAGAATATATCACATTAGTACCTGGGATGTTTACCAAGATAATGTGAGACAACAGCAGTGGGTGAAATATAGCACCACTGCATTCCTTAAATTAAAACCACTACTCCTCCCCTTCAGATCACCCTCTGCTGTGGGAGTCTGAGCCTCATGTCTGCCAGGAGTCCTGAGGCGGTGTCCTTACTCTCCTCTAACACTGAGTAAATAAGTTTTAGAAGGAGACACACTATGTACACTACACTAAAAGTAATATTTGACACTGGTGCACAATTTAATTATGTGTGATTATGGTTATTATTAATAATATTTTTTATTGTTATTATTACTTATTTGCCAATCTGACCCATTTTAGAACACAATGGGTTACAATAAACTCAACATGTACTGTTGAATTTCCATTGGCCAGTGCTGATGGCATGTATCCATCTGGAAATCATTAGTGCCATTTATCTTCGGCTAAAATCTCCATGTATTATTCACCAGTGTGGATAAAAATGGAGCACTGCTTTATCAGCATTGTTCATTTCAATGCTGGGTTAAAACTGACTGGATATTTACAACAGTGTTTATATAATATAAATCTTTTATTCTGAATAGATTACACAGTGGCTTGTTTCATTGGATCTGAAGAACCCTGGATTCTTTGAAGGGAGTGGATTTGCCAGCACTAAAGCTTACCTTGGACAGTAAGCTACAGGCTGTGTGTAATGCTCTCACCGAGGGTCTTTTGCTTCTCTAGTATATCCCCTTTTAGATTAGAAATGTAATTTGGGGAGATGAATGCATTCTATTCCAGTTTGCTGTGATCAGGAGTACTGCTGTGCAGAAAACAGCATTGCTTCCCGATTATTGAATTTTTATGGCCAGGTAATTAATTGCAGATTCCCTGTTTTGTTCTATTTCTTCCTCTGTGACATTTTAATTTCAACAAAAAGCCACGGTCGCCACACGGCCCTTCTCTGGAGATCCTAATGGCCTATAAAACATGATGACTTATAGATATGGCAGAGACTTCACTTCTCCAATGATTGTTTGAAACCTTGCTGATCACACAGAATTTAGTCTCCCTCTTGCTTCCTCCCTCCTGCCATCTCATCGCTGCCTTTCCTTCCCAACCTTCTGAATTCATTTCTTGTCAATTAAACTGCAGCCATAGTGTCCCATCTGAAGAATAGGAATCTATCAATGTGTCATTGACCGGGAATTCATTATTGGATGTGGCCTGGTAACTTTTCAAAAGCAGCGTACAGGCCATTATTTCTTAAAGACGATTGTCATTACTTGACCAGGCAGGCGAGTGCCCTTGGCTTGCATTGCAAGCACTGCATTTAAGGGCACGGGGGAATCAATCGTGGTGGTGGGTGACAGACACCATAGCTCAAAGCAGACAGGTTTGAATGCTTATATCAAATCAGAATCCGTTGCTGGCACAGCGAACATTAGTTACCCTGGTGTCAGGAGCACATGTAGGCCAGAACATGGTGGAAGAAAAAGGGGGAAGGTGGTTTGTTGTTTTATGCAGGTCTGCTAAAATGTCCTGTGACATTGATGAGCTACTATATTACATCATTCTTCTCTTTCCAAAAAAGCATGCTTAATATTTATGTTTTAAATAAATTGATAAAGAAAATCTCACACTGCAAATTCAGCAAGATTAGAGTGGTTCATTGCTGAACAGACTATATTAGCATTTAACAATACATTTCCTATTGCAGGGAGATTTACAGTAGAAGAGCGTTGATATGAATAAGTGTAATCCTTGGCCCAAACACTGTTCTGTCTTGTGTTCCCTGCTAATATATAGCCACGGGATATGTATGCAGAAGTATCTTTTTATCATCCCTCCTTTGCTTCTTGCTTCTTTTTGCTGTCCCCTCGTCATGGTACTCTTTTCTGCTGTGTAAGCAAGTCCTCACAACATATCACTCCTGAAGTGTACCCCCTCCTAACCTTCAATAGTTCTCCCTGCACAATCTCCACAGCTCTGTAATGGCTGATGCAGTTACCATATTTCAGCCCTAATTGGGACGAAGCTACAGAGCCAATTTGGGAGGGTAGTTTGGAGTTCCTCTGTGACATTGTTAGGCATTGGGATGTCTTCTGCAGTGCCAGGTGTGGATTGTAATTGCCACTGAATGAAAAGAGCACCTCAGAAGTGAAGGGCTGTTGTGGTTTGTTTAGGGTGTGAGGGTGCTTTCCTCTGTTTCTGCTCAATAAGTCAATACAGACAAGATGAGATTGGATGACTTGTCTTGTTTACATCTTTTAGGTTTGTTTTGGGGGAGTTCTGTTGCCCTGAGAGAACAGCATTTGTTCTATGCAACCAAGGTGCGCACTCATCAAAATGACATATTACTTACCAAGCACCCACTGTAGTGTATTTTCTTCCTTCATCCCATTTTCTTCCGTGTAGCATATCTTGCCCATGAAGCATTGCTCAGAGATGAAGATGCGTCTTGCTTCCTGACCTTAACATGCCGCTCCTCAGAGTCAGGATCTATGGCAGCCATCTTCTCTCTAGCCAGTCATGAAGAAACAAAAGATGTAAATGTCAGTCTGTGTCTCCTTAACACTCAATAAAGGGCTGGGATTGGGCCCACCGCTCCGGCAGTCGATTGGCCATCTAATGAGGAGAGGCCTTACCATAACTCTACAAGATTCACTACTGTTTGTGTTTCACCAGAGGCCCTAGCACAGTAATAATTCTAAGTGGATAAATGTTTTCCCGATAACAAGCTGAAATAACCTGTCGGGCCGAAGTTGATGTAGACAAGAGAATCACACAATTAGCAATCAGTGGGGATTTATCCTGGAAGCAGGAGACAGAAGGCAGAAGGAACATAGTTCTTTTCACTGTCTGGCAAATATCATGTCTACCTTGTACAGATATGCTCTTTCTCTGTTTTTCTTCAACCTGGGTATCATCAGTCACAGGATTTAGCTTTCTAGCAGCCATCTGTTGTTACCTCTAAATGCCCCCTCAAACTAGCATTTAGCTTGTTAATGTAATTGAAATCACTCCAAGGGTCGGTGTTATGTATGATGCTCTTGAAATTAGACAATGCTGTCTAATCTCAGTTTATCTGGAGGCTACTTCCCACAATGAGAAAGGGAAGTAGCAAAGAAAACCTTTTGGTTTAGTCTTAGCGGATAAAATGAATGACACAAGTTATTTCTAATTATGTTAATGGTCCATTCTGCAACTACGTTTTAACTGTGTTGATTATGCAAAAGCAGTTTGCCAACTGGTGCTTTCTTTGCAATAATTTTCAAATCAAGGGCTTTTTTAAAGTATCCTAGAAAGACGAGATTACATTGTGTCAGACCATTACGCCTCTCAACACCTTATAATGTTAGAAGACACTCTAAAGTTGATTAATAACAACCAATTTCATCATAAAGAGTTAGGACTACTGTAGCTATTGTAATTAACCTTTAAGTGTGATGGACTTTACCGTATATTGCCCATTTCTATTACTGACCTACATATATCACAGCAGAATATCACATCCTTGCGTTCGGGGCCTCCCAGGAGCCTCGGCATACACTTTGTGTTCGATGACATCATATCCCCACAGGAGTGTGAATTATCTTGTTTTCGCCCTATCTCTCATATGTATTTTCTGTGCTGTTCTTGCACAAATGTATCACTTAAACCATTAGCGGCATCTAGCTCTTTCATTAGGATGAACTATATCATCCCCTCCCCAGAGGCACCAGCAAGCCACCGGACTGTGAGAATACATTCCATTGAGAAGGAATATTGAAGGTGGCAACATGCCTAGGTAAAGTATTACTTAATTTATACTGCTAATGTATAACATTGATTCTCTGTGGGGAAAATAAAGGACAACATATTTTCAGAGCTCACATCATTAAGGTTTAATAATTTAGACCCAGTTAGTGTGATAATAAATATACTAGGTGAACTTAAGTGAGCCTTTTGGTGATGAATGCAATTAGAAAACATTGCACTTACATAAAAGAGTAATATGAATGGGGTGTAGAAATTAATTGGAGTTGGAGAAATAGTGTGGCCTGCGGTGTTTCACAGAAGGGATAAAAAACGGCCTATTTTTCCAGGAGCCCTATCCTGAATACTAACTATCCCCTGCATGCTGAGTTGCCTTATCAGTATCTATATAACTAACAAAAGGCTTTGTTGAAAAAAAATTGGCTCCAGTTTCTTCTCTTCTCCAAATGCAAAGTTTGTACTCCTAGATTAAAATACAGCCATAATAGGATTTAGAATCCTTGTTAACAATTAATTTAGATTTTTCATTGAAAAAAAACAACAACAATAAAATCTTTACATTACCCTTTATGGTTCTGATACATCATGAGCTTGGGGAAAACAGTCACAGCTTACATTTGCAGATTATATTTACACTTACCTTTTAAAAACTACAGATTATAATGCACATTTTAAGGCCTTATAATGAATGTCAGATGCTGTCTTTAAAATAAAATGACTAATAATTTAGTCTTCACTTTGGAGTAAATAGGTCTTTGTGCAGCAGTCTGCTATTGGTCACTTGTCTATCTTCACCCACTTCTTTTTTTGTTTCGAACCAACTTCCAACATTGCCATCTGGAACATAAAAATAGAACGTGGTGAAAAAAAAGGAGCTTAATTTTACTTTATTTATAAAGGTTCCTCTACATTTGTCAGCTAAACATTATTGTAACGATGTTTGTACATTTTATTTAGTAAAAAGCCACTACCAGTAAACTAAATAAATAGGGCACCTGTAAAAGTTGTATTAAGTTAGTGATAGTACTAAATTGTTAATCAGTGGTTTACACATAAATAATAAGCCTTAAAAACTTTTTGTTTTAAGAGGAGAAGAATTATCTTATTGACTTTATGAGTTTGACTTTTACTTTAACAAGAAGGCAGTCGACCCAAGCACCTTTACATAGTACTGTTACATTTCCACTGAATAGGCATTAAAGCCACATTCAATAAAGATGTTAAGATGTTGGTTTAGCTTCTAAGAGACGTTTATAACATAGTGTGTATCATCACAGTCAAGAAGCGTTTTTGGAATTTAAAAAAATGTAAGATTTTAACTTGGTATAAGGTGTAACTTTCAGCCTTATTTCATCAGGTACATAAGACTGCACTACTGCACCTGAAAATATTTGATTACTTGCCGAATCGTTCACACAAACTCTTCCAAAGAGACTGAGATATGAGGAATAGTGCATATTTTGCATCACTGACAATGTTCCAGCCAAAAACCTTGCTCCGCTGAAAAAAGATGGAGACCTTGCAGGTTTTTGAAGAGCTTTCACAGAGCTAGTTTTTATACCCCACCAAAAGATTAATACTACGCCGCCCTTGAAAAATGAAAATCAAAGGTATCAAAAAGCTCCTAGGGATTAGAGCCGGGGAGTCTGATATCAAGCCCAGTTTACTCTTTATGATGTCATTTTCTTTTTATGGAGGAAGCAGGGGGTGAAAGCTCAAGGCAGATATGGGATCCAGGTTTGGGGTAATCTCCCATATACCACAGTGCATAAATCTGCTCCATTGATCTCTGGAATCATGCTTCTATTGACAAGAGCAAGTCTCTCTTTTTGAAAAGTGATAACTGTGCAGGGCAGTCCCACAAAACATTTATAGATGTCATTCCTGCCTTGGTCTGGGCCTTTGCTCTGTAATAGCTTTTAGCGTCATGTAACACTTTTACGTGTGAGTGAATGCACAAATGTGTTCGAGACCCTGCTGAGTAAGTTTACGCTAACCGTTAATCATTGCTCAGGCCAGCTGGCTGTAGCCACTGGGCAGGTGGGCCTGTCAGGTTGGCGGCCTCAATCACGCAGCACTGAAACCGGAACCCTCAGGGCTAACCACATCCCTGATGTCTCTCAAGTGTTGGTGGCTATTTTGACTGATACTTTAGATAACTGTTGGGTGTGTTAAATTTGCCCAAGAGTGGTAATTAAATCCCCATAAACAGACACATAAAACTGCAAAGGATGACATGATGTTTTCATTTTGTCTCTGGTTTTGTAAAACTGAAACATTTATATTCATTCTTTGGTTTGTGGCATTTGATATCTTTCTTATTTTCTAGTGGTCTTGACTTTGAAGGGGGTTTCTGTAAGTTGTGGTAAAATTGGGAAAATGTTCAGCCAACTGCAGCAAAGGTGCTACAGGGAATCTTTGTTTCTTTAGATTCACTCAGTTGTGAAGATAAGTGTCTGTCGTTTATACATGTTGTCATGGTCAGTGGTCTTAATCAGCAAAACAGCTCCAAGTTGAAAATACTGGAATTTTCCATTTTGCTAATTAGCTTCTTCTACAAACACGTTTATCTGCAAAGACACAACCACCACAGTGAGCACAAACTGTCACGCGTGACTTTAAACCCTCAATCCGTCACACATTTCTAATCCAGAAATCTTTTTTTCAAACCACCCTGATATCTAACCAGCTCACTAATGGACAGAGGGTCAGAGGTGTTTAGCATTTTCACTGTAAGTTAACACTGAATAGAGGGAGGGCACTGCGCAGCCTGTTCTTCCATCCATCGCCCTGAAGTGGCTCTGACAGCCAAGCATCTGCGGCCCCAGGAGCTGACAAGTGTCCTGTGAACCACAGAGGAATCTGGGACCCCAGATTAGCACTGCAGGCCATGATGACGATGTTCTTTAAATTGTAAGACTGAGAAAAATATACCTTCACGAATCAATTCTTTGCAAATAGCTTTCTTTTTAAAAATGCAGTGCTTTATTCATTTACAAATATGTTGCATTTGAACATAATCAAATAATAAAGAGATAGATTTATAGATATAGATATATATTTATATGCACAAATCTAAAGACCAATAATTAACGCATAATATCCTGTTAATATTGTGTAAAAAAAAGTCAGTTATTGATGTTTATATGATTATGATTATCAATATTAGACTAATAGATTGTTTTTTTGACAGGCCCAAGTTAGCAACGTGTCACTGCTAACTGCCTACTAGTTGTCGCTTCATACTTAACAGACTTAACATCAGTCTTCCCATCTAGGTGACTAAAGGTAACTGTTCCTGCCTTACAGCATGTGTATGCCACTCTATGTGTCAGTGGATATACAAATACACAAACACTGTAACACACATAAAAGCTCCCTACTGATTTGTGAGATATCATAAGATGAGTGATTAAAGTCAGCAATGAATTAGCAGCTCCAGCGTGTTGGAAGGACGTTGTACAGTTTATAAATGACTTGAAAACAAACCAGCTTGGCCTTTCTTGAGTTTCACACGGCCATCAAACTGTCAAGTTCAGGAGCAGGCATCTATCCTTTAGTGTCTCCTTATCCCTTGCTGTGACAGTAAATTGTCTAAAGAGCAATCACAGACCTTCTATTTTCTCTCAACGCACATGCATAAAATAACTTTAAGACACATTGATTAAATGACCTACATTGTTTGACACTTACTTTTAGAAGACATTGTACATTTCGTTCCATCCATCCATCCATTGTCTTCCGCTTATCCGTGTACATTTCTTTGAACATGCTAAATCGGGTGTATGAAATATACAAACTCAATACTCAAGTATGAAGAAGAACGGAAAAAAAATCTTCACTACAAGTAGAACTACTGTTTAATTTGTTGGCCCAAGTAAAATAACTAAAGTACATGTAAAAGTACTTCCCTAAATATGTATATTTTAACAGTAGAGTTTTATGCTGGTGATAATTTGTGATAAATGAGTCCAGATTTATTCAAAGTTTAAATTGTGATAATAAGATTTTTTATCTATACAGAAGTTGGTGAAGGTGGAGTTGATTTTACATATTTTACATGAGCCTTTTACTAATAAATAATGTTTTTTATAAGAATCTAATCCTGCAAAAAGGAATTGGTAACTGATGATGTCAAAATAGATGCAGTTGAGTAAAAGTACAATATTTTACGACAATTTGTGGTGCAGTTAAAGTAACATAAAATGAAACTACTCCAGTAAAATACAAGTAGCTCCAAACTCTACTCAAGTACAGTACTAAAATAAATGTACTTACATTTACCGCCTCTGTGTTAAATGCCCTTGATGAGCACATACAGTACATAACACATCTTTTCTGCAGAGTGTGTTCCTTCACCCTTAATTCAGTGTGAACACTTTGCAATGTACAACAGTAATAACTCAGCCTGAACTTGACGTTAGTCGGGAGTGCCATGGAAAATCACAGTCATAAAGTTAGGCGCTATAGATTTTATACACACCTGTACACATATTCACATCGCTCACAGCTCTGTTTTCAGTTTCCTGTTTAGAGCTGTGTTCCTGTGGGCATGATTTATAAAAGCATGAGTGACAACACGTCCTACTTGGCCTTTAAGACCTACGTAAGTGGTGCTCTGCTCAGGCCATCTGAGACCAGTATTAATAGTTGGCATAGGAAACATAAATTAAAATGTCATTCAATCCCTACCTCTACTTGTCACGTTTGTCCTCTTGAACTGTTCACTAAATCAAACCACATGTTCTACCCAAGAAAAGGGCCTCAGCAGTTGCAAAATGAACTTATCATTCAAAACCTACTCGCCTATCAATTTGAGTGGAGGACTGATTTTGTAAAGGGGCCAGTGTCCTCCAAACTGCCCTCTATTCTGTAACTAGTGTCCATTCACCAGCTGTTAAATAAGCGCACTTAGTGTCTCTGAGGCATTCATTGGTGGCCACGTGCCACTGAACAGCCTGTCACAACAGTAGCGTTAATCAGAGATACCCAGGGCCTATTTTGAGCACTAATCACCTGGAGGCGAGTTAAAGATCAGGGCAAGGTGTGAAAGAAAGTGCTCTCACTTTGGGTGAACATGCGATCAACCGTGTTACTTACACATGGCCCTTCAGTGTTCACAGGGGCTATCCTGAAAAGATAAACATTAGTTTGTATTTGAATTAGTTAATATTTTCAACATAAATAATCAGCTGGTACGGTAAAGAGAAGTATTATGTGTATTTCCTATACATTGTAAAAAAACAAGTCATATAGAAACAATAGAACTCTAAAGACAGACAGGTCTACCTAACTGAATGTCTTTGGACCCACAGTGAGACACAGTGAAAACATGCAAAAGTACCTAACCATCAGGTGGATTTGAACCAAAGACCTTATAGTTTTGAGTTAACAGTTTTAGTACCAAGTACCAACATGCCACCGCCTCAACATGGAAAGCACAGTTTCCAACATTCTTGTTATAATCACCGATTCTTGCAAATTACACTTCTAAACTTCATAATAAGGTTAATATTGTATCTGGATGCACATGTTTCTAACCCTACTAAACTGTATAGAGCCAAGTGTGATCCGTCCGTGGGAAATTGAGGATCGTTTTAGATGCAGTTAGCACTGATGACATCCTGGGGAGTTGTTTACCTAAATATGATTTAGTGATAAAGAACTCAAATGTGTTGTCGTCCTCCACTCCACGTGTAAATCCTCTCTGCATCACTGCTGAAGCAGACATGAGTATAGGAATGGATTCCCTCATTGGCTTGAGAACATCTGCTGGGCTATTTAGCTAGTTAATAGATCAGCCTGGAGAGAGCGAGGGGGAGGAGAGGAGGTGCAGGTGTTCCTGGCCAGAGCCAGAAGACATCAAACCAAAAGCCTGGGCCAAATCCACCAGAGCACAAATTGAATGACTCACAGCCTCTCACAGATAATAAAACAAGCATAAAGTTTGTTGAGGTACAGGTGGGGGTATTTTGCACCATACTCAAGAGAGACTAGGCACCAGCCCGACACAGGGAAAAAGGTAATTGGATGCATATGGGAGGAGGTAAATGAAAGAATTTTCAGAATATCTCTGTGGAATACCTAATGGGGACAGGACAGAAAAGGAAATTAAAAATTATTCGAAGCAGATGGACTGTTCTTTGAGTTTTTCGGGGAAATTTATTAGTGTTGTGAAAGAAATGTGTCTGTTTATTTGGTGCTGCCATAAAATGAATGGCCTGCTGAGTTGTGCTTGTGTTAGTTTATGACTGCCTGGCCATTATTCATAATTTAGAATGCATTTGTTATCGATTCATGATTTTGCATGATTTATTGGTGCTTGTCAGGTTTCATTCAAAACTCCACCAGTTTTATTTCAACAGCAGGCCCGGAGTTTATGAAAAATATAAACAAAGTTGGGCGATATATGGATACAGTTTCATTTGTAGCTTATTACATAACAGTATTGGCTGGATTCAAATGGTGCCTCAATGTAATTCATTTGTTCCTGTTATTTCTTCATAGCCAACAACAATAAAATGAAATGTTCTAGAATACAGTATCAGTCAAGAAACACTTTGTAATGGAAACGTTGATTGGGAAATGTCACAATCTCTCCAAGTTCAGACACTGTTTAAAGTTCAGTGTGGTCAGGTAGGAACATAATATTAACAATTGATCAGGAACAGCAGTTT
Source organism: Microctenopoma steveboyesi (assembly GCA_032359275.1). Taxonomy (NCBI): domain Eukaryota; kingdom Metazoa; phylum Chordata; class Actinopteri; order Anabantiformes; family Anabantidae; genus Microctenopoma; species Microctenopoma steveboyesi. Next base: position 10,961,320 of record JAUMHF010000007.1, on the reverse strand, counting down.
TGTATTATGAACCTATCCCAAGAGACTTTCTTAGGAAGCTGTTTTATTCCTGCAGCAAGCATCATTAAATCTACTGGCTCTGGACGTCTGAGAACATTAAGGTTAGCACTGACATTCATCCAACATATGGTTTCACTTTGGAAGAAATATCTCAAGATTAAAAGTCTCACAATAAAAGAGGGTCGACCGTCTACTTTACACATTCTGTTGTAAATTCAGCCCTACTTATAAGTTGACCTTTATTGTGAATCCTCACGAAGATAAACAAGAAAAAACACAGTTGAGCAGTTGATGGTAGAATCAGCCAATATCAAAAAAGCTGAATCTGTGCCAAATAACGCCCCCTACAGGCAAAGAAATGTTTAGCTCCAAATCTCTACTTTGGCACCACCTGCAGGCAAAGAGTGGTAAAATTTACTTTACTTTGCGCAGCAGACGCTTATATCCAAAGCAACTTACAACGAGCTAATGGTGAGTGTCCTGCTCAAAGACACACCTGGTATTTCATTTTGTAACTTTCTGCATCCCAGGCTGACTCTTATCCCATTGAGCTACTAGGCCAAAATAAAACTATATGTGGTGAAATAAAGTGCCAACATCCGTAGGTGCGGCAGGTTTACGTTTTTCACTGCCGAGATTTTGAGGAAAAGCATGTATTTCTATTTCTACCATTATTATCACTCTTTCTTTTCTATTTGTATATCAGTAGTGTGACAGTGAGTCATTTCAGTGTGAGTAAGTGAACCGCAAACCAGTTCTGTTAGCGGCTGTGTACTTAAACCAAATACCAAAGCAGTACAAAATCTTACAGTAAATGTACTTACAGTACATGTATTAGAGGTTGTGTTTTCTCTTCCTGTTTTTAACTACATTATAATAGTATTACTGTATATAACAAAGCTTTGAAACGAAGTAAACAAAAATACTACTACAATACACTTTGGTGAGGAACACATGTTGGAGGATGAGAACAAAAAAGGCTTTTCATTTCTTCACAAATAAAAAATGCACACACACAAATAAAAAAAAGAAAAACAAGAAACAGGCAGATCCGTCTCCATCTGAATCATTCACTTCCTCTTCATATGTGCCCCTTGGAGCTGCAGGCCAAGAAGGGAGCTATGTTTTGAGAATTGTGAGAACAAAAACAATTCTCACCTTTAGATAAACAAGAAGCAGCACAGAAGCCTGCTCCCTTCCTGCTGTGCTCAGTTCCACCCAGGACAAGCAGGAATTCAACCAACAGTGAAGTTCACCCACCGTCAGCATAAATAAAAAACTAAATCCAGTGAGTTCTTACAAAGCAGTGTGTAATGGGATTTGATGTCTGTGGGCATAGATGAGGGACAACGTTGGCATCAATAGAACAAAAATAAAAACATGTTAGAAAAGAAGACAGAGAAAAAAAAAATCATAAACTTATTTGCATAGATGAAGAAAAGCTTTGTTCTATTCCAGCTCTGTAAAATTATCTGAGCCTGGGTAATGACGTTCGGAGAGAGCAGGGTGAGAGCTAGATGCAGAGAGAAGACTAATCGTCAAGGTTATGCCTTGGAAGATGATTGATGCCAGGCTGGGTAATTTAAGCATTTTATTGTTTTGGTTTGTTTTGTTTTTGTTGTGTTAGTGAAAGCCTAAATGTCATGCAGTATAAAATGGTCATGATCAAAGCAATTAGCATTTCACTTGAAATTTTTGAAAATCTTAACCACATACATTTTGGTAAACATGATGGAGGTACAGCCTGTGGTTGGCCATGTGCAATTATCTCTCCAGCAGTAAGCTAACAGTTTAAAAGCTTTTCTGTGTCTGTGTGGGGCCAGTGACGCTCTGCGGAGCTACACGTGGTAGAGGAAACAATTTCTTCATTAGTAAGAGGTGAAGCTGTTTCAGAAAGATCTCGTTCACTGGGCAGAAAAGGAATTAATAGGCTCCAGACTGCAACTTCAACTGAAGAAAATTAAGTTCATGGTTGACTAAATCATTTGGCAATGGAGCTTCTTCTCTGTATTTTTATAGATCTTTGGCATTGCTGACTAAAAGGGCAATGACTGTTATGTGTGGATTGACCCCCATTAGAATGTAAAGTCATGTAAATCAGATTAATTGAGGGTAAAGCACAGGGGAGGTGTTGAATCAGAAGTATAGAAGCAATAAAATCAAGCACGTTTTACCGAGGCAACACTTACTTACTACTTTATTGTGGATCAATTAGTACATTTACAATTATTAGTTACATTTAAGAAGTTAAACGTGAAGTTTATGTACAGTAAGGAAACACAGTCAATAAAAAATCAAACAAAACCATTAAAGCATACAAATGAATTCAAGTTCCTTTTTTCTGTCCATTCATTGGGTCTGCATTTATTCTCTAATGCAGTAATTCATCAAACTGCAAACATACAAGCGATTAGTAGGAAGAAATCCATGCGTGTAGCAATACACCGACAAAAGCCACAACAATTGAACATATAGGAGAAGAATACTCCTCCTGAGCGAGCTCAGAATGACCTCTTTTACTGTGACATGATAAATCCAACAGGGTTGGATAAATCATATAAATGTACAGTTATCTGAGTGCACTGTAACCAGATACACAAGTTTCACTTTTTCTGTCGCTTGTCTGACAGAGCAGCTGCCCAAGGCATTTTACTACCCCCGATGGTCAATACATGTGTTATTTTGAATGGTCCTCTGGGATCTGTGTTATTAAAACATACTTGCTGTTACCATCAGTAAGCACACTTGGTACCACATCACAAGAGAGTGACATGTTAAAGTCGGTGTAATTAATACCTTTAACGCTTTGCACCGGATAAAAAAAGCTATGTGTATGTGCAAACCTGCAGACAATTATCGCTTGACAACTTTCACACGTTTATAAGTTGCAACTAGGAAAGTTACATTACCAAGAGGATACTAAGCATCAATTCAAGAGTTAAAGTTTCATTCCTAATGTTGTAATTATGTGCCTCTTCACTACCAGTCCTCCCACTATCCCATAATGAATGAGATACGTGTTTAAAATGAAGTGGTATTTCTGCAGTAGTACAGGGCTTTGTCATGGTAATGTATGTTCAAAACCTAACCCCACCATCTGAGACATTAGTTTCCTCCCCTGCAACTTGTGCCTCTGGAAACACTTTTCTGCTTCGCCTCTACTTCTGCCACCTCAGACACAAGACAGAGAGGAAGATCTTATCGTTGTACCAGCTTTAGTTTTTACTCTAGTTTGCCTTTAGATGCATTTGAATCTCTAAAATGTTCAAGATGTGCGCAGACAGACAGTTAGATAGAGAAGCAGAGAAGAAAACAAGGCTGTTTGAACCGAGAGCGTAATGTAGTCAGGATGGAATCTGTCACTCAGCTTATTGCATGCTGATGACTCAGGGTAGTTTCAGCTGTAAGCAGGTCCTGATTTATGGACAGTCTGTGAACTCCTTCGGGCAGTGATGTACGGAGAAGAGGGAGATCACAGGCCCGCAACTCAACAGTGTATAAAGAGAGAGAGAGAAAGAAGCACTGAGAAAGAAAAGCAGGGCCTGCATTTTCCCCCCATCATGGCAGTCTGCTTTGCACGGCAATTAGCTGTGTCCTCATTTAGTTTGCCCCGTCCCAAAGGGTAATGAAAGTCATACATCATCTTCAGGGCCTGCTAATTATCCAGCTCAGTTGCAGGTAAGCTTTGTAACCATGAGAAGGCCCTGTCACCCAGATATTTATTGCTCTTCCAATAAGCGGGTAAAAAATACTCTCTTGAAAGGTTGCCTGTACCAGGCAGCTCACATCCTTGACATACCTTTTCACAAATGTGCTAGTCAAAGGGGAAATGTCTTCATTCCACATAAATCATCTCTTCTGGTGGTAACAAAATGTTCGACCAGCGCAGTGCACAAGTGCTGGAAAACAGAGAACGTAAACACATTGGGGGTCAGCCTGTCTGTGTAGATTTACATGTGGATGGCTAATGAAGGAAACACAAGTGAAATACAGTACTCAGGTTTGGTTTAGGGGACTTGGCCTTACTCCTGCTGTTCCAGTGCCTCTTTTTGAGACACATTGGGATTGTGGCTAAAAGGGTATGTGCCCTGTTCTCCAAAGAAACACCCAAAGTGTAGTGACGATGGAAAGACTGATGGGTTAGAACGACCAGGGGACCACATAGCAGACACAAAGACTAATTACAGGTACCTTGGTATCCCACAGTTGCATGGGAACCGTGATGAGGAGGCAAGAAAGACAGCTGTGTCAAAATACCATCAAAGGACAACACGGGTCCTGAAGACGTGTTCCTTTGTCCAATTCTGTTCAAATGCAGCAGATGAAAAAGAAGCATTAGTAATCACAGCTTCTGTAGACATTTAACGTATGCTGTAATACCAGGAGAAGCTAACCCTGCTCCCGAGGGCCGAACACACCTGATCCAGGTGATCAGTGAATGAAAAGGCAGCAGAAGGCAGATGTTTCACTGCTGTCCTGTATAAGATGACACTGCAAGTCCAGTGTGATGTCCTGACATGTTTGGGTGTTTGGGCCCACATTCACTGTCACCTGCATATACAGATCGGGAATTTGTCTCTGTCCTCTGATTGTTGCCCTCATTCCTTTTTGCTTTCCTGTTGTCATCTTCACACCAGTAGCCTATCCACCTTGAGCCTGCCAGCTAGTGCAGCCTGGGTATTGGAGTCTTGAGAGCGTAGGGTGAGAGCTAGAGGCAGAGAGGAGACTAATTGTCAAGGTTATTCCTTGGTAGATGATTGATGCCAGGCTGGGCTTTCCTGTCAGCCTGTCAGGAGGCAGGAATGTTTAATGTTCTCATTATTGCTTACGCTGTTGTGTATATTTCTCTGTCAGCGCCGCCGAGCCATCTGAACTGCCAAAGCACTTCAAAGGCCTGCAGGTCATTTATCTTCCCCTGACGCTCCCAATGCTCAGCCTCAGCTGAGTGCCAGTGATTTGTTATGACTTGAGAGCTGGCTGACAGACAGGTCCTCTGTAAGGAGGGGAAAAAAAGGAATCCTTTTTGTCACACTGTGAAAACATCAATGTTCCCGTAATGGGCTACAACTGTCAGTGGAAGCCAGCACCTGACAGTTGTGTGGCCTCACTAATTTGCAGTCCCGGTGAGTTGCACTCTTCCCAGTTTAGATTTGATTGTGGTGTCACATACAAACAGGCCGTCATCTGTTGTTCACTACCGTTGGGAGGGTTAAGGAGAAGAGGGTACACTAATTGAGGATGCCTCATCTTTTTGTATTAATCATCATGCCTACACCTTCCTTTTAAATTCAGTGCAGAGTGATGAAAAGACAAATAACTCTGTCTCACATGACGACAGGGAGGAAGATATGGCTCAGGAACACTGTCCAGAACTCGGGTGAAATTAGAGAGAGGGAAAGTCAGAGGATACGAGATGGAGGAAGGAGGAGAGGAGATGAGAGAGCTCTTACAGAAGGGATCAGAGGAAGCTAGAGGGGAAGAAAAGGAAAAGGTGAGGAAAGGGGAGGTGCATGGTTGCAGCGAGCGAGGGGGAAGAGAGGAAAATCAGATCTTTGTTTCCTAGGCCATGACATGATTAATCGTTTTCTTCTGATCTAATTTTGGAACATGAAAAACAGCACATTTGTCTTGAAGAAAAATGATGTGCTGCACAGTGCAGATGGAAATTTCAAGCCCTGAAAAAGATTAAAGTGAAATTCCACTCCTTAGGCCTAATCATGAGTTGTAGATTATACTGACGTCCTAACCAGATGGTGGGTTTGATTTCCCAGACCCTACCTCATATTAATGAATACTAGACTGTTATATTTGACTTTGGTAAGTGAAATGTCTATCAGGCCTAATGGACTGCCAGCCAAACTAACACACGATGCACCTCTTTCTGCTCTTTGTGCATTTTTCATGCCTTAGACTGGTGCTCTATGTAGAACATTGTGCATCTCCCACCATTTCTCACTATATTGTCGCCTGTGTTGCCTGCTAAATATTTTCACACCGATGGTGGAGAACAAGAACAAACTTGTGTCCACAGCTAATTTCCTCCCACAGGTTAGGGCCATAACTCTGGACTTACACGTGTCACCTGGGGCAAGCAGAGACAGAAACTCAATAGTAATGTGATTCAGCTTCCAGCCAATATGACTGCATACACGGCACTATGTTAACCAACCTAATTATGAGAAGGGTGATAAAAGGAGAAGAGTGGGTGGCCAGGCATTTCATCTCAGTACACAGTTGCCCTGTAGCATTGTCCTCTCACTATCGGAGACCATCGCACACAAACAGTGCTGTATTTCTTTTCAAAAATAGCCCATTTCTCTCTTCCCAGAGATGAACGGAGCTGCACAATTAGTAGGAAACCTACTCACTGCAAAACGAGTTCCTGTTTCTAAGTAATGGATGCATTTGTTGAGTAACATGTTGTTAATAAATTACACCCCCCCCCCCAAAGAAAATAAATATAAACATATGTGTACACACAACAGCATCAAAATGGGATGACAGTGCACAGTATTTATTAAGTAACGCTGATACTAATTTCAGTATAAGCTGAACTGCAAAAACAGCATACATCAGCTTTATTTAATGTTGCTGTTCATTATTCTTTTGCTCTATCTGTTTACCTTAGGGGAATGGTCCCACCTCATGAAAATACAGAGACAGGGCTTTGGATGGCTCTGGGTCGTGTTGGCTGCTGGTGGAGACTTTTTCATGTTTAAGCTAACTTAGCTTACATTTTGTCTCATAAGGTAAATCCAGTGTAATGTCTGCTTTCTGGCCCCATTTGAACTCTCCTGTCAGTTTCTGGACAGCCAGAGCTCTGAAATCTGGTAGTTGACGGACTTTTGTGGCAGGCTGCCACTCTCCTTGTTCTATAATATAGAAAATGCAAATGTTTGGAGGAAAATCTATGAACAGGGAAAAGACCGGGGGGAGCATAGGGAGGGAGTAGCACAAAACTTTATTCATGAATATGTCAGGCACAGACTCAAAACAACAGCCTTGTAGCCTGAAACTTGGATGGCGTTGCAAACCGCGTACATGAACGAAGGGAGACAGAGAGAGCACAATGCCAATGTGTCACATGCTAAATAGTTTTAAATTAGAGCCTGTATGTGCCTGTTGGAGACTACATTCATCATACTCAGCGTTGGTCTGTTTCTTGCAACCCTGGCAGTAAGAGCTTCCACATGCCAGTATCGGCGCTGTGGAGAAACAGAATCGGGTTATCAGCAGAAGTTTACTTGTCTTTAATCAGCCTGTAGCTAATTACCAGGCTTCCACACAGCATGGCCATAAGTCATTAATCATACAGGGCGTCTGGAAGCCCTCAGCTTTGTCCTGGCCCACTGCAGCAGACAGGAGCTCCCTTTTCCACGATGGAGCTCTTTCCCTCTCTCTCCTTCTCTCCCCGTCTACCTCAGAGCAACAATTCCTGTTGCAGCAATAGCGTCAACCATTGGGCTGTAAATTACAGGTCTCGCCGTAGCACTTCCGAGCAGCCTTCTTTGCTCCACCATTACGAAATCACTTCATTATTATTTCAACTAAACAGGCATGGCAATATGTGCTGTGCTTGTTGGCGTGTGTTGTCAGACGACAATCCGGCACGTGAGGATGATGTCAGTGTTTCAGTGGCAGCCTCACTAGCTAGTTAGCTTGACTGACGTTAGATACTGTCAGAAGTTACCGCAGAGAAAGGTGCACTGATGAAAGCAGAGACAAGAAATAAAATTGTCATCTAGCCGGACCAGGTAATACATCATTCTGTCTTCACTGCTACGCCCTCGCTCAGCAATGACTAAATGGACCAGGGCTGTTTTTCAAATTACACCACAGTGGTGCTGAGGTCTCTGCAAGGATCCATCCATGGTGCGTTGATGGCGATATTTTTAATCTGCCATACACACAGCTAGCAGGTTTATCAGAGACACATTATTCCATTAACATGTTTCCAATGGTTACATTCAAGCAGCCAATGTCATGTTTGGAATAACAGGAGGAACAAAAATCACACTGAAGGAGATGACGGAAATGGTCAGAGAGCAGGGAGGAGTCTTCTTTCATCACTCCGCTCCCTTGGACAACCTCACTCACTGCGCTCCATCATCTTGTTACATAGATGTTTTGTTTCCCAACACTGTTTCGGTTCTACTGAAGTTCCACATTCAAATGCACACGTGCGTATATGAGAATCATGCCAAGTAAAAACTCTGCTGGCAGCTGCAAAATAACGCTTCCCAGGTTGAGCAAAAAGTCTCTCTGTTCAAATCCGAGGTAAACATGTTTCCCATCACAGGCAGCACATACAAACAACACACAAGGTACGTGATGTTAGGAGATTTTTGTGTGTTGCATGTACAGATTCTTGTCAGGAACCAAGAAACGTTGTCATTTTTTTTCCTTACTCTTTGACTACTTCAGCACAAGGTTGTGGAGACAGACGTTGCGTCATGTAAAAGTAAAAGACTGACATTAAATGAAAGATTGTTTAAAGTCAGAGCTGCCAAAGCTTTATGCTCATCATTTATCTTTTTGCCAATAGATCAAATTCACTTCATGGCAGAGTCATAAAAATGGATGAGAATGTAAATGGCAGAGTGACCAATTCATCTTGTTTAAAGTGGCAAATGTAACATGCTTCTCATCCTGGGTGATAAACTCATACTTCACTCATTTATGAAGGATTCATTGTTGATGGTGAAACGTCCTGAATTTCATTACAGCAGCAGGTCTGCAGCAGGAGTACCTTGGCAGAGGTGCTAATGCGGCAGTACAGTATCTGTAAATCACTCAAGTTGCCTTATGCTGCGAACAGAGCAGGATGCAGTTTTTTGCAACAAGCATTTCCTTCTTCCATTTTGTTAAAGCGCACAGTGTTTTATCCAAGAGTCAAACTGAATGCGTGCTATTTTGAAAAACCTTTTCACTCTTTAAAAAAAAGATAGTAAGTGACATTTTAAACTTTTTCTTTGATGATGTTTCCTGAAAAATAACATCAATCTTTCTGATTTCCTTTTGTAAAGAAAAAGTACATGTGAGTGACTCCCATTTGGATTTCCCGGCCTGAAGAGTTGTATTTCAAAAAACCTCAGAGGACAAAAAATGCAATCATGCCAGTAAAACTCAATATTTCTGCTGGACACAGTGAGTGGTGAGTGAGTGAAAGGGCAGGTTTTTCCCTTCACCACCGACCCACCCACATACACACACATTCAAAGCCCTTGCATACGCACAAATACACACATGCTCCGAGACAGAAACATACACACATTAGTCGACAGGGCAGTACACTGAGGTGGTTTATGCTTCTTGTCAGTTGGAGGGTGTGATGAAGTAATGATTAATATGGGGGATGTGCAGAAATGTAAATCTGTGCTGCAGCACAAATAAACCAGGGGGGTTTCTGGGGATGATTAAATGGACATTTCACAGTTGATTGAGCACACAAAAAGTCATCCATTTCCCCCTAACTCTGTAAACAGCAATGGCTACCCCCTTTCCTGTGAAGTATATGATGGTCGTTGTGGTTTTATATGCACACACAGCCCATTGAAGACGAATGAGTGGCTCAATTTATATAACCGCTGGGATCTCCTGATTAGGTAATTTATATGGAGGACAGGTTTATAACTGCTAACTCACCGTCATGTCCTACAACAATTATTCCTAAAATCCAGCTTTAAAAGCAGACTGTAAATTCTGCATCTTCCTTCTGCTGTCGTCAGTGTCCATAACCGGAGATCTGATTTTCAATAAATCTTTTTTTTTATTAAATAGAGGGCAATTACATCAAGAGAGGGAGACTTTTGAAAATGATACATGTAGTCAAGAGTGACATGTATAGTGTCTAAAACTGCCCCCAATGACCTTGGTGAATCTAAAAGGTTTCCAATTTACAGTATGTGTCTCAAATATTGAGTATTATCCTCAAATGGGTCAGGATCTAATCTACTGTGGGAGAAGGTAGGAAGAAAAACTCACACAATGTAACATTTGAATAGATGCGGCCTAAATTCTCATCAATTTGGCGAATATGAAAAATAAACTGAAACAGTAGAACAAAAGAAAAATAGGACCGAATCTCCATCAACTGTCATTTAAGCTGCTGCTACCACAGTTTGTATCTATCCATAAACACACGCTGCAGCTGAGCTGCAACAGTTTAATCACAAAGCCAAATTTAATCACTGAATGTATACATGACTGTTGGGTCGTTTATTTTGCTGTTGACCCCAAGAGTGCTTCACTGAACTGGCAGTGTCTCCAACAAGGAAATTACAGTAAAAATAACAAATCACTGTAAAACTATAAAGTATACAATTTCAAATGTATCAAGAATTTAATGAATTAATACTAGCACAAATATTATATAGAAATCATAATGCTGTGCTTCGCTAAACATAAAATGTACTTTTGACTTGTAAGGAAGTAAGGCTCTTCAGTGTGTGTGTGTGTGTGTGTGTGTGCGATTGACTGTAACACAAAGTAAGATTTCCTGGACTTTATGGTTTTGGCAAGGCCAAGTAAAACTTGGAGACAATCTAGTCTGGTTAGTCAGCAGACCAGCAGACCATGAAAACTGTAGGCTATTCAAGAGCTGCCATGTGATATGTTCTATGTATCAGCATGTTTATTTTTGATTTATTAATTAATTAAAAAGTGTTGTTAATGTGTGGCTGCAAAACAATCAAATTAAAACGTTGATCACATTTTGGACGACAGCGTCATTATTTTACTGAATGTTGTTTTTGCTATTGTAAGAATATTACAATTAGATATTGTTTAGCTTTCATTTATATGTGCCAGATGTACAAAGTGTCAAACATTCCATCATCACACGAACACACAAAGCAATTGTGAGCCACTGATATTACGCAGAACATTTCAGCGACTTTCAAGCTGACTGTACGATGGCACCAGATAAAAAAGGAGCAGAAAACATGCAAGTTACATTAAAATTCCTCTAAGGTTTAACACTGTGGTCCAACATTCATAGAAAACTGCTTCTGACATCTCTCTCAGTATATGTTGGTTTGTTCTGGACAGCATCTGGTGAGAAGTGGATGTGTGCTATTAACAAGTCCTCTGGTTGGAGTCCCACCTCAGCATGGCTGCTTGTAAATGGCACTCTCTTATGGAGACAAATCGCCCACTGGTTAGGGTTTCAATGAAAGGGGATACAGTTAGAGTACATAAATATAGCCGTAGGAAGCACCACTAACCATGTGATACTCAAACGATAGACTTTTTGTGGCTGAGAGCCAGATTTCACTCCAAATAGACTCAGCTTCCAGAACAGCTAAAAGCTCACAGTATGCGGTGTGTATGGAAATTAAAACCGCTGCAGAGCGCCGGCTCAATTGCTTGATTTCAACAAGCAGATTACGCTAAAGAGATGAAATGGATGGACCATTTAAATAGTGCAGAGAAAATACTGGGACAACTGCGTGCTGGTTCTTTAGTGTGTTAAAAGACTAAAGCTTTACTTCACATTTACTGTCACTATGATTATGTGATTAAGTGGAGGAGAGTGAAGGAGATCTCTGTAATGGAAAGTAATCAGTGAATAAAAACGAAAAGCTAACTGTAAACCTTTACAGCTACAGTATGTTGACGTTAATGTTATGAACTTATTTTCCCATTAGTGACTGTGCTTATACTGACTGGTACTCAAATATATTTATGTATGTTGTAAATGCTAATTGTTATTAATTAAAACCTGGATGTCTGTCTCATAGCTGTCTCATGGATCATCCCAGACTAACCGATGCATTGACAAACAGAACTTTACCATGAGACAAGAGGCAGTGTTTCAGCACATGAATCAAATTAACAATTACAGCTTTGAACTTTGTGAGATTTAAGGGTAAATAAGCATTTTACATCTCACATGCTTCACTTCCCTGTCATTTTCATATTTGTTCACAGCTGTCACATTGATTTTCGTTCTTTTCAACAAGGGAACAAGGGGATATTGTTCCTTTGGATCATTTCAGAGTGAAAGCATGCAGGCACTCAACCTGTCGAAACCACGCTGAGCTGTGTTAAGCTCTGAACTGGAAAATGCTGGCTGCCTCCCTGCAGTTTTGGACTGTCCGAAGCAGTGGTTCTCAAACATTTTCCTGTCACCGAACGCCAAATAGACACACATTAGGCCATAGGCTCTGCTTCCAGTAATAATTTACCTATAATTTGACTCCTATGAGGTGAACTCTGTCATTGGTTTAGTACTGTATTGTATAACCATTAGTCTGAGTGCAAACATCATTCAGAATTTCTACTTCCTTCTACAGAAGCTAATTTCAAATCATTTATATTTATAATTTAATATATAAAAAGCTAAGTTAATTTTCACATGACTTGCAGAACTGGTTGTTCTTACTCTTAAACTGACTAAAAATTAATGAAATGAACAATAACGCATCTGTGAGTTGAACAGGTTCACATTTATCAAAAGAACAGGCAGCTCAGTCCTTATCCAAAAACATAATCAACAGGTGCTCCAAAATAAACACTCAGATGATTAATTTTTTGTATGCCACGTCTCCTTTTCCCAA
>JAUMHF010000007.1:10815831-10948660 GCA_032359275.1 Microctenopoma steveboyesi | reverse complement strand
TGAATGACTGGGTTGCCAGAGACATTAAACATTAACAGAGAATAATATCTAAAAGAACAATGGCTTTTGATTGGCGGCATCCATGAAATGACGTTTAAATGACAACTCAATGAATAATAGTCGGCAGCTTTGTTTGCAGACCAGTGAACTGGCCGCTCCACAAAGAGCCAACGTTGTGTTTCTTTGAACTGGCATGTAGACCGCCAAACACAAACATTTGCCAGAAAACAAACCCATTAATATTGCATAATAGGGCTCCCATGTGAATTTAGAGGTGACATATTTCACAAACATACTACATCAGATCAGTCCTGTTACCTGTGGAGCCCTGGACTGAGGCCTAGTCACGAATGCATACAAAGCACACAACATATTTACATTCACGTTGACTGCTTCTCGTGCGCAGCGTTTCATGACGCCCCGTTTGCAGTGAAGCACCGAGCAACTTATTCATCAACACCGAGAGGTCTTCCATCCATCCAGGCACATGGCTGCTTGCCTGTAGAACATTTTAAAGGCAAGCAGGTCTATACAACAACCATTAAAAGCACAGAGAGCAATATCCCTGTAAATTATTTAGCTGGGAGAGGGTAGTAAATCAGCGTGAGTGTCATTTACTGAACATGGCACATGCTGGAGTGAAAAATGCATACAGAGCGACTACTCACACTTGGCGCTGAGCATGGCATTTAAAACCCTGTGTCGTCCACCATCTTTCCACAGCCCTGTCAAACGCAGTCACAACTAATTCTGTGATATTTATTATGAATGATTCATTTGGGGAATTTGTACAGTTGCTGACTACTGAGCTTATGTACACTGTAAACGATGGCTTATGTTATGTTTCAAATCAATGCTTTTCCGCATTGTTGTTTCTAAGAGTGAGGCACAAGAAAGGCAAGTGGAAAAACTATGTTCAGTCTCAAATATATGATTAACAAAGCACTGCGGCATTATTGGTTATGTGAGAAAATCTTACTTACAGCATTTGTATTTTCAGAAACACGAAAACCTCAACACCCTAGACTTAACATTTTGTAGTTTAGCCATAATCAGTCTTTCTTTACGCAGCTATTCAAATATTCCATTTGTAATTTTTGAGTTATTCCTGAACGTCAGTGCTTGAGATCTGGCTTGTCGACAGGCTTCAATGTGACTGACACACTCATCAAAATGAGAATCCTTCTTGCCTGGGGGAACTGTGATACCTGTCAAATAGTGGATATCTTTTAATGTTCCTGTCTCAAATGCATGTCAGAGCAAATGCCAAGTCATAACATCAGTTATTACGTGGATGTTCAATGCTGATTCCTCTTATTTACCTAAGGTTTCAGAAAATCCCTTCAGTTGTCTTTCCTGCTTTCTTTGTTGAAAATCATCCTAGTGACAGTTTTCTATCTTCACATATTCAGTAGATTTCATGTTTATTATTTTTGATTGACTCCTTGGGTGTGCAGTGTGAGTGAATGTGTATGTTATGTATGCTTTTCTCTCTCAATATTTAAAGCCCAAAAGGTTAATGGCTTGAATTTGCCAGCTTCCATTGCTAAAGCAAATTAACTATTGTACATGTACATGTCAGAAACATTGCTCTGGCTCCTTTGTGTTCACTTACCGTTTGTCTATAGGGGGAGCAGTTCAGCTCCCCCTATGACTGTCACAACACTTTAGGCTTTCAAGAAGCTCATGTCTCATAATGGAGGGAGAGTTTCTCGTCAGACAAAACAGCAGAATGAATCTGAACTCTGAGGTTTGTCAACCAACACACATGAATATAGGGTATGTGGGTGTGTTTATGTCTATGTGCATTTTCCACAGTCATGTATAACAATAACTATATATATATATATATATATATATATATATATATAATTGCAAATAATGTAGAGGGGTCGCTTATACTATTGCAATAGCTTTTCTCCCATTAAACTCACAACATAATATTTACGTGTATGCCCGCCGCCTCAACCCCTTTACAATGTGTCATTCACTGAATATAAGTCCACAGGAAGTGGAGAAAGACATCTTCTAAATTTGTCCCAAGCCGTGGTGTACATGGTTAGTTGTAGATGAATCCACAAACAGTCTTCTTGCCCTCTTGAGATGCATCAGTACAGAGCTCAGGTGTGTACACACAGCTACAGTATATGCCCTAACTTATGCAGTGCAGTCCAACATTTTAATGACAAGATCAGTTAGAATTTTAATAAAACATAAGGTGTCTAACTTAAATGTACAATGAAAGAAATAATTTATAGCTATTTTGCATTGTTCTCTTTTCTTGTTTACTTTCTTGTAACTGTAATTAACAAAACGATGTAGTGTTTAGTATGGCGATATTACAATAATATACAATAATATAATGTCCCTATAATCATTATATCTAGAAAAAAATACACAAGGGACTTCTTTCATTTTTTTACAATTTTACTCTATAATATAAGCTTTCTTTCTTTAAATAACCAATTTATTTCAAGTGGAAAACGTAGAAATCTGCTTGTTCAGGATTTGGCTGCCTGTAATGTTTTCACTACACCTTCTGCAGGGCAGAAGACAACAAAAAAAAGGGGGAAAAACAAATGGATTGTAGGTAATTTGAGGTTCAATTTTGCAGTTAACACTAAAATGCATTAAGGCAATAAAAGTGATATGAGCCCCCATATTTCCTGGGGCTGTGTTGTTGTATGTCTTGCCCAATTTGTCTCCCAGTCAGGCCCATTAGTCTACTGCTCTCCCTTCTTAATACGCTCGGCTCCCCCAAATGCCTCAGATCAATGTGTGATACATTGCAGCATCATCACTTACTGCATGTGGATGAGTTGAGAAATGTCCCACTCTTCTCTTATTTCCTTGGAGAAGTCTCTATTGAAAGTCATATGGGCAACGGCAGGCAGAAGTCGTTTGGTCTGGTTGCCGCTGTAGAGGAGAGGGAATTGTTTGGTCCACTGACATGAATGAATTGCTGGAGTAATGTGTTTGCTGGTAATACTTGAATAGTTTATATCAACATGATAAATATAGCACTCATAAATCAAATAAGAGTTATATATTGCTGTTTTTCACACTCTGCTCCAACCGGAAAACTCTGGAGAATATCTCTTTCTGTATCTTTTTAGTGATACAGAAAGTTCTAGATCTTCGGTGGTTCCTTAAATTGGATAATGGTCCTACGGAGAACCACCAATGCACAAAGAACTATTAGTGTCCTCATATGGTTCTTTACATGCTGTTTCTCCCAAAAAAAACGGAGGAGGGAAATTCTACAGTTGGAGGTAGAAAATGCCCAAACACTGTTTACTTAGTGTGTGTTCATTTAACAAAGCTTGTCACCAGCATTTAGTTTTATTATATGCATATTATTTTATTTATTACTCTTTATTTTTCCTGTTTCCAAATATAGTTTCCTTGAATCTAGAAAGAAGATATTTAAGCAAGTTTCTCTAACATGATCATTGCTTTTAGCTTAAAGTGTCTGAAAAGTTGTTTTAGCTAGCTAGCAAATGTGCTAACCTTAGCTGACTTTGCTATATTAGTAATATACTTCTTTCAGAGCAGACAGCAGTTTTTCCTTTCTGCCAAGAAGAAATATTTGTATGCTGTCACAGCAGCACAGAAAAGCCAGTGTTTGAGTAATATCATGAAGAAACAACCGTTTTTCATTCATGTGAGCTAGTATCAGGATTCTTGTATCACACACGATGGCTCATTGTCATGGCTCACTGATGGAACTGGGCCAATGGTAACTAAACATCTTTTACTTGTGCTTTTTTGCCAGTTCTGCCTTGTAAAAAGGCCTATAGGTTGTGTCCTGCAGAATTATTTTATTATTGTCATTGATTCATTAATTTCGTTGGTTTATCATTTTAAATTCACTTGTTTTATGATTGATCTTAATGCATAAACAAAGTAGTTCTTTCTCAGGACACACAAGGCTTATGCTATATAAAATATCTCTCCAAACAGCATATTGAATTTTTTTCCGATTATGAATTACTTTATCTGGATTATTTGGTATGCAGTAGTAGTGGCAGTAGTTTAGCTGTTTTGCTTTCTGAATGCTGACAAATAAGAGCAGAAAGCAAAATAGTTTGATTTATCAATGAGGGACCTTTAGTCACTCCACACCACTGACAATCGATCTTCTCATTCATCAAACCTCATGGACACCACAGTGAAGATTTTGTTTAGTTAAAAGTTTTTTAACAAAACTTTTGGTTGTTTCCACTTTCCCTAAACAAGACTCAATCTACACCCACTTTAGCTTGCGATTTTCTCTGAAAATCCCACTGGGAATGTGTCTGAACCTGCTGCATCCAGTCTTTCATGCGTAGGTGAATAAAGCGGTGAAACAGTGAAGACATTCCACTAAATCAAAAATCAAAAAGCCAAACAGTCACACCCTTCCTCAAAGTCAACAACTGTTGACAATATGATGCACTGTTCTTCATAGTTAGAGGTGCAAATCAAATCTACACTGCAGTTCTCACAGGAAAGAATACAGCATCAGATATACAACAAACATGGTGCATCAGCAGTAATTATACATGCGGATGACACACACTGTTAAGTCAACTTTAATCATTTAAACATATTTCATATTGTGATATATTTTACTGAAAAGTAGTATATACAGTATGAATATGTGCTGAATACCTGAATCATTTATGAGTTATTATTATAACAGTTATTACAGCAAATACTCACGCACACTTAAATATTGCTTTTAAGATGGCACCTATTCTAACTACAATGTGAACTTCTAAACAGAAAAGAGAAAATTGTAAAAATGGTTGCCTAAGGGTTACACATGGCTTTTAAATTCTCTAGCACCATTTATGTAAATTTACCTTTATTTATTATGATTATTATTTCATCAGTAATTGCTTCACTGTTGTTCATTTTACCAACTATGAAATGGTAGCAATGTAAAACTTAAAAAGAGGCTAATACAACAAAACGGCAATATAACATTATTTCATGCTAAATTTTTATTTACTTATATGCACGTTGTGGTTATTCTCTGGAAGAAAAATCCAATGGAAGCAAACTGACCAATCATTTTTATCTTGTGAGTCATGGTAATTGGTGGCCCACACCCCTGGAAATGACATCATGTACTCATCCTGTCATGTAAGGCAGGTGACTCACCATCAGGATTATACGCCAGAAGACAGCAATTAAATGGTAGACTGAAACCTCAACCTGTCAAAAAAAGAACTTGGAAAGCAAATGCCTTTATCTCCAATTATGCTGGATCATTCTGTCTTTGGGGGTCCACAGGGTGGCTGTACTCAAAGACACATAATGTAAGAAGTGGTTTCTTGTAGTCACACAGCTTCAAACAGTTAGACTAACCTTGTGATCGTGAATTGTAACACCCCGAAGATGCAGTGTTTGTGCATTGCTGCTTTCACATGAAGGCGAAATGCCCTTTGGAGCAAAGCCCATCCCTGACATTTCCTTTGCTTTTTACATTTATCAGTGACAGACAACAACCTCATCAGCACATATACTACTCCAACATACTCCATTAAGGTGCCTGGAATAAGGGTGCATTTCCATAAAATATTCTTTGTCAGAATCAGAAAATGGGCAAATTATCTGAACACTAAAACACCCCAGCGCACCATAGATCCCAAAGCAGACAGAAATGACCTCAATTAGGCTGTCTAAGCACAAGAAAGTGTCTCACTAGTTAGAGATCTGAGTGGCATAGATAGATCAACACTGCCACTTCGCTCACATCACCTGGAAGAGCACTTTACATTTGTAAATCAATGAGGAGGGTAACCACATGTAGAAGAGCTGGGAGGGATTCCTGTCTGCCTCGGCACAGATTTTGAGAACCAAATTACCTCTCTTACAGCTCTCAGTTGGGGACTGTATTCTAGGATCAATCTGTCAGAAAAGGGGGCTTTAGCATTGATGAATGTGACACGTGACCAGTGACAGTGTTGATTTTTTTTTTAATCTCCCGGATAATAGTCAGATTTAGTACAGATTTACTTGAAACGGTGGATCTGTTTACGACTGCTGAGTCCCTGCTTTGTTTCATGCTGCTCACTTTATGGCTTCATTACTACAGCCACAAATCTGTGGACACCTCAGCAGCCCATATCATCATAAATCACACACTGAGATAATGACAGTCAGCATTCCAGCTAAGATGACACCTTATAGTACAATTGGATTGTGGCTGAAATGCAGGTCCATGTATCAGACTGTAGTAGGTTCATATAAAGCCGTAGATGGTAACAGACAAAGATCATTTGCTCCTGTACCTGAGAAGTTATAATCCAACATTTGAACAATGGCAATCTATACTTGTAATTTCAAGTAAGAAATATCAAGTGTCAGTAAAGTAAACAGTGATTATTGATAGGTCTCCTTATTCCCTTCACTGAAAGCTTATTTATTGAATTGACAGCCTGAAAAAACAGCCACACATACGTTAAAGATAATATTCGTCCTTTGACTTATGTCTGGCATGGGGCTGGACATTATAGCAGCTTCTCCCTATTGACACAGCTGTTACATAAACTATAGACTTGCCACTGCAGACTACAGCATGTCTTTATGTTGTGCTACACACACACTAATGACAGCTTTAGTGGTGGTAATTCAGTAGGGTTGAAGATGGGGTTATGTGTGTGAGTCACGTCCTGGGCTCCCCCCAATGCCAGATGTCCTGCCAGGTTTCCTGCAGTGTCTCTCTCCCTGAGGATGTATGTCCCGAGAATCTAAAATGGCTGCTTTAGATCTTGACCAGAACTTTAAAGCACACTGTATTTTCAAGTAATGTTGTTTCCATTTTTCCCAAAGTTTTGAGGCTGTATTTAGTTATGCTCGATTGCAGCTCTGTCACCTAACATTGATGTATTTTTGACCTGATCCACCAGGCGAACCAGGTAACCAAGCAGAGGGATGAGCGTCTGTCCTCACTGAGTAATGGAAAGTGTCTATATATATCTATCTGTAATATTTAAAGAACAATATTCAATTGTACTCCTTCTTTAGTAAGGCCATCACTTACCATCGACTCCCTAAGCCGGTAAAAGTTGTACAGTAACATTTTTACTGATTCTGCACCGTTTTCATTCTGCACAAGGTAAAACTCAAACCGAAGTTTTATTGTTCAGTGGACTAAAGTAAAAACTAAAACCCTTACACTTCAACCTGTGTGCCCTCTCCAGACCTCCACCAGACTAATAACTTGATTAACTCTTCTATCAAGTGACATGAAGCATTTTTGTAACAATGCTGAAGATCTACCCCATGTCTGGTTCGTATTTATTATCATAATTACATTATTTCATTTCTAACTTTCCCATTATGCAGTGATTTGGTGTCGATTTTTCTTCATGCACACTTAAGTCTTCTCGGGCCTTGATGGACAAAGTGAATATTCACTTTAATACTCTCGCATACTCTAATCCCCCATGTTCTCTCTCCTCTGTGTTAAATCTCCACAGTGAGAGGGAGGGCTGGGTAGGTGGGAGGCTTGGTAATTCATGCACACATGTGCCTGCCTGTTCCTCCAGTGACAGGGCCAGGAGGAGGGGCACATGATAAATTGCCTTCCATCGGGGACCTCAGAGTACAGCCACCATGATGTGGGTAAAAATGGAAATTGCTCCCTTTCACCGTCATTACATCAGTTTAGGACGCGTGTGGGCCCTACACACACACTATGAGAGTTTGTTCCGTCTGACGAACCGCTGCGCGATAGACAACGTACAGCAAAGCTGAGGAGGTATTCTAAATAAATAAGACAAACTGCGATACAGCTGGGTCAACAGCACGTCCAAAAGAACTGACAGAGTTTATGTTGTAGGCTGTAGCAAGGATTTATACAGAGGCAACGCAAAATATATAGGTCTTTTTATTGCTGTGTTGATTTAAAGCCATATATTATGGATAATTAATTGTGAACTCAGTGATCCACCTATGCGTTACCACTGATTTATAAAGTTTTCTATAAATTAACAGACCATAAAGGACAAATATGGAGCTCATTTTTCTTAGGAGCTGTCACAAACAAGATTCTGATATCCGAGTTCAATATTAGAAAATGTGTTCATGTTGAATATTGTCTGTTATTTTCAACTGATCTAAGTAGGATTTGAATATGCGCCTGTCCATTGCAAAATCTAATATTTGCTTATGGGTTTAGTACCTGCATAAAAATCCCGCAACCCTCGAGTTAGATCTTTTTAATACAAAATGTAGTTCTGTACAATAGATTTACAGGTGGGTGAGATTATCAAATGCAAATGAATAGCGTGCTGGTAATGGCCATCCACACAAAAATAGACCACAGTCATTTTGTATATGAACAGATGATACATACACGCGCGGAAGCTGCAGAAGTTCGGTCTCAGCCTGCAGCTTTTTCAGACATTAAAAAGACACAAGTCGCGGATGTTTAAGGATTCGAGTGCAATAAACTCATGTTTGCGAGGATCCGTCTTTCTCCAGAGATTCTGAAAGAGATTTTGTGATCATTTAACTGAGCGAATTAAAATACACAGCTGTGCTCGTGGTTTAAAAAAAGAGAAATTTGACTTTTCTTTATCACATTATTTTCTGACCTTTTACGGATATTACTTTTAACACTGGACACGATACAAGTTAGTCTACGACTGATCTTCCTACAACAAATTATTTGAAAAATTCACCCGCCAGCAAATTAATTTTCTAAAACACTCATCACTTTGTAAAACCCGTTTGACTTGTCCACTTCTACACACACACACACGTTTCTTTCCTTCTCTCTCTCTCTCTCTCTCACACACACACACACACACACACACACACCTCGCCTCAATCGAGTTGCATTTAATTTAAACTTTATAACACGTGTGCTCTGATTAAAGAAAACGTTTAAAGCTTCTCCGTGATTTGGTTTAGAAACAAAGAAATAAAGAAATGCAAATTATGATTAAGTTGTAAAATGTTGTCCTCGTATAACAGCAATGAACATTTTTAAAGAAGTAAAACAGCACAAATAATCGATATGCCTGTGTGTAAATGATCAAATGAAGTTTTCTTTAATTTAACGGGTCTCTTTTTTAAATGTCACTGGGAAATAAATGTGGCCATTATTTCAAAATGAGCAATGTTCAGAAAATGAGGCACACGGAGATATGGAACAGAATGTTTCTTATTTTTTCCAGAATACATACAAAAAAATACCAATTCTCTTTCCAAGGTGTACACCTGAAAAATAACGGCAATTTAAAATGTGGACAATTTTTGAAATTTAAGAAACAAACATGCATGTGAATTATTTTCTTCTCAATAAGACATTAAATAAGAACAAATACAATCATATCAATATCAAATTAACATCGAAATGAAGAACCCTACTTTAATTAGTACTCTAACATGTGTGTTTTCACTTTACTTGTAAAGTTCGGTTTCATCATAATGCACTTTTTGAGTTGCTCAAATATTTTTCCATTTGCAGCTATTGTCGTCTGCTTTGAAGCCGACAAATAAATAAATTCAGTTGAAGTCCACGGATCCCGCCCATAAGTTTAGCGCTGTTAATATAAAAGTCTTTATATTTGCATTCTTAGTACTATAAACTTCTCAAAGTCATTTTGGCTCACTGGTATCCGAGCGCTGACGCTGTGGTGAGTCTCTGACCGTACAGTGCATAAGGGGAGTAGTAAGGGCCGGTGGCTGCGGGGACGGGGACTGGGGCACCAGGGGTTGGCAGGGGGCTTTTGGAGTAGGGGTGGTAGCGGCTGCTGAGTCCTAACGCGTGATGCGGGCTCCTTAGAGCCAAAGTCCCGGGGCTCCCGGGGGCTCCGGACGGTGGCATGTGCATATGGCAGGCCATGGCCGCTGCTGCAGCGCTGGCCAGTGATGAGGAGCCGGGATACCCAGAAATCAACTTCTCAGCTCCAGTAAAAGCAGTATGTGTCCTCAGGTGATTCAGGAGCTCCTCCGAGCTGGAGAAACGCTTGTCGCAAGGTCCATTTGCCGAAACCCAATTACAAACATGTGGGAGAGGGTCGTTGGGGAGCATGAAACCGTATGGGTACAGGGGGTGTCCGCTAAACGACGGCGCCGAGGAATGCACGCTGTGTATGGGGTGTGTCGGGTACATTAGTGGGTAGCCAGACTTGAGGGCGTTAGCGGCCGCTGCAGCTGCGGGGTCGTGCGTGCAGGAAGCACTGGCTGTGCCCGCTAAGTGGCTGGCACAGTGGTAGCTGAGGCAGTAAGGGTCTCTGCACAGGCTGGCTGACATGATGGATGGTGGAGAAGCCCCAGCCAAAGGGCTGGATCCAGCCTTGCTGCAGCCCAGTGAACTCGCCAGCTGTGCGTTTACCAAGCTCCCACCGTGGGGCAGGAAGTGTTGAGGGTAGCCAGCATAGGCCCCAGCCAAGCTACCTGGGTAGGTCATACCAGCAGGAGGCAAAGGGAAAACCGTCTGGCCCGGCTTGTATGGAGAAACCGGCGCCACCAGTCCTGACCCGAGAACGGACGCAGAGGATACAGATGTGACAGTTGAAGACTCCGAGGAAGAGGTGGCTTTAGAGCCAGGTGTCGTCTCCTGGTGTTGGTTGACCTCCACGTTAATTCCACCACAACTCACGCTTATCCTGCTGTGGCTAGTGGTGCCAGAGCCGTCCGTAGTGCCATTCTTATTACATTCAGACTCCTTCTTTTCATCCCGATCCCCGCATTTCCCCTCTGATGGCATAGGGGAGGCTGAAGTGCTGGAGTTGGGGCTGCCTGTCCGCGGCGTGAACGGCTGGCAGGTGGCGCTCGGCACTCGGAAACCAGATTTCTCTCCGCTTGAGACGCCCGAAGACGAGTCTTTCTTGTCTGAAGGTTTAGAATAAGGTTTGAAGCTAGATTTGTCATCCACGCCGATGTCACTTAATTTCAAAGGACCGGATTTAGATTCCTTCTCACTAGATCCATTGGATGTTACGGAGGATAATTTGGAAGACGGTGGTGGGTCCGGTTTGCCGATCTGAGAGCAGGTCTGCGCCAGCAGAGCCAGCGGACTTTTCTTGGCATCTAGCTGCAAACAGATTGAAAAGGTGTTGATAAATGCTAAGAAAAGGCACATCGACTGTTTGTATTATTCATATGAATATTATTACAACACATGCGGCCTGGGAGATCAACATTTCTAAGCGGAGACGTACATAAAGTGATTACGCGCGGGTCTTGCGTGGACAAAACTACAACCGTGTTGTTTCAGAAAACAACTAAAATGTTCTGTGTCACACACTTAAACACTGGGGTCGCCATTTGGACAGGCTGCACTAAGGGATAACAGTGATGTGATCTCTAAACGCGTTAACGCGCCAGTGTTAACGCGTAACCAACATGTCATTTGTATCGATAAGTATTTTAGATGCCAAATCGTCTCCTTACCTCTATGGGGCTAACCGGGGTAGAAGGCAAAGGCTGCAGATACTCCGGGTGCAAAATGTGTCCAGACCGTGCGGTAAGCATTTTCAAAACCTTAATGGGAAGTCGGTTTGCTTGCCGTAGTGGATCAGCCGGAGGTGCGGAGTGGAGAAAAGGCTTGTTGATGCTCGCTGAGCTGCTATTCCGAGAACTGCTGCTTTCCCACACTGCACAAATATCACTATTTTTCAGGGCAGACGCCGAGGGCGACGTGATCATGTCCCAATTGTCAGGAAATGAAACGGCGATGCTTTCGTCAGATTCATTAAGAAAAAAAATCAAAAAAGCATCGAGCTTCTCTCTCTGGGGAAAAAAAAAGAAAGTCAAATCGTAAAAAAACGGTCTAATAGTGTGTAATCCTGGTGGTGGAGGAGCGGGGCGCAGCAGCTGGAAGGAGACCGTGCGAGGTTATCGCAGATCCGTGTCTGCGTCTTGCACCATGAGCGCTGCGCCTTGTATGCGCCTGTGTGCAGGTCCTCGCTCTGTACTCCCGAAGTACGAACTGGTAGAAAATTTCACTTCAAAAGCAGCTGAATTAGTCCGAGATTAAAGCCTTTGCCGCCTTCCAATCAAATGGGACCCTGAGGTGATTGGAGGGTCAAGGGGATGTGACGTTCTCCTCTTTGTAAGCGCCTCTATTTTGACAGCTCGGGGGAGGAGATAGGCTTCAACATGTTGGTTGTTGTGAACGCTGACTCCATTTCAGATGTGGAGCTACGGGCTCTGAGAGCACAAGGATATGGAACAGCGTGTACAGAAAATCTAATTATAAAGTACAGTACGCTCACTTTAACACTTTAACTTCACCCACTGTGACTTTGGGAATGTGTTTTTAATATATGCTACACATTCGCATTGCTTAGTATCAAAATAATTGAAGTTATGGTGACAAAGTCCTGGTTTCAGTGCGCACTGTCGCCGAGCTGTTCACTGATTCCTTATCATTCTCATACATGCAACATTGACACATAAAGTTTCTAAGTTAAATATGTTATTTAATGCGATGTCGTTATCCTCACACGTGCTTTATTTGTGTCTCAGAGACGCACGAAGAGTCTGTGTGTGGCGCACTGGGACCGGCAAACATAAAACCAACCACTTCAGCATGAATTCCCCAAACAGACAAGCGTTGACAGGAATAGACCAATGTAGTGATGGAGGGATGTGAATGTCACATGTTTTCAGTATAATATACACCGCCCTTCTATTTCTATCTCCACCCCTCCGTCAAGTGTCAATTCTGCTCCACCGCAATCAATCAGTTATTTGTCAGACGCTGTCAATCCGCTGCTTGATTTATGTCAGCTATTGTGGCCGATTACATGCCAGTGTGACTGCGGGAAAAGAACAAATGTGAAGAGAGAGCGATTCTGGAGGAGACATCAAGTTTTTTCTAAAGAGAAAACACATCGATTCTCGATCTAAAATTGTATTTTTACACGCATCAACAACAGCTGACATCTCTGCTCCGGACAGGCTCCACGTTGCGCCACAGTGTTTATCCCTCCTCTCGGTTATTTAACGAACTCTGTAACTTCTGGAGCTCCTCGTCAAACGCCTCGCAGTGTGCACACATGATGAAACTTTAATAACTTGCAGACAGTCCAGCTCACGTGTTCCGCAGAGTAGCTGTTCGTGCTTTGAGGTGCTAAGTTGCTCTTGCTGTAATCGGCCGATTACAGTGTTAACAAGAAGCCTCAGGAAAAGCAGCGGCGCCGCGGACACAGAGAGTGGTTTGCTCATATTAAATGGAAATAATAAAACAAAGAAAATGGACATAAGTCATTTTACATATGTATGCCCAGTTTATGTAGAACATCATTTGGAAAAAGGTTCAATTAAACAATAAATAAGAGTAAACGTGGTTCAAAAATCTGGTCCCTCAAAACAGAGCCCTGTCCAGTTTGACTAAACGCATCTGCTATTGTGCTGTTAAAACCTGTCCTCTGCCTCAGGCACACTGTCATCTGCAACAAGAATAACAAAAAACAGAGAACAAAAAGGAAATCCAGACATTTTATATTCACGTCAGCTCGATTTTATTTACATACAATGAAAATGATTTATTTTCTTTAAGAGGGAGAAACGCGGAGTGGGAGAAAGAAAGGAAGAGAAATGGTCTGTCAGGCCGCTGAGAAAAGAAGTTTCAAATGCCTTGAACTATTCACCGCTTAGATGGCTAATCAGTATTGAGGCTTCAGGGCGATCGGGCAGCTTTTCAATGCGGTTTTCCTTTCATCTCAATCGGGATGGATGCGCTCAATTAAAAGCCTATCAGGTTGTAAGTAAATCAACGCCTATCAAAGTTGTCACTTCAAACAAAACGATTATTATTGCGACCCGCCTCCGCCATTAATCTCTTTCTGTGGTAATCTGCTTGACAGGTCAACTTGGAGAGCAAGAAAACCTGGAGTGGACAGTCGAGGGGGCAAAATATGTTTTTTTTTTTTGAAAAACACAGGGACCAAATAAAAACGAGCAGAGTGTTTGTCCATAATCTGCCGCAAAGTGCGTTGCTCAATGTAACAACACTAATATTTAGTTCGCACGGTAAAATGCTGAATCTATAAAAACTCACTAATGAAACTCAACTAATGCGCAAAATTAAAAAAAAACCCTTTTCGACTACCATGAAAAAAGACATTTCGCGTTTCAGCTTATAGGCCAGTGTGCGTGAGTGACTGCACAGCTTCATGAAGTGTGTGTGTGAATAAATAGCAACCAGCTATAACTGGCCATCCTATTAATATAAGTCCTAATTTCCACATAGTGTGTAAAATAAATAATCAGTAACTCCAGAGTAGGCCAACAGTTCTTTTCAATTTAATGTGAGAGACACGGGGGAAAAAACGTGCACATGAACGGAACTCTGTTCCTTCAAATGTTTTCTCTCTGCCAAGAAAAAAGGAGAGAGAAAGAGAGAGAGAGAAAGAGAGAGAGAGAGAGAGAGAGAGAGGGGAGCGGGACGTTTCACAATATGCAAAGATGTGTGATTGATAACAGGCTTGCTGTTTTCTGCAAGGGCTGTCAGTGCTTGACACAATATGTGAGTTATTAGGGCAAAGAAGGGCAACCATAAATTTTCACTGTCAGGCGAAAACCCTCTTTATTGTCCGTATGACGAATGGGCTACTGCACAGACACCAAAATACTCGGCATTCCTCTTAAATGGGAACACATTTCTGTGACCATAATTCATGATATTTAAATAGAAAGTTTTAATATCCTCGTATATTTCATAACACTGACATGTTTATGAATCACAATACACATGCAAATACAACTATTTACATCTCGTGAGGAAATACGTTTGATTTGCAGGATTATACTTTGAGCCACGTGTAGGACGGACTGAAGCAGGAATACACAGATTGCCCTCATTCATAACAGCATAAATTAGAAATAGACAATTGATCAACTTTTTTTAATCACAGACTTTTGTCAGTTTTTTTATTGGCTATTTATTTTTTTTTACACATTTACATCCATGCTTTGTGGGAGAATATTGTTACCATAAAGTTATTGATTTTAGGTCAGTCTCTTTTCAGTCTATCACGCTACTTTGAGACAACAGTGCAGCAATAAACAAAAGCCTGACTTAGAACATTGGCTGACAATCTCCAACCAGCAGTAGCTAAACGCACGCAGAAGAAGCAGTCTTTAATTGTTCAAATGGTTAATACGCATGCATGAAGTAGAAAGGCTTTCTAAAACTCCAAGCAAGGACAGGTTTCGAGGAAAATCCGGGACACGACATTACCTGATCATTGCCTATTAAGCTCCGAAGTGAAACGTCAGAGAGATAAACGGATAAAAAAATAACACTGCAGCAACATTAGGATGTAGTCCTGGTTTCTAACAGCAACTTATTGTACATTACTCAAACACAGCCACTCATTGCATTCTGTCAAACCTGAAGCACCGCATGCAGCACAGCGCTCACAGAAGCCATGCGGACTCTCTCTCTCTCTCTCTCTCTCTCTCTCCCTCTCCCTCTCCGAGCGCGTAGCAGGGAGAAAGTGAGCTTTTCCGTGTATGGGAGGTCCCAGGTGACGTCACGCGACGCGCAGCGTGGCCCGGGAGAACTGCGCTGCTCCCAGACTTTTACTGAACGACAGTGTAGTGGCCGTTTGTGCCACTGTGGTCCCAGCGTGTGCGTGCTTCTTCCACGCTTCTTTAAAGTGACACCGCGGCTCTTTTCGCTCATTTGCCTGTTTAAGTGGAAGAAGGATGAGACAGCAGTGAGCTCCTCTGCTTTAGTGTTCAGATCTCTGGACGCATGTTCTTAGGGCTCAGGGGCATATACAAAAATGAATGAGTGAGATTTGTGAAGTTTAAAGACTAGTTTCTAAAAAGCAAATCCCAATAAGTTTACATTACTTTAAACACTGGAATAAAACAAAACGTAAACATTAAGAAAGTGACATAAAGCTACTAAGTTTACTTTTTAAAAAAAGAAACAAACAAAAAAAACGATTTATTATTATTTTATTTATTATCACCCAATTTTTAATTCTGCTTAGTTGGAAGGACTTCTTCCAACTATTGATTAATAGATGTGGACAAATCTATTGGTGTCCTATGAAAAACATGAACTTTAACATTTAACTTACAGTACCGTAATGAAAATAAATCTTTGCTTTTTGATTTGTGATTTTAAACAATACAATAAATAAAACTGGCATGGACAAAAATGATGGTGGTAATGGTAACCTTATTTTGTTATATAACTTTACAGTCATTTCTCTCAGGCGTTTTCCCAAAACCAGGCACCTTTGTTCACTTTTATTTAACAAACAGCTCCACTTGTCGCAGTCTTATGTAAAAAGCACATTTCAGCTCTTTCCAGATGTTCAATAGGATTCAGATCCAGGCTCTTGTGGCCAGTACTTTAGATTTCAGTTATTGTCTCTGCATTTAGCTCAGTGCTTGGGTCATTATCTTGTCGGAAGGCTGAGCATCTGCATCTTAGATCTATTTCCTAACACCGAGAAGTATGTTTTACTTCAGAATTCCTTGATAGTCTTGAGATTTGCTTGATAACATCAGTACATTCAAGACAAGACTGCCCACAAAAATGTCCACCATGTAATAAGTCAGTTTATATTCCTACATTTACCCATATATGCAATTTGATTTAACTTTAAACACATCTCCTGGAGTGACTGAATATACTACCAAACTATGGGGAGAGTATCTGGACTTAGTCCAGGAACATTTTGTAGGCAATAATGATTTTATTCTCGTTTCCACTGCATTGTTAATTACTTTACACATTCTTTTTCTCAGACCACTAAATTGTAATATTTAAACACTAATTGGTTGTGTAATCTGGTCTGGGTCAAAAGCCATTACAACATAACTGTTGCTGTGATGTTTTCTCTTAGACCTAACCCTAATCCTCACAAACTAACTATCTCACTCTAAAATGTCTCGTGTCATTAAATGTTCAGTTGATACTGTCTTGCCTTTGCCTCATTCCAGACTGGCTTATCCAGCCATTTCAGTCCTGTATGTTAACTGTAGAGAAAACAGTTCTGCTCCTTCTTGGTGAGAGGAAAGCTTACTCAAGATTTACATATAAGACAATATATATATATATATATATAGCTAATATTTGATTATTTATAAAAATCAACATCAACCATTGCTTCTTATAAACATGTCTGTGTTGCA
Source organism: Microctenopoma steveboyesi (assembly GCA_032359275.1). Classification (NCBI taxonomy): domain Eukaryota; kingdom Metazoa; phylum Chordata; class Actinopteri; order Anabantiformes; family Anabantidae; genus Microctenopoma; species Microctenopoma steveboyesi. The sequence continues at coordinate 10,931,548 of JAUMHF010000007.1, read as the reverse complement.
TGTGCATGTACACACAGGGCTGTTAGAAGGTTCTATATGCACTTTTGTTAAAAAATAACTGACAGACCGACCCTCACAAAACTGGGTGACATAAAACATTGCTAGCCTCATACCAATCGATGTAAGTAAGAAAAGTACTTTTTGTACTGTGATTGAGCTGCTAGCCTAGGCGCTGTTTCACGGCCACTGGGGGCAGAAAAGAGCCCATGGGAAAATAAAAAAATGGACGAAGAAGAACTTTTGAAACATACCGTTCGTGGGCCTCCGCCGCGTGTACAACCAGGCTAAAGGGTGATTTACATGTAGTTGTAAGTATATAACAGTATATTACGTGTTTACACAACAAATGCCCTAAAAAAACCGTAATCTTTTTTGCCTTACCTGAAAGTCTATGTCTTCTCGTGGCGCCTGGCATTTCTAGTGAAAACAGGTGTTAATTAGGTGATTTTTAACGGCTGAACAGGTGTGTATGGTCTGCTTTGTTGGAAGGAATTGCTTTGCACGCCTTGTAAATTAGGTAGGCGTCACTGCTAAAGCGCGTTAAGCTGAGGAGCATGAAGTTAGCAGCCATGCAGAGAAACCAGCACAGATGTTGGACTGGGGACACGCCCACACGGGGACCGCGTGCTTCCGCACAACAGCGGGTCACCTGACGCAGCACGGCACGCGGAAACGGCAGCGTGAACGTCAAGTAGCCAGCGCCACCAGATCTCCAGAGAAGTGGGACTTCATCCATAAACGCCAATTAATGTTGACAACCACTTGGGATATAAACTGAGGTAGAGTAGCTGGACAACGCAGTCATCCGCCGGAGAGAGAGTTATGGCAGACAACGAGTCGTTGGTCGCCCTGAATGGGACACAAGTAAGTTTTGGAAAGTTTTCTGCCGGACTTTGCCACACGCACGCTTGGTGCGACACCGAACATCCGACAGTGGCTTGGTTCTACAGGCTCCAAATGTGCAGGCGGTTCTGTTTGTTTCGACATAAACACATGTCATGTGACGGTAGATAACGACACCGCTGTGACTTCCAGTCCAGCGCGTCCCTCCCGCAGCTTCACTGCAGAGAGCACAGCCTCCAAGCTGCAGCAGCAGCAGTATGTGTGGCAACAGTGCAAGTTAGAAGGGTGAAGCTGACATCAGGTTTCCTGCTGCACCATACATAATATTTTATATCAGTAAATAACTAAATGCAAATATCTAAAAAAGGTTTATCCAATAGAAACTGGACTTAGTAGGTTTCTTGACGACGTTTCGCCCTTCTATCCTTTCTCAAGTCAGACTTGAGAAAGCCCTCTGGATAGAAGGGTGAAACGTCGTCAAGAAACCTACTAAGTCCAGTTGCTATTGGATAAACCTTTTTTAGATAACCATGACCTGGATGACTGAGAACCTTCACAGATATAAATGCAAATACAACTTATAAATCACCTTTAGAGCTGAAGCCATGTCATTATGCGACCCTGTTATATTATTGCTACGTATCTCATGGCTATTTCTTTGTGTCTTTTATTCTTCAAGATTTCATACATTGGACATGACTGTAAGGAAATTCCAGGCTTCCTTGGGAACAAATATGGCCATTTTGCAAAGAGGCTTGATCTGAGTTTCAATCAGCTCAGGTAGGTGAGAAACATGCAGTCAGCTGGATGGACGTGCTGCCTCTGTCTGCTGCACGTCTCTGTCTTGTTACTCGGCGACATGCATCTTTACATCAGATGCACCTGAATGTGTGCCCTCTGTCTGTAGGTGGTCAGAGTGTCATTAGTATATCAAAGACTCGAAAGGGTGTTGAAGCTGGGCTAGCGCTTCACTAAGGCAGGATACAGGGTGAGATCAATAGTTGTGACATGCTAAGTCGGGGGCAAATAGAAGATTCTTTTTTTCAGGGCGTGAAGGAGCACCTCATGGTAGCTGCTTCAGAGGAGGCTGCCATTTCAGCAGCAGGACTAGCCAGATCAACTAGAGTTGATCTGGCAGGTAAATAAAAGGGAGTTATTGTTATAAGAGGCTTTTGTTTCTGATCCCTTCTCCCCGAATCTGCCTCAATAGAGGCAATTTTTTTTGTAATTGTCCTGATTTAGTTGTCTGTGTTGTGATATGGAGTCTTTACTTAAACTGTTAAATATGCAGGCATATATATATGGGAAGCATTTGAACTGAACTTTGAGCAAGTGAGAATGGTTGTAATGAGAGTGGAACCTCCTAAAATAAACTTTCTTACAGGCACAAGTGTCTCAAGAGTCTCATTAACCTGCCAGGACAACCTCTTGTCTCTAGGAACTACGACATTATCGATGTATTAACCGATCCACTGATTTAGTTTTCTGCTTTGTCATCAAGGATATAGGACTCTATATCATGTATGACAACAAATATTACTGGCAGTTTCTATGAACCTTCATTGTGTCCTCATTTGCCCCTCTTATGCAAACTTATTTATGGACATGGGGAGAATAGAATTTTTTGTGTGTGTGGGTTTAATGGAATTCCTACTATATTGCTCTCATATTTAGTCTATATATGAGGGTGTGGTTACCCCATATGTATGTTTTTTATTTACAATATCTTAAATAAATACTCCATCAGCACATTTTTTTTTCCCTCTGAATAGTGTAAATAGTAAATTTTGGTGTTATCAGATGGTTTAGAGTCTGATTCAGAAAACTTTATTCGGCCGGGAGGAAATTACTTAAAATTCTAAAGACAAATTCATCACATTGAAGCAAATAGGACAAAGACTAAAACCAAGACAGTTATAACATAGTGAATAAAAGCACACAAGTGGCTGTCATTGTTACACCTTTAAATAATTAACAAGATCTTAATCTATTGTTTATCAAACTGGACAGTTGAACAGTAGGTCTCTTGTTGTTACCTGAGACGAAGAGGAAGCCTGTTATGTCTTAATGAAATTTGACTGAAACAGCTGTTCTGCGTGTTGGTTTTGGGGAGATCAAGGCTGGCATTATGTTTCTCACTCTTTGAGCTACAGTAAGGACTTGATGTTTGGAGTAAAATATTTATAAGTTAGATATTACTAATTCATTCTTAATTTTCAGTTTGCCTAATCTCAGATGTCAGATACGGGCTGATAAACTGTAGAAATAATGAAGTGTAACATGGACCATTTGGGGCTCGTATCAGTGGACTATTGATGGATGGTTTGCTAGTTGGCCGAGTGATCTGTTACATAGAGCTTCATCACTGCTGTTAAATGGTTCCTTCTGAAAACCTGGATGATAAAACGTCAGACATATCTAGAGATAGTTTTCTGTTTTATACAAATTCTTCATACTGTAAAAATGTACACCATTGACTGACTTTTTGTAACCTAACATATGTTGTAGAGATGTGTTAAACCGATATGCACAAGTGATTTTTCACCCAATCTAAGATATATAAACACTATATTTCTGCCAGGAGCTATGAAGTATGAGTTAATAACCTGCTAATATGGTCGTGCGAGGTGTTAGATCGCACAAACTCACACTTCTGCCGTGTTTATCCACCGTTCTCCTATAAACTTCCTCTCTGTTGCAGATGGCTTCTATAGGTGCTCACATGACAAGATTGGGAGGTCATGAGTGGGTAAAACTGTGAAATTCAATAAACGGCTGAACATGTGATAATGTTCTTGCTAAGTAAAGCATAGCAATCCCCCTAGTAGTTTTGATCCCTGAAAGAATGCACTGAATAAACGGAGCAAATAAGCAATTAAATTAAATCAAGTATTATGTCAGTGGTATCAAATCTGTATATTTTTCAGCCACAACATTCAGGGATGTAGAAGTTTTGTTAGACATCATTTTACATTACATGTCATAGAAACATTAGTGTATTGAAACTATGACCTTGTTTCAGTGTCGACTCAAGCAGCCCAGGTGTAATCAGATGCATGCTAGCGATGCTCCGTGGACTGCCTTCAGCATCACACACTTCTTCACAGCGTTTGACTCAAATTGAGAAGGAGACATTGCCAGAGATTGTTGTAGCTAATATGCTTATTTCTGTCAGTTCAGGTGACAGCACTCATCCAGCAACCTGACAATGAGTCACAATGAGAAGCAAGGCAGTGGCATCACCTTTAACTGAGTCCTGTTAGTTTTCTGCATGTGATGTCCACGTGTGTATGTTTTTGTGTAAGCCTGTGGATGTTTTCTTGCATGCAGTGTTTGCGCATCTGTCTCCGTGAGCGGCTGTGCAGGTAATAGGAGAATGAAATTATGGTAGCAGGCTGTCACACCCACACCTCTCCCTCTACGTGCCGCAGTGTCAGGTTGTCTCATCAATTTGTTGAGAAGTGTGGCTTATTGTGGAATTTCTGTCTCGGGATGGGCTCGGATAGTATTGTGTAGTCCACTTTGTTGCAGGTCAGGTGTGCACAGTGCAGCATGTTGGCATGTGCTGTGTTGACATGTTTCTCTTCTGTGACTGAGGTGCACTTTTGTTGTCTGCATCTGTTACATACTATGCTATCGCTCTGGACACATGAGGTTGGAGGATGACACGTTTGTGAGTCACAGCAAGAATTCTAATATTGTTAGAACAGTGATGCCTTTCTTCAGAGATCTGATATGGCATCCTGATAAACCAATCACATTTGTGCACTGGCTGTTAAAGTCAGATATTTTGTTGGCATTTTTAGCTTCTATTTGACAGTAGAGAAGCAGACAGGAAACTTTGTGGGAAAGAGAGGACATCAAGTGCAACAAAGGTCCCCAGCCCCAATTTATCTGGGGTTGTCGCGGTCACCTGGCATGCATACCATGGCTGCCGGCTCACTGCAAAGTTAGATTTATCTTAACTGGTTAGCTGGGACCCTGACTTACCCTCACAGCACATGTGATACTGATTACACAGTGATCTGATCTAATGTATGTAAATAAAAAACTGCATAATAAAATACAGAAAACCATTTAGGACATTTGTTAAAACGTCTGAACCGACTCTGCTTCTGTAGACTTGGCCTACAAGGGGACTCGTCATGATGCACAGCTCTCCTCTACTCTCACACCTCACTCATGTTACACCATTACATTGTCTTCTTTCTCCTGTAGTTGTGCTTCATCCTCTATCCTTCTCTCTGTATTATTCTGCAGGGGTGTGTGCGGTCCCTGGCCCTACCAACCTGCCCGGTGTTCTATCTGCTTCTTGTTCTTGTTCTTTATTTGCCTCTCCTCTTCCCACACTCATCCCAACCGGTTGAGATTTTCTTTTCATCATCATCATCAGTTTTCTGCATGATTATACATAAAGATATACATTATGTTCGGTTACGTCTTAAACCTTTGACATGACCTTTGTAGTGATTTATATAAATACACTGAAATGAACTGAGTATTCACAGGGAACCCTAATTCTCATCATCTCGACTCAATTAAACTCGACACTGTAGTAAGCAATATTTTATTTCATAGTGACTTTGGTGGAGCAGAGAGCCTATAAAACAAACACTTTTTAAATACTTAGGGTCTGTGGTCATATCCAATAATACGCTCTATACGATCTGGTGAAGAAAAATACACCAATTTCAGACGTTATACCTTTGAATTGAAATTCAGCCATTAAAGGGTCCATATTGGACTTTTGCATTACAGATGAACCTCAGCTACCTGTGCATGTGTCTGAAGGGGTATGTGCTCACCCAGGCCATGTTGGTGATGGCAGGCGTTTTGCATTTTAATGACAAATCAAGTATGCTAACTCGCATTTTTAAAACGAAAGTGCTCTAAATGTCGCCCGGCTGTCAGAATGACATGTAAGTAGTCTGATGAAAAGAGAACAAAGAAGACAAAGTAGGGAGGCTCGGTACACTAAGAAATGAAATAAAACCTTGTCTGCCCTGTCAGCTGTGTCGTTTTATATTCATATCTAAAGAACATTATAGTATTACTCCACCGCTCATGCCTCACTCATCTGTCTCTCTTAATTCATCACAGGCACCGCTCTGTCTTTCAAGTTGCTGTATGTCAACACAGGAAGAGGCCTGCTAATTGACAAATGAGTGTCACAGACATCAATTGCTCCTTTTCTATGCGAGCTAGGTAGACTATGGTTGTTTCATGGCCAAGGGAGGAGGCGGAGGAGGAGGAGGAGGAAGAAAAGGCCTGTTATTGGCAGAAGCCCAGCGAGAGGCTTTAGACTGGTCCTAGAATAAGAAGTGACAACGGGAAGAGACCCTGTCATTGTCTTGGCTAAGTGTTCAATCTACAGAGATGCAGGTATGCAGATAAAGTGTCAGTTAGGAGGAGAGGATATGAAACATTGGGAGTATGAAGTCTTCAAATCACTTAACTGGTAGTGCAGATTGTGTGTGTGTGTGTGTCTGGTAATAGTGGTGGCGTACTCTGTTCTGCTGAGGAAATATATTCCATATCCGATCTATCAGGCCTGTTTAAGGTGATATTCGCAGATAACCTGATCTGTGCCTCATAAATTAAGGACGATGCGGAGTTGTCCCAGTCCTGGGAGATTTAAACCAGAGAGGTTTTGAGGGACAAGGTCTAGAAGGAAATAACTCATTTATGTCTTCTATCATTGTATAGTATTGAAAAATAAACCATCTTAATTTTAAGCTGGATGATTTTTAAATGATTTACTACTCTAGGGAAGTTGATGGAATGACACAGTGCCTCATATTCTTCCCCAATATCTCCAATTTAGAGTTATATCAAAATCTACACACCTGCATGCTGTCGCAGATCTGCAAATGAGAGGAGACTAAAAACTCCTTCTTCATGGGGTCTCCCATCTCAATCCAGTCTATTGTCTTTCGTTGTCTCCCGGATGGTGGAATGACTTGCTCCATTCCTCTAGCTGAGACTATCGCCACCTTTAAAGAAATATTTAAAAACTAACTTGTTTAAAAAGTATTTCAAATGAGTCTCTCTCTCTCACACACACACACATTAACAGAAGGTTAGGTAACATCCTATTGCAGTAAGATCACCATCTCCCAGTGTAACAAAAAATAAATGCATCTTTTTCCTATCTTGGTAAAATGATAACCTGTATGTGATTTATATGATTGAAAGCTCTCCCACATGTTGCTCCACAACAAACCACAATAATGTGTCCTTCAATATATTTTGTGTACATGACCCATTGTTTTGAGGTTGTGTCTTCTGTGTCCAACTGTGTATTTTTGCTTTATATTTGCCTTTAGCGTAGATGATTCTTAGAGATCAACTGCATATTTTATCCTCCTATCTTCACCAGTGGGTCTTATTCAATGTGGCACATGTACTCCTAAGGCGAAGTTTGTGAAATCTTTGATTTTGTTTTATACATCGAGCCACTTTTGGACTAAGAATAAACTAGATAGAATGAAGTAGATTTCTAGCTGTGAAATGATCTTTTTTGTGTATTCCTGGCTGCATGTCTGACATTCCCACCACAAATTGAGTCACTAATTCAAAGAATCCAAAAAATATTATTAGTCATAATCACTGTTGGTCTTGACCTTTTGATTTACAACTTGGACTCAGTTTATGCTTGATCTCGCTCATCACTTGTGTTTTGACAAAGGTTAATACATTACGCCACATTTAAGCGGATTAATCTCCATGTTCATGTCTTAAACCCTGCTGATTTTTTTCTGTTGTGAGAACATTTTCTTACTACTTCTTCCAGCCTTGTTTAAGGAAGTTGTGAGTTACCACGGCAACAAACTCGTCAGTGACACAATTCGGCAGACCATAATTTCGCCCACAGCATTGCAGAAGTATACATGTATTCAACAGTTAGTTGTGTCAGTTCTCTCAAAGAGGTCATTGTTAAGTGTCAGGCAACCAGGAACAAAACACTTTGTAGATAAATGTTTAGCATTCACTTACCAAAATCTGTTCAGATGACCCTAATTATCACTCTTGGTACTCACTAAAAGTATTCACCACAATATAGATTCAAAAACTATATTGTGGTAATAGTGGTAATATTACCCAGGGGGTAACTAAAATGCATGCAAATGTTGCATTTGTTCACGAATACACATTTGGTACTCTGTGTATTTACATTTACAACATAGTTGTGCGGGTCAGAGTCACTCAAACTACAGTACCCATCGTCGTATGACTGACTGCAACAGTGAGGCTTATTAATGTGTTAATAACTTTACGTTTATGTTGATGAAAATAAATAGTTCCGTTTACTTGAAATACGTCTGTGTCACATTGTTTATGTTCATCTTAACTTATTGCAGCTCCCTCTCCTCAGCATGCTGGACATTCTTTTAAATCTTTCGCCCAAACAGACCGAATAGTTTAACAAATATATGGTCTCCTTTAAACACAGACCTGCTCTGTGGTCTGTAAATCTGAACTTGCTTAATGTTGCCACGGCAGCCCGACTGCTATGTACGAGCATCTCACAACAGAAGGTCTTGGAGCTCTCATACCTCAAAATGACGATACAACGACTTAAGTCTCTATTACAGGGTGTTTTTTTCCGGTTGTTGCTTGGTAGAGAGTAGATTTGGATCTAGATTTTATTTTTGTGCATGGTGGTCTTTTAAAACCAAAGTCTTCATCCCAGTTAACATTGTGCTGTACATCAGAGGAACCTTTTAGAAGGTATATCATCTATGTGATACCTTTCTTGTGTTGACCTGCTGGGAGACAGCAGATCAGCTATCATATCTGCTTTCAGCTGCACAGTTGCTATGCAGTAAGTAAAACATACAATACATAAATCTTTGTCTCTCTGTTAAAACAACAGTCCACCGAACCATGTGTTAATCACTGTCAGGAGCTGCAGTCAAACTTCTAGAGCGTTCTCCAACCTCCTCCTCTTCAATTGAAGGCCATCTCGTGGAAGAGGATTCTGGATGGAATGAAACATCTTTATGTTCCTTTTGTTCACATTATATATACTGGGCAGTGATGCCATTCCTTTTATGACTGCGTCACATTTTTTATTGTATATCCCAAGACGGATGGCGTGCCACTGACATAGAGATTTACAGGCCTTCAGCTTGCAGTGGCTGAGCTTTAGAAGGGCCTGCTGACATCTAGCCAACACTTTAGAGAAGGAGAATAAAAGCCGACATTTTATTGGCTCAGAGAGAGGGAGCGTGAGAGAAAGAAAGAGAGGGACACGTAGAGTTGGAAGTAGGAAGCGAAAAAGATTCCGTTTCTCTACTTTATATTTTTCTCCGCTGCCAGCTGTCATGGGGACATTGCTAAAAAGAGGGGATTTATTGGGTATTATTTAGAAACGTGTCAGTGGTAATGACTATAGCTATGATTTCAATTATCACCTACTAAATGTAGCTAAATTCACTGCCTTTCTGGCCATAATGAGCCTCCCTGACATCATTTTTCAAAAATTCGATACTATGCTATTTTAATATTTTATGTTGACCACCGATTTAATTTTCCTCCCTGGTGCTTGGCATGTGGCATGGTCCCACTCCCTCATGTGCAGTTGGATAGTCGGAGCTATTGAGTTCAAAGCTGTCTCAGGGATATATTTTTTTCCATTGACAGAAATCCAATTAGTTTTAGTACACAGCCTGGTTGAATAAAAAGGCTCTTAAAATCTACAATATGTTTCCTTAGTGCTTTAGCAGAGTGCAAAGCCAGTGATGGATCTTTATGATTTGACCTGATGGGACCCAAGTGGACATACTCCTTTTTGTATTTTGGCAAGTGAAAAACAAACTAAACATATGTCTTACTCATTTTGACGGGCATGACTGAGTCCTTTGATATGGCGTAAACATCTACTGTACAACACATGCACTTGCTAAGATCTTGAATCTTGTACATATTTAAACACTTACTAAATACTTTACAACTACTACACAAATTCTGCCGAAACACCATGTAAATATTAGAGAGGGAAAAAGTCAGATGTATAATTAATTAGTGACGTGTTTAGTAAGTAGGCGATTTGGGCAGAGTTAATATGTACTCAAGTTTTGACACGAGGGTGTGCATTTTTTAGCAAATATTAAAACGAAGATGATTAATACTGGTATTTGACTGTCAATAACAAGCTTTCTGCTTGAAGTTGATGATGCGAGTGAATTTCAATGTTGTAAAACTGATTTCTTTTTCATAAAAAACATTTGCTGCAGTGGTTTTCCCAAAAGAAAAACACATACAAAGTAATTTAGGATACCTGACCTCTCTAAATGAGCACTTACTCTTAAAACAAAAGAGAAAAAAGGCAGAAGACGACACCAACTGTATGTCTGAGACGCAACCTGTGTCTCTTTAAGCCCATAACTCAAGTAATGTTTACATTCACCCCATTATACTTGGTGATCTCTCAGATTGATGATGTAAGCAACTGGAAGGCATGGAACATATTAGAGGAGAACACAAAGAGGGGTAACCGTACTTCCACTTCTTTGGCTTAGTCCCAAATGGAAAAAATGAAGGGAAAAAGGGGTTTGGAGCCTGTTTTGGAAGAGGAACAAAGAAGCTTCCTTTGGTATGGGCTAGGCAGTTTCAGTCGCTTCATGGCTTTCAATCTCCCACAGTCTATCCTAGAGGGCCAAAGGGGTGAAAAGTAAAGACAGATACATGTGTGTATCCATGCCAAGATTTAAGAGCGTGTTTGCAGTTTTTGAGTTTTACAGAATTATTTTTTTTAACAGGGGCTCCATGATAAATGTTCAGAAGACTAATAAATCCTATGACCATAAAATGTTGGAAGCTGTTATTATCCGTCAGAGATGGTATCTTTTTTAAAGCCCCATGATCGCTAAAATAAGTTGCTGTTATATCTTAGGGAGGACTAATATGATAATCTGTTAACCTCCTATGATTTGAGTCAGATTTAATCGTGGTTTGCCAGTCTTGAAGTGATAAACTATAGTTCATGAAGGCCATCTTATGTGCTTGCTCTGCAATTTCAGGCCACTAAAAGCCTTCATGGGTGAGTCCTCCTCTTTTTTTTTTGGGGTCCTGTTTTGCTTGCATGCTTAAACCATCCCTGGCGCTGGACAGCTGTGCCACATTCCCAGCGCAGCTGTATCTCATTTCCTGTTTCCATTTTAAATAAACCTACTCACATCTTTCACAGCTTTTACTTGTAAAATCCACTGACTGTCCTTCCACGCCGCCATCCCAAGTACCTGACATTAGACTTGACGTCAGACAGGAAGATTTGGGGTAGATAACGGCCCTTGCGCTCTCACCCGGCTGTGCTCTCGTTCTACCCTTTCTTCTATTAGTCTATAGACTGTATTTACTTGTTCTCCATGCTTAACAAATGGAACAAGTTTAAACTGTAGTTGGGAATGTGTTCAGAAATTAAGGGCAAGCTATGTTTTGTAAGACTACATCTGACATCCATCAGCATGGAAATATGTTTTAATGGTCAGGCAGGCTGCAAGACATCAGTAAGCTGTTGCCTCACTTTTCCACCTAGGGATATATCGAGATAAGAAACAGCGATGGCATGTTTCATGTCCAAGCTGCTGACATGTCTGCTGGAAAACTACTAGGAACAATTCTTTCATTTTGGGACCAGCAGTACAATATTCTTATTCTGTTTTCCCCCTTAAAACAGTGTCTATCTATTAGGATAAATGCACTGACGCTATCACAGTTGTTCCACTGCGAGCTGCCGATTGCACCATTAGCTGACAGTATGATTATGTGAACAACAGACCAAACAGTCTTCTGATCGTCTGTCCAGACGTTTGGTGATGTTTAAGAGTTTATCCCCAGTGGTAATGGTGAGATAGCTTTTGTACCGGGGGCACTGTAGAGTTTCTTTATTTTCTCCCACTGTCTGGATCTCAAGGCCCCTGGGTCCTCCAAAGCTCAGAACATGTCTGTACTCAGATGTTTCCAAACACCAAACAGCAGAGGAAGAGGAGGAGGAGGAGGAGGAAAAAGAAGGGATAAAGGAGAGACAAAGGGAAATGGGAGGAGGGTAAGGAATCCTCATAGGGACAAAGTGTACATGTACACGCAGGCCAGGCAGAGAGGCCCAACTGGGTCTGAAGACTTGTGATCTGAGGGCCGTTCGTTTGTCAGTCAGATCAAAGTCTTTTGAATAGAAGGCAAAATCCCTTTAGCTTCCCTGACTATGGCAACCCTTGTTGGTAGCTAGGTATACGAGAGATGGTGATCATGGAGGGTTGCCTTAAAATGCTGCAACTTGTGGTAGTTTTTTGTTAAAGTACACCTGAAGTCTGTCCTATTAATTCATATAGCTATATATAGTGCCAATAAATTCACAATAAATGTATGTAGAAAACCACTGTAAGGGTCTGAGTTGCTTTTAGGCACAAACTGTTCATTTGGAACGCACAGAGCAAATGTTTTCATATTTTCATTTCTTTTGGTTTGAGGAAATGCCTGCGTGAGCATCGTGTCTACACTGCATTAGCTTGTACAGGTGTACCTTTTGTTGTCATTTTACAATGGTGTGGCTATAAGACTTTGTCTTTGTCAGCTAAACGATCTCCTGTCACACGTAAAGTGCTGTATAACTTCATCTGTAGCTAAGTAGGTCATTAAATGAAACCACGTCGATGTATAGCATCAACCTTTTTAAATGTTTAGTGGTGGGTATCTGGGACAATGGCAAGGCAGTGGCTTGAGTATAAATAATAGGAACCAACTTTGTTATATAGTGTGTGTGTGTGCGCATTCAGAGCCGTTCCATGGAATGGTAGACAGTCCGTCACTCATACTCACACCGTCATGCTGCGAATGTGTAGTGAGTGTATCCTTCCATGGGCCTGGCTGTTTAAATTAATTATTAGTTTTATAGCGAACCCTGAGGCCTTGCAGAGGCAGCTAATCCCTGCAGAGGGCTAATCCGACCCCACGTTACACAAAATCAATGCCGGTCTTTGGTGTTGGCATGCCATCAGGGCACGGGGACACATGTCAGACAGGCCTCCTGATTTTTTCATGAGGTGTGTTTTTGAAGTGGTAGAGCTAGTGGAGGATGCTCGAGGTACCCAGAATTTAAAAGAATATCCGGAAGCGAAAAAAAGGCTTGTATGACCAAATTTCTCATGGGTTGATGGTGCTGCAAGTGTGTGTGGTTTTTGTGTATTATTTAAGCTGCAAATAGAGATGAGATCACAAAGACGCCTTATACAACCCACATGCGAACTGTACAAATGTATGAGAAAGGTTTCCTTGCAGATATCTTTTTATTATTAATAGTCCTGATCAAAGTAATACTTATATGCATTTCTTCCCATAAAAGCAGTGCGTCTTTGTCTCAGTGATGATTCTCTGTTGATAATATTTAGAGTTTTATGACTGTCAACATACGTCTGGAAGTCCAACAATGATGGATGTGTGTATGGTTGATGGGTCCTGCACTCATTAAAGAATTTTAGTGATATTTTTTACAGTGCCTGCTGATCAAGTACTTTAAGTTATGTCATGCCTGCTCACTCCTCTGGTTTAGTGGCTGAGTATCAAGCGATGGAGTTTTGCCTGTTAATTTGATGAAAGCAGGAGATTGGGACAGTTGTTTTGAAAATGTCAATGTGTGTCTTTTTAGTAATACATCTTTTTTTTAATGACTCAAGATGGGAAGATCCTATTTTGTCTCCCCAGTGATACAATCTGTGTTTTGAGATCAGTTTAATCTTGTCAGATTTGATACACTGTCGAAAATGAAACCACCATCAATTTTCTTTTACTTTGTCAGGTTTTAATACGATTCAGGGAAAATATGAATATTTCTCATTCCTCAGTCTCATTTCATATTTTCAACTGTCTGTCAGTAATTGGGAGAGGGAGAGGGAGATGATCTGACCCAGTCCCCTACTTTTTTTGCACCTCTCATTCTGCCTATTAATTTTGGATAACCAGCTTTCTCTCTCTCTCATGGTGACTGGCAGCTGAAGATAATAGCTTCCGTAATGTGTGGAGTTCCATTTCAAGCTCTTCTGTGTTTCTCTTTATGAAAGAACAAAAATATATCGGGCCCTGTCAGCCTATTCATTTCCCCTATTGGGAGATTAACGAGAGAAACAGTGCTCTCTTAAGCCTTTTGTGACAAGCTTTAAAGTCCCTGTACAGGAAGACCTGTGTCTGTTCATCTGTAGAGTTCACACAGGCTGGTGTTACACCATGGCAGACAATTATCGAGGCTAGCACATGATCAAAACTATATGCTACATTTATCTCAACATTTGCTGCCTGTTTAGTTTAACGCTGATTGAGTGATCAGGTAGCAACACTTTCAGGCTGTTAAAAGGGCACGTTTATGGACCTGAATAGTAAATGTGTGATGATGAGTTTGACTACATGAAGTGAAACTTTTGTGGATTGATGGTGGCTCTGGTGGGGGATGCTACTATTGAGGAAATGACATGGACAGAAAAAAATTGTGCCCAGTCATAAGACCTGTGGGTTTTACTGTTATGTTTTCTTATATCGAATACAAGGAGACATTCAGTCTGAAAACACATATTACTCTGACATTGAGTATACTTTAAATCTATTTAACTACTTATCATTCAGCTAATTTATACACTAACGATTTATTAACTAATTAGGTAATGTAAATTATGCCATTTGCATTGGTTATTGGTCATATCTATCCTGTACACATCTATCTTATGTAATGATTAACCTAAGGGCAATCGAGTAGAGCTCTGAAAAAGGCGACATGTATTATATGTCCTGAGAATGGAAATTGAATGAAGATGAATAATTCAACCTCAGCAGGACTTCCATATACTGCATGTATAATAAAGCACTATGGCTATCATTTTATTACATATAAAACCTTGAAATGGTACAAAGTTGGGCGTTTTGCAGCTGTTCCTCTTGTGATACAGTACAATGCACTCCTTTAACATAAAATAAAAACTAATACAATAGTAAGTGTGTTTTTATCATATGACTGGAACTGCCAACAATTAATTATCCTGCCATTTAAGACCTCCTTAACAGTAAGGTTGACTGTATTCGCAATCTCTGCCTGGTATCTAATGTCATAAATAAGGTTTTCCCCCAACATTTTGGAGGCTATTTTTTAATCTACGTTGAGGTTTCTGAATTTGCACAATTGTATTGTCGCCTGAAACTTGATGCATTGAATCTACACAGTCTATGCTGTAAGCTATGTATGTTCCATTTGCTGCCGTGTCCGCTGGTTGGTGGGGGGATTTCTATAAGACGTCTTTGAGCTTCTTTGCCACTAGAAAGAGTTAATATTATACGTTTAACAGCAGTTACTGTTGAAGTCTGTGAAAATGCGTTTAGTTCAGTCTGTTGTCCTGTCTTTCTCACTACAGCTGTAGTCTGGAAAAAACAAGGTAATGCTAACAACATGTGGGGTGGTGCAGAATAGGCAAGTAAAGGCCTCGTAAAGGCTGGTATGCACTGTAGGTAACATTTTGAAATGAAACTTCTCTAACTCGGTTAAGAAGCTCAGAGACATCTAGATCTGTACAGAACGACTTCAGGCTGAGTGGGTTTCAGTTGTTTCGCCTTATATAACACTTATATGTATTTATATGTCATTAAGATGTGCTGGTGAAGTACGGTGTAGCTGCAGCTTTATTATTTAGGCAAGTGATGGCTAATAACCTGCAGTTAGTGCTTTTCCTATAACGTGACTTGGCTAAGTACTATTCCAAGGTGTAGTATTTGACCATTGATATTTTGGATTGGTTTCAGCATCCACACAACCCACAACTTTCATAACCTGTTATTTAGTCATTCATCTTCCTTGTTTATTCTTATGAGACATGTTGGAATTCTGCAAGACGCTACACGAACCATGTCCTTCTCTCTTGTAGACATTTGTTACATTTCATCTAAAGTACAAGGCTGCAACAGCAGGATACATTTTCCATGCACGCCACCTTTCCTTATAAGAACTTTACTGAATGTTATTGGCTTGTGCTTACCACTGTGAACTTTTTCATGTGATATAAAGACAAAAAATCACATACTTGCATCTGTAAACATTCATGCTTTATGGCTTAAAGAAAGTTAGGAGGAAGTAAAAGAAGAATTTTTCGGGGGATAAAAGCTCGCTATACACAGGCGGTGCAGTGCTGTTTGCTTTACATGGCTTTGATTAAAGGTTTGGGAAGAGAAGAGACATTTCTTTTGCTTTATGGGTCTCTTTGCCAGCTTGGCAGCAGCACTAGCATTTAAATGCCCATTAACAACCTTTTAACTGTCAGGATCTTTTGAAATATGGATATTTGCTTTCCTCACTGCTTCAGAGCTACCAAAATTACTTTTAATAGCACAAGTGTTGGTATTAATATGTTCCTTCATGATCAGTAGGCTACCTCAAAGGAGTTTAGTGCAGAGGAGTTTGCCAATGATGTCTGATTAAGAGTGCAAGGAGAGATTAATAGATGTTTCTTCTCTTCATTTGTTATCACTCTTTTACTGCTTTGACTGACTACAGCATGTGATAAATAGAGGAAGGCCTCTGCATTTCCTGAGTGTGACACTATCTCTCTGCTCGTCAGCCCAGCTCAGTGTTGATGCAATGTCTCCTCTGACAGCACATCCAAAGTCAGCTGCCTAGTCCTGTGCAATTTCAGCTGCAGAGGGGAAGGTGTTTGGGATCTGCATTTTAATCCTGGCCTGCTTAATGTTTGCCCCCTGACAATCTGGGCCAGACATCATTTTAATGGTATGTACAGTGATAAAGCCAATAAAATGTCAGGATGATTGATAATCTGAGCATTATAGCAATATGACTTTCCAGTTCTCCTCTGCGCTCCAATGATGGTTCTCAAATTGAATTCTTTATGTGTGTGTGTACGTATGCATGCACATTCACATGGCACACGTGTGCATCTTCACTAAACCTTAGGTGAGAGGAAAACACAAGAAATCTTATTAGTTTCTAGTGAATCAGTTTTTAGTGTTTATGCAATACATTATTTTCAAAATAACAAACCATTTGGGCTGAATATATTATCTCCAAATTCTTAGCCTACTTACTGTATTTGTCTGGGAAATATGGATTGGAGTGGGAGCAATTATTAGGAAGATTACCATATTTCTTCAGTTAAATAAATGCTATGAAACTCGCTTTCCTCTACGTGTCAGAAGCTGTGAATGTATGAACCAGGCCAGCTGGCTTATTTTAGTCTACTG
Source organism: Microctenopoma steveboyesi (assembly GCA_032359275.1). Taxonomy (NCBI): domain Eukaryota; kingdom Metazoa; phylum Chordata; class Actinopteri; order Anabantiformes; family Anabantidae; genus Microctenopoma; species Microctenopoma steveboyesi. The sequence goes on along the minus strand of JAUMHF010000007.1, from coordinate 10,914,478 downwards.
GGGAAGGAAAGGAGGTGGGTGGATGGGGGGGGGGGGGTGCCATTCATATCTCTTGACTTATGAATTTGTCTAAACACAGGTGGACATTGATGCACCACAGATGCTGGTGAAGCAATAATGTTACCGTTGCATTTTGTCATTAAGCCTTAGATGTAAAAAAAATTACAATTATCTGTCATTGTGGAATTAGTTAGTTTTCTTATAACAAATATATTCCATTTGTGCCAATTTCATCCATTTAAACAATGATTTATTTAGCGCTATTTTGTAAAGGTTCTAAATGTTCTTCTCAACCCCTTGTGGATGAGATCAAATAGGCCTGGTTTATTGATTTATTGCTCGCTATTTGCAAACCAATAGCAGTTGCTGTGAGATTGACAACATGTGTAGGACTGCTCTGCAGTCAGTGTCTCTATGCACCTAAGAAAAAGCTCCTTTTATCTTTGGTAAAGTCAGAGCAGTCCTGCCTTTGACTGGCAGTCATAGAAAGCTCTTTGTTTTATGTAAATGGTGATTGATGACATGTCTGGCACAGCCTGCAGTTTTTGACAAAAAGTATTGATGGCTGCTCTCAGTAAAGTGTTAGTCCAGGTGACAGTGCAATCCATTTTAAGATGAATGAGAGCGAGGGAGAGAGTGACTCAGAGAGCGAGGGACTCGAATAGGAAAGTCATCAGCACTTTCAAGAACGAGTTGCCCATTTGTAACTCTAGTTCTATGATCGCAGAGATCACTGGGACATACCGACACTGCCGTTGTGCTGAAGTGCAATTGGGTCGTATGAAAATTTTACCACCAATACTGATTGTTACAGTGGTATATGCTAACGGAGACAATTGAGTGACCGATGTGTATTATCATTTCCTGCTGTCTGATTTCCTCAATCATCTCCTGCAGACACAGTCTAGTAGTGGGGACTGTAGTGAGCCATGTATTTATCACTACACAGAGGCTGTCCTTATTCAGTGTACACCTGCCATAGAAGATTTTCATAAAGACGGCTTTTTGGAGATGAAACGGAGATATAGTAACTAGGAAGTAGTAAAGACAACTTGAATACAACAATATAAATTACCGTATGTGCCTGGTTTATATTTACCAAGGAATTGAATGACATGTGAGGCCAGAACAAGTTGATTTGTTAAACTGAACCGACTGATTTTATTTTTACATGTATAACGTGACTACCATATTCTGCATGTTTGATGCATCTCCTCTTACAAGCAGCTGCATGGTTCTGGCTATCGTAGCGATCTGACTAAAATGACTCTACACACTGATTCTTGCTCTGGGTTTGTGTTTTGTTAAACACTGTCTGTTACAAAAGGTGACTTGACTGTTGCATAAACAGTGTGCACATTGTTATGCGGGCTGCACTCCTGCCTGGTCTAATGTTGGCTAATAATTAAGTCTATCTGCACATGATATGTGAAACAAAAACAGGGACAAGTACATGAGTGAGCAGAAATTGCGTTTGTTTGCGCTGGAAGAGATTTCATTGTTGAACTGCATTTTTGTTTTTTGTTTTTGAAAAACCTGCCTGAATTCTGTCTCTGGCTAAACTTCTGGAGACACTAGTTAAAGTGGAATGTCCATGCTCTACTTAGCTGATTCATCTTTTGGTAAGTGTATGTATATTTCTGTTTGCAAAATGAATTATGCTCCTCTTATTTGTCTTCCTGTAATTTGCAGGGAATTAAAAAAATAATAATCTTGTTGCCAGTCTTGGTGTTGGACGACAACAGTCCCAGAAGAACAAGAATGAAGCCAAATAACGCCAAGACAAAACACATGGGCAATATTAAGTACCTGCATGATTTGATAGTGCAGTGTTTAGCACAAAGATTATCAATATCAATTTTCTACTAATTGTAAGCGGCAATAAAAAAAAAAACATCAAAAATATACCCGTCTGTCAGTTAAAGCTCATGCATGTGTAGTGTTCAAAGGACAGGCCAGCCAGAAACTGTGGAAAGCAAACATGTATGATAAACACAATACGTCTGCATATGTGAGGAAAATCTATAACAAAAACGACTCCAAACTGGACGTGGTGCTGACGTGTGTCTGACAGAACCAGATTTAACAGATGCTTCAAGGGGACCTTAACCCATGAAATCACGCTGTCCTGCATCCAGAGCCCCACCCTCTAACTGCTGTATAAATAGATTCTCGTGACAGGGTAATTCATCTCTGGCCATGAAAACATCAGCTTTAAAAGACAGCTCGCTGAGACCCTGCGCTTGTTAGAGGCCAGATCAGCAGCCCAGATGCCTGGGATGTAAACTCATGAAGAGAAGATTAATTTATCTGTCATCCCTGACTTTGACAGTTGTTGTAAATTTGAGTCTGGCCTCTGCACACGGAAGGGAGGTGATGGGTGCAGGGGGTGGGGGTGGGGGCAAGTAAAGATATGGAGAGGAGTGTGAGGAGGGAGGACGGCAATAACAAGGGAGGGGTAAGGTAGGGGTGAGCGTGTCAAAAATTTCAAACATATAATATTGACAGGAGAACTCACTCACTCGCTGCTGGTGTGCACCTGGACTGCATCTACAGCCCACTTCTCCAGACGATGTGTTTGGAAACCTATTGTTAGCAGAATGTTTTTCAACAATCGTAGCCCGCCAGCCAACCTCCTCCTGCCCCTTTCTTCTAACAGCACCCTTCCTCTTCACCATTTTTTTCCCTACAGCTCTTTTCAAGATGGTGGTCACATAAGGCATGCTGGAAAATGAGTCGTGCTGGTGTCAGGGAAGCCATTTGGGGTCTGATTGATGGTAGCAGGCGAACCACAGCGGCCATGTTCTCCGATCACCCTGGCGCTCTCTAAGAAACAGGAGAAGTTTTAGAATAAAAAAAAAAGTTAATGCCGCTGCCGGACATATTGCATTATATTTCTCATCGTATCTGTGTCAGTGTTTCAAAAAATAGACTTCGAATTAGGATCCATGAGTAAAAATGTTGATGCGATCATCATCACGTTTGTCACTGATAGAGTTCCACCTGGTAGTTCTCCTTAACCTAAATTTAGATTCATATTCATAATTCAGATGGCAAGATCGATGAAGATATATTGGATTTTGTTTTCATGTCAAATCTGGGAGATACGCATACGTTGAATGACTTACAGGATATAGCTCAAGTCACATAACTGCATGTTTCGCACGTCATGCAGTTTTACTGAATTGCAACCGACTGTTTTTAAAGTTTCGTGTCCAACCACTTTTTTCCGCAGTTCCTGATGCCAGTAAAGCTGGGATTTATAGAGCTACAGATGTGGATGTAGTTACAGCTTTGAGCGTAGATACAATACTGGAGCTGTCAATAAAGATCCCCCTGGAGGTTTTGGTCTACATTAGAATCATGTCTCTGCCTGGCTTAATTTGACCCTTTTGTCTTTCCATAGGACTGCCATAAATGTCACTGTATTTCCAGCAACTGTTACTAATTACTTTTTTCTGAGCATTTGAGGAGCAGTCATTTTTACACGGTCCTCCTCTTTATTTGATTCATTATGAGGCTGATCACCACAGGTTTTTTTTTTTACCACAGGAGTTTAACATTGATCTGTTAATTTTGGTCGTATGTTATCAACACCTCCTTATATGTCTGATTGAACCCAAGGGAAGTGACAAATATAGCCCATGAAAATCTTGAGCTTTTATTGTGGATTAGCATGCTAATAGGCTTTGGACTTGATTTGACAGAGCTTGCGTCCCCTGGAGAGGGACAGCCTCAAGCCAGAGAGAGGGGTTTTATGTAGGGGTAAGGAGGGGGAAAGGAAAAAGAAAAGGGAAAGCGGGTGAAAAAGGGGCGCACCGCCGGGTGGATGCGGGGGATAGGGGTGATAAAGGAGGTTCGGAGGAGCGTGGAAGATATTGCCAATTAGCATGTGGAAGGAAAAAAGGTTTTGACAAGAGAGGTAACCCAATCATGACAAATATGGTGACTTAACAGCCTCTTCTCCTCCTCCCCCTTTGTCTGTCAGACCCCTGTGGGCTTAAGAACTCTTTTCACCTAAAAGGAAATCAAAAGATAATCCCAAGTTTGATGTTTGGAGAAACTTTTGAGTCGGAAGGGAAAAGGGGTCACCGGTGTATAGGGCCAGGGCTTTAAGCTGTAAACCCTTCACAAAAGGTTCTGACAGACCGAGTTCCTCCCAATCTCCCACAATGTATCTGGAAAGTTCTGAGCACCTTCTCCATGCATGAATAAACTTACTGAAGAAAAGCGAAATAAAGCAACTCACTGGTTTAAAAGTCAGAGTTTAATTTCCTTATGAAAACAAATATCTGTAATCAATCAAATGTGGAGATGAATCCTCTCACCTGTTCCAGGTTTGTCGAAATTCCCGCGGAGGATGTGAAAAGCTTTCTGGCTTTGACTGACACTCCCCTTACATAGTGCGTCGACATCAATTGTTGAAGCTTTTGGCATCACTTTCAAAGAGGGTAATGAAATTGAGTTAAGGTTTGTGTGATTATTTTATAGGAAGACTTGATTCAGGTTCTAGAGTAAACACAGACTTGTTGTTGAGTGTAGGTTAAGACACGCAACCTGAGAAAGTGGAGTGGGGCTTATGACTTTGCTGTGCTGTACATTTCCATTGTGTCCCATGCACACAGATGAGGAAGACAATGGAGCTAATCAGCCATTTCAACAGTTGTGCACATTGCAGGGATTATTTTCTCCTTGTATGGCCTAGTTACATTTTTTTAGTGACACATTTGCAGCACATTCTCATTCGCACATTAGGATGTGCTAAAGGCGTGCGGTTTATATGGCCAGTCTTTTTACAATTTCCAACAATATAGGATACACATGTTAAAGTCATCAGTCCAGTATTAACTAAGCAAGAGAATTAAAACATGTCTTGACCATCTCTTGACCACGTTTCATTTCAAGGACAGAGCTGCAGTACATTAGCTGTCTGTGTAAAGACATAATACCTGTGCTGATGATGACAGCTGACCTTGGAGAGCTTTGATGACAGTAACCTTGCCGTCATCTCTTGAACCCTAGTTCTTCCTTTTAGGAGCACGTGTATACCTCTGCACACACACACACACACGCTGTCACACAAACGCATAAACGCAGTACGTGCCCGTATTTTATTTGCTGAAACCCACACTGTGAATGACCTTTCCTGCTTTCTTTGAAACTGGCAACTGAAGCATTTCTTTAGAGAACATTTGCTTACCATAAGAATGTAATTTTCACTGATAAGGTCCTGGAACTTGGCAGAGGCTGCACGGAGGTGGTGGTTGAAGTGGGGTGGGGGTGGGGTTTGTCTGTCGTTTTGTGCCAAAGCTTTGGTCTTGGATGATCCAGGGGCTTGCCCTGGGGGACAACTCAGGCCTGAGTGGGCCAAAGTAATGTCATTCTGTGGAGAGATGATTAATCTATTCTTGTCTGTCCTTTATTCCACGAGGAAAGAAGAATGTGCAGCAGAATGCGGTCCGATAAGTGGCTCCGTGGTGCATATGTAAATTTCATTCGTTTCACGTTAAATAAAATGCTTTTGCCAAATTGCCTCATCATTATAATTTATGGGTAATTGAAGACTGAGACAAGGGGTTTAGATGTAACATGCATGTTTGATTTAGTAAAATAATATGACGTAAACACATTTGATTAATTCATTTTCTGTATTGAGGTTTTTGAACCAATTCACATGGAAGTGTTCAACTGTGCGCAGGGTCATCTGTGTACCCTGAGAGGCTGTGTGCAGTGCTCATAAAGTACCCAGGGTGAATATCAGAGCTGAGAGTTTCACCATAAATACCCAGGTCAGTGCTGTCAGCCAGAACACTTCTCTTCGTAGCCTGTCTTCTTTTTAATCCGCTCGTTGTGGGGCGAGTGAGACAGAGGAACGGATACAGACGGAGGCAGGCGGTATAGTACAGTAACCGATTGGGAAGATCAAGAAAAGTAGTAGAAAAACCTACTCTGAAGTGTGTGGGAATCCATAATAGCGGCACTTAATGACACAAAATATCTTCCCGTGCTGTCGGAGAGGCTAGTCTTCTCCGAAGCCTCAGAGGGCCCTATGTTACAAAACAGAAGACAGTAGGGCTTTGACAGCTCCAAGTGTCTACGGCCAGGGAAATAATTGATAGCAGGCTGCCTGCATCCAAGGTCCTTTAGCAGTAATTGCAAGCAGAATCTGACTCTCTGATCTCACCAGTGGTACTGGCTATGCCAGAACAGCCTGGCTTTGACAGATTGCCTTCCTGCAGTAATAACTTAGGCATGTTCCCTGTTTTCTCACACAAGGCCATACAGCGCTGTCTCTGCCACAGAACTAGCCCAGAATCATCAGTGATTATTTTAGATGTGTATTTTTTCTTTCAGTTCTTGGCAGATTTTTCTGACAGGACACTCTTCGGGTAATGGTTTTTCTTGCAGCCAGCTGCCCGGTACATCGTTTTCCACTGCAAATTGTGTTTTAAGTAGAATGAAGTAATTGGTGTTAAAATGATCATTATGCATATGTTAACATACATTTGCAGGACAGAAAACCTTCAGTGGAGCCTGTGGAAAAACGTTCTTTTATGTATAATACCCCTGTAAAATCAGACGTTTATTAGCCTTAAAAGGAATCTAATCACTGTGACCAGTAAACTGTGCTCCAAAAATGTTTAGGCACAAAGAAATTTAAAACACCCACCGTTGCCATGGTTCTTGCCCTGAATGACAGCCTGAAGGCTTTATGGCCTTTTGAGGGATAGTGCTCTTCCCTCTTCCCTCCCCTATCTCCTTGTCTCCTCTCCCTCCTCCCCTCTCGTTCTCAGTGGCACTCGTCCATGCTCACTGTCTGCACTGTAAAGCACTCAGGGATTTATTGTCAGCTGGAGTTTCCTTGATGGGGTGTAATAATACTGTGCCTTTCTCACCCGCTAAGGTGGTAGAATCCCCTCCCTCTGCCGATGAGAGGACCCCTGCGGGCTGCCCTGTGTGCGCCTGTGTTCTGTGGCAGACTTATAAGCCTGGCAACTCCACCCCATGGCTGTCCAAACAAGGTTTCTCAACAGGCGCCCACATCAAAAAGAGCAGCGTATGGGGGCTGCAGGAAAGCGAAACTGCAGGATGTTGCCTTTAGTTATTTATTTATCTCACTTTTCACAAACAGAAGAACGGAGTTAAAAGCATGTGAACCCTTTTGGCACGGCAAGGTTCTTTGTTTTGTTAAGTGTTTTGGCAGTAAAAGAGGGATTTCTTGCTACTGCTAATTTTATCTGAGTAGTTTTGTGTTCAAAGTCGCAACAAAACATACAAGGCAGAGCTGGTGAGAGTAAATACTAAACTGAATTCTGAATGAAAATCATTAGAGGAATTGAAGTGTAAATAGACACGATCCCATGACACCCCGCAGCAGCAAATGTGATAGTGTGGTTAGTACTTCGCTGCCAGTTGATCTAATTATATTATTATATAAAGGGTTGAATCCCTGCAAAAAATCATTAGTAAAGGAGTCTGAGAATAAAATGTGGGAAAGATATCAAACACAATATGAAGCAAGTTAAAAGTCCCTCAATGCCTCAAAGCATACTCGCAGCTCAGCAGGCGAGCTGTAAAGGCAGCTGCAGGATAGTATAAATAGAAACTCCCTACTCGAACCAGCAATTAATAAAAGGCTCTTTGAGTGATCCTCTAACAGGGGAAGAAGTGAGGAGACAGTAAGTCAGGTTAGAGTGGGATAAACTGGTCCCAGCTCCCTGTCCACTGTGGGAGCTCTGTGGCAAGATGGATGGGTGCGTCGCTTCGCTTTGAGATATCTAAACATAGACGTTTGAAAGGTGGACGCAATGTGAAAATGTAAATAAACTTTATAGGAACTTGGGGTCAGGCACAGGTTGGATTTATGGTTTTGACATTCACCTCTAGGCCCATCTGTCATGTCTTTGCCCCTACCAAGCCCCACTGGTCCCAGCTCCTTCTGCTTGAGCCAAGTCCCACCCTCACCCCACACCCCCAGATCACAAGACCCTCAGCTGAACTACAGCCGACCTGCTGGATCCAAGGCCAGCTGGGCTTCACATGCCATAATAAGAACCATTCAGTGCCTTCAATGACTGTGTGACTATTCCATCATCCTTTCTTCCGGTCTTCCTGGTTCTTTTTAATAATTCTCTTTAGATATTTTGCACCTATTGTCTTCATTCTTCCCTCCTGCGCTCTGTGGAGTAATATTGTGCCAGCGTTGTTTGCTGGTCTTGTCAAATGTAGGCTGCCTTCTCTCTGGAGTGGTGTCACACAAGAGTCTGTGTTCACTTATTTACGGCACTGATGCTTGTCATGCCAATGTTCTCAAATTTTCAAGACATAACGGGGCTCTTGTCGTCAACTCTGATCTCACAGTAAAAACATCTGACTATTGCTGTTTTGGGTAAAAAGCAGTTGTTAGAAACACATTAGATTAATTTCTCCATTATATAATGTAGTGCAGTACTCGTGTCCATTTAATGGTCATGATGTCGGAGTCAAAATAGTATACCACAGTGTGCTGTTTATGAGGAATATTCCTTTACCATTGTAATAAATCTGAATAAACACTCGATGACTGGATCATAGATACAAGCTTATCAGTGATTTGATGAGTATTTAATAAAGGACACATTGTGTGTCCTGTTGATAAATGTACAACAGTTTGATGAGGAATTATTAGGATTCATATGTAGTTTTACACTTTGCACTTCACTGTGATTTAATAGAAACTAATTCTCATACGATGTACAGCAGCGAAACCAGTTGTGGCCGGCAAACAATGCTGTGCTACCTTTTTTCTATAGTTGGGTTTGTGCAATTGTCCCTGCATTAGAATATGAGAGGACACCTGCCTTAAATGACTGAGAGTCAGCTGGGAACTGCTTTGATCTGCGTGACAGTTTGACTGCCTCGGTGGGAGTGGCACTGATAATCCCTTTGCTTAACTCGTGCTTTTTGGCCCAGCTGGGGTCCTGTCCATGGATAAAGCAGTGGGCTAAGTCTTAATCAAACAGCAGGGTCGGTGGCTGCATGAAGAGAAGGGTCTTTGAGGGTTAGAGTGCGGAAGGGCACATTTAGGACAGGGATGAATACACACAAATGGAGGATTAGAGTGTTTTGCCTATTACAAATAGAGGAGGTTTAGCAAGCAGTTTGACGATATTGAAAGAGTAAGTCGGTGAGCGCGGGGAAGCAGGGAGCACACCTCAGTTCATGCAGCTACTTTCAGAGTCATTCGTGATTCTCGCCGCCAACAAACATCCACTCGGCGCTGACCATCGGATAATTGTGTCCGTCAGTGTGGGATTAATGACTCGTGCCTGTCTGCAGAACACATAGTACGTACTGTCAGGTTGCATCCAAACAGTGCAGTTCCACAGAAAACCGCGTGCTCTGCAGATTCAGTCTGGTCCCCAGTCTTTCCCCGTGGCAATCTGACTCCCATCACAACCAGTGGTAAACAAGCACAAGACGTGTCATCGGTCAGTTCTGTGATTCCTTTTTAACAGTGGGAGCTTGCCAGGCCCAGCATGGATGACTTGTAACAGTGGCCCGCATGACCTCTCCTCTCTTATCACATGATCAGTTCCTCGTTACCTCTAAAGTGAAGTCAAACACGGTTACAGTAAGAACCGTGTTTGTCTCCGCTATCTTAATGAAGTGTTTACAGAAAGCACGGGGGCTCACGCAGCTCTGATTGGCTGTGTGTCAGCAGGGCTTTTGAATTTAAAGAAGGGGTTCACATTCTCTGCAGACGAATAGTTTTCGCCGTTATTTTCCACGTAAGTCGTGGTAAATTACTCTTTCTGTCCATTAGAGACGAGCCATCATCCCTGTAAAAATGAGAAAGACGACTCATTTAGAATTATAAACCCTTTTCTCTGTTTGTCACTCGTATTGATTTTCCTCTGCCCTCTGTCTCTCATAGTTTATATCCAGCTATAAGTTATATTCCTGAAGAGGATTTATTGCAGCCATAGGCCTTCCCTGCAAGGTTTGCCATTACCAACAGATGAAAGGTGGGGCGGTTGGGTGAGGGGGGTAATTCAGCAGCGCAGTATTGTGTATTGTTTAAATACCGTAAAAAGAGCCTGCTCATTTAGCCAGTGAGAGGCTTGAGACAGGCTGATGTAATAATCCCGCAAGTAGCAGGTGGCGCTGCTTTAATGTTGGCGTAAAAGAAAATTGCACTTTTCCATTTTCACTGCTCTCCTTATAATCTCTAAATGAGACAATTGATCGCTTGATGGCAGGAAAATTGTTTCGCCGGTTCCTATTCAAAGTGGACCTGCGGAGAGGATGATGGTATACAAGCAGGGAAGAAGAAAAAATCATATTTAGTTTTTTTTTTTTACTTTATCTCCTATTTTTTCTCAGTCCCTCTCAGACTGGGCTGTCAGGATCGAGGATGAGGAGGAGGAAGCGGGCCTTTTTTCTTCTTCCCCCACCACTTCCGAATTACCTGCTGGGTCCGAGCTCTTTTATGCTCTTGTTGTGACAGGTAGATTTATAAGGCTTGAAATTTGTACAAATCAGTTGTCATTCAGCGGCAGCTGTCAATGTGTCAAGCTGTCAGGGCCTGCTGTGAGGGAGATGCCTTAGGGGGCTGAGCGAGGGGGCAACCGCCCAGAAAAGAAAATGAGTTCAAAGAGACCTGAGAAGCTCCTCTATTCCACAGGCCTCCCTGCCCCTATGGAGACGCCATCGATTTCTCTTGATGTTGAGCAACAGCACGCCCAAAAATGACACGCCACACCGCGCTCAACCCAGTCAGGCTGTGACACGCCAACATGTGCTGCGCCGATCCCCTCAATCTGCAGATGCCTTTCATTCTCTACTAAATGGCTGGAAATCTGTAATCTCTCTGAGGAGCGAGAACACCAGAGTTGTGTTTTAGAGATTGTTGGAGACGGCTGTCGTTTTTTTTTATGTGCTGCTTAAGTAGCTGAAATGGAAATCTATCAGAGGAGAATGACAAGTGTGTTTAAGGATTGTTGTCGATTGTTGTCTTGTTTGCTTGTTTTCGCTGGCCTTGTCTCAGCATGGGCCTGCCTCCGTGTGATTGGCGGGCCTGCTGGGGCAGTGATGGGCATGACAGCCTCACTCAGTCAGAGGACTCCAGGTGACACACACCTTCTCCATCCTCTCTCCTTCTGCACAGTCTTCACAGAGCAATGGGAGAGACAGGTGCTGCAACCAGTGTGAGGTGTGTGGAAACAAAAGACAACAGCTGACAGAGACGCTGTGCCACACAGCAGTATACATGCAGAGGTGTGGGATGACACAAATACGCTCATTTCTCCCGTACACGTCTTTGTGATATTATTGGTGTTGTTGTCACATTCAGACTGTGGGAGCAGATGGAGGTGTACAGGTTATTATTGGTGGCACGTTATTACCACTGTCTATCAGGTCCATTATTGTGTACAGCATTTGTATAGCTGTATAAAAAATATTAATGCATACAAATGCTTTAAAAAAAAGCCCCTTTTTTGTGTTTTTTTGTTCAGTTATACAAATGGTCGTACACAGGTAAAGGCTAAGTAGTTTGGAATCTTGAATGAGTCTTTTTTTTTGTGTATTTTTGCTTCTTACTCTCTGAACACTAACAGAATTCTATACATCAGCTGTGTTTCCACTCGATGATGTTGTCAGCATGTTTGCAGCATGATGTTGATATTCATTTACATTTTGTCACTTTGCCCCCTCAGTTTAGTGGCAACAACTGCGGCGGGAAAAAAAAAATGTTCTCAGCGGAACAGAGCTTTTTACATCCAGGTGTGTCGGCCAAGTTTGTTTTCACGCCCTTTATGCCTGTGTGTACGTATCGCAGCCAAACCCCCTCCCCTGAGATGGACCGAATATGGTTCATTGGATTCAAAGGTTTGTCCAAGCCAGAAAATTAAAATGAAGAGATTGATTTGAATTCTGCTTGTGTCTAATTTAAAAGCTGAAGTCTCAATTTCTGCACCTAGCATAGCACCCAGCGCTGCAAAACCTGGCTTCCATCCAAACCTCCACCTTCACATGTGCGCACACAGGCACAGATGTAGACATGCATCAGAGCTGTAATTAGCCTGATGAGGGTTTTGAGGGGATCCCCCCTAACAGATTTATCATCTCCACCTGGCAAAGCATGGTCCTTGAAAGAAAAGGTTTCATGGGACAATGTTTGGAAGGTGACACTTACTCAACAGCCCTGCAACAAGGGGTGAAATATTAATCAAAGTTTTCCATGCAGCTATTAACAGCTGCTGGCCTTGGCCTCTGTGTGGGTCTGTGTGTGTGTGTGTGTGTGTGTGTGTGTGTGTGTGTGTTTACTTTGTGGCAATGAGCAGCAAGTTAGTCCACAGAGAGATGAGTGTGACGTGTCAGAGTTTGTCTTGTAAAAATGCAGCTGTCCAGGACATGACAGCTACAGCGTTACAGGGGCCATTACGGGGTGTAGAACATTTCCTGGGAAATGGCTTGAAAAATGACAATGCAGCCTGTGCAATATTAATTACTACACAGTTACAATAAATAAGTCAAAAAGAACAGTGCTGGTTATCTATTGATCATAAAACAAGAGAACAACATTAAATCTTATGCATCAATAATTTTTATTGTGTGCTTTTCTTAGTAATTAGATTTTAGGTACAATTTTATTTTGGGGCCGTGCATATATCACCTGCATTAATGTGAGCAAATGTTTAACTATAAAACTGGTGGCTGTCTATGAATTATAGTAACATACTGACACATACTGCGAATCGGTTCTTTTGTCCTCTCTGACCTTTGTGACTCTAACTTGTTAAATGTAGGATATTTGTACTTCAAAGAACCAGCTTTGGTTTGCAAATGAAATCTTAAATGTGCTCCGGAATCCCATTTAGTTGCAAATTAACATTTCTTTGTTAGGAAACTGTTGGAACATGTTTAGCAAACCGTTCTCACGTAATGAATAACTTACATCATGTCACCAGTTTATGAAGCAAGGATAAAAAACAAAGACATTTGAAGACAAAAATATATTACAATATATTCATATTATGACATTTATCTAAAGTTTTGATACTTGTCTTTGCCGAATTTAATTTCCTTAAATGGCAGTGAACATTAACCATCGATGGTTATGAAATTTGGTGCTCTTTAATAACTGCGTAAATTTCTGCAAGAAACAGAACATTAAACAATAAAGTACAGTTATGAATTATACAATAAACCACAGAATTCTACCTCCATATATTGCCAGACAAAATCCAAATGATTCAAAAACTATGTAAATGAGTTCAGGCTCAAGTGGCTGTATTTACTCTGGCACGGCAAACAACTTAACAAATCGCTAATACCACAGCATCTTCGCGGGAGCCTCATCTAAATGAGATACATGTTGAGAGTGACGTGTGTTGTTCACTGTAGCTCACTGTAGTCCAGCTTCTGAAGACATCCGCTTCACTGGGACTGACACTCATCACAACTTTGAGTCCAGCTCAACAGTTGCTGCCGCTGTTGCATCTGTTGTTGGACACGTGGGTGAATTACGCTTGCACTGATGATGTTGAAGGTGTTTAGAGGTGTTTTGGACGGAGGCGCTGGACATTTAGTGTTGCTCTCAGCTGTCGGACATTTGGCTCCAGCTTGCGTTAATGGGCCGCTGCCTCTGTTAGAGATGGTAGCGTGGCTGTAGCATGGCGTGAGGCAACGTCAGCTGGCTAAACCAGACATTAACCTGAAAACAATTCACCCACCCAACTCTGACACAGAGCTACACTGATATTTCGTATTGGCGGTGAAAATCTCCTTCTCGTTAAACCGTAGGAAGCACCGCCTAGTGGCACAACCACCATTACTCAGAATACAGTACAGTACTTTATTGTTACTGACAATTATGCTGCATGTTTTCTGTCATTGGATATTTTAATCAAATAAATTATTAATAGAGTTTAATTGATTCATACAATGTGTGATAAAACTTTCACATAGATTTGGGAATATGATGTTGTTATATTTACATTTATTTAACTTCACAGTGAAATAAAAGAGTCTTTCTATTTCCTAATTTCTGCATAGTTGAGAGAACACTGCAGCGAGACAGTTTGTTCTACAGTTATTGTTTTCATGTCTTGTTTCTCGGCGAGCTTTTGTCTGATTTAGTAAGGGGCATATGCGGTTTAATAGGAAATTAATTCTCACCCCCACCGCCTACCTCCCCAGTAAATCAGGCATCTTAACCAAAAACCTGAACACGGTGACTAATTAGAATCAAAAGGGCTAGAATCCATAATGGGCCTCCTTCACTCAAAACACTACTCTATAATTGGCCATAAATAAACCCGTGCTGTTTTTGTGTGAGCTGTAAACAGCTGAATGCTTCAATTAAGCAGATATACACCAGCACCATGTTAAATGCAGGGTGCTCCGGAGCTGCTGACATATGGATATGATCTGTGCTCCAACTCAGGCCTTTTTTTTTTGTTTGTAGAGTGCGTGAGAAGCAGAGGTAATTTCTTTTTGCTGGTGTAATATTATAGTGACTCATAAATAGATGGTTACCCTTTTGCCACTAAAAGTTTTCATTAAAGATGCTTGAGTTTTGTTATTGACACCATGGGTTGCCTATGCAGGGAAACAGTAAAATTTATCTGCGCTCTTTTCCTCACCTAATAAATCATCGAAACAGCACAGACCATATGGCAGATAAGACCTTGGAAATGTAGCTTTGGCATGCGAAGAGTCAAGTTGCTTGAAATCAGGAACGATCACAGACGGCTCTCCCTGTCCCCCTCTCTCCTCCTCTCACACAGAATATCTCCCAGTTATTTTACACGCCATTTTCTTGTTCACCTTATCACCTCTTTGTCACTTGTTTTTTTTTTTTGCTTTCTCTGGAGATGAACGAGAGAAGCAATTCCTTTGTGTAAAGCACTAGGAGTAGATAACTCTCTCTCTTTCACACACTCCCTCTCTTCTTCCTTTCCCAGTTTCTTTCTCTCCTAGTCTCACTTCTACCCCCCACCCCCCATCCCCTCTGCTGAGAGGGTCCTGGGAGGTGCACAGACTGATGGGAGAGGATGATATATGTAGCGTCTGTGTCCCGGCTCTCCTCTGGCCCTTTGTCATTAATCATAGCCATTAGCTTTTCTCACTGCAGCCTTGTCTGTGCACAGCTATGAAAAAGCAGCCCTTTCTCTCATATCCCAGACCAAGAGTGCCTGCAAATACCTCTGCCTCACTGTCATGAATGTTCACTACATGGCAGACAACTATTGTGATGTAGAAAATTATTATATCCAAAAACTGTGATTCTCCACCGAGGCAGACTGAGAAATGAGGCGGTATTGAGTTGCTGTAAGGTAGAGTCGAACATCAATATTGATTTTTTGCTAATATACTTTCCCTCTTTCTGCACGGTCTACTCTTTTGTGATATTTACTCTGATTTTGCAGTGCAGCTTGTTTTCTGCTATATTAAGTGTTAAAATAAGTGTTAAAATATGCATCGACTTAAAAACAAACAAAAAAAGCCCAGCACACTTAAATTGTGACTAAATCTGTTTTGGACTGGTTTGAACTGGACCACTATGGACTTGGCTATGTGCAAGGCTGTAAAGATTTGGTTTGGATGGCCAATGTGTGAGCTAATGAGAATAAACAGCTGGCCACTGTGGTGACCATCTAGTGTAATAGAGATGTATGGCCACTGGCTCCTGCACGCCTACTCCTCCAATCCCCAAATCGCGCCTGACAGATATACTAAAGCCTCATCAGTCTAGTCCCAGTCACACCAAACACACACACACATTTGCCATGCACACATGCTTGTGTGTCATAGAAGAACACAAACATACACACACAGGTCTAAATTCAAAGGCAAAGCAGTAGAGACTGCTGCCGTTACAGTCCCACATATCCAGGCACCGAGCCAGCACTTTCCACATTAGAGACTCAGCCCTCTTTTTCTCATTTCCCTAACTGTATCATCCATACTGTACCTAATGAAATGATTGCAAGTAGTTATTGCTGACTTATTATCTAGACACACAGCTTTATCAATGTGCTGCATTGATTTAGTGGACCGTGTCGCCAAGAAAACTCCAGGGATATTTCATTTGCCTGGCTACGCCATAATAATGGGACCTATCCCAGTATGCATTATGCATAGATAGACCATAGATAATTCAAACAGGAGGAAAACATGCATTACCTCGACGCTGTAACCTCCCAGTCTCAGACGGTCTATTATATTAGGTTTTGGTGTTGTTTGTTTTTGCGCCGCACCGGGATCCCATTACAGTGAAATGATAAGAACCTACAGTGCAGCCGGCTACATGTACAAATTTGTGTCATAGTTTTCAGCTTTGATAAATCCCAAACACCTTATTCAGCAGGTATTTGTGTTTCCTCTCATTTGACGGTGTTTTGTCCTCACAAAGAGAGAGAGAGCCAGCTCCAGGTGGCTCCGTGCCTCCCCCCAGGGTTTGTACAAGAAGATAAGCATTTGTCTTTTCCATTCTAAAGTGGCTCCTGTTAAGCTCCATACCTGGAAGATGACTGATTTTGACAATGCAATTTACATCTCTGTATAAAACAATCTCACACTGCGCCTGCCGATTTACACCGGATTAAACTGTTTGTCTCCGTCACGGGGTAACCACACAATGTATCAGGGCCTCTGTGCCTTTTTCAATACAACATTCCCTCTTTTCTCTCAAGAGCATAAAAATTGATCTAGAATGCAGAGCGGGACCTCCCCCTTTAAAATGACTACAACCGCTTTGCAGGACCTACAATTATTGAAACATGCAGATGTCAGTAATTTCAATATATATATAATATAAGATGGTAATGAAAGTATCTGACTGAGGGACATCCATAAATCTGACAGGATTTATGGCTGCATTAGAGGAAAAAGGCTGAGATGACGGTTTTGCAGCGTTGCTCGCCGCTTCCTTGTTTCACACACATTTAAGGTGCAGATCAATTAGCGTCTGACGCAGTTTGCTTTCCCGCAGACGGTCCTTTTTACGGTGACATGAAAAATGCATGGGAGATATTTTGGAGCCATTAGCTGTCCTGATCCTCATGTTTTCGTGTAAGTGTGCATTTGCAGTGATCTACGACTGTTCGGTAGCCAAAGCTAAAGTATGTCTTTGTAATCACAAATTAGATCGGACATATTTCTGTGTGTGTGCGCAGCAATTTTAAAAGCTCTTTAAATTCTTTTCTAAAACTAAGGCCATCTTACTGATGATGATTTTTCTTGCTCTTAAAGTATAGAAACCAACCACCTTGCACGCCAGCTTTTAACAGAAACCTGTTATGGCTATTTAGTCCCTTTAGTATTAAATACACTTTAGTGAGCATTTAAAGTATACAGAAATCCCTGTTAAAGTGAAGCATTAGGCTGTGGTCAACCACTCACAGATCTAATAGCCCCATCTATCCATTATAGTGTTCCTATGATGTCATGGTGCTGCCTTTCCATTCCGCTCAGGTGAGTCATTGCAGGGCCCGTCACCCTTTCTCCCCCATACGGCACATGTCTAATTCTAATTAAATGTGCATTAAGACCACCCTTTCTCCTTCTATCCCTATTCGTTCTCACCCTCCCTGGTGCTATCAGATCTATGAGAGCTCAAATGTTAAAGTAATGAATGTGTTAGCACCATGACAGAAGCAGGAGGAGGAGAGGAGTTTGAGGAGTGACTGTGCAGTGCAAGTAGGTTTTCTCACTGGCTGCCGCTATGGCAGCGACGGGGCTCGGTCACATTCGATTTGCATAACCTGCTAAAAAGCTATCAGAGAGCATGCAATTGATTGAATTTCACCTCGTAGAAGTGTTAATTAATAATACTATGGATCGGACAGGTCTTTATTATGTGCGTAGGACAGGAGATGATGTCTGTATTAGCAGGATTTCTGGAAGCTGTGGAGGAGAATATAGAATGATGAATTAGTGAAACGATGCCCTGGCTCCATCATCATATCATTAGCAGACCGTTGATGGTTTCACACTACAGGTAGAAATCCATAGCAGTGTAATAGTGCAGTAATGTTTATGCAGCAGCTTATTTTATCTGCGCTTTATCATGGTTGCAAGTGAAGTGGCACACACATAACTACAGACTGTGGACCTTATTTTTAACTATTAATAATCCTTCTGTGTGTGTGTGTGTGTGTGTAATACAGTATGTCTCTTAGAGTTTTTTACCATTCTGACAGTTTACAAACCTAATTTCTTCCTGCTCTTAGCTTTTTTTGCTGCCAAATTATCCAGCAATAATTGCCACTTATTTTCATCTGTTTATGATGATGGGCCCACTAAACACCAGATGGATTTAGGGAACTCGTGGCTTCAGGCAACTCAGTGGAGCCAGCTGATAATGCACATCGCGTCCAACACAAGTTTTACATGATGGAAAAAGGTCAGCGCAAACAACAGATTGTGCATAAGGAAACATGGCAAGCGTGTTTCAAAACAAATATAAAAGCTCTGTTGTAATGACACCAGACATTTTTCACAGTCAATACAGGATTGGGAACATTTAGTACCGTAACGACAGCTCACACTTCCCTTGTATATCATCCACATATCCCTCTTTGGGGCACCATCCAAGCTTTGAGTTGGAAAATATCACAACATCCGTGACCGTGCTGTTGCTATGTTTACCCTTTCCCCAAATCCACACATAAGAATCTCCATTTATTGAAACTCATAATACAGAGACAATTGGTTATGCCTGTGTTGGCAAAAGGGGAGTGACCCATCCCCCCCCCCCCGGGATTCTCGTTCTGGTTTATGCTCTGTTTCAGTCAGTGAGTTCTTCAAGGAAAAGCCCTGATTGGAATCTTCCAGGGGTTCTGCTCATTTAGGAAAAAATACTCCATCTTGCCTGGACAATAACAGAGCAGCATCACGCTTAGACGCCATCATAAACTGCCTGAGCTGTACACTGTGCCGTTGCCAACAGCAATTACCCCAGTAAAAGGAACTTAACTATGTGTAAATGACCGCTGTTGCTTGGTGAATATCATATTTGCTGAATAACTTATTTGATTAAGAGGCTGCAATATGGAGAGATTGAAAAGGACAGATAAAGAAATCAAGCCCAGATTGCTCCATATATCTGACCAGAAAGTTGTTTTGTAACCTCACTTGACTAATAAGATAAATTCCTTCTGTTTATAACCATGAAGGCTATTGCAATAAAACCGGGTATTATGGTCAAACCTAAGAGTGGTTTTCTGTTATGGATTGTAGCTCGGCGTTGAAACAGATACAATAATGTAAACATCTCTTTTTTATGACTTTTATTAAGGCACTATATAAGCACTCGTATATTAAACGCGTCGGTACTGTGTGAAAGAAAGATTAGAGTATTCTTCAGATAAAAAACCCCATTGTGTTGCTTTACTACATATTCAAGGTCGCGCTGTATACCACTAGCGCAGTGATGCTTTCATGGTGTTCAATGCTTATTGCTCTAAATTAGCTCTCCTAAATCACAGCAGCCCTTCCGAATGCCTGAGAGTCCTGCATGTGTTAATGTTGTATACACCCCACTATTCTACTTGAAGCAGAAATGCTCTTCATCATTTCATGAAATGTGGAAAAGCCCATGGGTAATGAGACCGACTGCAATTGAGAAAAACTTATGGGCCTAATATTCTATATCTGCGCATAACCAGGGCTCTACAGGACATAAACACACACTGGGGTGTGT
This sequence comes from Microctenopoma steveboyesi, assembly GCA_032359275.1. Classification (NCBI taxonomy): domain Eukaryota; kingdom Metazoa; phylum Chordata; class Actinopteri; order Anabantiformes; family Anabantidae; genus Microctenopoma; species Microctenopoma steveboyesi. The sequence continues at coordinate 10,894,785 of JAUMHF010000007.1, read as the reverse complement.
TTCCCCAAACGTCATTCTGCCATGCATATTATTTCCCCGTCTGTCTTTCGTGGTGGTACTGTAATTGTTGCACAACCTGATGGATTGCATTTGATATGTCCGGGCATATTCTCTGAGGATACTTATTCTTCAGGGCAGCGTGCGCCATTTTTTTATGATTTTGGTTTGTCTGTGAGCAACGTGCATTAAAAACCGTGATCTGTTGTTAAGCCATGGTATGAAATGAGAGATTGATGCAGCAGGGGGTGGGGTGGGGTGGTGGTTTTTCTCTCCTTGTAATGGTTCTGGTATCATATTAGTCTAAATCCTTACTCAGGACCTCCCAGAGAGTCATTTGTCCAAATGAGCCCAAGTCATTATTCTTTAAGCCCTTATTGGAGCTCATGGATCTCACAGCAAATAGGTGGCCTGTGACAGAAATAAGGTGCGAACATTCAATATCCCACTCCCCCCCGCTCTGGTTTCCACTCCTTCTCTCTTTACTCACTACCTTTTTCTCTGTGTAACACAAAGACATGCATAATGTGGACTGCAATCTGATAAGTGTTCCTGCATGGTAGCCCTCCCCTGCTCTATACATCACAGCAGTTAGTGTGTGTGTGTGTGTGTGTGTGTGTGTGGGTGAGAGAGAGTGAGTGAGCACATCAGAGCACAGGGAGCTGTGGTTGGGATTGAACTGGGCTGTCTGAAGTTGATTAATCGGCCTGTGAGGGTGAGAGACTCCCGGGCCAGGCAGCAGGGTCCATCCCCATGGCATGTGATGCTGATTGGCTTTGTCCTGTGCGTCTGCGCTGGAGGAGCGGACATTAAGATTAAGTGATGCTGTCGTGTTGGGGAGCACTGCACTGCATCATTCTGGGAAGAGACAGCTGTGCTGCTTAATCCTTCATCACCAGGGGAGAGCTGCCAGGGCCCAGATATACAGCCAAAGATAACCCTCCATAACTTCTGCTAAAGATCAGGAAACTTTGAATTCGCATCCATCTGCTTGGCTCTGTTCAACTCAGCTACCCCCCCCCCCTAAATAAAAGAGAGGAGGAGAAAATGAAAGATGGCTAAAGGGAGTAATCTTAGACTGGTAGCGTGCTTGAGCTGTGTATGGACAACCCCTGGCACCAAGAACTGTCTTTTGTCTTTTGTGACTAATAGTTTTATTACGCAGATGATTTGAGGTAACAATATTTTTATTAATCATTCATGGGAGAGTCAGTTCTTACACTAAATGTTATCTTCTCTTTCTCCCACCACTTACACCATAAACAACTAGTAATGGTTCAGTCTATCGATTCCCGTCTCTGTGAACCCCCCCCTGTCAACAAACCTTCTGAAAGTCAGGATGTCTAACTTGTCGTGGTGGATAGTGAGACTACGGCCGCTGAAGAGTTGCAGCTACACCATGTGTTGTGACAGTGGTGTTAAAGCCTGCCACTGCAGTTTTTTCTGATAAAGGAAATGCCCAGTCTGTGAGCTCGTGCCTTGTCCCACCGGTCTGTGGTCAAATGCGTATATCTTGAATCCACTCACTTATTTACAGCGACTCACTGACTCCTGTGTGTGCTCTTGTGTGTACGTGACGATGGCGATGATAAGAGTATAGTCTTACATGTAGCTTCTCAAACACATGCAAGGCACATTTGTTCATATAGATTACATTGACTCCAGGTTTGCTGGAGAGAAAAAGCAAGCTGGTGTGTTGTGAGAGCAGATAAATTCTGGGTGGAGGCCGAGTGACTGACTGATTCCTCCTGTATTCAGCGATGGGTGGTGTCAGCAGGTTTCACACTGCTGGCCTTTGCATGTTTGCAGCTGGCTTGATGCAGCTGTCAGCCCTTGATTGATGAGTATCATCATTTAAAGTGTAAAAGAAAACGTCTCAGTGAAGGGAGACATGATGAACTGCCGCCTGCTGGCGCTCTCAGAGACACGCTCAGCGCTTCCTCCTCCCTCTGCCTTTTTTCTCCTGTTCTCATTTTTACTTCACTGCTCCTCCGTCCACCCCTCTCGTCTTCTCTTCTTTTATTCTTCTTTTCTGCTTTACCATTTCTAAATCTTTAAGCACCTTCCTTGCTATCTTATCATCTTTGTTCCTCCCCATGTTTCTCCACTTGCACTCTCTTCCGATCCCTCTGCTGCCGCCATGATTTCCACTTCTGTCCTCCCTCTTTTATTCAAGTTTATTTAACACACTTTTGTTGTGTCACTCATGGGTCGCTCTATTCTTTCTGCTCTTTTTTTCACTTGCACTCACACTCCTCCACCTCTTCTTCTATTCTATTTATTTGCTCTGTAGAAAGACTTCAGTCCTGAGGAGCAGCCACAGCTCAGTTCGGTTTAGTCCATTCTGTCTCCGATACTTCTCAGATCATATGAAACGTCAAAATTGATATGGACCCTGGAAGGCGATATATTTAGTCCCTGCCTACATACCTTCACAGCAACCATGACAGTTACATATTAGTTATGCTGTCTTTTGCAATGTGATATCTTTAAATTTGCCACCTTGTTAAGTTTTGATTAATGTGATTCCATTTCAGTAAAGTAATTGGCTTGGCCCTGTTGTGAGCGATACACAGGCACTGCGCCGGAACAAACGCTGTAACATGGTAATGAGGCAATGAGTTTGTTCTATGGATGTTGGCAAGTGACAGTTATTAATGATTGTTATGATAAACAGACGGGAGCAGATCGGGAGGATGAGTCGGGCCAGACTGACAGTTTAAAAATAACGCGCACTGGAAGGTACTAACAAAGTGTTAGGAAAACAATCATGCAGGTTGTCAGAGGAAGAGGTGTAATTACAGAGCTACACTGGCCAGTCTGGGAGGAGCTGCCTTCTAATAGATCCGGAGGAATATGCACTGACAGAGGAAAGCAGAATGATATACAAATTTAATTGGATAATATTTTTACCCCCCCCCCCCCCCCTCCCTTTCTGAGAATACAAAGGAGGTCTGTGCTCACAGCTGTGTTATGATAGGTTTCGTCTCCTGTGAAGACTGGTGACCCTGTGTAAATGACTGCATAGTACAGGGAACTGCTGTGTTTGCGTGAGCTGAACATGGACTGTGTTACTATTGCTATGCTTGTGTCTGCTTAGTATCAAAGCGGGTAAAATGTGTATACAGTATGCTGAAATGGTGCAAAGAGATGTAAACCTCTTATTACCGTCATTCATACAGGGGCAGAAATATTAAAATATAGGCTTATGTTATTATAAAAATTTATATATCAGATTCTGATTGTTACATAGTTTCGTATAATAATTGGTGTAAATAACAAATGCCAGATGTGGGACAGCTTTAAATCCACCATCTACAGGGTCACAACCGTATTTCTTCCTGGCATTTTTTGCTTTGGATCATCTCTTTCTCATCTTGAATTGGGGACATGTTAAATTTGTCCAAACTCTGTCATCATGCTTGAACTTTTGGTGACATTTAACCTGTACCAGTTCATGACTGTCACGAAATACTTGGTCTTGGAATGTGGCGATCAGATGACTTTGCTGACCTTTGTGTGAACCTTGTCTGGTGTTGATTTAGCGAGACACAGAGATCAAAGTGATCCCTCTAAACATTGGGCTTTTGGCGTGTAGAACCAACCAGTCTTACACAGCATTGGTGAACTACCAACTTTCTTACAGGATATTTTACATGCTCTAAAGTAGTTTCAAAGTGTTTTTTTTTTTTTTTTTTTACAGTTTATTTACCCGCAACACTATTTTCTTTTCCAATGTAGCCCTCCTTCTTTTCCTTTTACTTTCATTGTGAGTCAAACTGTGGAAATCTTTCATTTATTATCCTGGTTATGCCAGCGAGCCAAAGACAGCATAAACCTCTACTTGTGAATGCTAATGTTTTCTAGGTTGATCACCTATAAAGAAATGGTTTGGAGTGTCAAATTGTTGCTTCAATCAGTCAGTCTAACCCTAAATATAGGTCTACTATCTTAGGTCATTCACACTATCTGCACTATGATGCAATGGTTAAGTGTGTTGAATGGTGCTTTTATGGTGTTGTCAACAAGAAAGGAGAAAAACCCTTACAATCAAGTCAATGTTTCATTTTGGGTCTGGCTAGGGAAACTGATTGTAGTTAAATGGCAGGAAAGAAATGGAAATTTTCAAATAAACTGAAAAAAGAATTGTCATTCTCTAATGGTTTTCATTGGCAGTAAGTTGCCTGGTTTGAGTTTCAGAACCCTACACCATGTATTATCCAGGTTTTCCAACACACTGTCACTGTTGACAGGTGGATAATAATTCCTCCATAGCAGAACAATTGAAATGACAGCGGTTTAACAAACTTGGATGGGACAAAAGAAACATGGGCTCCAACAGGAAATAGGCTGCCAACATTTGTGTGCACTCTGTGTTAGGAAGTGAAAAGTTCTGCTTTCTGTCTTACTTGCGAGTAAGAGTTTTCCAGATTGTCCAAATATGTACTAAACAGGACTGCTCCTGATGAATGAGTGGTTAGAACAGTTTCTACATGACTTCAGATCCACCAGTTGTACAGGAAACTTTCCCCTAAAAAGTATAGTAGTAGTAGTAACATAAAACTACAAGCAAAAGCTAATATTTACCCTAAAATTACATTTTACCATAAAACACATTTTCATGTTACATACGGCTTAGAGTAAATCTGTGTTGTGTTGGCTAGTGTCCCATCTCCATGCTGCTTGCTTCTTGGCGCTGTCATGCAGAATCTCTCCATGGTTCTATTCTTTTTCTGTTTGAAGGCTGTGATTTGTGGCCATATGGAGCCCTTCCCTTTGTCTTCTGTTGTGCTATCACATCGCAAGGGCCTCTGGTAGAGTGTGGGTTAGCGTGCGGAGCAGCTTGGTGACTGTCAGCACTGGTAGTCTTCTGTTTGTTGACATGTGAAGCCAGGCAGCATACTGTAGGCCTGATGTTGGAACTCACTTATAATTTGGTTGAGTAGACAATGACACAGAGCCTTCTGTCTCGACAAGTATCGGGAGGAGACAGCTGTGTGTAATCCCGCTGAGCATAAATCAGTTATTACTGTTCCTATTTAATGGGACATTATATGGTTGTTGACCTAAGTTTGCGAGAATGCTGGAACTTAAAAAGCTTTTTTTTATGTGTGTGGAGAATACAGATGAATTGCAGGAAGTGAGGGATGGAGTTTGGAGATAGTAGTGTCTCTCCCAGCTGCATACTCAGCGCTGTCTCAGTGGACATGTATCAGCACACACCTCCACACGGCTCTGCTTCTCATCAGTGTCTCCACATCCATACACTGCTCTAACTTCTCAACAACTACATCCTCCAAACCCCATTGCCTTCATAATGAGTTTAGTCAGAGTGATTATCGCTGTAGTATTCTTCTGCCAGTGATTATTAAACAAGCTGAAGACCTTTGTCAGCTATTATTATAATAGTACTATTAGTATGAGTCCTTGGTGACCGTCACCTTCATCAGTCATCATAAACCTAATTGCTAGTGCGCAGAGTGCAATCATTAACATTTCACTACATTTTTGCTGTAACAACATCTTTGTCATGAGCACAATTTTGAGTTGCACAATAAATGAGTGTCTGGTTTGGTGCACTAGAATGCTTCTTTGGCCTGTCTGGGTAAGATCAAATGCAATCATGGCATTGTCTTGTGTAAAACATCTGCAGTAAGTCATTGGTCCTGCAGTATAGGGGCATTGGAAATCAGATATAGAGGCACAAGACAGCAGAATGTGCAGAAGTTAGCTTTGCCTGGTGAAGTGAAGTGATACCTGTCATCCAGATTGCCTTAACCCATGTGCACCATGAAGTTAATCCTGTAGAATTCTGTCACATGACGAAGAAGACCACAGGGTGAGAAGGGCATGAAGGGGGCTTCAATCTTTCCAATTATTTATGTAAGTTTGAAGTAACTGTGTCATTTGTTCTTAATTCTGGACTGTAATTGGAGGGGAAAAGCTGGTTTGAATGGTCACTATATCTTTGGTTAATGTTCTCATCTATCATCAATATATATGGAAAGACTATTGTCGCTCCTTTGATTTTGTGCTACCTTGTGTGTTATCCATGAGCATGTGCTGTATGATACATGAAGGCCAGTGTAATGTGAGTAAAATTCTGGTTGCAGGATACGCTGATGTGTTATATCTTGGAGCAGACTGTGAACATATTGATGTGGATTGATTTTCTGTGGCAATGGGGGTCATCTCAGGCTGACTTATCTTCTTTTTCAAATGGTGCTCTGAACTTCTATAGCGGTATAATTGTGGCGTCCAATCAGCTGTGTCAATCAAGTGTAAGATAATATTTGGGGCATTTAGTGTGTATAAAATGCAGAAATGTTGGGGTTAATATAAATTGTAAATTTAATATTAAACATTCTTTTCTCTTTTTCATGTCTACCTCCTTTGCTGGATCCTGTGCAATGATGATTGGGCAATTCCCTTTAAAAAGGTAAGCTTTTTAACTACGTACCTGTATTATATCTATCATAAAATTACAAAATCATGTGTTAGACACACTTTTATATTTTGCTTTACTGATAGGAATAGAATTTAAAGACTTTAGCTCAACCATCTGGTTGCCTTGTTTATCATGCACAGCACCAGTGTGTGCATATTAATCATGCTTACACAAGTATCTTAATTACTCCCAATGTTGCTGCTCCCTCTGGAACCCAGGATGTGACCTTTTTTTCCCTTTTCCTTTATGCCATTAATCATCCATAATCAACAGCGTCAGAGGCAAGGAGAAGGCCACTCAGAGCTACCCAACACTGCCCACACACCTCCGTCACTGCGCAATCAGATCTGTATTATTGGTCAACACCTAAAGACCAACACCATAATAACACAAACAAACATTTTAAGATTATCATGTAATTCTTATTATTTAAATTAAATTTGCATATAGGAAATGTATGGCAATGATCTTGCAGATGATGTATTTTTCCTCATGAAGGTCACTTTTCCATTAATATTCAGAAGTGATTTGCCTGTCATTTTGATGTTCTCTCATATCCTGCATGAAACTGGAGGAGCACGCCCACAGGCCTAACAAATGGTATTTCACTTATAAATGTGATACCCTGACATTCATGGCAGACACTGATTCATAGCCGTCACATGGCTGATATGTCTATGTAAGTGCCCGGGACGCACAAGGAAGTGAAAAACTACGGTGTGCAGGGCTTTTAACATTTCAGATCTTGTTTAGCTCTGCCAATAGCAGATTGACAAGTGGAGTTTTTTCTGTAGCAGGTAACTGACCTGCCTGGCTTCTCCCCCCTACTGACTGAAAGCTTAATATATCATTTGTCAGTCAAGGATGGGCTTTCATTCAATCATGGCTTGGCATCCACCCAAATGCCAGCTAGGGCTTCGATTTCATGCAGAAGAGAAGTTGAATGCACACTTAGCAGACATGTACTGGCTGCCGTGAAGCGTTGATTTCTGAATCACTGCTGTTCTTTACAGTTTATTAAAATGGTCTCTCTGTAAACATCCCAACTTTGATACATGTTGTTAGCACAACTAGTCAGTGGAGGTCTTTTTAAAGTAAGAAGAGTTAATGATATTTCTGTAACACTGGATCATCTTGCATCACTTACATGCAAAAGGACAAAACGCCACTTCAAAGTTCTATAATAGTTTTATGACTGCCCACAAATTGCTGTCATAAATTTTTCATTCTTTTTAATTTACTGTCATAAATCATGGCTGCTGTGGGCTCTCTGCTGCAAATGGGATGGCTCCGTATTTTTGGCATGCAGCAATCCGGCTTTGGATCTCCGAAAAACAGACAGCACACGGAAGGTAGTGCATTAATTTAGGCCCATAAATTATGCACTTACTTTTATAATGTCAAACCATAAATAATGTTGATGCATTGGGAACTGCAACACATCACCCATAGAAATTATGCATTTAAGATAAATGTAGATGCTGTGATGGATAATGGATCTTAACCAGTGTGATCTATTTAAGTTTGCTTCCCAGTGGAAATGATGGTGCAGAATTAAGGATATGTTCTAGTTGAGCTGTTAAGTATTCATGAAGTGTCTAACTTAGGTCACTTGAAATCTTTTGTTGTTTATGTTAACTTTGTATAATATGTCACACCAAATCTTTAATTCTCTCTCTTTTGCTTTTTATTGTGGTTTAAGTTAAAGGATGCTGATGAACCAAAACACTTTTTCCCAATGTATAATCTCACAAGTGTGACTTTACCCTCCCTCCTCCCAAGCTCCTCTGATGAACCTGTGCTGTTCTTGCTACTGTAACTTGGCCTCAGTGCCAACAGAAATGTTAGCTCTGTTTTTTTCCCCATCCTACTCCCCTGAGTACCACGTGAATGTTAAAGTAAGGGACTTTACTAAGGCTTGTGCACATGCTTAGTATACTGAACCCCCTATATTGTGTATTATCTGCCATTAGACGGGGATAATATTAGCCATTCTCTCTGTAATGGCTTAGGAGAAGAATAATTGAATGTCCTCATGGGCTCTGGTTCATTGGAGTCGTACGTGAATGGGAATGCATCAACACTCTTCAGTTTCTGATATTACACCACTGTGTTCCTCTTCAAACGGAGCATCGCAGGAGTGTTAGCTGCATTCTTGTGACCACATTAGATCAATTTCTGGGCTGTTATAAAATTCTTGATGTATTAATTATCTTACAGCTATTAGGAAGTTTATTTGGAGGGTGAATTTATTTTTGCGTGACTCTATCGACCAGCCTTTTAAACATTTGAAGGTCTCCGTTAATAATACATTTGTAGTAAAAGCTGAATTAAAATGTTTGGTATTACATATCTCTTGAACTGTGAAGTGAACATTACTATTAGGTATATCTAGTGTTTATGTATCAACCTGTTACAACTGGTAATCAAAACTTAACAAGCCTGTTTAAGTAAATAGTACTAGAGCTGTGTTGATAAAATGGATCTTACTTATTTGGATCGATCTCAATGAAAAATCCAGAAGATGGTTCCTTACACCGAAACGCACCCCTAGCAAACATTAAATCGATGACGCCAATAAAGTTCACCCAGTTTTATACAGTTTAATACAGTTTTCCCCGGTAAGTTGAAACAGTTTCACTTGGTGAGCTTTAATTGCGTCATTGAATTAACAATGTTCGCTAAGTGTGCGTCTTTCGGCATACGTAGAGATCTTCTGGATTTTTCATGGAGATCAAGCCAAGATTGGGGGATTATCTTTATCTAGACAGCTCTAAATAGTACTATTAGTAAATGTGATACCTTGTTTGGGTATATGATGGCAGCAAGTCACCTTAATAAGCCACCTTGTTAGACACACCTTGCTAGCCACGGGTTGGACCACTTTTTCCTCCAGAACTGCCTTAAACCTTTGTGGCATAGATTCAACTGGTCTCAGCTGACAGGAGTGGCACCCGGTGTCTTCTGCTGCTGTAGCCCATCTGCCTCAAGGTTGGACTGTTGTGCATTCAGAGATGCTCTTCTGCATACCATGGTTGTAAGGAGTGGTTATTTGAGTTACTGTTGCCTTTCTATCAGCTTTGGCCTCTGACCTCTGGCATAAACAAGACATTTTGGCCCACAGAACTGCCACTCACTGGATGTTTTGCCTTTTTTGGACCATTCTCTGTAAACCCTAGAGATGGTTGTGCGTGACAATCCCAGAAGATCAGCAGTTTCTGAAATACTCAGACCAGCCCGTCTGGCACCAACAAACATGCCACGTTCAAAGTCAATGAAATCACATTTTCTTCCCATTCTGAAGCTTGGTTTGAACCAGCAGATAGACAGGTGTGCCTAACCAAGTGGCCAGTGAGTGTATTCTCGAATAAATGTCCTGACATTGACTTTGAAGCCAGACAGTGTCATGTGCATTAGACAAAAGTCCCTACTTCTGTATGCTCGGTATAAATCATTTTGATTTCCACATGGTCTTGTGTACACTTTAAATAGAGGGGGGTGCCACATCAGCTGCACAGTGAAAGTTATGGACCATAGCGAAGTAATTAAACTGCACCATGGGCAGAATGCTGTGGTAAAATAATCAGAACATTTGACATTCTCACTGAATTGCTCATTTATTCCGGCCTTATTGATGTTTGATGCTTCAACACTGACCTCACTGTTTGAGATCTTAGTGACACAGAGGGTAGGCTGTTTTTTTTGTCTTCTTTTTTTTTTAGACAAGAGACAACACCCAGTTTTCAGCAAGTATTTTCAGTTGACCCCATTTTCCTCCCCAGGATAATAAGCTTTGACACTGACAGTAAATATCTCTCTGGTTTTCATTACCCTCTGTTTGTCATCATAAATCCTTCCAAAGAAGAAAACATTTCGCAAACCAGCCATGCAGGTACCGTCCCTGTGTGTTTCCCTTTCTGTGTCTTGGTTTGCAGGCATGCACATTTGTGTGTGAAGTCTGGTTGTCTTTGCTAGCCTGTCTGTGTAATGCCAGAGAGTGACTGAAGGGTTTGAAGTCTTTGTTCTCGTAGTGATATACATGCCTAATGTTAGAATTAGAACAGCCCTCTTTGTGTTTGGACCAAAAGCTCCTACGGTTTTTAAGATATGAAGTGTTGTATCTTAAAATATTATATCATCAGACTTTATAGTTGCTTTGGAAGGGCAGTTTGTTGGAGTGGGCACTTTAAGAGTATAGTACTATATATCCATATCTTCAAGCATTTAGTGCCCTTGCCACAAAGTCAACAGACTGCAGGACTATAGTCAGCGTCCCTGCCCCTTGATTTAAGACTGCACTTACCAGAACCTGGCGAGGCTGCTGGTCCTCTCTTTCTCTGAGAGCTGTCACTCTTGTGTGTAATTTGCCCTGCTGAAGGAAAAAAGAAAAACAGCCCAACTCAAACCGTGAATAATGAGTGGTTGTTAGGTTTTGAGACAGAACAAGCAAAGTGAAACACAAAACACTCCAGCGAAAGAACTGTAATTACCCACAAGCCTGTGAGTGCACTCTTAGAGGGATTGTTATTGTGTGTGAATGACCTTTCATGTCTTTGGCATGCTGCTTTCTGGCTCAGAGTCAGACTTTTGGAGTAATCTGCTAGTATGTAGCAATAGGATATAAATATGCAATTTATGTACTTTGTCAATTACTGGCTTTCAAAGTAACTTGGTGCACTTTTACATACTGTACATGTTCTGTAGAGTGGCCTACTGTTCCTTTTGAGCCTTTGTGTTAAAGCTTGGTTTCATAGAGACCAAAAAAGGTCTGCTCATCAGATCATTTGCACGTCAACACATAAACCTGCTCATCCTGAGTTTAACATTAGCTTCATTTATTAACATGCACACTCGGAGACCACCCATTAGAAGATGGATTACTGCAAGATGTCTGTGTCACAAACAGCCTGCCCTCCCTTAGCCCATCCACATCTTCAAAAGTCCCGCTCAGACAACAACAAATGGACAGATTACACAGTGACTACGGGATGACAGATAACGCAGAGCAAGCAGAACTGCAGTGCGGGAACCTCCTTTTCCAAGCCTCTGTGCCACAGGCTGACTTTTCTAAGATTTATTCTATCAGTCAAGTAATTAACATGATTTATGGTGCTGGGGTGACTGTTAGTAAGACAACAAAGGGGTCGGGCAGTTCCTCCCCCAAGGAGATGCTATCAGGTGTTTTCTGCTGTGCTTGCAATGCAGTCAGCATGCAGCTGTAAATCCAGCCATTCCGCATTGTTGAGATTTGACCCCCCCCCCTCTTTTTCCTTTTCTTCCCTCTAGTTCTCTTCCCCCTTCCTACTCTCTGCAGGAGGTCACAAGTTCACAGCTCGGCCTTAACTGTTGAAACCTGGGGACTGAACTTCTGACCTTACCTAGTGTAAAAGGGAGCACAGTGGTTAGCGTTAGAAGGGCCGCCATTCTGTGAGGCCAGAGGGGTTTCGTAAATGGAAGGGTGATGCAGTAGCTGGGGCAAGGCCCAGTCCTTGGCTAGCATAGCACAGACATAGGGCCCTTTTAATAAAAAGTAAGTTAGCAAAGAGTGCCCCTAAAGGCCAAGGAAGAGTACAGCAGTGCCTGAGATCTGAGTTAGACTGATGCCTTTATCAGTGCGTTGTCTTCTGAGTAGCACAGATCAAACTCTCAGCAAGACAGGAGCACTCACACAGAGATTAGACACACGATCAGTGTTTGTGGCCTGTTGTAGTATCCCAGTGAGGCTTAAATACAAGGGTTAAATTTAGGCTATTCCACAAAGCTATAAGCATAATTTTAAAACTGACGCTTTCCAGTGAGATTTCTTGATGACAGTGTAGATACTGCCTCGAAGCATTAGCGTACTAACTGTCTGGAAACAAACACTCATTTGCAATCTTTCCTGATTCATCTGTCAAGTAAAATCTGCCGAACACTCATACCTGCTTTCACAAGAGTGGCAGTTCCTGTCGTTGTCGCTCGCAGGCAAAAACAAATCCATGAGAAGTGCTCAGCTTAGCCCTGTTTACACACACACACACACACTCTCTTCTTTTCCTGTAACCTCTATAAAAACAAAACATGGTTTCTCTAGGCTGCCTGTTTCCCTGTTAAAACAAGAGGAGGGAAAATTAAATGCCTACAAGCAGATTTTATGATCTGATAAAAGAGGGCATTTACTGTTGACTGATTTACTACCTGCCAAAGTTTGAGGGTATTGTGATACAACATAAGCTTTACAACACAAAAGCAGACTTGTCAGGAGGGTTTTCATCACTGTGAATTGTTGTAAATCCCCTTTCTTTTGCAGCTTTTTTTCTTTCTGGAAGACACATTGAATAATATCTTGATTTGCATGGTATGACATTGTAGCACTAACTCTTTCTAAGCAACACAGTTTCAGTGTATTCTTGCCGCCTGTGGTCATTACAGAACATTGAGCCGGGCCCGTTTTGTAGGAGCACAGCTAGATTTGTTACTACTGAGGTACCATGTGCTATAACAAAGCTTGAGTGATTTATCTTGGTCGTACAAATATTAGTTCAGCTAAGCCAGTATTGCTCCGGTTCTAATCAGAAGGGGCAATCTCCTCTGTAAGTGACAGCGCTGGGATCTCAAGGAATGGTGTTTACATTCACTTCTAGGTTCCCAACATAAACGCATTTTAACACAATAAACCTGGCTAGCTGGTGAGGAATCTGGGCCTTACTTGCAACCACAGCACTATGTGGCAGGATTGTTTGTTAATGATGGATTTATGGCTTCTTCTAGCGTTGTTAATTGTCCATTGTGCTCCTTCAGTGTTGGTGCACTTCTTTTAATAATGTGTTGTGTAAATATTTCCTTTGCCGTGTCCTCTTCCAGGAAATGTGCTGAGCTTGTTAGTGGCTTCTTTAATCAAACGGGTGAACCGTCAATTGCATTTTTAAAAAATAGGATCTAAATCTGTGCATGTAGCTTGTAGGATTTCCCCTGATGTGTTACACTGGACATTCTTGTCCTGTGAATCAGTGCTGAACTCTCTCTCAAACTTGTTTTTAGGAGTATCAACAGTTTGTTCAGTTAAAATTGTGCATTCTCTGAGTTGTTTACAGCAATTATTTTTTGGGATTGCAAGAAGAGTCATGCATCTGCTGCACTTTATCCATAGTCATGCATTTAGCTGATGTTTTCTCACAGAGCTGAATGTTTTGTTGAAATGACATGTGTACTGTAGCTTCTGCGGGTTGTCATGCATTCTTCATGTTCTTGATCTCATCTTTGCCAGTGCCTTTGTACATAAAAATCAGTGTTTAATTTCTGACTTTGTGTTTGAGGTTGCCTTTGGTCAATTTTACTTGACAAGCGTTGAGAAGTTGTTACGAATATGTTGAGTCTCAGGAGAAAACATGTTGTTTTAAGCTGTAGGGAAGCTGCGTTTTTGTCTGCATATACTTAGCAATGGACAGCAGTGTCTCAACAACAGGATTCCTGTCTGTGCAGATCAAAGACCATGTGTGGCAGGGGGGCAAAAACTTTCACCTTCTTTCTTTTAATCGTATCCTGACGACCTCCCATTCCAACACCCCTAATTGGAGAAAAACTAAGGTGAAGGAAGTCTTTCATGTCATTTTCTAGTCTTTGTTGTGTCTTCTTTGTGTCAGTTTCACTCCTTCCCCCACTTGTGTCCTTTGCTGGTCCAGTGAACTCTGTGTGCACTTTCACCCTTCAGTGACTGCTTGTCAGGCACCTAGTCCCTCACTGCTTGGCCTGCTATGCAGGAGAAGATTCAAGATTCAAAACACTTTATTAATACTTACAGCCACTCTCATTTCAGAGAGATTAAAGGACCCACACTCGTAATTTGCAGCGACGAAATATAAATACGAAACAACAAATATTTAAGAACAAAAACAAAACATGATAACATCACTCTCTAGAGTTGTTGTTCTCCCCTCACCACTTTACGGAGGGAGGCAGGGGAGGAATTGAAGAGTCTGATGGCCACAGGAAGAAATGATTTCCTGTGGTGTTCAGTGGAGCACTTGATACTGATGAGTCTCTGGCTAAACGTGCTCCTCTGTCCAGCCAGGACACTGTGTAGGGGGTGGGAGGGATTGTCCAGGATTGAGAAGAGTTTGCAGAGCGTCCTCCTCTCAGCTATAATGTGTAGACAGAACATAAGTGGTAGTTGATACTTGTAGGGGAGGGACAGAGGTTGTGATGTTTAGGTGCAGGTGGCTTTGATGGTCCTCGTGCCCCTCCACACCTCCCTGGTGTTCTGCTGCTGGAGGCTCTGCTCCAGTTTCCTCCTGTAGGCCTCTTTCCCCTTCCTGATCCTGACAGACAGAACCCTCTGAATCGTCTTCACTGCCTCCCTGTCACCAGACCTCCTTCTTCTCATTCAGGATACATTTTATGTCCTTGGTGACCCAGGGCTTGTTGTTGGGGAAGCAGTGAATGGTTTTTGTGGGTACATGGGTGTCCACGCAGAAATTAATGTAGTCTGTGATGCAGTCTGTCAGACCATCGTTGTCCTCACCGTGAGGCTCACAGAGTCTCCCAGTCTGTGGCTTCAAAGCAGGCCTGCAGCACTTCATTAGACCCCCCGTCCACTTCTTTACAGTTTTAGTGGTGGCAGGCTGCCTCTGAACCAAACTTTTTTGTGTTACTACTCTGCATTTAGTGTGTGTGTGTGTGTGTTGCAAATACTACAAATAAAGTGATAAGTGAAAAATATATACTTACTACTACTTACTCAGTCAAGAAATCCATTGAATGAAACAAAATGTACATTACACCTCGCCTGATAATACACAGCAAACAAGAGGAACAAGCCCAAAAACCTTGGCAGTCATGAGTAATAGCCTATTTATGGTCTATTAACTAGATCTGAACATACTTAATGTCACTGAAAGTCATTAGCATGTATCTCTATTTTGCTTGCTAAGAAAACATATAAACCAATGATGTATTTCTGTGGAATATTGAAATATCGTATCTATTCAACTCGCTATGCATGGCGAATATAATTATTCATAATCACACCTCATTACTTTTTGTTTATTTGCCTGCATGTTTCTGCCTGTGTAGTCTGCGCACTTGTGCATGCGTTTTGGTGCATTGATGCACGTGTATAAATACATGCATGCATTCGCCGTGTGGATTTGTTACGAAACGGTCCTTTTGTGAGTGTGCGTGTGTGCATCCTTCACGCTTATTAACTAGCATTACCAGTGCATAAATGACGGTGTTTGATCAATGGTGCCCAGCTCTGCCCTTGGATCGACTACTTTTTGTTCATCATTACAAACGTGGACTGAAATATCTGGGTAACAGAAATTGATATAATGGCGGAGTGTGCTTTATTATCTTCAAGCTACATCAGATTGGCAAACTTCTGAGGGAAAGCAAAATGTCTGGGAAATATTACGAGTCATTGATCAAGCTCCCCTCATTAGCATATTGCCTAGAGAAGCACTTGCAGGAACTCTAAGTAAAAGTGTCCGAATGGGAGCTGAAAAAATTCTCTCTAAAGCTTTTTGCGACCTTGACCGGAGTGCGACTTCCTGTTTTTGACCGTGCCAATGCTACCGCTAACCGTAGATCTCAATGTGAATGTTCTGCGGTAAGTAATAGGAGAATATTACATGTTGCTTACAGGTCACCTTCATTAACAGGATGTTTTAAGACATGCGTGTGTGTGTGTGTTAGACTGCAGTAGTTTTACTTTGGTGTAGTTACAAACTGCAGATGTTTCCACCTCATTCTCCCTGTCAGATGATGTGTCAGTGTGTGCTTGGTTGAGTACATTTATGATCAACTGTGAATGTCCTCAGTGGTACAACAATAATGGCAGCACTATATTAATTAGGAGGTTAGTGCATACTCTATTTTTCCTTGTCACGTTGAGCTTGGTCCCAGGTGTACTGTGACAGAGGGAGAGGTGGTGGAGTCCAGATGAGGCGCACCCAGCCCTGCTTTCAGCAAACCCAAGTAATGAGTTTCCTTCTCCCTTTAGCCACTATATGCACCATGATATACAACTTGCAATTAAGCATGGCTTGGTGATCCAGTGATTAATGTCTCTTGTGGCGGTTGTGAAGGGACTGGGACTGGGGGACTGGCTGAGACTCCCTGTTTATATTCCTATCATGGTTACACATCTTTCTTTCTCTCTCTGTCTCTCTCTTTGTCTGTCTCTCTCTCTCTCCCTGACACACAAACACACACACACACACGCGCACACACACATACACACACTCTCTCACACTTCTTCACTTTCTCCCTCTTAACCGTTCTCCATTACGGGGAAGATGGAGGGCACCATTTGCAATTCAGTAACCTTTATGACAGTGCAGTTTTTAATCAGAGGCCCCTATTTCCTTTGTAGAGTAACACACTCGCATATACACAGCATGAACAATGCCCCACACACACACACACGCACACACACACACACACACACACATTAAGAAGGATGTAGAGGTCCACGCGATACCCAGCCTGGATGAGTTGCTGTGCTGATCTGATTTACAACACCCTGGTGCTGTTTCATTTGTTGTTGTTTAAGGCTTTTAATTTTTATGGCAGGAAAGCACTAAGTAAATTGTGTCTTGTTTAAGAGAGAATGCTTGTTTTTAAAAGGGTTGTAAAAGAAGGTATTGAACAATCAGAAATTAAATACTTTAGGACATGGCCATTACAGACAGGGTAAAACAATATTGCATAATGACACGCTGAAGAAGGCCGAAGAGAATTATGTAACTTACTTTTCTACCATTCATGGTCAGCGCCCAGCAAATCCTAACGGCTTCTGTAAAGAGGTAATTCCATTACTTGTTTTCTTTACTTTCTACATGTGCTTTTTTAATTGGACGCTCATCTAAATTATAAGTTAGAGCGGTAGCAATAAGAGATATCTTGATGCTTATTTTAATTTCAGCTGGTGAGGACTGTAATGGTATGGTAAGCTGTTCCAGTCTTAAATGGCAAATGCTGATTGTGGCCACTTCGCCAGTCCTGTTTAGTGATGAAAGCCTTTGATTTGCTTTATCCTCCAGAGCCCTATTCAAGTGAATGAGCGACAGTCATCCTGCAGAGCGCAAGGGCAATTAACGTTCTCTCTGCATTCCCCCCCCCCCCCCCCTCCCACCCCTCCTACTTCCACTTTCTCTCCCTCTCTTTACTGGATCATTTCCCTTCACACTCAGAAGGGCTTTGTAGTGGCAGCATCATTCTCCTAGCCCGGCTTTCTCTCTCCCTTCATTTTTGTCTCCCTTTCTTTTCCCCCCTCTCGCTTTCACCCGAACTTTCATAAGCTCAGTAAAGCATGGCCTTCAATTCCCTTGTTCTAGTGTTTTCACTTAAGATCAGGAGTGATGAGCAAAAGGTTTCTGGCTCAATCCTTGAGCAAAGGCCTGGCGTGACAGGGATTATTATTTATTTGTCATCTTGGATGTAATAAGCTGTAGGTACAGACTGGAGAGCTGGTGATTTATTGCTCTGTCGAGCGCCAGTAGCAGTCCGGCTGCTGGGGCGTGCAGGATGAATACCAGCCTGTCACTCCCATCCATCCGTCTCCTTGCGCCTCACAACACCACCCCATTTCATGCCAGAATACATAAACAATCTTTCATTACTCCTAAGCCATCCTTTCATATTTGCTCTTCATAGGACACAAAGTTAGAATTTATTCATGATTTTCTTTATACTCCTCCTTCCATTCCACATTAGGTGCCGTCTTAGTTTTTTTGCATTCAGGGATTTTCTTAACGCCCAAACATTTTTCCCTTTCATTGTCATTTCCGATCCTTTAAGCAACAACTTAATTTTTTTCTGAAAACCGCTTATAAGAGTAACAGCTAAACACACCCACTTCTTCAGCTTTTCCGAATGGATTATTCTCAGTCCGGAAGATCCTTGAGCCAGGGCTGATTGGACATGAATATGTTGGTGGGCTGTCAGCACCACGTCCTTCCAGTGCATTAGTGTCCGTCTTCATGCTGCAGTAAAGCATGAAATGAGTGATGAAATATCGAATCCCCTGACTTCTCCCCCCCCAACCCGCTTACACGTCTTCCAGGGCAGAAGACATAATATCGACCACTAGTCCATTTAGACAGGAATTTTATATTTTTCAGCTAAAACCAATCAAGCGTGGTTAGCGCTCAGTGTAATCCAATCACATTCCATCATAAATGCCCCTCTTGTGAGGCTATTCACAGACCTGATAAACTGGTAGAAATCAAGATGTTGAAAAACATGGCCTTAATAGATTGTTTTGGCCACTTTAAAGGAGCTTGTCCCACTCCCTTCTGTCGATACACATTTTCCTTTTTCCTGTCCTAGTTGCTCTCTCTAGCACAGATTGACTAAAGTGGACCTGGCTTTGTGAACGGGACTCCCATTCATTAGGGCCTTTATTTGCATTAGACTGGGAGAGGTCTCAAAGAAGATGCTTAACTGCCATCACTGTGGAAGCTGTTTTAATTGCCTGCAAGTACGATGGGTTCAGTATTAACAATAACGTTACACATTGACACAGTATATCGCGCACGTATGTGCACGTGCACGTGTGCAGGGCCAACACTGTTAACAGAACAGTGAATAGTGAACATTTGTTAGGACATAGGTTGTGATGCCTCACACAGGCAGTGAACTGAAAATACTCATTTAGTTCCTGAATAAGGTCTTGACAGCCACCATTTATTTCTGGCTCGTTGTATGCTGTCCACCCGATTAATAACAGTTTATTGCTGTCTAATTAGTGTCGGCTGATTGGAAACTGCATCAGAAGTGTGTGTGTGTGTGTGTGTGAGAGAGAGAGAGAGAGAGCGAGAGACCTGCTTGCTTTGTTTCAGTTTGTGTAGTGTTGGGAGACAAATTCAGGGAAAAAACTAAAATCAGCAGAACTGGTGTAGAAGGTGAGCAATGTTCTCTGCAGTCAGAAAAAACAAAACATGTTTTGTATGATTTATAAAATCACAAGTCCTTCAGCCGTATGTAGTTCTGACCCTTTTGTTCCCTTCATATAATAATGTTTTTGCTCTATTGCATATTAAATGTCATGTCTACATTCAACTTACTGCCTCTTCTGTAATCTTCCTATAAACTTGTTGTTTGATCAGATATTACAGCATAATTGGCATCGGCAGATTAAGCCTTTGAAGATGCTCCCTGTCATGGCTGATCATTTCCCATGGTGCCTGGTCTGTGATGATGCTGTTTTCATTAACAGTATCAACCTGTTCACCAAAATTAGACCTAAATGTTTATATCGATTAGAACCACCTATACTGACATTGCTGAACTGGTAGAATCCCACACAGGACAATTTACCATGGTCAGTTGCTAAGGGAGAAAATGAGGAGCAATGCCGTACTTATTCCACTGCACCCACGCTTTCCTGAGTTCATAAATGGTTGTATTTTCATATAGACATTTGAATAAATGGATTGTGCTAATGGGAGAAAGTGTTTTCTTAGTTTGCTATGTCCATGACGAACCACACTGATTATACAACAAGTGTGATTCTTGTCTAAAAGATTAGATTTTAGTGTTTGTGTGTAATGCTTATGCAAGCTATCAAGTATGCACCCATCAGGTATTAATATCAGATAGTGACCCTGGTATCGCTTAGAGCTAGTTCAGAGTTCAGATAATGGGGTCAACCCATGAGGCCCATGTAATCACTCAGATTCTGTGCTGCTGCTACATCATGCATTGGCAGCACATGCAGCTTGGTGGTAGACTTAATTCACATCAACAACACGAAGAGAGGCATAGACTCTGCTATATGGAAGCATTTCCTGCTACACTAACTAATTTAATAGCTATTATATCGGCAAAGGAAATGATGTTAACGTGGTGGTAGCACTGCAAAATGCAGTAGCACCCTGGTTGCCCCACATAAGCGCTCTGTCCCATTTTTAATCCTGTCTGCTAAACACAAGTCACATCAGCATCCAGCAGAGAAAATTGTATCGGTGATCCAAAATAATGATATGACAACGATAACGAAACATGAATAAATACTAAACCAAACTCATTGAGAAGCTAAAATATATATTATGAGTGAGATATTTTGTGTAGCTCAGGGAGCAACAGTTGTCTGCCAACCCCAGGGTGAACGGTTCACTTCCTAGTTCTCTACTCCATGTTCAACATGTATTTGAACTTTATTCTAACATATTTCATTAATGCTTGTCTTGAACTTCTGGCCACATTGAAACCACAGGTGCATTGGATCCTCGTTGAAGAAATGTGTGATGCTGGATTTATTTTCTTAATGCACTAACGTTTGGTTGTCGGGCACATTGACATATATCTGCATACGTGGTTGGTTTAAGTTGGTTTATTCTTAATATTTCACCATTGGGATCAGGGCAACACAAAACAAAACGGCTTTTACACTTCAGAGTATAAGTAGTTGCTGTCTTTCGGTTCCTGTGAGCTTTTCTGTGTATGCTGATGGTGTAAGTGTAAGCAGCCTCTTCACATTTGCTTCTCAAGTGGACTGAGTGGTTAGGTCAGTGAGGCACCACAACTCTGCTTGGCAGCCAAACCACCACTGACATGCAACTGATCAAGCCTTAATTAAGGAGACATTTTCTCCTTGTGATTTCTATCGATGCACTGTGTAGGAAAAAAACAAATGGAGCCACTTTCCTACTGGACTGCAAGGAAATTGAGCGCACAACCTCTTCCAATGTCCATCTTTCGTTAGTTGTTTTTCCCTTTACATTTATTTAGGAGACTGCTCTTAGATTTATTTAACAACTTTCTTTTAAATGTTTCTTTTTGTGTAGCATAGATACCTGTGTTTTCTGCTTTTCCTCTTATTATTCTCCACTATAAAAAGGATTTCTGCCATGTTCTTTCCTCTTCCTCTTGCCTCTCCTCATCTTCAGGCCTGTCGCCCATTCAGCTCGAGCCTCCTTCCAACTTCTTTGCCAGCTGCCTGTCTTGGCTGTCTAAGCTGAGGTGAGTGGTTTAGGTAGGGTGGGATGCGGCAATGGTGTTTCTGCTTGCCAGTGCAATAGAAGGCGACGTACGTCAGGGCCTCTGTCAGCAGATCTGCACCGATGCAGATGGAAGGTGAAAAGCTCCCCAGTGACGAGACTCTGAGACGCTGCCCTACACTCTTTCCTCCTCTGTCCCCTCTGAATCTTTCTCCTACTTTATTGCATATGCCTCTCTTTTACTCTCTCAGTTTCCCTCGCCTTCTCTCCTTTGTTATTGCAGCAGTAAGGATGGAGTGGGTTCTGACAAAGTGCTGAGATTGATAGATGGACAGAGCTGGAGACTGGATAAGAGGATGGATGAGGGCAGAGGAGGGTGTTTAACACAGGCAAACACAGAGAGACAGAGAAGAACGACCTGCTTGGCTATGCAGCCACTCACAGCCCCACAGCAATTTAGCTCCCTCTAACCCAGTGCCGGTGGACTCGCAGCCTCGCTACGGTGGCTACGGCGCATATGAACAACTGTGACAGCTAACAGGCTAAAGGAATTTAGTGCTCAACAAGAAGGAAAAATACACTGCACACATAAAGCCAAAAGAACACGTTACTGTTATTTTGCTGTCAAAACATGATAAAACTTTAATTGACCTTTTGTAAAAAAAAAGATATATTTGTCTTGCGTTAAAAATAAAATGTGCAAAAAATAGCCATTTAATCTTTGTACTCATTTCACCACACCAAGCTAAATTTCCTATTTGTTTCTTACACTTGCGTACGCACATAGACTCACCCAACTCTCCCTGCAGTAGTGTGTACTGGTAGTGTGCAGGAGGTTTCAGCCATTTTTCACAGCCCCTGCATACCTAACCAGCCCTAGAGGAGAAAGATGAGAGAGCGCTCCAAGTAACTGTGTTCTTATTACAAAAGCCTTCCTCTGCATCTTGGGTGGTGTAACCTGTGTACGTGCGTGTGTGCGTGCTCCTTCTCATTACGCCCCTACCTGCTCTGCATTACTTGTCAGTGGTGTTGGAGCGCCCCACTCAGATTAAGACTAATGCCGATGGCCCCAGGAACTGCGATTAGAATCACACTCATTACTCAGGGCCCAGTGAGGGAAGCAATTTAAAGCCCTCGTCTTTACAGTACAAGAGGCAGGGCAAGCCCCACTGTCAAAGGGGGGGAGACACTACCCTCCACACACATCAACGCATAGTAACGCCATGGCACATCTCCCTATTCTGCCTCCAAGGACACCTGAAGGCCAGACCCTCAGTGGCTTAATTGACTATCTCTCTTTCCTTGTGGCTATTAATTTATTTAACTTGTGTGGGAATAAAAAAGCTAATGGGGCAAACTGCCTCAGTTTCTATCTTGCTTTAATGGCTAAGAAATACAGAACTATATTTGTATTTCAGTGTGTACAGAAAAGAGTTGATACATTTAATAAAAGTTAATGCTGTCAAACTATAACAGACACTGACAAAGATCAGAGGTTAGGTCAATATATGCCGGTCACTCATCATTGCAGCTGTGTATGGTGGTCATATACTGTCATATGTTGTGAAAAACATGACAACTGTGGTTACATGCAACTAAAATTTGTGCAGCACTTCAATCAATCAGATGGAACTGTATCCTGGATAACTGAGGAGACTCGTAAAGCACCGCTGTATGATGTGCATGTGGTTGGAGGAAGGCAGCAGAACTAGGTGGTCAGTGCTTTGGTGGCCCGACCAGTTTTACTCCATCTAGCTCGTATTTGGTAACTTGACCCTGCATGAAACTGTGGCCGTAATCCTTTATGTTGTGCTTGACGCACATCAACTTTGTTTAAATCAAAATCGTATCTTAAAAGAACATCACAGTTCATCCACTAGCATCACTGGAGCGTCTTCAGGGCAGCTTTTTTAGGTGCAATGCAAACAAGTAAAGGTGCTTTCAAGCATGGGCGACCCTATAAACCGCATCTGTAAAAGAGGCCTGGGACTCACCTTCATAGTAAGTGAAGTTACAGCTGCTTCGAGTCCTTTGGTAGTTGTCTAGAAGAATGTCATTCGGGGCCAGCTTTAGGGCGGCTGTCACTCAACAATGAATTACAGACTCGTGAGTTACCTTAGATTGTGGCAGCTCTTTCATTGCTATAATAGTGCTGCACTGACTGCATTAGTCAAATACTATGTTTTTCTTTTATTGTAATTAGTCTAATTAACTGGTTAATAAGGTGTTTAGTAAATGGAATGTGGTCAGTAAGTTTGTATATTTAAAAGTGCATTAAAATTATGCTAATGCTCATTATAGGCCTAGGGTTAGGGTCTTTGAGTTAGGGTTAGGAGTCTAGCAAATCTCGATATGCATGACTTCTTTTCATTCCCATCTTACCTGGCTGATTAGTTTAAGTGACCTGCTGTCCAAAGGGCTCAGTTCAGAGCAGCATATGACTTTCTCACGTCAGTAGGACTGCCGAGCACAAATCAACCATTTCAGAAGTGGAGGTTGACAGTAACATTTGTGAAACCATTTGATCTGTGGATATAATAACGAGGCGAGTCTGTGGCAAATTACATTGTCAAATTTGTTGTTGTCTGTTCTAAAGCTTTATAATTCAGTTAGCGTTTTGCAGACAGCAGTTTATGTATCTGATTTATTGTTAAACAATTGGTAACATTTTTACCTTCCATACAACCAACCTAAGTTGGAATCACATGCTGAATAGAAATGACGCAAACTGTATGCGCGCTCCCAGTTTGAATAGAGAATGGCATTGATTGATTGATATTGTAATTCTTGCTGTGAAGTAATGTTTTACAGCATGCGTAAAGACAGATCTGTATGGCCCTCCCCACCGAGCACCTTTATTCTGTATGGATCTGCCCAGTGCTGAGGACTGGTTAAATGCTGTCAATCATTGATTTTTTTTCCCTCTGACAGTAGAGTGATGGTTGTGTTGATTGGAGGAGTCAGGGTTTTGTCTTTTTCCCCTGTGCTGCAAGGATTCAAGTGAGAAATCCTTACACCTTCTAAGCCAGCCCATCACTTTCCTCCTCCTCTTTTTTCTACTTTCCCACCCCCCCTCTCTCTTTCTCTCGCTCTTAACAAATGGGCATCAACAGGCCATGAAATAATCAATGCTGATGATCCATCTTGGATCCTGTCGATATGTTAATGAGCACGCCTCATCGTTATTGCTGCCGGGTCATAAATCACTGCCTCTTACCAGAATGCACAGCAGCTGGTGCAGCAAACCCCAGGCCAGGAATAAAACACTGTCTTTTAACGATTAATGTCCAAACATTCTGCTGCCCTGTGCCTTGATTGTTTTCAGATGCCAAAAAAGTAGGACGGATTGTAAATCAATAAAACAATAAGACAAAGTGTTTTAATAAAGGGAGAGGTTGCAAGTAAATCATTGCACTGCTCCATTCAGTACTGCTTCCTGGGTAAGGAATAATTGGATACCTGGTACCCAGAAGTCATTTTTAAAGTTATAAATGTTTGTGTCGGCTAGTAGTGAGAAGCAGGCTAGCTTGAAGCTGTACATTTTTCAAATCAGTTTTTTCTTTCTTTTAAGAGACCTAAGCAAAGCAAAATGAGGGTTTAGTGACTTTTTGTTTCGCTGTGAGAAATGAAAAGATAACATGTTTGCATAGTGTACACTGTAACTCATTATGATGATAGGGTGGAAGGAGAAGCTTTATTATTCCTTATTTCCTCTGCTTGAAATGTAATACTTTATTCCAGTATATTGAATACAGCTCTCACATAATCGCTTAGTGTTGATTATAACGCATATCCCCAAGCAGTATGTACATTGTTCCAAAGCGCTTATTCTCAATTCCATTAACAAGTCTGACAAGTTTATTTTAATGATGCTAATGTGCAAGGTTCCTGCTGTATACATAAAAATGTTAGGCAGCCCGTGCTGACCCCCACCCACTGTCAGTATCTGTTACTGAATTGGAGTAGATTACTTCATAGTGCAGAATAGTGGTAAATTGCTTGTTAAACAGACAATATCTAAATACCAATACAGTACCAGTATTTGGAAGTTATTTGCACCACTGCAAGTCTACAGTACTTATGTATCTACACATTTCTAAGAAGAAATTAATAAGAATTACCTTCTGTTTGGTCTTCTGATGCAATAAAGTGACTTCAGTCATAATTAGAAGACATGAACCTGATTTTAGTTTCAGTATTATCTTAAGACATACACGGGCTGTCTGTTGCTGTGCGTTATATATCTTTGTTTGGTTTTAATACTGTTATTAACTGAGGTATCAGTCCTGTGACCTTGTGCTCAATGATTCAGTCAAGCTTGTAGATTGGGGTAAAACCTCTATGCATGTCTCCACTGGCAATTTTTTATTGTAGGCCTCAGACTTCCCACAATGATGAACCATAAAACAAAGCATTTATAGCAATGATGATAACTGGAGTAGTGTCTACATCAGTACTTTCTTTCGCATGTGTCCTCACAATGTCAATACTGGTAGTTAAGCAGTGTCCGTTATGGAAACGTGTTTGCGCTCCTAACCTAGAAATGGACTTTCCTTTGTTGCATCGATTAACTTGGTGATCAATATTTGTCACGTTTTGTCACTTTAGGCATCTAACTAAGTCATTGGGGTGGTGTAGAAGACTGCTTGCTTTAAGATTGACTGATTAAATTTGGATCACGGGTGTTTGTTGTTGTGTTTTCCTGCTTGTAAACCCTCTGTGTCGTTTCTTGTCACGCACTGTGATTATATTTGCTGATTTTATTTCTTTTTCTTCAGTCTCTCACTCACCAGTGCACCAGAACGCAACCGCAGTTAAGAGTCCCCCTTTGGTTTAAACAAGCACATAGCATGTGCAGGCAGTGGACACTACAATTTATCTGCAGGTACTGAATTTACACACTCTGACATCTTGGATTTCTATGGCCCCTGTAGGGCCTAAATCATGCTTGCGATTTAGTGCAGTTCTGCATTTCTTCTCTCTCAGTACTAAGTATTATAATGATGAATCTGCTGCGCTTATGCCAACTCTAGGCGGACATAACAGCCGTTGTTTAAGTTTTCCAAAATAAATAGAGAATATTTCAATGGAGACGGATAGCAGAGAAGAGCCTGGGAAATGGCGTAGTTTGACTTGTGGAAGTTGCCTTTCTAAACTGTTTTTGTTACTAAGATAAGGAACATTAACTCCAGATGTCAAAGAAAGTAAATTATATATCAGTCGGCTGCAGTAACTGCCATGTGGTGAATAACCAAATGGAGAATTTTATGTCTTATAACTGTCATCCATCAATATCTGCATTCTTCCACCAGTCTTCATCTTCCACACATGTAAGCCACCATCCATATCAAATATTTTCTGTTTTCCCTCTTGGTTTTCGGATCAAATGTGTGTGTCTCCCATTTCAGAACAGATGGGCTCCATACATGACATTGTTGGTGTGAATGTATTGCCTTACAACATACCGTATGATTAGAGAGAGTTGTATTCAACATAGGTAAACAGGGTAAGGTTTGCAACTATGATCTGTGATGGTAGCACCTCGTTCTGAATATGTGTTGTATTGGTCAGGGAGTTGTGTCAGACAGGTTTTATGTATCATACAGGAATTAATTGTAGTGGTAGCTGTGATGAGGGGCACAAATTGTTTGAAGAGTGCGTGGTTCTCAGTGATAGTAAATCTCTAGAATAGGGAAAAAGGCTGATGTGAAATAATAAATAAATATTTCTAACGAAAAGTCTTTTATTTTCTCCGATTGCATATTTTAGAGACCCAACGCTAGAACAAATTACTTGTAGGCTCTTGAGTAATGATTTTTATCATTTTAAAAAGGCAATTTAGGTAAACCGAAAGGTGAACTAAACGCAGTACAGACGCTATTGGTGTTCTGCAGGTGCTCAATGGAGTTGGTAGCTGTAAACTATGAGGGAAGGTGAAGGAAAGGTAAATTCAACTAGCTGATTCAGTTATAGCAAGCATTTGGACATGTCATGCGTTTTTTTGTGTGTCCTCAAGGGAAGCAAAATGCTATTGCTCGTAATATGCAAACTTATATTGTTGTCAGGCTTCTGAACAGTACATTAAACAACAAACCCCTTGTGCAATAACATGGCTCCATTTGGTATGGAATTACCTGAGCATATTAGAAACCAAGCTGTGAGACTTGATATAATTTAAAGAGTATCAGTAGGATACAGAGTATAAGCCAAAACACAGTTACAGCAGAAGTGTGGAGGTGAGGAAAGAGCCATATTACAGCAGAAGCCTGACTTGAATCCAATAGAACACATTTGGAGTATTTTAAAGCGGGAAGTACAGAAACAAAACCCCTTCAGTAAAGAACAGAAGAAACACAAGAAACAGTGAAGATTGGTAAAACATCTCTCTCGCAGATTGGTACAAGAATGTTATCGTCCATAAACCACAGTACTCAGTCTTTCATCAAAAATACGCATGCACATACAAAATACTATGCAGCTGTTATTTTTCTTTTTAATATCATTGTTTAATCAACTTTTTCAGTTTTTCTTTAGACTTATGATTGAATTAAACACAGCATTAGTGACACTGACATGGGTGTTCTTAGTTCACTGAAATATAAAACTTAGCAGTATTTTAGCATTTTGAATAATAATTTTACAAATATTCGAAAGAGTTCACAGGCACTCTTACATTAATGTTTACAATGCAGCCCAGAGACGAATGGCAATGCATTTTCATACTAAACCAGCCACAGAACATTTAATTGTAATCCTAGTCCAATTGGAAAGTTAAATTCCTAATCCATCACACTCCAACGCGAAGATGTTCACCGTCAGCACCAACAACTGTGCTGCTCCCATGTGGGTGGAAAAAAAAACTTCCACACCAGCATCCCTGAGGTCAGTGGCCTAATTTGCTAAAGCATGTTTTGGGATTTCAGATCTTTAAGGCTTTATGATATTAATGAGGATATGTGCTTATTAGGCTTCCTGGGAATAGCTGTTGATAGGAACAATCTGGAAGGAGTGAAAAATGATTTAACACACTCAGCAGGAGTGCAGGATTGGCCCATTGCAGTGTGCTGCGATTAGTTCATATTGTACAGGAAAGCAGCTTGATGGTGTAGCGTTGAGGCAGTTTATTGTGGAATTAGTGTGATTTTGTGGCATTTGTTGTGGTGTTATACTAAATGCTAATTAGTCTCTACAACCATAATTAGAACCTTATGCTAGACAGACCAATTTAACTAGTACCACAGTAAGATTAACAGATTAACACTCGCATACACACGTGATATCACACATGCATACACAAACATCTCACCTTATAATTACGCTCTTGCTAACTATCAGCCAAGACAAATGTAAGGGTTGCAGAGGCTCCTCTCCCCTAATACGTTAATCATTCCTTTGTTCTTGTGAGCTTTTAGAGTGTGTGTGTGTGGTCTTAATGGGTATTTTATTGAGTACACTGAGTAAGAACTGTGTTTTAAACAGATACATGCAGGTAGGAGCCGCTGTGACATGGAACATTTTGTTCCGTTACTATTTGCATGTCTATTAAAAAGGGGAAAAAGAAACGATGTTCAGTCAGCAGCTGGGGTTGGGGGCTGGGGAGGGGGTGAATGCTTTTCCTCTAACTTTGGCACTTGCATGCAAATCTGCAAAAAACTGCACATAGAAGCATGTCGAAGAACGATCGCTCTCAAATAATGCAATCGCCTTGTGTTCTGCTGGCTCCCATCATACGGAGGATCAGAGTGCAGCCAGCACATCAGTTTGCACCCTTGCCTGCCAGTCAAGCCTGCATGTTGCCACAACGTCAGTGGCATGGCATCCTCCTTTGGCTTGCACATTAAACCAGTGGCTGTGGGCAGTGCGCTTGACTCTCGCAGCAGACATGCTTCTCAATCATAAAGACACAGCAGACCATACAGTGTCATGCTATGTTTTTTTCCTTCTGTCAGCAATTTCAATTATTACATTACTCTCATAAGAGACCTGTGTGTTGGAGAGTAGCAGAGCACATAGCACAGTAGAGCAGGGACTTATGAACTGATCTGAGACTCATGCTAATGCTAGCTTAAGAAGCATATTATACCTTATATGATATAACATAAAAAATACTCAATTCAAGGTTAAAGATCTGTATTCAACATTTTAGCTGTGAAGTATCATCAGGAGAAAATTCTACAGCAGTTTACAGAAATGTTATATTTAAGATATACGTGGTGTCGGGGAGTGCTCCTAAACACACTGAGCTTTTGGCTCCAGCCTTGGGGCCTTCCGTAAAGTACTTTGTCATGTTTTAATCCTCATGAATAATTAAAAACTTAAATTACTTGCCATGTACAAAATTCATACGCTGGAGGTTGAGGGGGAAAAGATACATGAAAATTAATTTTCTTTTCTCTAAGAGTGTGACGGCAAATCAATTAATCTTGATGTATTATTCCATGCAGGGCAGGGCAGCAGCAGCAGAGAGAGTGGCTACAGCTGTTCTCATTGGAGAGGCCATATATTATACTTGGCGGCTTTGACAGCTTCTGAAGGAAAGGGCTGACGGATATTAGGCAGGTGAAGCAAAAGGGAAAGAAACAAAACATGTATATGGCCCAAAAAAACTTGCACGCTGAAATATATTTTAACTTTTTAATTTTTAATTACAGCATGCATTAGCTGTAGCTAATTTTGCCGTTTGTTTAGCTTTTATTTTATTTCCACCCAGAGCAGTGTAAATGTCTTACCAGGATGTTGTAATGATGGGGGGGGGCAGACTGTTGTGTCGTTTCCAGAGCATCCTGAAGGCTCTCGATGGGGTAAAAGTCTGGACCACTCCTTCACAACTTTGGTCTAATGAATCCTGGCATTGTCAACTTGAAATATTCCTGCACCATTAGGGAAAAAGAAAAATCTGTTCATGGAAAAACCTCGTCATTTAGTATATTCAGGTGTTGCCAGGTGAAATGTTCAGTATTGTAGTGGGGATCCAACAACTTTTAAATTTTTTCTTAGTAGAATGCAGGTGGTTGGACTTCTTTTGTTTAGCCAGTTAGTGTGTGTGTGTGTGTGTGAATATTAGTTTCCAGAGATTGCTATAAACTGTACAGCAGGAGGAAATAACTGAATTTGTGTTTTTTACCTGTTTCCCCCAAAAACCGCTGTCACTCCTAGCTGACATCATTAATGATGTTCCCGTTCAAAACATCATGCTCTTTTTATTAACTAGTCATATGTTCCACTATCTGCAATTTATTTTCATGTCTCATCTTGCCTGTTTTGGGTGGGGGTGGGGGTTGAGATTTACCACCCGTCAGATAAATGTGTTCAGGCAATATAACACTGGGAATAGAGTGACAGAGCTATTTACTGCCTGCTTTAAAGTTTTATAACTTGTCACAGTTTGCAACTTGTTGCCCGTACCTCCCAAGTTTCTCATCACAGCTTCTGTAAATAGAAAATCGTACAGAGGAATGATTATTCTTTTAGGAGGAGAAGCAGAGAAATTAGAAACCAGTTACAGGGAAGCACAGCTGATAGCGGAACAATATACGGGTTGATTGACTCTAATCCTGCACTGCTGTCATTTTCAACAATAATAACCAAGAATCTGTATGTGATGAAAGAAAACAAAATACAATACTTGAAATAAATTTGGAAATGTTGAAAATTTTTGGCCGTTCATTTGTGCCCCCTTTCCCCTAGTGACATTCAATCATATTTTATGGGATTTTTCTTTCTCTCCAAAGTGATGTGCCAACTGTTGGAAGTCAGTCATGTCACCTACTTACTGAAAGATGGATCACCGGCCTGCCAGCTGTGACTGCTGATGAGTGACAAGTGAAATGTGTCATGTTGCTTTGCAGTGGTGTTTTTGTCAGAAGGGTGTTTGTGGCCAAACTGTTCCGTTCTAGCTGTGTCTAAATAAACACTAAAACTAAGTGTAATTAAGACAGAGGTAGCCAGGACTATTGTATCTCAAGGTGTGAGACCTTCAAACCCTTCCTTCTTATATTATACTTTTCTGGAGCCCCCCTATTGAGCCATGAAGTAGCAACGGCATATGTTGGTCTTTTATAAAATGCTAAAACTTGTTAAACCTCACTGACATTAGATTTTGTTTCAGAGCTGGCCAGAGAAGAAGAACGAGAGAAACCGATGTTGGGCAAGACTGCACTTCATTGTATTCTAGTTAAAAGGCTGGCAGTGTTTCTCCGTGTTCTCTAGCAGAGATTCATATCCTGCTCTGCTATAAATTCCATTCCATTTATGAACAGATTTCACTGGTCAACAAGACTGGTAATCAAAAATCAGTAAACATCTGTTACTATCTATTAATAACCCGACATTGCAGATTTATTGCCAGCCCGACGGCTGGTGAAAATGTATTTTTGCTGCTGACGAGGGGCAGCTTGGAACGGGCGACCGATGCCATTTATAAATGTGAGACAAATTAGAGAGCAGGAGACAACTAAATTAAAAAGCCAAATGACCGAGGCCAGATGGAGCTCAATATAACAAATGAAACAAGTTGTGGAGGTGCCAGTTGTGCAGACGCTGAGGGACACTGAGGGGGAATTGATTCAGGAGAGCCATTGGATGAGCAGATGAAAAGGTTATATTAACACTTACAGAGGTAGAAAGTAGGCCTCTGTGCCCTCCAGCTTCATGTTGCAGTCATTCACACATATGGACACTGCTGTCTACATGATCTTTTAAAATGCTGCTGTGTGAATGTCAGTGTGAGAAACAAACATGGCTGGTGCTCGGTACCTCTGACAGACCACATATTCTCCACACATGGCCAGAATTCCTCTGTCAACCGACGCCTTTATTCAGATGTTGTCTGACCTTGTCTTGAGGCTTCTTTGATCACTCATACAAAACATTATGCGCTATCTGGTGCAGGCCATAATGAGTTTTCTTTCTGTATACTGTGAAAAGGGCATGATACAAACCTTATTATATATTAATAGACTTGTTATTGAAGGTTCTGGATGTTTGCTGGATGATGCATAACACCTGTAGTTCGCTCTCTTAAGACACATGACTACATTTGTGTCTTGTAAATAGGAATGCTGCACTGGGGTGAGGAGCATATTTGTTTGGGTTAAAGACTCTTATGTTAATGAAATAGATCATGAACATTATCCATTATGATAATGGATTACAGTACTTTTCCTTGTGGGCTAATATTTTATTTATGACCTTTTTGGATTACTTAGATGAAAAGAGAAATAATAAAATCTAGACGTGTTCTGCTCTGTGGCCCTTTCCAAACACACAACGACCGGTATTTGCTGAACACATTTTTCCCTGTGGCATGTGAAGATCAGGGAGTTTGAGTGGGAGATTAGCTCTGGGTTAATGAAGTCTGGAGTTGGGAGAGAAATGGTTATTACTCTACTGTAGAGTCTTTTAATTTCCACTGTGGCAGCCAGACCTAATGTGTTATTTTACATTCTGTTTGAGATTGCACAAAGTGGTCACTGCTATTTGTCTTACTCATTTAAATTGCCATTATTCAGATGTATTAGGAGATGATATATTAGGCTGCACTCATTGCCGCTTGCCTTCCTGGTTACTGAATAATGAAGTATTCCTCACTGGGGACAGTAACACAGCAGTAATATTATCCTGAAAGCATATCGCAGACTTTCTCTTCCTCTGTGACATACATAAACTGTTAACGCATAATACGCCACCATTTGTTCCCTTTTTCCTGTTCTTGAAGCGTCAATTCCATTTTGGTTTTTCTGTGTTAGATTTCCTCCTGTGCTGTAACTTACAGCGGCTCTCTCCTTACCTCTCGCCTCTGATAAAGGAAGCAGGAACTGACGGGGGCTATTTGTTATGGGGACGAGACAGGGGTGACGCACACTAGATTATAAAATGCAGAGACGTTCAGAGGTCAAATAAACAATTTGCCACCAAACTTGGCTGTCCATGATGCTCTCTGTCTGCTCGGTATCAGAAGAGGAGGGGATCAACAGCTCGAAGGGAAGGAAGGTGGGATCATGTGAGGAAAGGGAGGGATTGCGGAGAGGGGGGCGGTTGGGGGCATAGGAGCACAAAGGAGCAGTGAGAGAGCCCCATGGCTGATAGCAGTCAGGTTTGCATTTTTTTCCCTCCCTCTCTGGGTTAATTCACTGGATGAAAAGCTGCTCTGTGTGATGTGTCATATATCAAAGACAGGGCATCAGTAATCTTTGCTCAAGGGCACAGATAACAGACAGATAGACATGTGAATGAGATGAAAAAAAAGCAACTCATCCTTTTCTGCTACCACCACAGAGGAGATAAAACAAGATTTATGACTCATCTCAGACCACATACCGGCAGCACAGACCATTTTTCACATGTTCCAAAAATTGGTACTGGAAAGCAATCTGCTTGTCAGTGTGTCCATCAGGTGCTTCAGGAGGAAATTGGGTCCTTCGGGCTTTTTGCTCTGCAGTCAGCTATTTTCTTTATAGCAGTTTTGTTTTAATGGTATCCATAAATATATGTAGGGTTATAAGTACCTTTATCACCCAAGGAGCTTTTCCACATGATGCAGCTGCTGTGCTCCGGTGGTTCTGTCTGTGCGGACACTACGTTCCAAAGGGCTGCGGAGTTGTCACTGTGTTGATGGACAGGGATGCCAAGACGAGAGAACTCGCTTTTTAAGACTGTGTTTGATTGACAGCTAAATCAGTGTTGCCTACTCAAAAGTTTCAGATTGGATAGTCCCATCCAATGATTGGAGGTTCAAATTAGCTGCATAGTTATGTTCTTGTATGATGAAAACTTTTACACTTGGACAAATAATTTGGATAATTTCTCTACACACCTAGAGGAGCTTTATGCGAGAACACAAATGTCAGTCGGCCCGGGCATCAAATGGACTTTACCCTATCAGCTCCCTACTACAAATTCTGAGTAACGCCGATTAAGCGTATTTGTGAACACAGCAGGTAATTGTCTGAAGTATTCACATTTTCACGCTTGCTGGTGTTGTACTATGAAACTGGGATTGTACACGTAACACAGCGTTTGTCTTGGGTCAATTCTAAACACAACAATGTGATTTCAATAGTCTACCTTTTGTGTACATCGGGCCTCCTGTGTGCTCTACCTAGGGTTCACCCCTCAATGAAACCAGAGGCACTATGTAAGTGTCCCCCAGTGAATCGGACACAGTCTCCTGCTGCATATGTGAAAACGCCTTTAAAGAATAACAAATGAACTTGTAGATATGTTCGTGGTCTCCAGACATTATTGACTGGAAACGATTTTATGAATTTCTTTATGAAATAATAAAGGGGGATCCTTTGTTTGTACAAAGGTGTGTTGTTTGTTTGTACCTATGCTAGTTGTGTTGTATTTTTGGACCCATTAAATTAAAGCTGAAAGCTTTGACTTTGTACTTAAAACTGATCTTTCTGTTAGGTAGAGTAGGTTAGACCTTTTTCTTTTTGCCTGTTGCTGAAAGTATTATCTGAATGTATTTGATCACTTAGTTTGGCAAAAGCATGCAGAAAGCTGATGAGTTGCTTGTATAATGTGCACATTTGTTATCATATAGTGTATCCTGT
The DNA here is from genome assembly GCA_032359275.1 of Microctenopoma steveboyesi. Taxonomy (NCBI): domain Eukaryota; kingdom Metazoa; phylum Chordata; class Actinopteri; order Anabantiformes; family Anabantidae; genus Microctenopoma; species Microctenopoma steveboyesi. Next base: position 10,859,860 of record JAUMHF010000007.1, on the reverse strand, counting down.
TCATGAAGATCTACACCACTGTACCAGTAGCACTTCTCACACTTGTACTACATACTGGTAAACACATTCCATACTTTAATTTGCTTTTAATTTACTGCCACTAAGTTACTGCTAGATTCACCAGATGTGATTTTATTCCAAGTACTTCTTGACTGCCAGGTTGTAGTGGGGCATTAGAGTAGCCCTGCTGTGCATGTGGTGTTGATGGCACAGGGAGCTACATAACTCTGTTTTGGATCAAGTTGCACTTGGGGAAATATTAAAGGCTCCTCTGGGCTTTAACGGAGCAACAGTTTTCCAGAGGACAGAAGGATCATGCTTGTAGACTTTGATACTCTATCTGGTACCAGCACTCCCACAACTTTGCACCCTTGCAAACAGGCCTGACATTAGAGTATCCTCATTTGCACTTGCAGAGGGGCTTTTCGCCCACTGCAGGGGTTTGAGACTTGTGTGTTGTAGATGAACGAGGGTTTCCATAATTTGCCTGGTGTTCTGACTCTGAGAAACAGGCCAAGGAGAGGGGAGGACACAAATACCTGCCCAGCACAGCAGGCAGATGTTCTATGAGGGTCATTGTAAGTTGCAGCACAGGAAAGAGGACAGACTGATGTAAAACATACACTTGTTTGTACGATGTCACGTTCGCCTCTTGTCTCCCGTTGCCCCTTGAGATCCGTCTTACCTGCTGTTCCTGTCTAGACTACTTGCCAACTGTGACATCTGTTCCAAGATGAAAGCATAAGCAAAATCTGAATGTCAATATCCTCGCCATGGACAGGCAAAATGAGCAAATGGAGGAGTGGCTGTCACTGTGCAGCAATCATCCCTCAAATGAAAGGTTACCACACGACATTGTGTGCTGGAGAAATAACCATTTTTAATCAGACGGCAGGGGACACATCTGTCAGAAGCTCAGTAAAGCTGCAGTTAGTAGCCAAGGAGAGCAGAGAGCAGACTGATCAGTACAAATCATTTCCCCTTTTTTCCCTACTGACAAAATGGGCCTAAACGTGAAAAGGCCATCGAGAAATTAAATATGACTTTTGTAAGGTTATGCTTAGAACTCAAAGATGGTGCAGTTAGAGGGTTTGCTCAGGTCTGATAGATTATATTAGGCGTGTACGGATGTTATTAGATGGGAAGCGGACTTCCTTGTGTTGAATGAGGCATATCGACTACAGAGAACTGTCAAGTAAAGGCAAAGTGGCTGGATTTAAGGACCTCTCATGAAGGAAAGTGCTCTACATTATAATACATGGCTCATTTTCTTTTCCATATGTGCCTACGTGGCATCATGAAACCATTAACAGCGGAACAATAACTTATCAAGCTCATGTCACCCCCTTTATGTTGAGGTTACCGTTTCATGCCTAAGATGTAAGTGTATTGTGTCGTATCCTGCGTTAGTTTGGCAGATGATAGTTTTATACTGTAAGATCTGAGATATATTATCGTCTCTACAGTTCCCACTTTCTCCATGCTTTTGTCTGATCACTGCACCAAGCACAAGTTCAGACCTTGGAGTTTGCCCTAACCTTAAGATTACATGTAGAGAGGAGTTGAAAATGTTCAGAGCTGAAAAAGTAATTGCAAAGCTAAGGTTAGTAATTTTGTGGTATTAAATTGCCTGTCGGAGCTAAATGAAGTAAGGCTTCTGCACTGCCAAAAGCCATACGCGCCTATGTGAAGAGTGGCGCAGCTTTACCCGAAGAAGGTAGTATTTTCCTCCACCGCATCGGTTTATCATTTAGCTGAGTTCATGGTGTTGTTTTAGGAGATTTAAGTCTCATTACCCCAACCTCGGCCCTTTGTGATTTATGCCATTATTACAGCACTCTCTCACACAATAGAAATGAAGCATGAATCACATTTGTACTGTAAGACAAATGTTTCCCCAAGGGAAAGAGAGACATGGTAGCTAGTTAAAGGGACCCTCATTAAGCTCTCGTTATTGGATAAGTGGCTCTCATTTTCCCAGTGAGATTCTAGGCCTGACTAACTGGTCTTTATACCTCTTCCAAGATTACAGTTTTGCTTTGCTGCAGTGATAATTTGTTCTCTGTGATGTGACCAGCAGTTGCACATTTATTTTCAGCGACCAAATTGTGTCATTGACCTTCACTTCCTGCTGAGTCCGACACCTGCTGACCCCAGACCTAAATTTGTCAGGGATGGAGATAAATAAGACCCATTAGAGCTGCCTCTCGTTTGGGGATCTGCAGTGTTTTATATCTTGTTTTTACAGTGTGCCTGTAATGTACTGTTTTTTTTGGTCAGTTTACAGTAAATAGACGTGATGGAGAAATAATAGAACAGAGCAGACTACCGATTATTTTTATTGTTGACTGCTGATTGTTGCCAATTATTATTATTTTTTCAAATCATTGACTGTTTGCTGCTATTGTGCTAATATTTCACTAAAAGGAATTTGAAACACCTAAAATGACTAGTTCAACAGCAAATTGCATTCTCGAGGAGATTATTGCTAAAGGAGCTGAAATCTTACTTAAATAAGCAATGGTCAGTTTCCTATTTAAATAAATATTCAGTAAGCTATGTTGGCAAAGAATTATAAATCATGTACTTGCACTGAGTCTGTGACTGTGACTGACATCATTTTTATGTTAGTACTTTGTTTTCCTTTTATTTATTTAACTACTAAAATAACTTAAGGCCTACTCTATTTCTATAATTATTAATTTGAACTCTGTTCTATAATTATTAAAAGGTTTTGTTTTTTTAAGACTTTAAACCTGTGTAAAACTCCCTCTCCTGCTGTTTATTTGAAAGCTATCGTTTTCTTGAATTCATAGCTGAACATTGTCATTGATTTGTTGGATGACAGATGCTAAGAACCCTTCTATTGACATTACCGTTGACAGTTTCAGTAAAGTCTGCATCTGATTATCATCCGCGGCCAAATGATACACTTTTGTATTCTGTGAGAGGATGTCGATGGCACATGGTGCATTGTTCTAGAAGGAGTTATTGAGCTGCGTGTCACTGCACTGTGATTTAGGACATAACGGAGAACATTTCTTTTTGTGTGGCATAATTAAACCTGGTATAGACTGCTCCCAGACTGCTAAAGACATCACTAAAGAGAAGATCTGTGTGGTTGATGGCCACTAAATAGCCTCTCAGCCCTTTTCTCCTCATAGTCTTTTCTATGGCCCTTCTTTTCTATACTTAATTTTTCCTGTGTGTGAAAACACGTTTTTACAACCTGTGATAATTCACTGGTCCCACTATTAATCGTGACTTAGCTAGATAATTTATTAGTGTAAAGTTTGTAATCACATGTCTTGGTTTTATAATAATATTTCAATATAAACATATCTCTAACTAAGAAGTGCTATAAGGATGCGTTATATGGAACTTCACCTAGCTTTCATTTTTTTTGGGGGCCTCTACTTCGACATTATACATCATCCCTCAAGTTAAGCACAGAGCCTCCAATGGTGGAAAAGCTAAGAACATTCACCCCTGTTGACCACTGAGACACTGACAAGCTCTTTGCTGGAATGACATCTGAACCTGCCAGCTCCTCCAGCAGGTGCCAGAACCTGACACATCCTGGAGGCACTGGGGGCAAAGTGGTGAGTGGTGATGCTGGTGGTGGGGGCTTATGGGCTTTATGCTGGAGGAATAGTAACATGATGCTAGAGTCTGCTGCCTTTTCCCACAGTGGCCCTGAACCACCACTCTGCGGCTCCACTGGCTAACTAACGGCTCACTTGACTATGGTTACAGGAAGCTCATTGTTGGTGAGGACAAAATTCAGGGGGAAGTGGTGTAATCCTGGCTCTGTCCTGGATCAGTCAGTTTGGATTTCACACAGGCCCCACAATCAGACCCAGTGCAGCCAAGGGCCCCTGGACACTGTGTTCCCTAGGAAACGGGCAAACACCTCCATCCTCAAAGTGGGATCATAAAAAGTAAAACAATCCATGTCACTTAAGAGAGAACAGAGTGTTTACTTTTTACTGTTCTGATACTTAGAAAGTAGTATTATGTGAATATTATGTTTTCCCTTGTTGCACAGATGATACATGGATAATGTGAAGGATTTATGCTGAACTTCGTCAAAAATGTCTGTTGTTCTTTTATCTTTTAAATGTATTCACACTTTTTGACAGTCTTTAGTCACTGTCCTCACTTTTCTGTATCTTGAAATGTCACCACTGGACACAACCTGCAATGACGAAATTCAACCAGCTTTGAGAGTTGTGTAATTTCTCCTCTTTATCAAACTCTTTTTGTGACATGTGGAAAATGTTATCTGCTGCTTATAAAACAAAATAGAAGTCCTACCCCAGTCAGCACCTCTCAACGGTATTGTGTGACAGATTGTGTGCCGTCTCAGTTGTTTCTTCGTTCTTCCAAACGACTGCAGCCTTCAGATTATCTGAAGAGTTCGACATATCTGAGCTCAAAACTGTGCTATTTTCCACTGGTACAGTAGGTGGCTTGTGAGGCCAACAAAGTCATGTCCAATGCAAGTCGTGTTGTCTTTCATTCAATTAGACAAACTGTAGCCCACGCAAATGACATTGAAATAAATTGATGTAATGACAAGAATTCATGCCTTGCAACAGCGAAGAGGTGAAAATCCACCCCTGCAATTTCAGGCTTTGCACTTGGCATGGCATGTAATGTGATCTCAGTTGAGTCTGAGGAAAAACAAATCCCTTTTTTCCCTCTGTTTTACATACAAGCACAAGGCATTTGTAGTTATTTCAGGAGACAGAGAGAGCTCCAGGGGTTGCTGGTTCATTCTCCACCTATGCTATGGAGAGCAGATAATTGCTCCATGGCCAGAAGGCTTTGATTGGCTGGCTAGTTAGTGATCAGAGGATAAGATGCCTGGTTCTCTGTGGACACCAGGAACTTTGCAACTTATGGCAGAGAGAAGTGGGCGGAAGGTTTCTTAACTTGCTCCAATCCTCATTTTCTTCATGACCTCTTGCATGGGTTACAATGTCATGTAATACTATGCAGTGTTAAGTTCGCAGCGGGTATTTCTAGGACTGGTGAGATTTGAAAATTGCAAGTATAGATTTGACCACAAGCATGCACTGCGTCTAACTTAAAACAGTTTCAAATTGATTCAAGTTCTGAAAAAAACTTATTAATATGAAATGTCTTCAAACAACACAATGTGTGCTTCAAGGTATTATCTGGCCTTGTTTTGCCAAAGCACTTTGTTTGTATTGTTTGAGAAGTCAGTGGCTTTAAGGCCTTACATAAACTACTTTTTAAACCTTCGCATCCATGTATTTTCATACAGAAACAGTGTTTTTAAAGGACGCTGTATACACCGTAAAAGAAATATAGGCGAATGCGAATGGAACCTACTCGGCGCATACTTTTCTAACAGTTGTGCCAATCACAGTGCTGCTCGATGAACGAGGAAGTGAATGGGACTGCAGACTGACCTTTCTGCAAACTAACGTAACAGTGTTGACATGACGGATACATGGCACCACAAAAATGCTGCCGAGTTAAAGGTGCCTTTGTAATGTAACACAAACTTCCCGGATGTCCTGCGACATTTATTTTATGCTTAGAAATGTTGATGTTGGGTCTAATGCCTTCTGAGTTGTTAAAGATGTTCACTAGCGTGTTTCATCTCGATGCACATTCTGCTCTTTGACAGGAAGAAAGCCTTTCCAAAAACCCCAGGGGTCCTGGTTAGTGAGCTTGAGGCTGCAAAGGAGACCTATTGAACATAACGTACACATGCGCGTCCACACACACAATGTTAAAACACCATCATGTTGTTGTGGGCCCCTTTTTGTCTCCTCTCTTTGCCTGTCTGTAAAGAAATGTGGGTTGATGTTTGTGATGGCAGAGATCCCTCTCAATAAACAATGATGGGATTGAAAGGAGGGATTCTTCCTCTTTTCATTCTGGAGCCTTCTGGTCCTCTGCAAGTTTACATGACCCTTCAACTCCTCTCCACACAAGCTATTGAGTTTTGTTCAACAGCTTCTGTTTGGGCATATAAGGAGGCATTGTTGCCTGGGTCACAGCAGTGGGATGATACAGGAGTTTATGTAAGAAGGCCTTTCTAACTGGCTCAGCCTCAGTCTCTTGACAGATCATGTGAAAGACAGCAGGCCACAACAACACGTTATGTGGCAGCACGCAGGCATATATTTTTGCCTGACACTTGTAAAACATCAAGAGGTTTTTGATGTTTGTGCAACTGTATGCTGGCTTGTCAAAAATAATAATAATAAAAAAACTTTTTTTTTTCCAAACTTGTTTTAGAATGTTTGTTGGTAATTTATATCCTCTAAATTGTCTGCACACCCTATCCTGTCTGTCAATTCTTTGCCAGAGTGATGTTGAATTGTTTACTCAGACACATCAACTCACTTTTCACTCTCACTTAAACTGAATGAGCTTTCTGCATCTACAATATTTCACTGAGCTTGTTTGGCAATGTTGGATGTGTCCATCACTACATTTCTTGTTCAAGAAAGACAAGACAATGGATTTATTAGGGAGACGGATGAACTTCTTTTCAAATCCCATCATTCTTTTGAGTGTCTAAAACCTAGACAGTTGACGTGCATATGACAGCTGTCACATTCATCACAGTCATGTCACAAACAAGCAGGAACACGTTGGCTGTTATTTGAAAAATTCATAGTGCAGCATAGCTTTCAGTAAAGTGTAGCCTGCCGTCAGGGCTCTGTGTAGGATCATAAAACGCTTGGCATTTTGACTTGTGCCTTGTGATTTATCTTGCCTTGAGACATAATTTGGTCTGAGCCCGCAGCAAAATATAAACTTGGATAAATGCTATGGCTTTGAGTTGAAATAAACAAATCCCTAATGCCCTATCAATGTCCTTCCTGTTGGAAACAGAATAACTCCTTTCACTTACCAAAAGGAATATATATCATCAGATAAATGCTCCCTAGAAATAAGAAACCAGGGACAGGCTTAACCACTTCTAAGCCCTGCTTCGCTGTAGACTTGTGTTTATGATAAAGAGTAATGAATGGAAAGTGGAATTTATCAGTGAAAGATGGAGGAATGGTTAGGTTGACTGATGCTTTTTTTGTCCCACGTGGCACAATCAAGGCATATTTTTGAAGCATAGTCCCACGTGTCGTTCTAGAGCAATTTTTGTGGAAATTGGCTATGGGAGTTTGCAGGCCCTGCTGCAAAGTATTGTAAGAACAGTACAGTTATCTGAAGAAAAAGCAGCATTTGTTGCCATGTAAATCACAAAGACGACTACTTCTACGCAGTTTTAACATTTAGGGAACTTTCAATGTACTGCAGTCGGTTACCCGGGTGATTTCCTCTCCATTCTCGTTTGTTTGACAGTAAGATGAGTGTCTGTCTGTGTCAGCAGCTTGTTAAATGCAGGCAAAGTTGTCGCTTTACTTAGGCTTACTGTATGTTTTTCAGCTGTTCCATATTTGGTGTGCTCATATTACATATCCGCCCGTGTCTGCTTGATTTCCTCTCCATCTCCATCTTCTCTGCTGTCTTTTTCTTTTAATCTGCCTGAGTTCTACACGCTCCTGATGAGATCTGGCATTGAGTTGCTTCAAATAAGGCTGCTCAGTGGGCACAGACACTCCCACCGTCTAGATTGGATCACCATCAGGAGAGGGTTTTTCCTAATGGGCTGACAAGTTAATGCGCAGGCTCACGTTTCCCTGCAATGATTTCTCCTGTATGAGCATCAGTGAAAACATTTGCTCTCAACAATTGGGTAACTCTAATACTGGCTGTTCTCATCTGTTTTAATTTGAGCTTTAAATGGAGAAAACAATAATAAAAGGTTACTGCTGATCAATAGTCTACACAAACACAGCCCATCTGTCTGAAAGATTAATAAATTATGGTTTAATTCCAAGAGAAAGGACAGACGTTCCAGTTTTAGTAATGTATTTTGCTCTTGGTTATTAACACCATGTGTTGTCCCTGAGCAGGACAATTTTTTCATCAAGCCCTAATTGACTGTAGGATTTTGCTGAAGTGCATTATCAATCTTTATCTGGTTCATGTAGGAGGACATTGATCAATGGAAATAGCTTTTCTTTGTTGAATGATTTGGACAATGTTGCCGGCCATTGCTTGGGCCTTATAATAGAGCTTACAAGAACCAAGCCACCGGATCAATAAAGCATTGAAATAAGAAGATGAAACTCCCCTTTTCTCAATCATTACAGGTGCAATGGCTGAATTTGTTAGATTTTAAAAACTTTTTTCTTTAGCTTTTAGTGTAGAAGTGATTCACTGAAAAAAGGACCAAACAACCAACTCAAAGATTTTTCCTTCCTCTCTCAGCCTCAAGCCCATTAAAATTCTTCTGAAGTTTTTTTTACATATCACTACATCAAATGCACATAAATTATGAATGACTTATATAGCAGTCTTGCAGTTGTAGCCCCCGGGTTCCCTTGAAACTGATTTGGTGTCTATGAACTTTGTTGTTACAAGGGCCAGAGAAAATTGGAGTAATATGCTCTCCCCATGATTGATCATTCACCGCTCATAATGCAGAACATGCCATAATAAACATCTCCACCTTCATGTGTTACTCTAAGCTTGTGTTTGTTTCACCATTAATGAATTTACTGTCATAAAGTCAGGTTTGATATTTATGCATTAGAATTACTGTCATAAAGTGGCTGCCTGGTTAGAAACCCGGCGGGGATGACGCATGCTTCTTTCAGACATCACAGGCAGTCGCGGGTTTTCTTTACGATTCTTGGAAGAGGTCATCTGAGTGCACATGTCCTGTTTCTTTTTTTCTAGTGGTTATCACTTTAAGCATCATTACTTTAAATAAAGTGAGACCTCTATCTCCTATCTCTATCTTCCCAAATCCTAAATTTGGGAAATGGGCTTGGATATAGATTAATAGGGTTGAGCAGTCAACATAAGCCATTACAATTTGTCCAAAATACCTGAGATCAAAACATAAGTTACTTTAAAAAAAGAAAAACAAAATTCAAGGTTAAGATTACCGGTACACTTTAAGCCAATAAAAATGAAGAAAAAGTGACACAACCTTTCTGTTTCTGTTGTCTTCAAGTCTGAGAGACCTTTAGCAGGTTGTAATGGAGTGATCGACAATTGCGGTTGAGGTGTAAAAAGCTTATCGATGAGTACAGGAAGTGACGTTTAATTTGATCGAATGCACAAGAAGGAAAGAACATGTATATACCCAAACATTTATAATTGCAACAATCTTCTAGGAACAATTTTTGGGGAAAAAAACCCTATAATGTGCCACTAATTTCAGCCATAACTGTATTTGCACCCTTCCCTTTGAACTTTTCGCACAGTGTCGGGCAGTTTAGTCTTAGTTAAGTAGAAAATATCTGCTTTTTAAGATTATTATTAGTCATTTAATGTTATGTTACACTTGAAAGGAAATGAAATGAGGTACTAAGTTCTATGTTGAGGTAGTTAGCTGTAACTGGCAACAATCACACTCACAATGTAGCAGCAAGGATGGGCTGAGAGAGTAGGATCCCAGATTATTAGATGGTAACAGCTGACAATTACTAGCTCGTCTGCATTTACTGTACATTTGTCAAGCGTTTTAGCCTCGGGCTCGGCATCAAACTGTGTCTGTTTTGGCTCCCTGGATATGATTAATCCCCATCAGTCCAGCAGAGGTTCTCCAGCTGTTTGTGTGATGGATACATTTACACTGGCTCATACAGAATATGCTTGGCTTTTCAAGAGAATTTGTCTCTGTGTTGGCTTCTCCTGATCTTTAGGCACACGTGCAGCCTGTGTTTTTTTCTCAGTCCTGCCTTGATGGAGTTTGAACCTGTAAAGAAGAGGGATACGAATCATGTTTTTAAAAAGTATTGTTGTCAATAGAGTGAATAATCCTGAAAATCTTTTCAGGTCAAATAGTTTGACATTTTAATTTTGTATCAATCATAATTGTAAATGTTAACATTCATGTATTAAGTGGTAGGTTTGTGTTCTCTTAAATCTACAGATGTTCACTTTTGGAAATGAGAAGGGTGTATCTAACATTTTGTGCTCAGGCATTGTGATCTCTCACTGGCAACCACTGTATCTAAGGACATTTGACAATGTCCTTGTCACTCATGACCTTATTTACAACGTATTTACTACCCACATGTCTCTAGAGGTGAACTAAACTTGGATTCTCATGCTTTGAGAAGCAGGCCGTGTGCCCTGGTGCCTCACTCATGTCTGTTCTAACCACCCCCCCTTCTAAACTTGTAACCAGCTGCACATCAAAAGGAATATGATTTATTAGGGGCGCAGCGCCCCAGGAATTGAACGACCATCGACTTGTTTATCCAGACATTCTTGCCCATATCTATATATTTTTCAGTTGCCCCTTTCATGAGTTACTACAGCGAAACATCCGTCGACTGCTGGGGTTGTAGTCCACCTACAGTGAAAGAATGTTGGCGGCTAATGTCCCTCATGCAGTATTTGGGTTTGGGCCAAAAGTCACATGGATCAGTTCCGTAACTCTTGCTTGAAGGTGCTCCATTACATAATTGATGTATTTTCATGGGGTGCGGATAGTTGATGGCACGCAGGGGGGTGGGGTGGGGAGGGGTATTCTGTTAAGAAAAGGCATCACTGAGTCTTTTTCCTTGAAGCTGTCCATCTTATAGCCCTCTGAATCGCTCAACTCTTTTTCCGCCTCTTTCTGTATCTCCTAAATGGAAAACATGTGGCACGAGTTGTCATTTTTTAAAGTGTGGTAGAAGGAGTGAAACAGGCCAGGGGATGGCTCATCAGGAACACTCATTCAGGATGATGTATGTAGCCAAATACACATTTGTCCGTAAAACTTGCCGAGTGGATCAGCATCATTAGGCATGAGGAATAGGTGGAGCCCGCTGAGAAGTGAATGCAGCAAACAGATGTTGCAGATTTTCAACAGCATCTTTCATCCAGAGTACCATCATTAATAAAGTTGAAGGTGATCCTCGTGTTTTCATCTAATAAGACCAAATAAAGTATGGTGGGACTCTCAGGAAATTGCTGAATAAACTGAATCTTGCTATGGCTTCTTAAACAAGGACCCGTGGTGCTCTGTCTGGTTTTTAAATAAGCCTGGGCTACGTGACACTGTAGTTATGAACCCAAGAGTCGGCGTGTGCCGATGAAGTCCTCAAAGGAGAAGAAAAAGCTGGGAGTTTTATGGAACAAACTTAAAAGGAAAAGTCATATATTTTGTTTGCGTTGGGGGATTGGAATATGTGCATATACACATAAGAATCAATCCAAGACAACACTGACAACATTCAGTAAGAACTGACAGTTCTGCTCTGTGCTGTACAATAGTTTGTCAGTTCGGTGTGTGTGTGTGTGTGTGTGTTTTGTGTGAGATGCTGAATAGTAGCGGCTGATGCCATGGGTATGTCAGGTGACTGAGCCCCATGTTCAAGCAGCTTGGCCCTGTTGTAAAGGGCCTCCATCTTTGTCAGCCTTGTCTCATCTTATAAACGGACCCAGACAGAGAAGCTTTACCATGAATAATGCCTCAGGTCCGTAGAATCCCAATACCTATAAATCTTAATAGTGGTTCCCAGATTCCAATGGGCAGCCACGTCTCTTTCCCACTCTGCCCAACTCTATTGCGCCTCCCCTGCGGAGTCTCCAATTTTCTCTTCCCAAAGCAAACCCACAGTAATTTAAATTTGCCCATGCCATGATTTACCTGCGAACAGGATTACATGCATATAGCTCATGCAAATCAATAAAAACATGTCAAGTATGCTTAGCCTCCTGCGGTTCGCTAAATGCAATTTATCACTCAGGGTATGTGGGTAAGGGAATGGGCTAACAAATGCAGTCTGATTATTTGTGTTGGACCTGTTGTCAGATACTTGCATTTTTCATTTTCTGTACAGTAATTTACACTTGGTGTGTGTTTGTTTCAAAGGGACTAGTAGAGTCTCTGCTTATTTAATTTAGTATAGGCAATAGCATTTGTGAACTGCTGTATGGTGCGTGTTACAGTTCCCTAATAATGCAGTTTTCCTTGGACAAAACAAACCTTAATTCTTGGTTTAATTTTATTCTATTGCGATGTGTTGTACGTATTACTTTGACTGTACCTATAACCATACAGTATATTTGAGCTAATATGTCCTTAGCCCAGAAAGTCGTATCTCTTTTTTTAAGTATTCCCTGTGTGTAGTAGTTTGACCCTCGAGCTTGAGCTGCATCAGTCGTCCTGATCTGAATTACATGTTGCATTTTTCATGCTTTGCCTACTGAATTATATTAACTGGCTTTGAAGTTAAGGAAAAAATACTAAATCAACCGATCTCATGTATATAAAGTTTCTCTTTGCAGACGGTCATCAAGAATGCGGTGCATCATCTCAACCCAAAACTGGGTGTGTGCTGCTGTGATGAGCACATATATTGGCACTTTAAGAGACAACTTGCTTTGATATGTCCATTTATGTTTTTGCTGAGCCTGGTCAACACGATGCACCGTGATTCCCCAAATTGAGCCTGCGTTAGACTCATCATTCATAGATTGGGAAAGTGTCACCTTTAAAGTGCAATTACAAGGCACGTCGAGGAGGTGGATTTAGTGAATTCACAGTTTCAGTTCTCCACCCCAGTGTGCAGATAAGTCAAGTTTAATAGATAACAGATTTGACCTGCTCTTAATCGGAGGCAGACGTTGGCTCCATGTTGCTAGTGGGCAACGTGCTGTTGTTGTGCAAAGGTAGCCAAACATAACTTATGGGATAGACAAGGGCCTCAGAAATGGATTAACTATAATATTGAATATTGATCCCATTGGGAACAGTGTTGTTTTGACAGCTGCTAGACCTGTGTCAAGGCGACCGCGGGTTTTCGGTGTCTTGTCCAAGGCCACTCATCACGTAAGTTATAGCAGAATCATGCCAGATTCTGCTATATGGTCATGAACACATTAATTCACAGCACAAAGATCACTGAGCTTGTCTTTAGAATCACTGTGGTGTATTGCAAGTGCTCCCTCAACTGTTCCCTTTGGCTAGTTCGGAGATAAATTAGCAGCTTCTAAATAATGCAATGAACCCTAATTCTGTTTGATTAGTAGCAAGTCAAATGATAGCGACCCATTGAAATTGGTCATCAGCATAAATAATGACCGAATGAACTGATAAAATGCAAAGTTGCCGGCCATCATAAATCAAATGAAAACCACTTGGTGGGGAAGTCATTGGAATTAGAAGTCCATGCTCCTATTAATTATGTTGCCTTGCCAAAGCGACAGTGTTATAAATCAGTTGTGAAAGGTACTCCAACCAGCTGGCCTGCCTAGCAAGACCTGCTGCCTGCAAATGGCTCTGTATACTCCTTTAATTGTTTCTTAAACAAGCCACCTCTAGAGGCAGAGGCTGATGGACAGAGTTTAGGAAGAGAATTGAAAATGTGGGCAAAGGTTGCTCTTCACCACTGTATATAGTTTGCATAGAGAGCGCAGTAACATTCAGAAAATCCACAACCAAGAAATCAATTTTGAATTTTTTGGGAAAAATAATGCTTGTTGTCATTTTTTCAGACTCAATTATATAAGGTGTATCAAAATAATGTCTCTTTGTTTTTTTGCTGGATTTTCTCAGTTCCAGTAACTTTCAACTTCAGCCTAAATCCTGTCTTATACAATTTGTTGTTTCAGAATTTGGGTCATAGAATTTTATTGTATTACAATCCTTTCTTTTTTTTCATCCCTGTGAGATGTTGTAGTTTTTCTATTGGGTGTTTTGGTTCCCCTATATATGTTTAAACAACTGATGAGCTAAAGTGAAACAGAAAAACATTACTCAGCTGATATTCCTACGTTCCTACTTTGCTACGTGTCATTTTATTTGCATTTTAACTTTGCAATATAGGCTTCTAACTGAGTCAGGTCAGTTCTTTTCACCATATTTCTGGACTGATTTTCACCTTATTGAGACAAATCATTGTTTGACATCTTTACCACAGTGTTGCCTTTGACACGCAGTCAGTCCTTCAAAAATATCATATTTCCTGGAGTTGTCAGTACAAAGGACTAATCTTTCCCAGTGGAAACTGAGGTGTGTGTGCGTGTGTGTGTACATGTTCCCCTGTAAAGGTTCCATGAACCCACCATCAATCACACACTCCTTATTAGGTTGTCTGGAACTGACTGGACCTATTTTGCCGGGTATGCTATTAGAATAATTGCATTGCTATGCAGTTCAGTGTTGTTCTAGATTTATTTGTTTATACAACATGGAGCTCTTACGAGGTCAAACAAAAACTTGTGATGCTGCCTATAAACATCTTTGTGGAGATGAGAGTATACAATAGAACACAACTGTGTGGTGTCTGAATAATTGCAGATGTTTTGATGTCACAAAGTACTCCTGCCAGGTGCACTTATGCTCACCGTGGACTTGAATAGTCTGCGGGGTAAATAATAGCATTATTTAGTGTAAAGTAACTCTGGCCAAGTGGAACACATCGGTAACCTCCTGTGCCCCTATGAATACTCCTCTCCAGAGTGTTGGTTATCTGAAATGGGCTCGTAATCTCAATCATCTTCTTTTTCCCCTGGATTTCCTCTCTCTTTACATCACGAATGAATTAGTTCCTCCACTAGCGACACTGAGAAACTCTGGACTCACAATCTATTACATGGCTAGTACAAAATAGCTCTCTCTTTTTAAATGAGACCTGTTCTGTCAATCCATTATCCATCTCTCTCTCTCTCTCTCTCTCTCTCTCTCTGTGTGTATGTGAAGTTGTGTGTGCATATGTGTAGGAAAGTCCCCAAGAAATCATTTAGGCAGTAGAAATGGAGCAGGCCCAGGCCTCAGGTGTTCGTGTCACAGTGATGAATCACATAGAACACATATTAAACCTTCCTCATGTGAGTGGGGCTTGTGTTGAGCTGCACCCTCTCCCTGGCTGCCCTCTCTCCAAAAAATGAGATCCATTGACGACCAAGAAAAAAAAAATTATAAATATGACTGTGTGTTCTGCACATAAAGGCCGGGCTGTCCCTGAGAAATTGATTTATTGGATTCCCTGACATTTTAGTTGTGGTCGTTATGTTGTATTTATGGGGGAATTGCTCGAGCCTCTCATTATGCTCTCCTAATTTATTTTACATACTTTTATGGCCGCTTGTGCTCAGCAGGCCTTTACGCCAGCTGTTATTGAAAAATAGGAAAAGGTATATATCGATCAAGATTTACATGTTTATTGCCAAGATTGTGATTTATTTTACTGTGTTTTCTTGTTTCGCTTGAACTGCTTTTCAGTCAGTTGTCAGCAGCACCACGAAACCTGATGCAAATATTTTCATAGCCCGTGTACTTTATTTTTCTCTGTGCATAAGGTTACGCAGCCTTTTTAGTTACAGTGGGCAACAACTGACAGTAATATATAACCTTTACATCATTATTTTTTCTTAAATCAAACACCAATCCATGCACACGAGACCGTAAACATGACCGCACCTATATATGTCTGTATTTGCAAATATGATTCAACCATGTGTGTGAGTTTTCCCCTAAAACAAATACGAACAATATTCTTATTTGAGCGTTTCTATTATTCTTCTACACCCTAAAGCTGCAATAGTTTCAGAAATGTTCCTTCTCATCCTTCTTTGAGTAATTTAACAACTGAACTTGTTTCTTTCTCCTTTCAGAATGACACGCTGAGGTGCCTCGCTCAGGTTGTTCTCTGTCTAGTTATGTGGCCTTGGACATGATTAAGTAATAAAAACAATTAAATTAAATCACTTAAACTTTTGATGCATTAAATAGTGTCCCAAGATCATTCCTCAGCATAAAGGATGTGTAATTAACAGCTGAGATGAAGTGGTTATGAGCTGCTTCTTATTAAATTAAAGTCTAAAAAAAAAGGGTCTTTCGGTAAAGCCCAAGAACTTGATATATGCTTATGTGGCTCTGAGCATCACCTACCATGAAATTTAGTGTTTCCAGGATATTTAACATTAAGACGTAGTTAAAATTAATTCTACGTGCAATTTCTCAAAAAGAAAGCTGACAGCTAATGTCAATAAATTGTACTGGGTGTGAGATGGGGGGATCGTAAATCTGTTGCACAGTGCCGCCCCTCAATGTGGTAGTCGGGGTCGAATGGGGGTGTGAGGCAGGGTGTAGGAATGAGGAAGATAGATTTGTTGATGAAGGAAGGAGAAAGGGTGATTTGAAATCCTGGACACTGATTGGTGGAGAAGAGGCCTGGGTGTCCTTGCGGTGACATTCAGGCCCAGATATTTGTTTGGCTTTAAATAATACCCTGGACAGGGCCTGAGAGTGATGGCCACCAGGTCGGCTGACATTGCAACCTGTGCCAAGGTGACTGACTTTGGGACACTTCCTCTCCCTCTCGCTCTCCACCTCCTCCATCTCTTTATGTCTCTCTCTTTTGGTCTCCGGCCTGTCAATACACATCCACTTGTCTGATGGGTCCTTCTGAGGAGCTTACAGCTGACATGCTGGTGTCTTTATTTCCACAGGCAATCCTTTTAGTGTTGGCCTCAGCGGTCAGTCATGCCAGTGACAAGCAGCTCAGGCCTTAGCACCTCAGCAACTCTCCATCCACCAGAAGAGGAACAGGGAGAGTCTCCAGTCCACACCGAGAATTTAAGTTGACTCCATTTTTTAAATACTCCAACACATGTCATCTATCTCAAGGTCTCTATGGTTTAATGTAGTAGTAAAATGAATACACAGTACATTAAAGGACAGATTTATGCTGTGGACAACTATTTAAAAATATCTTTAGGTGATACAATATGTCATGCATGTCTGTCAAAACACTTCCCCCCCACTGTTTTTTTTCCCATTCACTTTTTCCAGCAATCTATCCAACATTGAGACATATTTCTGACATGAGACTAAACAAATGCCGCCACAGTATGTACAGTATGGCAGCTCTGGATAAATGGAAAGAAAATAAAATAGTAGTTAATAGCTTTGTCAGTAAAACACTTAAGCAGCACTAAAGACCATTGTCACTTATTGGAATAAAGTTAAACCTGACACAAAAAGTTGGGACATTTCTACATACTCTTTTGACATTGGAAACAGCTGCCTGTAAAAAAAACCATAACGTAATCCATAACGGCAGTCAATGGTGGATTAGTTTTTTTAACCTGGTGGAGATAAGGTCATGAGTAACTGTAACTTAAAGAAATGAACTACAGTTTTTGCCAACCTTATGTTAGAGGAAGTTGCATATCTAAGTATAGTCACCTGGCTCTGAAATGAACACGTTATTATATTCTCACACACACTGGGTGGTTGTATCCTTAGTCATGGGAGACAGTGTTGTGTTACAGGGTGGAGTAAGTGTGAGTAGTTTTCCAGCTCGTAGCAGATGATATGCTGTTGATTACGATGGACCGCAGTAATTATGGGCGAGGACTGGTCCTGGGTTATGGCCTCTGTGATTAGTGGCTAACTGTAAATGACTTATTTACAGTGTTGTTGATGCCTCTTTAGAGAAACGACTGACTACACACACAAACGCGCCTCTTTACAGCTACGATCCTCTTTAATTAGGAGCATGGTGACACTCAAACTTACAGTGGAATTTGGATTTAGACACTCAGCCAGCACAGATGATGGATCAAGTCAAAACATACAGTGTGGTTTGTGAAAGTGCATGGCCTTACAGTGCGGACGCTGTTTTACCTTTACCTTAAATGCTACTCTTTCTTTACTACTCTTGATGAACCGAGTTTAAGGAAGAGGTAGTTGACAAGTAGCTTTTGTAGAAACTGTATGACGCCTCCAACGACGTCAACCGCTTAGTGCAGCACGAAGATCACATCACATTTATCCACCTAGCTTATAACGAACACCTCAGTTTTCCATCTTTACTGGATTACTTACAAACACTTTTGCCTTTTTTTATGTTTGCTCAGCTTAGAAACCTGCTCTCTTCCATTTTAAACCAGCCTTATTTTCATTGCAAATTCTAACACGTAGAAGTAGAAGTTGTCGTACAAGTATTTCTATATTTGCATTATTATTATTTTCTAATTTCTCTTGTATCTATGTTCTAATTTCTCTTGTATCTCCTTGTGGTCTTTTGAATTTTTTTGGTTATCCAATACGAGCACTAGGAAGAAAAACAATTATTCCTCCACATGAGGAGAAAAAATGTCTATACCGGACAAATAATAACATGCATGTCGTATCTCCTCTTCATAAAGGATTTTATGTCATAAGTTGCACAGCCTGCTAAGTCAATGTTGAGCCAAATCTTTAAAATTTTTTCGTGTGAACACAATAGTAGTTTTTTTCTTCATTACGTAGGTAAATAGATTGATTCAATTACTGAATTTAATTAATCTTCAACAGAGGTGGTTTTCAGGAATAACATTATATAGCATTTGCTGCAGTGTCTAAAAGCAGCTTCTACCTCAGTCCTTCTTCATGGGCACCTTGCTACTTCTGTCTCCTTCTCATCCTGAGTATCTCTGTATTGGTCTAACTTTAATCTTCCTTTCCTGTCCCTCCTCCTCTCTGAGGTGTATCTGTTCTCTGATAGTCACTAAGTGATTTTACAGCATTAATTTCCACAGAAACACACATCGCTTCCAGGTGTGTACAACCAGCAAAGGTGCTGAGATCCAGGGGTCGAGGTCAGGGGTCACTCTGATTAACGGCAGTCATCTCCCGGGAATGACGAACTTCCCTGGTGTTATCACCAAGAAGTATGGCGCTGCCTTTGTTCCTCCTCAGGCAGCTGTGACAGGCTGGCCAATCAGAGGGCTGCAGTTTTAAATCTGCCACTTTTTAGACAAAACAAAAGGCTCTTCAGTCTGGCAAACAGACACAGTCCTGCTGCTTGACTGGCTGCCTGCTACCACCGACAGAGATTACACTGAAGTGCTTATTGCATATAATTACAAGTAATTGGCAAATAGTAGGCTCTGACCAAACAGAAATGGTTTCATTATGTCTAATTAACACCTACTTGATTATGGTTAATTACTAGTGTTTGATAATGGAGAAGCAAAGTTGTCAGTCTGGAGACAAGTAGGAGCCATCTGGATCATTGATAACCATATGCCGGTGTCTTGCTTTGCTGGGACCAGAGCTGTCAGGGCCACCGACAGTGGCAGGTGTGTGCTGTGCATAGACTCAGCATCTGCCCAAGGTGTAAACACAACACAGCTCAAATAAACATGTCAACACTGACGCTCAACATTCCCGCGTGTGTGTGCACCAACACACACGCCTACAATCATGCAGCCATGTAATTAATTGTTTTTCGACTTCCAACGTGTTCAGTCGTTTGGCCATAGTGAGTTACTTAAAAGAAGAAGAACTCTGCATCCCCTAACAAAAGAAATACTGGTATGAGCAGTTTAAATATTACTCATGATTATCAGTGCAAATTGACAGCAAGGACATCGCCGGTCCGAAACTTAAGGGGCGGTTGACTGCCGTTTGGAGTAAAACAGAGTTCCTAAGAGCCTTGGAAATTATTTGAAACAGAAGGCTCCCTGCTGTAAACAAAAGAAATTACCCTGCACTGAAATTGTGTCTGTCCCTGTTAATTAGCAGCACACGCAATGTGAAATTAGCTATGACGCACTAGGAAAAGAGAAAGATAAATAGTTCCTTTTGGAGGAAGAATAAAATCAAGTCTTGCCATACGTAGCATTTATCATGTTTAATTGTAGGATCAATTAAAATTTCAGGGATAATGATGATTTATAGGTGTTTGTGTATAATTTGATGTTCATTAAGTCAGCCAGACACATGCTGATATCAGCTTGTTAATTTTGTTTCCTTTTTGTTGAAGTGTGGCTTTTGAATGCAATTGACTTGAAGTTTAGAAGTCCACTTGGCTGAGTGATTTCCTTACTGTGCCAGTCAAGCTCCATTGTGCTGCCGTAGCAATTCAGTCACTTAAATAATTTGCTTGTCTTCATTATTATTTGTGAAATGTTGCTGAAATTGTGTATTCTTTTGGTCCAGGCCATTTACTTTAGTTTGGTGTAGTACATCTCACTCATACCGTGGACTTTATGACATACATGTGTATGCGTTTGGGCTAATGGGCTTCACAAGCGAATAGGCAGCTAAATGAACTACAATACATGTATTTATAAGTACAAAAAAAATTAGGGCAATAACTGTACTTATCTGATAACTAACATTTAGATTTTATTTTAAATGATCTGGATTAAAAATGTTTTATTTTCACATTAAAGTCTTTAACAGACAAATATTCTGCTCATCTACTCACATCATGTTGTTCAAATGGTCAGATAAGGAGAACAGTCATTTGAGCTGTGCATAATTCAACCAATTCATCATGCACATGAAATGTGTGCTCTGTGAGCACACCAGAAATCAGCGATGGGAGAGCACTTTATTGTCATGCCCCCCTTCTTCTACAGCAAGGCTACGATGTAGGCCAAGTGGAAGAGCGCCAAATGATTGAACACAGGACAAGATTCCCATTCAAATGGAGCAGAGCTTTTCCTCCTTATTCATTTTCTTAGATTACCATCAAATTTGTGTCACCAGCGAGGCAGCGTTATTGACTCACAGCGATGCACTCCCTTTGCTTTCGTTGTTATTAGTTGACATGCTGACATTTTCATATGTGTCTTTGCTAATGCCTGCAAATTGCTCTGACCGAAGAACGTGAGAATTGAACAGATAATTTTAATAAGATTCAACTGCAGATGGTGCGATGTGCTTGCCTTACATATATGGAATACCAATTGTAACCTGTTTTCAGAGGCGACTAAGGGAGCAGCCTATAATGGGTTTTGACAACATTGTATTAGGCACAACAACTACGCATAATGTACCGAAAAATTGGACGTGAAATTGGAAACATAGCCGAGAACAAAGTAAATTTACATGGTTTGGTAGGTTTGGTGATGTCTGATATCATACTCTCTCATGCAAGCTCTATCTAGAGGGAGAAGGCAGGAGCTGCGAAGGGGGGGCTTAACAATGGATATCAGTAGAGAGTGCTTTTAAAGTTAAGGCTGATGGATGGCTTGTCAAAAAAATAATTGCACTGGTATGGAAGTGGGCTCGTGCGAGCTTGCTGAGGAGGGGTTGGGAGGGTATGGGGGGTGTCAGTGCGGCGGTGGAGGGAGGCGCGATCAGCAGAGAGCATGATGGGAAGTGACAGTGGTCTGTCAAGAGGCAGTGGCTGCCCAGAGAAGTGTGAAGTCAGAGCTATGAGGTGGCAGGAGAGAGCAGGCTGTCAGAGCAAGAAAGTGGCTTTAATATGGCGAAAAGCAAAGGAATCCGCCTGTCAGGCCTGCTCAGCCAAGCCAAGGCGAGGCAGGAACAGGAGAAAGGAGATAGGATGGGGAACAGTTATGGGTGAAAACAAAGGTAGAGTGAGGGATAGCCTGAAGGAGGAGGAGTAGGAGGAGGAGGAGGAGGAGGTGGAGAACCGGTGTACTAGTAGTGAGAGCTGTGTGGCAGCAGGAGAGGCATGATGGGAAATTGTGTGGGACAGAAGAACAGGCCCAGCCGTCAATTAGAAGTTCCTGAGGAAGGCCTTGGCGAGGTGATAAAACTCATCTGCTCTCCTACTCACTCTCTAGGTGGCATTGGACTACCTCAGGGCTTCCTTTAACTGTCTGCAGAGCTACAGCACTTCTGTGTGTACCCATAGTCGCTATACCATATTCATCTGTGTCTTAAACCCACTGTATCGGTACTTCTTTGTCAACCATTCAGATCTCTATATGACCTCCAACTATATATGCAAACTGTAAAATTGACTTCGCGTCCGCTGGTGTGAGTGAAACAAAGACAACGGCAGGCTGATAATTATTGCCAGTTTACATTCGCTTGCCATTTACATGAAGTGGTAGAATATATTTAATAAGGCTTGTCTGCTCTGTCTTGACCTTGTGTGAAAAGCACTTTAATTCTGTGACCCATGAGGAGATGCTGAGTGGCTTGTGTGCTGATTACTGACGTGTGCTCAATGGCTTTTCACAGCCGAGAGATGAATTCTGTTGTGGTGCGCTGCTGTTACGGGGCTTCGTGCCTTGTCATACAGATTGACACATCATGTAAAGATTTAGTAATGATGATGGTACTTTTTATGGGGTGTTATATGATAGCTTTGTCCTCGATTCATGATGCGCACACATGTACACGTTCACTGTTGTAACTGCTGTATTTTAAATAACATACTGGTTGATAGGTACACATTGCAGTATATGAATAGCCTAGGATCCACACAGTGAAATCAGTTCTTCGTTTTGCCATAGCTGCAGTATGTGTGGTGCAGCAGGGGCCGTGATCTGTGTCTTCACATTTATAAGCAATTAGTCTTGCCATAATTTATTCCTCATTAAGGGCAGATAATTAAAGTTCTCTGTAGCTTCTTTGAACATTAAATTACACTCTCATTTTCTACAAATATAAACTGTGATATTTAAAGGGCCACTAACCACTGACTTGCATAATCAAAATAAAAAGAGTTCTTCTGAGAACTTGTCATTACAGATCATGATATAATGATATGTTCACTTGTGAACTTTATATTTTAAGATGCGAGCAGCATACAGAAGTGGCGATTGATTGATTGGGAGAGAGAGAGTGTGGATTTTAATGAGGACATTAGATGCACATCTTGTTTATACTGGTTAAGATTTTTAAATTATTACCAGGGGCATGTGACATTCATGCAATCTTTGACTCAAGTTATTTTTCTATATCGATCACAGTTATAAAAAAAACACAGTACAGATTTACACAAGCATTTCACTGCATATTGTACTGTGTATGATTGTGCACGTGACAAATAAAATCAGAATCTGAGATATCAGTACATATATAGGTTGCCCAACAAGCTTATTTGAAAACTGCATTCTGAGTTAGAATTAATAATTAATTCAAATACTTATACTTACTTATATTACTTATAAACCCATGACACAATTAATTTATGAATGAGAGCCTATTTAGTAAAATGCATGTATGTATGCATCTAAAATATTAACTTACTATCTGTAATACATAAGGGAATAAAGTTTTAGGACATTTAGGTTCCTTAACGTCTTGTGTGAGTGTCCTAACTTCTTACCTGGTTGCCTGGCAACATCAAAATGACCAGGAGGGTTGTTGACCCAGTTTCCGTTGTCATTGAAATAAATAATTAAAAAGTTTTCATGCTAAGCTAAGCTAGCTGGTTGCTGGCTGTATTTATCGGACAGAGCTGAGCAGTACGTTTTACTATAAACAATATAAAAAACTATATGTAAAACTGTTTATCTTAAATGTTTTACATGCATTATTGACTTTCAAACAGTAGGTTGACACATCTTTTTAGAGAAGGATATTTACAACACCAACACACTGATTTCTGTTTACCTAGTAGAAACATCACACTATACGTTCTTTCTCTTTTCCATTAATTATGACTATTCGAACAGAGCAAGAAAAGATCATTTGGAAATCAGGAATGGGTCGCTGTGACTTCATAGCTTCGTATTTTCAATACCTGAGCGAGAGACACTGTGTCAGCACTGATTTGTAGAAAAAGATATATAGACTACCAAATTGATGAACTGACTCGGGAGAGAGAGAGAGAGAAAAAAAGGCTGTATGGACAAAATAGATGGATGGATAGAGGGGAAGCCTCATTAAGTGAAGAAAAGGCTGTTTGGCCTGGCCATACAACAGGGGGAGAGACCAGAGCCATTGATCTCTGGCAACCAATGACAAGCCAGAACTCAGCAATAATCATGACAAATGAGTCGAGCCAACACCAGATGAGAAACTGCCGATAATCACACAGACCCCAAAAAAGAAACTAGCAAGGTCGCAGTACAGGGCAGTGGAACTCAAAATATCTCTCAATAGTCTAGAGGGAGACGTTCTAGGGAAAGAGACAGCTACGGCTGAGAAAGGGACTTGGACAATGACAAATACGTGTCCAGTACCTTTAATGAACACATTGCATTAGAAGGCCTAGATGATCACACTTTTGTTGATATATCATTTGAAGTATTACAAAGTTAGCATAGTTTTTATGACTCGATTAGATAACTGAACGTGTATTACAAGGTCAGTGACTAAAAGCTAATATCAGTTTCAGTTGTTTGCATTTTTAAACTGTGACACTGGACTAAATAAATTAGGTTGCTGACATGTTCTTAAAGACGTTCTTGCCTGGAGTGTTTCTTTTGTAGATTAAAGCTAAACAACAATGATTAAATTGCTGCAGCCAGTCGATATGGATTGTATGAGGTAAGTATGATTGGTAGCACATTATCCATTTTTCTTTCCCTGCGGAGGTCTCCTATCGTTTACCCACACCAGCCCTGAATAGCAGACTTCCCTGCCACCCTGGATGAAACATTTTCTAATCAGCTTTATCTCTCACATCTGAATTTATCTTATTCATGGAAAATGCCAATATATTAACTGGCTTGCATGATACACAAGGTGACCCTACTGACTTAATGACATAATACATTATCCTTAATGAAGTCAATATCTCGTCTTTAGGCTGTCTGTCTATTGGGCCGATTAATTGTGGTGTCATTAAAGTTAGCTCTCTTTTCATTTGAGCTTGGCAAGTGGCATAAAACTAATGTTCTTAGTTATCAACCACTGAAATAGGATGGAGGGTGGAGGAAATTGCAGGGAGGACAAAGGGGATTTCCTACAGCCCACACGAGTGCGCTTCTCAGCGACACCACACACAGATGTGCTGTATGTTTCATTGGAAAACAGATGGGGTAGGAACATTTGCAGTCATCAGCTGTTATTTGAATGCTTACACAATAAATACAAATCTCAAACAAATGTTACTGTAATTTTATAATATTTGAATGATTTTTTTTCAAGTCTTCCTATCATTCAGAACAGTATAAAGTATTAACAACTGTACCAATTCCTGCACAATAATTGATGGCCTGAAGGCAAAGTAAGTGTGACATACTACTATTAAAGGATGGGAAAACACTGAGTGAGATATTTCTTTCTCCTGTTTGTGTGAAAATGTGATATTTGGAAAGCAAACCTTCATTTGTCAGTTATGGAGCGTATTGTGAAAGAGTTTGATACAGCAGTTTTTCATACATTCGACTCTGATTGACAGGCTGTAAAGTGCTTTTGGTAGAAATTGTGCCCCTGTGGCTGATACTGTGTATGTTTAAGGGGGAATTGGGGCCACTGGCATAGTATTCCCCAAACTCCTACAGTTTTGACTGAAGTAACCAGAGGAGATTTAGTGACCTGCAAATATCTGCCAGTGGCCTCAGGGCTAGAAATGACACCTGCTCAACAAAGCAGAAGTTAGGTAATGGCTGCTGTTAGTATAGCATTACTTTTATTTTCTTATAATGAGCAACTGTCACATTTTTAAATTTCTTTTTTTTTTCCAGCACAGATTTTTTTGGATTACCTACAACTGTACAATTCAGCGCAATGATGCAAAAAGTTGGACATGGACAGAAATGTTTTCTGTGACAAAGATACATCTCTGTTTGGGTAGATGCACCGACACCCGAGCCCACTCTCGCTGCCGCTGCTCCCCCTCTGTTCTCCTTCTGCCTCCCTCTGCCGCTGTCCCCCAGTGCTGAAACAAGGAGACAGTATAAGGGTAATTTACAATGTGTTATCTTTGTCTGTAGCTGCGAAATGATATGAAGTAAATCAAGGTAGGAGTAATGAAAGACTGAGAATTCATTCCTGTGAGCACATTTTAACTGTGGTATCAGTTATGGTGGCAGCGCCTGAAGAGGCTGGAATGAGACGGGCTGAGGGGCCATAAAGCAGCGGCGGGGCCCATGTTAATGCTGTCTGTCTGAGGTTAGTAATTGGGTTGCACTGATGAGTTGCTTCGAAGACAAAGTGTAAATCCCAAACGCCTGCTGTAAATCTTACATTGTTGGAACAAGGTGCAATCCCTACAAATATTGATCCTGCCTAGGGGCCTGCTGTGTGTGAATGTGTGTGCAGACCTCCAATTACTATAGTCAAACCAGAACACCCTGGTAGGCTTGTTCTACAGTACAATTGCATCCTTGTCGTCACCTTAGAATAGGCCCCTGTCGTTACACTGCTGAGCTTGTTTTGGAGCGAGATTGTCCCTGCAGCACCGGCTGTGTTCATGTGCTCTGAGTCAGTTAGGAGTTTTTCACTTTGAACGTTCTGGCTGAAAAGTAACTGCGGCTAACTCGGTGATCTGTGGTAGACTGTTGTTGTGTTGTTCATGGTTATTGCGGCGTCAGCTGGATACAGTTTTGCCTCTGCGCTTCTTCTATTTATTGATTTTTTTACATAATCAGTCACATCAAGTAAAATCTAAATTTTTACATTGTCATACAGCTGCTGTTACCATAGATACTTTGACTATTGTCAGTAATGCCCATATGTATAGAACAGTAAAAGTTAATTAATTAGTGACAAATTAAACAAATCAATTATGAAATGAATCATCTTAACCACTTGTAAATAGTTAATAGTCAGTAATTAGTGTAGTTATTGTGAAACGTCGTACCAGTACATTTTATGAGGGTCCCTAGATACTAATATTTGGAAAAGCAGATATCGGGATACGTTCTTACATGTATCTTTGGAAGTGTCATTAAACTCTCTCTATGCTGGGTGGTGGACAAGTTTGTGTGTCTGTGTGTGATCCAGGCAGACAGCTTATCGTTAAACATGTCCTATCTGGCTTGACAGGTCACTGTCAGGTACAGCTTCCCTCCCCTCTCACCCCTACTGATACAGGGTGTCACACACAGAAATCTACCTGCACCCGTATGCTAATGGGATCTGATAGGAAGAGCTGTTAAACCTGGAAACCACTTACAGTAATGCAATGAATTGGGACACATACAAGCCTAGGTTTTATTTATTTATTTATAATTTAACCTTGTGGAGAGTGGATATTATAGTTCAGTAGCAAGTGAATGTCAGCAGGGATTTATTTAGAAATGAGCTTAACCTCACCTGTCAGTCTGTTATATTAATTAAATAATCTGCAGCAGCATCAGTCACAGTACGCGTGTTCAGCACGTTACTGAGCGCTCGTCACAGGACGACACCTAACCACTGTTGAGTAATAAGTTAGAGTAAGATATAATGAAATTCCCAAAGCCCAAAGTAGTGATACGTGGTTGTTTGGTTCAGCCAGCAGACAACAAATGTATTCAGCACAATAACTCAAATATCCAATGAGTTGCCACTACTTTTCTGTCAGTTCTAATCTATTGACCAAATGTTTGCATTAGCTTATAAAATTTCACAAAGGCTTTAGATACATACATGAAACTTCAAACAAAATAGTGTTGATTAAACTCTTGACTCGTATATCCCCAGTGATGGGATGGGTATGTTAAATGAATAGCTGATGATGATGACGATTATTCAGGGGACAATTGATCAAAATTTACTTTACTTTACTTGGCAGACGCTTTTATCCAAAACGATTTACAGGGAGCTAGCGCTGGGTGTCTGACTCAGGGACACACCTGGTAGAGGACTGACTAGGAGTCAGACGGGGTTTTGCACCTGCGACCTTCTGCATCCCAGTCTGACGCTTAACCCATTCAGGCCACTTTTTAGCTTATCCCCCTAGAAGATAGGTGTTAGAAAGTTTGCCACATAGAAGAACTATTGTGTTTGTAGTTGGAGACTCTCCGTTGTTTTGTGGTAGCTGTGTGGATAACTCATAGCCCTGGCTCACTGTGTCCATCTGTAAAAGGGGGAAACCTGGGCCTGGTGTGATACAAGATAAACCAGCACTAAGGAAAGCTCCATTAATAATTCTGTTATTTGGGAATGGGGCCCTGTGCTTACAGAATACAGGGCAGTCCATCTCTTACAGCTAGAAGGGGGGGGTGTGTTTGAAGAAGTATAAGGTCAGCAGGGAGAGACTCCCTTTTCCATTCGCCCCTCCTTTCCTCCACCCCACCCCTCTTAGAGTGATGAGGCGAGGTTTTCCAAGGTAGTGCATTTGTCTGTCAGGAGTCTTGGCTGGCTGGCGTGATTTAGCTGCTGTCAGGTGATGCTGGTGTCCAGAGGATGATAGCGGCTGGCTGGATGGTGGGAAATTTGTTACTTTGAGCTCTGACAGGGAGATAATTGCTGATGGTTAACAGAACGGTATGGAATCCAAAGGGCTGGAAGCACAGAGCAAAGAAATTGGATATGCAGCAAATGGGTTCAGTCCATATTTCTGCCTACATTCACCTAATGTAACAACAAATCACTCATTTCGTCCGTCCTTTAATACGGTTAAATAGTTTAATGATATCTTTGCATCAAAATAAACGTTTTTTATTTTGCAGATACACTGGCTGATGTGTTGTGAGGTGATAATTGTTGTATTGATCGTTGTGTGCGAGTCTATGGCTGATGTGATAACTGAAGTTAATGCACAAGTGCACTTTCTTAGTCATTCAAAAGAAGGGTGTAATTGTCCGCCCCCCCACCCCACCCCACCCCTCCTCCCGTCTCAGCCAGCTCCTTGCTCCCATCATTACAGTGGCAGAGCCACAGAACCCTATGCTGCTTTGCACATCTAATTAGGACAGAACAGCTAATTTCTGGCTCTCCCTCTACCCTTTAGGCTATTTATGTGTCCACCCCAATCTCCCTCTCTCATGTCCAAGACATCCACAGAGGCGCCTCCCAGTACCAGAATCAGGACTGCCGTCAGTCAAGCCATCCAAACTGCCAGCAGCATATCACAGAGGGAGTTAAGTAGGAGGCGGACCTGGGTGTGCAAGTGTGATAGGTTGACAGGACATGACTGACAGGTTAAACCCCTGGTTAATTGTCTTCTCCTTCCTCTATTGATGTGGAATCTGCTAGGTTGTAAGGCTGTGAGTGCGGTTAAGCAGCTTAGTTGGGATAGCATTGTTGTATTGCATTTAATATCATTAGGTTTACGGGGATGGAAGATTCTGAGTGCTTCAAACAGGAAAACACAGGTTAGCAACCAGTCATTCATCCAATTAAGAAATACTCTCTATTAATATTCCCTTTTTTTAACATCAGCTATCTGAAATCGTTCTCTATCAATACGTATATGTCATGTCATATTGTTATTTGTTGAAGTTCTTCTCAGGATAAAACCTTGAATGGGCATCATTGGATGTATGTCTCTGTCCTCTGTTTTTGATGGGCTTACCTGCATTAATAAGTAGCACTGATACCACCATAATGCCTTGTCACTCCTGGGTTGACCTTAACATCATATTTTTATTTTCCCTTTGACAATGAGAGTAATAGGAAAAATTGATTGGCAGTGCAGTTAAGTTGTCAGCCTAGTCATTTATTGTATCAGGAGAACCAGTTAAATTGTCAAAAAATCACTTGAGGACTCTGCTCTTCCTTAATGGCTTTCTATAAAAGCATCTCCCTCCACACAGGAAATGCTCCCATCCTCAATGAATTATAGTGTTTTTATTTATTTATTGAATTTATTGACTTCTTGTTCTGTATGTGGTGGTTGGACATGCTGTACATAGATTTTAATATGATGCTGATCGTGTTTTCATCTTTTGATTGTTGGCATATTAACAATACTAGTATAATAGTATAGAAAAGATACGTGAAGTGCGAGTGTTAACCGCTGGGTTGCGTATTACATTTGATAACAACAAGAACATTAAAGAGGTTGAGTACTGAAAGGAAGTTAATAGCAAAAGGTTAGCACACAGTAAATTCTTTATATAGACAGAAATAAAAGAACATTTTAAATGATCAGGGCATCATTCACATTCATTCATCAGGACATACTGCTGCCTCTTGTTATAATCCACATTAGAAAAACCTACAACGTAATTTGGATTTGTTAAATAAAATGCAAAACGGTGTACATTCGAATATGTTTGTGATTTATTGGAGCTTTAAAGAAAATCTGTTTCCCAGATGTTATCTGTGCTGATGTAAGGTTTGTAAACATTTCCCATCAGTTTGATCTGCCTTGTTGGTGTTTCCTGGGCAGCCTTGCCTGTCAATTAGCTGTCTCTTTAATCTCCAACCCCATCACTGGAGGATGTGTGATGCAAGAGATCTGATAGTAATATGATCATTGAGTCAATGTTGATAGCAATTTAGGAGGGGCTGGAGATTACTTTTTCATTAGGATTATGTTGGACACCAGACGTCATGTGGAGAGAGAATGCACTGGATAAAAAAGTTTTTCAATGTTATTTAAAATGCAGCGATCAAGCTGCATTTTAAATAACATAACATTGTTTTTATACCATTGTTAAGTGGCCGGTGAGAACAGCTGCCACCTGAGATGCTAATAATGTTTATGTTCAAGGCCACTTTGACATGTGGCCTGGAGAAGCCTGGAATCAAACCACTGACCTTGTGGTTTGTGGATGACCTGCTCTCCCCACTGAGCCTACACTAAACTTAACTACTTTCAAATGTGCGTAAAGTCCCCACTCTGTATTGCAAAGCTGAAAAACTAACGCTTATATATATATGTGACAGCTGCTCAGTGTTTGCATCTTAGGTGAAAAAACTTTAACCTTACTTGGATAAACATGTCCTCAACAATTAAAGCACATCCATTTTCCAGCCTTTGCCATGGCAATTACTGCAACAGCAACTACAAATTTGAAAGAACCATGCCATTATGCCAGCATAACAAAAAGGAGCCAACGTACCAACAGAGAAACATATTATTGCATTTCTGTTTATAGCACTATTTCGGGCAAGTTAAGAGACTTTTGCTGCTTCAGAGACTGAGAGGTCGTTCTTCGTGTCTGGTGTTGCCTGAGCAGTAGAAGTGCGGCTACTTGGACAGTTGACCTGATTTCAAGTGTTCACTTTTCCACAGAGCTGAAGCAATGTTATTTGAAGATGTTTAGTGAGGGGCTTGATTGAATTTGTCCCCTGGTGCAGAGACAGGCTCCATTAGGCAGCGAGCAGCAGGGTCTGGGGACAAACCAGTTAGAGAGATAAGAAGGGGGAGCTGCCAGTGTATTCTGGCTTCAGACACGGAGATGGGGTTTAGGGAATAAAACTCCATATTAGCTGGTCCAGGGTCAGGTAGAGAGCCTCACTCTGTCTGACCCCTTTTGGTTAAGTAACATTCTGCAGTGCAGCGCAGAGGGCACAGCAGCCTGTGGATGGAAGGAAACGGAGTAGAAAAAGCAGTTTCTGTTTCAATGTTAGGCCAGTGTAGTCACTCTGACTCAAGCAAACCCTGATTTTGGCATATCTGATGTAACTTATTTCAGCCATCGATTTGGAAATTGGTTGTGACAGTAACAAGCAATCAAGTAATCGCTTGATTGATGGATGGGAGAAAGGCAGTTGGATGGACGTTTCCATGTCAGAGTGGTCTGTTGAGTTGATCAGAACACATTTCACGGTATTTCCACTGTACCTCTCTATATATTATAATATACAAAATGTTTTTTCCAAAGCCCTCGTTATTGACGATGAGCAGTGCAGATTGTAGGAAGTGAGTTATTGTGACAGTTGGCTGTCTCAGTGTTTTATGTACCTTAGGTCTCAGTGTGTATCTGACTGCCACGGCCCTTTTCTCCCGGCCCTTGGCCCCTGGCCTCTATCTCCTGCTCTCCCTCATAGTAATGAAGCCTGCCTTTAAGGAACGGGGTGCAGGCAGCGAGGCATCACAGATTAGGCCAGTGGAATGGCTAGCAGCCTGAGCATGATGGATGAGGGCCAGAATGAGTTTCTGTTGTGGCTGTATTGTGAAATCTTTTCATTGTCACCAACGGGCCTATGAGGGCCTGATGAATGAGGGAGCAAGTGTCAGAAACGCCCTTCCACTGGTCCGTCTTCTACTCTTTAATATCTTCTTAAGCTGCCTGGCTGCATGCCTTCTTATCATGCCCTTTTCTGACCGTTCACAAGGCCGGTCACCACCGCATTGATAGAAACGATTGCTAAAAATAGGCCAGGTTCAGGTCAGAGAACAAGAGAAGGCACTAATGAGAGAAAAACGGTGAAACCAATGGACTCGTGAAAAAGCTGTCAAACTGGGGATATGTGTGCTGCTCTTGAAGTTCATAACTGTGCAAAAAAAAAAGTCTCCTTGCTCTTTCACGCTCTCTTCTCTATCTATCCTCCCATGCGGAAGGACCTCCTGCTTTTGCAGAGCGAGAGACGGTGAGGGCGGCGGTGTTGAGGAGGGTGCCTTTATGGGAAACGTTTGTGACCAGCGTGACAGCTCTGTTTGATGGATGGGCCGCCTCCATCTGGTTGCAGTGCATGTAATAAATATCCATGCTCGTGTTTGACCTCTCTCACTTACCAGACACATCTTTCACTTTTGGGATGTCCAAGGGGGACTCACAATTATGCTCTGCACTCTCCACTAGCTGGGGTGTGGGGGATAGCAGCTCTGTTTATGGGCCGCAGCCCAAGGGCAAAGAGTCAAAAAAATAGATAGCTGTAAACAATGCTTCTGCCGCCAGGAGAATTCTCCAGCATTCAATAACCTTTAACACCTCCTAAGTCCTCATCTCCCTGAGCTGGTTGCCTGTGCACCAGAATGCACTGCAGCTCCACACAAACCGCCTCCATCTTTTGGCCAGTGATTTAGTTTGGTGTCTAAGCGTGGGTCAGAGGATCAAATGCCAGCGCCTGTGCAAAACTTGTTAAAACGCAGTATGAGTGACAAAAGGGAAATAATTCTGACCAGATGAAATCTTTTTTTTTTTCATTTTGCTCTGTTGAATTTGCTGCTGCGTTGAAAAGATTTAATGGTCTATCGTGGATATGTGTTTGTGCTTTTCTAAGGTCACACTAGCCTAGTTATACTCCCACCACTGTTTGTTAATACAGATATAAGTGGCACATACTCAGTAGCCACTGCTAGTCCTCCTTGACTGCTCATAAACTGCAGTTGGTGTGTTTGCCCTTAACAGTGACCCAGCGCATTAAGCTGGTCAGCTCATCAGTAATAGAAACAGATAGGCAGCCATTGGATTTTAATAAACCTGGATAATAATGAGGCTGAAAAGCCGAGTGAATTGTAAAGCAGAAGGCTAATGAAGTGCCTATGTGGGCAGTATGTGAGAAATAACCTATAACCTATTAAGAAACAGCCTAACTCCCTCTGCCCAAGTCCTACCCCTGATTGAATTAGTGCACTCTTTAATTACTGAGCATCCAAGATGGGAGCTCTGAATCTAATTGAACTTTTTCATGCTTGCTGCACCCCAGCCAAACAATTTGTTCTGTAAAAAAATTGAATTAACAGCCCCCCTTTGTCTCCTGTTTTGCATTGATTTCTGTAATATTAAGACTGTTTTAGGAATTTTCAGGCCGTAAAGAATCAAATTGCACAGCATTATTCACAATAATGCATATGTTATAATCGCAGGGAGAACTTACTTAAAATTCAATCCACTTTGGCATCATTATCATGTATCAACATAATAAATGAGCCCTTCAGAGCATGGTAATTATAATTTGATAAATCATCAGCAGAAAATTAACTGGATGTCAAAACATTCATTGGAAAGGGTGATGAATGGAGGATGATTGTGGTGATGAATTGTGTTAATCTGCACAGTATGAAGCCAGCGAAATGGCTAAGCAGCCCAAGATGGATGGGCCATAGAAGCTGCAAGGTCAGGACACACAACTGCAGAATAGAGGAAAGAAAAAATAGGAGGGAATGAAATGGGGAAGGGAAAAAAAAAGAAGCACTCTCTGTCTTCCTCCTTCTCTTTTTCTCGGTACAGAGCGTTATCTGTCTTCTCACCACGGCAGTTCTTTATGTTGGGCTTCAGGCATTTGTGTTATGACAGTGAAGCTGACCCCATACTCTATTTTTACTTACTTAGATCGTTTTAATAACAATTGTGATGATGACGATGATTACAATGCAGACAGAAGCTAACCACAGATGTCTCTAAATAGATCACATTGTCAAAATTGATTCAGTGGACCTTTGTATCGTCTTAGCAAACCAATTATGCACCAGCTTAATGCTGTATGATCAGTTATGTCAATAATTTTCTTCAAACTGCTTCCTAGTAAATGCATGTAAATCGTTACCTCTGCCTTGTCCAGCTTGCTACTAGCTATTATTCCGGTTTATTTAGTTATTTTACTGGAGAGTCAACCATTGTCTGAAATCTCTTCTAAAACAAGAGAACTAAATGTGATGGCGTTACATTGCAGCTGTAACTCAGTGCGTGTGAGCTGCTCATAGAGCAAGTGTCATAGGCAAACCCCACGGAAACCACCTGATCACAAATCACTCATCTCATGGGGAAGTTGTTGCGTTGTTGGAGATTACTGGCAGATCTCTGTTTGTGGTTTAGTTTAGGATGCAACCTGTTGATTAGTGTGGTGTTACTGCAGAGAGTGGAAAATTATTTACCAGTATTATTTGATAACATACATAAGAATACACATTTCCAGCTCTTATTGATAGTTGACTATAGGTTTCAGAATATTCACAAACTACTGTTACTGTGTTTTAGTGTTCAATGTAATTTTCTTGTTTGGTCACTGTTTTACCTGGGTACAGTTGTACATAAGAAATGTGCTGGATGCAGTATGTGTTGGATAACAAACATTGCACACGGTGTGATGTAGCTTGCTTCTTTTATGCTGTCTTCAGTTTCAAAGATACAGCTGTTCTGATTGCTTGTGGTACTTTAGTTTACTAACAAACAATTAGCAAACCCATTCTGGAGTGGAAATCGGAACACATTAGCACCAGAAAACAGTTCTACTTAGCATCCCCAACTACTTGAGCAGTCACACCCGCCAAAGATGCTATAAACCATCAACCACAAATGGCTTGAGTGCATGCTGATAATGGGACATTTTAGCAGACCGAGTCATTTGACGGTTAACTACCATTTGACATTTTGTTAAATAGGACTGCAGCACTTTGGTCCCTCTAACTATTCCTCGTTGTTCTACAGAACGCGTAAAAACTTATTGACTATCGTATCACTTCGCCGTTAGAAAGTTCTTTCCAGTGGTGAAAATGGGAGGACCCTCGCTGAGGATAATGAAGGCCATTTCCACAAATAATTGTAATTACATGTCACTGCTTTTGAAATGTGACAAAGCAGACAATGTTGCCTTTATTGAATTCATTATGTTGACAGGCACTTCATCCTTTCATTTATCTGCTATTCGCTATGGGCTGAGTGAACGTGGCTAAACTGACAACGGCGCTCAATGTTGCCATTATCACCGGTGGCTTTAGAAATACTGTAAGGCGTGTTTTCGTGTACATGCTCGGCCATGTCCATGCCTGACCTCAGCAGGAAGCATATACCTTCAGTGGTTAATCTTGCACTGTTGTTAAAGTGGCTTCATAAGTCTCCCTTCACATACTGTGTCATTTCTAGCTGGGAAGTATTAATCTCATACAGAGCTTCAGACACCTCTTATCTGGCTGGCAGGTTGACGTGTAAGGGGATATTTCGTCTTGATTCCAGCAATGAATGCAGCACACAGGCTATCACTTGGCCCACGCTGCATATGGAGGAGGAGAAATCACACCTTTCTTTCTGTGACTTCCATTTTCATTTGTGCTCTCTCCACTCACTCTTTTCTGTCTCTCCTTTTCTCCCTTTCCTGGAAATTATCACCAGCCATGTCAGGAGCAGTGTCGGATGGAGGGGGAGAAATGTGTCACACCGCCTCTT
This sequence comes from Microctenopoma steveboyesi, assembly GCA_032359275.1. Lineage (NCBI taxonomy): Eukaryota > Metazoa > Chordata > Actinopteri > Anabantiformes > Anabantidae > Microctenopoma > Microctenopoma steveboyesi. Next base: position 10,824,217 of record JAUMHF010000007.1, on the reverse strand, counting down.
AAGTTTCTGATTGTCTAAATGACACAGAATCTCATCATACAGCTGTCTCCCTTTCTGACACTACAATTACCCATAATTCCCTCTGTCATTCACTGTCTCAAGGTTAGTATTTTATATCTTGAACAGAGGGTGAGGACATTTACATTTGTAGGCTGGAATGAAAAGAAAGGCTGGAGAAACGGCGTTGTTTGTGTTTGAGAGGGTTTAAGTTTAACATGGCTTTTTTAGGTGAAGGTTTTCCATTGGCTTTGTCTGGTTGTTTAGTAATCTTGATTTCATACGAGTAGTAACCTCAAAAAGCGGAATAGTGCACTGTTGTTCCACGGAGTATCTTAAAATACACATAATGAATAACCTCTCCCTGTTATCTTAATGACCTTGCTAATGACTAAGCACCTTGTTTCAAACGATGCTATTAATCAGTGTCACAAAAATAATATTCCCTGTTACAACCCTGCAGAAAGTGGGTGTAGTGTATCCCTCTTGACAAAGTGTGCTCATTGAAAATGGTCCATTATCATGCCACGTTTTACTCCATCATCTCTGATATTCTTATTTGGTCCCTGGGTTAAACAGTACGTCTTCTCATCCTTTTTACCCCATCCCTCCAGTAAAGTGTTCTTCAAAGGTATATATTTCATTGCAAGCTGACAGCCTCGACACCGTAATTGACCTGAAAGCTTCCATCTTGCTCTTTTGAAATTCTTCGTTGTAATGTGTGACAACTAGATAAAATGAGCCCCATCTCCACCTTCCTCTGGATTTCCATTTGCAAAGACAGGCTGACTGACTGACTGACTGGCACAGGCTCTATTATCATTCTGTTTGAATGTCTGTGACTGACTGGGGGGGGGGTGCGAATGGCTCCATTGTTTGAAACATGTGCTCACTCTTAAGTCCTGTACATTAGTTTATCGTGTGGGGCATTTCGATCGTGTGATAGTTTGTGATAGAAATTTGGGAATGATTCTTTGCTCTGTCTGACAGAGCGCTTAGTCCGTCTATCAATATGTCATGGTTTCATGGAGGCGAGATTGGTTTTAGGCTTTCATTAATTTGCTAATGACCTCCATAATGGTTATATTATTAAAATGGAAATGATCAAGAGTGAGAATATGATGTCCATTTTGAGATTTGCATATTGTTTCAGTTTACCACTGCCTTAATTTCAGTAATTTCAATTTTATCCTAAATCTGTGAGAATAGAAAATTGTGTTCTATTGGCAAATTGCCCCGCTTGCATCTGTTTCCTCGTGGCTTTTATGGTTACAGTCAGTCAGTCAGTTAGTCATTATCAGGTCACGTGAATCCCGTCAAATTTAAGGAGCCCCATTTTTTTCCCCTCAGTACAAAGAAAAGCACCTTTTCCTACTTTTATTTGTGCTTCATTTTCACATGTGGCTATAAAAAGACATGCTCTGTTTTTGTATGCCATGTCATATTATTAAGTTTCACGCTTGCTCTGTGAACCCGAGACATATTTTCTGCTTTCCCCCTGGCTAATTGGGATATTGTTAGGACTGTCTCCATCCAGAGCCTGATGCCCCCAAATGTGTCAATGTGCTGCTACACTGCTGCTGCTAGACTACATGTTTTCTTGTCAGTTTGGGGCATGTTTTTCAGACCAGTTGGCTCTTAGATTAATTAACACTATTGACAAACTGTGATATGATTGCATGATCTTTTCTCACCTTTAGAGACACCTCAATCAAAGTAATAATGAAAACTCGCTTGACTTTTTCTTCTTCTTTATAAGTAAGACATGGTATCGCTCCTCTTAAAAGGGTCTTTGAGGAACTTTTTTTTATCAGCGGAGTTTAATGTGTGTTGAACAAATGTAACCCATGTGTTTATTTTACCTTTGTCCAAACTTACAAAGTAGGGGAGAGCTTTATGTGCCGGAGTAAAAAGGCTTCAGGGGAAGCAGCACTTTTTAGGGGTAAAGCTGGGAGGCTAAACCAAGCTTTAAAGAGTGTCCAGTCCCACTAAGGTTCACTGGTAAGCCTGTTGGACATCCAGCTTTGTTCTTCTTATAGGCAACTTATCAGTGGCCTGATGCGGTTGTCCCCTCATATGTTCCTCTTGTAACTCAGCTGGGCCAATTCGGTGGCCTAAGTGCTCAAATTGAGCCATTTTGTCTCACTTTGAAACAAACTAGGACCCATTATGAGTGAGTGTTTTTTTTCTTTTATTCATCCCCCTCCTACTTGTCTCCCTTCCACATTGGCCAGGGTCTATGTAGTTTGTCAGTCCTCCTGCTTTTCTCTGCTCCTAAGTTTGAAGCACTAGCCTTGTGAGGGGTCAGTGTTTCCACTCCAGCAGTGTCAACTTCAATCTGGGGCGATTTGGTGTGAAATGTGTGCCATGGTGTGGGGGCTTGCAGGTCAAAGCCCCAGTAATAGATGTTGCTTATTCATCTGCTTTTCCTTGTCTTCTCCCACCGCAGCACAGCAGCCGTTTTTGTTTGTCTAAATTGTTTGAAGATTTACTGTAGGTCTTAAAGCCCTGAGAAGCATCCCCCTGCTGCACTTTGTCTGTGTTTCTACCTAGCAGGGGGTTCAGCACTGGGGACACACAATGGTGCCTGCACAAAAGAGGCTTTCCCAAATACAAGGCCTGGAGAACATCTCATAGTATGATGCTGAGCACTGGGGGACACACAATGGCAGCATCACAAAGGAGGCTTCTCTTAAGACGGGACTTGGAGGGCATCTAGCATGACAAGCAGGGCATCTCTCACTGTAATTAGCCATGGGGCCAGCTTGACCAATGGCCTTATGAGATCAGCAAACTATCAGTAAACAGTATGGAATAACAGAAAAGGAAGGACGAAAGTGACTGACAGGAATTTGAGAACCTAACAAAAAGGAAGCGCCTAGTAGTAAAGTAAGAGAGCCATGTCTGAGACTGCTGTAAGTATCTGAGCTGAACTCTTTGGATCTGTCTTTCACTATTGCTAGCGGAAGCAGAGGATGAAATGCTGCATCTGTTTAAACACAAAAAATGAAGGTAATGATGGAGACACGTTTATTCTAGCCCTCTAGCATGTCAGACGGCTGCCTGGGTGGTATGTCCTCCAGGGCCTTTGAAGAGGGCTGATTTAGAGAAGAGATTTGGATCATTACACAATAAAGAACACTTCATAAGTACTGAAGTTAGTTGGAGAAATGATGGTTAATGATGTTGACAGCAATTCACCTCTGCTGAATTACAGAAAGATTTGACTCAACTTGCCTTCTTTAATGAGCCTCACTCTGTAAAGGTAATGGGCCAGCGGTAAGACACGAGAGGTGGGGGAGGGGGGGACAGTGGGGGGGAAAGGGTGGAAGGAATTCTTTTTTTTTCCCCCCTCTGGGACCAGCTCAGCTCATGCTTTACTCTGGGCAGATGTGCAGATTATCATGTACTTCTCATTAAATCTTATAGCAAGGAACTAAGAATGCAGAAAGGCCTTCAACAGTACAGCAGGGTTATGTGAGCTCTTTAAACACGTTTTAATATGAAATACTCGATCTACCTGTTCACATACAATATACGCATATTATTACAGGCTAAAAACAAAAATCTCACGTGTTCCTGTCCCATACTGCTGTAATCCAGTGCTACTAACTCTTGGTTTAAAATGTTTTCCGTGATGAGAAATGATAGTGTGAAGATGTCATAAAAGTCTCCCAATCATTTACCACGCTTTTTTCACCTGAGTCTGTCGTGCAAATATTGTTGTGTCTATTTGAATAAAATGAGCCTTATTATGCACTTCTGGAGCAAGGACGCTGATTCCAGGCTACAGCTCGTTTGCTATTTCTAATCATGCGTGTTTATGTGCAACTTTGTGACAAAAAGCTTAACTGACAGCGCGACAGTTGATTCGCAGCTCCCCACCCCACCCCACCCCACCCACATCTGACTGTCATCCCATCAAAGTAGCATATCTGTCTGTGTCTTTGAGTGTTTCACACTGAATGATAAATATGTACATCCAAACTGAAATTCAGTGCCAATTATGCATTGACGGAGATGTCACGCAGAATGTAACATTTAAATTAAAATGATGGCATTCAATTTCAAACTGCCTTGTGCGGTGACATGTTCTATTATCTCCTTCAGCGGTGTAAGACAAGTCAAAAACAACAACAATAAAAGAAGGAACTATCCCAAAGGTCAAATCAATAACTTTGTTGTTTCTCCGCTGCTTCTTGTTGGCACACCTACATGTCAATCATCAAGCCTATTAATAGGCTTGTTAGAGTTGAGACAGGCTCGTGTCTTCTGTTGGCGTCCTGGAGAAACTCCACATACTCATTACCTTACCAGCTTTAGAGCGACCCGAAACCTGCTATTCAACAAAGCGGTGCTGCAAGCTACAGTGGAAACCTACATGATAGGTCAGTGTTTGTATAATGTTACTACAAGTAAATTGATTTTTTTATGATGATTTTACACAAACAGTATAATCGCATTGTGTTGTAGTGCAGAAGGCAGCATCGCACAGAGGAAAAAAAATACAAGGCTTGATACCTTAATTGGCAGGAATACTTGTCTAATTATCACTTTTCTGCTTGCTCTCCATGCTGAGATTATGTAATTATCTTTTTGAAACATTGTGGAACGATATTCCTTTTTTTTGTGTGTCATTTCAGAGACGGCTCTGTACCTGACACCCAGCAAACCACTTAATAATACGCTAGAAAGGCAGCTAATTATATCATAATAAAGACTTGATGAAGGCAATAAGGCAGGCTGGTGAATGAATGATAGCACAGTTAGACTGCTCAAGTTGTATCTTTATCTCACATCATTGGAATCACTCTAAACAGGAAGTTCTTTAATTACTAATGTGTTTATTCATTATGCCATGAGAATTTGAAGTCTTTGCATTTGTTATCATTATGCAAATCAAGGCCCATGCTGAATAATATGTTTCTCTGCAATGATATTTTCAGCAAATTGAATCCCTTATCAAGTTAATTACCCCATGTTTACAAGCCCCCCCAATGCTTGGATATCCCAATTAAAGACTACACCTGTTCTAATTGTGGGATTTGTTTTTGTTACACGTGTCATTACATGTACTCCTGCAGAGCACAGGTTTGTCAGAGGGGAAGAACCACCAGTTAGACCCCTTACTGGGTTTCCAGACTCCATCCTGCTTCTACAAACCATCTAGGCTGACTAGTGTCATCTAGTTATGGGATCCTTTTGCAGAAAAGAGGCAGGCACACATCTGACACACGCATCCGCAGGACCTGGGGAGAGGGTAGATGGGTAATCTGACGGAGGGCGCTCCCAAGTACTAGCAGTGGCAGCATTAACAGCTGCTGTGGACTGCTTTTGAAACTTTTTAATTAGCACTAATTACCTTTGCAGGAAAATGTTGAGGCTTGAAAGGATTTGTGTCAGCAAGTGGGAGATCAAAGATTGTGGTGCTGTGCATTTTAATCTCAACACTGTGGGGTAATAGGGAGCTGTTTGTGTGCTGGAAAGAGGGAGAGGGTGAATAGAGGGGAAGAAACATCCCAGGTGGTGCTTGAGTACTCTACCACTAGTAATGCTGTCTACCAGTCACACCGCAGGTCCTGTCACATTATAAAATCTTCCACTAATATAACGAAATGAACATGTTTGAGTGTCGAGTTGAATCGTAGCTCTCCTTCATTGTGCGCACGCACCCCTCAGACAGTATGTGCGATTTTGTGTGCGCCGCTTCATCAGACTGACAGGCATTTCATAGAGGTGGTTTTTAATGCATGCCTGGACATCACTGTGGCAGGGTCATCCATCAGACTTCAAGACAACATCGATCATTTGCCATGAAGAGAACGCGGGGTAGTGATTATTTGCTATTAGGTGGATGCTGAGGCATACAAATGGCTGGCAGTTGACAGTTGAACTCACTCAAACGTAATGTGGAATGGCTCCCCCTCTCAGAGAAATGTTGACAAGCACAGAGCCTGAGCACTGTAATGACAGTGCGAACAGACAGACAAGGCACTGAGGCATTCCTCCTCACAGATCGGAGCATCTAGGGCCATTATTCATTCCTTAAAATTCATTTTATTGCACATATACGTGACTTAATTTCCATTTACGTGTTGCACATATATATGCATGTATTTTATCACGAAACATGTTGAACACACTTATTCTAATATCGTTTGATTCACAGCATCACTGTAGTTTTACAGTAATATATGCACTTAAAATGTAGCATGCATTGGGGCGTGTGTGTGTGTGTGTGTGTGTGCGCGTGTGTGTGTGCGCTTGTTTGTGCTGCATTGATGTCCTCACTGACTGAGATGCCATCAGTGAATTGATTTTTTTCCCGGCTCCTGCTCACTGAGAAAAGAGACCGTTTGTCATGTGGATAGACAACTAATCTTTCAGTACAAACATTCATATGACGCATGGCTGTACTGTGAGCATAGTCCAGTCACGGGGAGGAGGTTGGGCCCTGAAGGAGTTAAACTTCACAGGAATGCAGCTCGCCTCCCATGTCTGATGATGTATTTCACAGTGCACGGTTTAATGTTGTCAATGGGAAGGAGCTCTCAGTCTTTCTTGCCATGTAACAAACCTCACTTACGGCAACTGTAAAAGAAACGTCCACCTTTTTTTCTGCAGTGATCTCTCCATTTCTTTCTTTGCTGGGAAAGAGGCAACCATCTACCTCTCAATTGAGTCATTGTCATTAATTCTGAATGAATCTGAATCTGTGTCTTCATTTCAGGCAAACCTGGGGTCAAGCAAGGATTATGAGGTTGGATCTGACAAGAATGTCTATCAAGTCCTTATCCCCTTGCCAGGGTTGATCCAGGATCATTAATCAGGCAGGGATTGGAGGTGCAAGGGAAAGCATTAGACCAGGTGCTGCTAACCTCAGTACAGTGGCTTTGATTTTGCCTGGCCTTGGCTCTTTGTGTGTGTGTGTGTGTGTGTGTGTGTGTGTGTGGGGAGGATGGGCGCAAAGTGAATTGACAGGATCAGTCTCTGTCTGATTCAGTGCTTTCAGCCCCTTTGCCAGTGCTAATAACATTTAGAGTGAATATTAACCTCACACACTCAGCAGGGATATCCACAGGGGTCGTCTATGACTCAGACACTGCAGGATCCTCCGCGATATAATCGTTCAAACACACAGAAGCTAGCTTTAAGCATTCAGCAGACGCACTATGGTGTAGACATTTTCTACAATTTAATCTACACTTCTCACATAATAACCTCAAAGAACAAAAGGTAATGAGCAGCGATATTCAACTTCTTCATTAACAAAGAACTTTGCTAATTATGTTTCACGCATTTCTTCCTGCTTAAATTTGTTTGTGTTCTTATTTTTTTGCATGATGTAACCCTGTGTAAAGTTCAATCTGACATGCCACCTCCAATTCACAGCTTTGCAGCCAGTGATGCTTTTACACATGGGCTATCAGGAGCACGCATAGCGCAATATTCAAAACAGATTAAGAGTGAACCCGGATAAAGAAGAGATTTGCTGGCGGCGCCAAACGTACTCTAATGATTTGCGTTGCCATTAATAGTAATTTACAGCTGCCTAGGAGGAGATGTGTAATCCCCTTCCCATGTGTGAATTGACATGCATTCAGGGAGGGCTGTGTGTGTTCTGGACGTGTGATCTTTAAATGACTGCCACCTGAGGCCTGGCAATACTGAGATGAGAATCACACTGTGCAGTGACTCTACATGTAAGGGAAACAGGTGAGGGAGAGAGAGCTGGGGGGGTGATGAAGACGGATAATGACGGTCTAATTCACCATCTCCATCAGAGATGCATGTACAGAGACATGTATAGACCATAAAACGTAGCTGCAGGGGAGAATGGCGGAACAGACCCGATCAGCACTGCATGGAGGTGGATGGATGGAAGAAAGGAGGGAGGCTTTGGGCTCGAGGGTTTGCAGGGCATTCATTTCCTTTACAAATGATGTCATCTCATTTACCATGACTTAATCCCGATAGTCTTTTTTTAAGGCTTTATTTTGGTATTTAATTGATGTTTATTTGTGGTTGTGTTGGGGGTTAGAATGAAGAAATGCAGCAGTGTTGATCTAACAGAGCTTTGGTGTATTAATAGATTTATATTTTATCCCTAATATGATTAGCTGATTTTGTCTTTAATGTGCTTGATAATATATAAACAGTTTACAGAAAAAATGTGACCTTTTCTAAAACGCAGTTAGAAAATAAACTCTTGTCATTTGTGATGTGTAATTTGTTAACTGGCTTGAATCTTAGTTCATGTTTCCCACTGTGTTGCGCCACATTTCCTTTTTGTCATAAGTGTGTGTGATGTGCCTTCTGGGATCGAGGCCTTGACGTGGCAGAAGGGCTTGCGTGGTCTAGTGATCCTCAGAGCTATGTTGTCGGGAGC
>JAUMHF010000007.1:10792163-10809633 GCA_032359275.1 Microctenopoma steveboyesi | reverse complement strand
GTGTGTGTGTGTGTGTGTGTGTGTGTGTGTGTGTGTGTGTGTGTGTGTGTGTGTGTGTGTGTGTGTGTGTGCGCGTTTTCACTCTGACAGTTTTGATACTTAACTATTCCGAATGATAGCTTTTTGTAAGTAACGGGTTTAGATGTTCTTTTTTTTTTTACACCCAGCCCTTTGTATTTCACAAGCAGACTGTGGATTCAACCACATCACCCTAAAAGCTTTGTCAACTGGCCCCCTCTACACTTCAGTTTGCAAAATGGATTTCATGTGTGACTAGTCACCACCACAAATGAGTGTTTACTACCCTGCCGTACCAGAGCAGATGATGCGTTAAACATCAAGCCAGGCCTCAAGCCATGCAATATGACCACCATTTGTCAGGGTCCTTTACATGAAATGCGATAAAAGGAGAAAAGCATACTCTCTTTTGTCTGTTTTAGCCCTAAGTGCTTGTTTCTGACTCTGTGTTGCCTATTAATCATTTACCACCCATGCCTTTCTTGAATAATCTTCCTTCCCTCTTTCTGTCGTCCCCCCCTCCCTCACACTTTCCCTCCCCTTCTTCTCCTTTCTCCTTCTCTCTCTCTCTCTCATTCCCCTTTCCTGCTTCATGCTTATCTAAGGCTACTGGTGAGGAAAGCTTTTCTGTTTTGACTGACAATGTCTATGCTCCTGTAATGTAATATTCATAGTGTGTCACATAGTAAAACATCAATTTCAGCGCGATGCAGATTTCATGTCTGACAAGGTTAGGCTGTATGCAGGTCGTGACAGCACTGGCCTTGGGCAATAAATACCCAGCCCGATGCCTCTGGAGCTCTTGCTCTCCCAAGTGAAATACCCTGGTGTGTTGCATTGGTGCCCCAATTAGTGCAATGACATAGAAGCGTGGCCTTCATTCACACAGAATTGTGTAGTCTGCAGGGAGGTTAAATTTGGTCCCTTCCTTACACGCCAATGAATAAAGTCGGTGGCCGTTTGTGGTACTACAATAACACGTAAGTTTAGCGCTGCATTACTGTGTTTTACGTGCAGAACTGATTATGCTGCATTGTGCACAGGGGACATTGTCTCTTTAGAAAACTGTATAAGAAACCTTCGCGACAATGGATGCAACTCGACCTGAGCCTTTTCTCTCCGACTCTGTGATGTATAAAGATTAACATATCTTTATGGGACATTTTAACCTCTTATCACGAACGTTATCAGTTTGTTGAATCTCTTTGTACCAGATCAGAGAACTGGTGCCTGAGGCGTCTCACTCACCGGCTGCACTCTGTGTTCACTCAACCTTTTTTTTCTCTAAACGTTGTAAATGCAACAGCATAATAATTAAATAGTATCTATGAATATTTATTTGAAATCTTATTGTTATTTTGCATAGCAGATAATTATAATAATTCTTTTCTAAAGTTTTTCATATGTTTTCTTAGAAATAAACTTTAACTATAATGTCTCAGCTTCTTGGAAAGGACTATGCAGTTTAGTACTAAGTGCAAAGAGAATGGAAATTATTCCAGTTAACTATTAGTGTAACCTTCTTTTAACAGAATAACCACTTTTTACTCAGTGAAGATTAGGATCTCCAATAACCTGTAAAGTCCCTGTGAAGTTGGAATTTACGGGCAGTTTACAGAAAGTAAACCTACTGGATTTAACTTACTTGGATTTAATGTCATGATGATTTAGGAAAATATCTCATGGAAATGACATCAGCGGTTATTTATAGAGTTTTCACAGCTATGTAATCTGTAATGTGTGTAATGCTTTATTATACATATCATATCAGAAAACTGTCTCCACTTCCTGTATTCCTTGCAGCAGATTCTTTGCTGTAGTTGATATAAAACACTTCCAGGAGAAACAAAACTGAATTGTTGTAACACATACTTGTTATTGCTAAATAAAGTGTGTGAGCCCCCCCCCCCCAGTCATCCTGCCCTCTCCTTACTTTTTATGCGCTCTTTGTGGTTGAGTTGAATCATTAATATCCCTACTGGCTGACAGAGCCTTGTCATCTGCTCTGACCCCATGATAGTAGGTTACAAATGGAGAATAACCTTTCCACGTGTTTCCCAAGGGCATCTTCACATTTCATTATGGAACTGCCCTAAACAAAGTCATATTAGAGGAAGGGAAACACGGGATGGGGAAGGGGCCTCTTGAATTTGAGTGGTGTTTGCTCTTATCAGAATTTGAACTCTTGTTTGGGCTTTGAAGAGAGGCCTTTTACCACGTACCATTGTGCCTCCATGAAGCCATTAAGTGTCATGTGCTAGTCTTTTTCTGGTAAACCCTTTTCTTTCATTTTTGTCATGCTTAATGTTGCACAGACGTGTTTTCTGTTCTATGTCAGCCTAAACACGATGCCAGCATCCCCTTCTTATAATCCTCAGGTGTTGAAAATTTGACACAAGCTTTGCCATTTCCCCCTCATCAGTATTGCCATCATCAGTTTGTCACGGCTCTTTGCGCACAGGTCTTGTCTGTGCCCATATCCCCTGTCCTTTCTCACCCTCTACTTAGGTGCCACATGCATGTCCTTTTTGGCTACTGGCTCAGCCCTGACATACCGGTTCCTCTATCCCTGCCTCCCCGTGAAAGGATCTGTTGTCATCTATGTATTCCAACCATTATCTTTTGACGTTTCTCTCCCTCCCAATGAAAGACAGAGTGTGTCTAAAAGCTTTGAGAGATATCTGTGATGCTGCGAGAATGACAGCTCTGGCAGACGGCCTGTATCTCCTTTCATGCTATTTATATGTTGTACTTATTCTTATCAGCTTTGAAGGTTATTACATACGAGAACATATCACCATTAAATCTGCATCACCATTAGACCTCGGTAAACACAGCTTCCTTTCAAATAATGGTGATGAGCTCATTTACATATTAGCATTTGTTTCTGTTTGATTAGTGTGTTGTGCTTTACACGCTTCTTTAGATTCTGTCTCTAGGAAGTTTGCCTGCAAAGGAAACGAGTATTGTGCAGTTTAAGTTGAATTGTTGTTTTGTGTTTGTTTCTTTTTCCGCAGGTATTTTGTTCTGCACAAATTGCCCCATCTGAAGTTTCTAGACAGCAGGAAAGTAACCAAAAAAGAAGTGATGGAGGCGCAGGCGAGAGGAGCATTCATGAAAGTGGTCAAACCCAAGTCAGAAGCTGTAAGTTAAGCTCCGTTTTTTGTGTGTGTTTTTCTTCCTACAGTGTTTTAGGGAGTCTTCCCTCTGAAGTCTTGAGTGGATTTGTCACATTCATCCCTTTCTTTCCTCCTTTTTTGTTCTTTTCCTTTATCCTTTCTTTCTCCCTGTGCATGCTTGACTGTCAGTCTCCTTTTACAGAGGTTTTACTACTGCTGCCCTTTTAAATAGAGTCCCTCTTTACTTGCTATTGAGTGCGTGTGTGTAAATGTGTGTGACCATGGCCTGACCTGATTTTGTATGCATGAGCCCAGATCAAAGACGACGGGCGGCTGTCCGGTCGCGGTTGTGTTGCCAAGTGTGACATGGCTGCCGATTGGAGTGACAGCTCACGTACATGCCGCTCACAATCGCTTAATTATCCTGAGCTTATGCACTTATTTCTCCCTCTCTTGTTTTGGGCCACACAGGCCAAATGGCTTATAGATATACCCACTTCATCTCTATTTACCTGTTCTCCCCCTTTTCATCTATGCCTTTGATAATGCATTTATAGGTGACATTGTTTTTCAAGATTTGATTTCGTGTAAATGTAAAGTCATTAAATATTCAGTTTCCATCGGCTAAGCTTTGTCTTTTCAAACTCTTTGTGATCCAGTGAGACTAGGAGGTAAAAGAACAACGGTAGCAGTAGCAAAAACAATATTTATTGTTTCAAACTATCAGCTAAGATAGTCTGCTATTTTAGTGTCAGTTGATGCCATCCTTTGTTTTTGATTCCTCATGCAAGTGGCAAGCGCGAAAGCAAAACATTGAAATAATTTAACCTCATTTTGGTACGTTTGGTAGATGGAGAAAAGTGGAATGAAAACACTGCTCATCCACTTTATGTAAAAAGAAACTAAGAAGCTCTACAATGCTTTTTGGCAGGGTAAACTCACTTTATAGAGTTTTATTTACATAGCTTGTCAGTGAAAAAGAAATGTTTGCCTTTGTCGCCAGAGTCTTAGATGAAAGGAGAGATAATCAGTGATTCTAGCAGACATGCTGTGTGTTTTTGTGTCTTTGAACCTGCTGTATATGATTATTTATTTCCTATGCAAACTAAAAGGTTACAGCTTTGATGAAAGTGCGTCTAGCTCCCGTTGCACACAGTATTTTGTGTGTCTGAGCATACAGTACTTTTGCTATCTGCAGTTTCAGTGTAGCAGTGATGGCACTGCAATGAAGAGAATCTTTGCTGGTCACATTCTACGTCTGCGCTTCGGACTGCATTTCCATAACGATTGTTTTGACATAGATGAAACGTGATGCGTCGACTGTGACGTGTTGATGAGCCATGAGTACCTCCCAGCTCTAACTGTCTACATCATCAGAGTGATTGTAAGCTGACCAATAGTGCAGGCCACCAATTAGCAAAACGTCTGCAGCCGAACAGGAAAGCAGGGAGAGATGATGGCATAATTAGATATTTGTGTTTGCTTTTATGTCTGGTACAGCGGGTGTTGCTCATAGCAGTGGCTCGTGGTACAGTGTCTACCATTTGCTTCGTTACAAAGGATGGTAATTAGCTGTCTCGCTGTCGCTTGCACTACCATTTGAGTCTCAATTAGTACAAGTATTGGAGGGAATGATACAGGACCTCAGACATGATTCAAAAGATTTATTCATAAAGTATTTGACTTGGGGTGTATGTTTTTAAAGTTTTTTGCCCTGTATAGAGTTATTTTCTATGACAAATCTCCTTCCTAGTATTTACAATAGACGAATTGAAACCATAGTAACAGCAGCAACTGCAGCAGGGTTACAAAGATACATGCCCACTCATGACGGTACAAACCAGAGGAAAAAGCCCCTTCTGTATCCAGTCATTTCCATTCGGTGATGTACACATTGGAATAGTTAATGGGCTCACAATGAAAGACAGACGCAGCGCTGAACTTTCGAGACCTCTCTTGAGTCATATCTGAGAGGATTGTGACCACAGTTGAAACTCCTTTTCAATCATGCCATTATGGCATGGCACTGAATGGAGCCACATGGTTCTGATAAAGCAGTAATGGTCTTTAGCACAATCTGAACACCATAGCCCTTCATAAATTCCCAGTGTTTTTACAACTAGACAGTCACTGGTTGGTTATTTACAGGAAACAGCTTTAACACACTAAGGTTTGCAAATCCTCAATTGGAAAGCAGTGGAAGTTGTAACTGTAGAATGGTTTACTAATGTCAGAGTATTAAACCTTCACTGAAAAGACAAATGTCCTGACAAAGAAGCAAACAAAGACTGCTCCAGTAAAATCCATGTCTACGCACTGTGTATAATTCTCTGACTTCTTTGTTACTGCGTCTTCATGCACTAGTGGGCATGACACTGTAAGTGGGTGACAATAAGATGTTTTTTGACTTGTCTGTTCAATATGTTTCAGTGTCTGCTTCAAATAGTGGAAGCGGGTGATTTGCTGTTTGTAGTTTTTGTTACAATGAATTACTGAGTGGAAAAGACAAGCAGCTGGACGGAGACGGATGCAAAATAAGAGATAGAAATATATATATATATACATTATAAATATAAATACCTGAAGTAAACAAAAAACAAAACAGGCTTTTGAAGTGTTTTGCCCAAACCACAACACTAAGCTGAGTCAGACTGGAAAAGCCTTGAGCTGTATTTTGGGAAATTGGGCGTGTTGGAATGCTATAATGTGATAATTCTCTTTGAGGACTTGGAGGTCATGGAATGAAACGGCGTTAAACCACGTAGAGCCATTTGGACTGCGTTGGGCTGCTTTCGGAAAATACATGTGGTACTCTTTGGCTTGGTTTCTCCACCTTCCTCCACTCTGCCACGGAGCCCACATTATGCTGTCAAACCCTCGGGTTAAACTGGCCATGTCTATCAAAACACTGACAGCACGTTCTGTTTTCAGATCCCAAGTGCTGCTTAAAAAGAAGTGCGTAGCAGATTTAACTAGTAGAATAACATTTACTCTGTTTGCCACATGTTTAAGAGTATTTCACAGTGAATGAAGTAACTCCGTGCCCCCCCACCCCCCACTCTAAGCACAGCTTGGTAGCTACGTCAGCGAGTATAAATGTTCCTCGAATGTCACTTAAATTTTGCCTGGATAAAGTATTTGACTTGATATTCCTGCACAAACAGTTTTTTTCCTTCCTCCATTCTTGTGCATGTAATATAAAGCAGACTGCATTGCAGGGTGGCTTGAGCCAGCTCCAGTGTCCCATGAGTCTCTGCACACAGGGTAACAGTTCTTCAAGAGAACTGACAGTGACAGAGCCAGGAAAGTCCTCAAGTGGATCTTTTCAGTTCTGTTTTTTCTTCCCCAGACACTAACCTGTTTTACACGGCAGCAGACATCGGTTCATTTTAAGTTTGCACCAACGGGAGCAGTCCAAATCTGAGATCAACTGTGTCTAGACCCAATATTATGTGATGCATGATTGTGCCTTTGAAATGCAATGCAACTCTGGAAACAGTGGCGGCATTTCACTATAGATTGGGCATTTTGCTTCCTTTTCAAGTCTCAAACGTACCCTGTAAAGTATGTCGCAACGTTTATCTCTGTGCATAAGAGTTATGAGTTCCCTGAAGCTCTCAAACATAACAAACAGCATGCAATATAGTGCTTTGTGAATGTGCCTTGAGTGGGTTTGCTGAATCATTTTACTGAACAAATGTGCCCCCAGAGCAAATCTAAGAATATGGCTCTCGATAGGGGGAGGAAATATAACCCAACAGATTGCTGTGGAAGCAGGTTTATTATACTGTGTGTTAGATTCTGTATATGTTGTAGTTATTATATATACAGAACTCTGATTTGTCACCTTTCCTTCATGACACATTCCCGAATTAATGTATTTACAGTAGGTCCTTTAGTTTTCTGTTCAAACAAACTTAGACTGCGGTCTGCTTGATTTTGCATTGTTCTTCCCTCATAAAATATTTTTGTAAGTTATAGTTCATATTTCACTTGGGACACTGCTGTTTCTGACAATATATCCTCAATGTTTGAACGGTGTTTTGGATTGTTTAGTGTAGTCAGTTTCTAGGGAGCCACGTATAATACGACACTGTTCAGTGTTTGAACCAGCGCAACAGATCCAGTTCTGTGCGTTCTGGCAGCGTAAGCGTAGAGGTCACACCAGGCTTATGAGCTGGGAAAACAACAGCAATTAGAGAGAGTGACTCACACTATCTGCATAAATCACACAGGCCCAGCATATCATGAACACATTGTAAAACTTTAAAGCATAATTAATTGTAAGTAATAGCACCATGATTGATTTATTGCCCCTTTCAAATCCTTAAGACACAGGGTGCACGACCTCAGTGTCAGGTCTCGGGGAAAGTGATGGATGTATTATTCGTTTTTATCTAAATGCAGAGCATAAACACAAACGTGTTCTAGTAAGGTCTTTTTAATGAGATTTAAAAGTATGTTAACTGATTTCCACCCCAATCTAATGGCATCTACAACAGAGAAGGAGCGTCAGTGGACTGTGAGGCCTGTCGGACAGTAAAAGACTCATTTTGATAGAAAGTTTTCATAAACCTTGACAAAACATGTGATTGTTCATGTAACCTTTCTGCTTTATCACCAAAACGTAAGTCTTTGTTAAGTTTGTATTAGTTTATAAAGTAATATTCAATGCTTGGGATTGGCAAACCACATCCTTAATATGCTTTTAGGGAGAGCCAGGTTTTTCTGGTAATGCTGCTGTTTTTCAAGTTTATTTTGGGCACTAAAGTCAGCAAGGATAAAACCCGCTTCCCCTTTCCTGCACTTTCATGCCAAGGGGTTGCAAAACTCAACAACCCCTCACATTTTCTGTAATGATATCATAGCCACTAAAGCATCTCTGCAGCTCCACCTCTTATCAAATGATACTCTTAGCTATTACATAGTGCATCGTCCCCGAGTGTTTGCCTATCAGTCTAATAATCAGAGCTAATCCTCGCTGTTGGTCTCTTTGGTGACAGAAGAGACAGCTGGCTTAGTATTTAGTGTGCTCTAAAAAAAAAAAACCTACCCTACCGGGTGTTTCTGCGCAATTGTGGCAAACTTTAAATCTCCCAGAAAGATCAGTTATTTTCTGTGCCTGTCTCTTTTAGTTCGTGTTGACATTGCACATTAATCACCAGTTCAGTACTTGCATTTACAGATTACTTTGAAGTTGACTGTCATGTGTACCCTCTCCAGACAGCTTTGCTGCAACTCGCATTCAGATGTTTATCAGATAATTCAGGTCGTTGTTGTTGTTTACACGCCGCTGGTGCGTTTGTATACTATTAAATAAATTAAGGGACATTAGAATTTAATACTATGCTAGACATGTATTTGTCATCACAGGGACCAGAGAAAAAACTATTAGTTAATTTAAGTGCATCCGTAAAACTGAGTTCTTCCTTCATTTTGCGCAAACGTGTTGGACTTTCCCCTCCCTCGGTGTGCTGTATCATTTGAGCTTTAATCCATTGTACCATTTGTGTCTGTGCGTCTGTACCGTGTTAATGGAGATGGAGTCGTCTTTCAGCGGCAGCAACTTTCACGAGCATGCAACAGAGGCTAGAGCCAGAGCTGAAAGTCCCTCCACTGAAGTTTATGCTTACACAGGGCTTCTTTGTGGTTTTTAGAGCTTGTCAGACATGTCAAGCGCAGGCTAGAAAAAGTATATTGTTTCCAGCCACTAGGATTCCTTTCTCCCTGACATCTGCCACTCTGCCGAGATGATAAATTCTTGCCTCATTAAGCGTGGGTGTGGGATTACAGGCTGACAACACATTAATCACTGGGCTGGGTGGCAGCAGCCCTGCACCAGCTACAGGCATTGTTAACCAAACTTTTCTAATGTGTCACTCTCCTCGCTGACAGCCCATAATCAATCATCCTGATTGGCAGGGCTGATAGATTACACTATTTATACTTTGTGTAATGAAAGCAGGCGTTTCCACCTACTGTCATTGTTGAGACGATGATAGGCCACACCGTCCAGCTGAAAGGGAACACGTACAAAAAGAGATGGCGAGGAAAGAAAGGGCAGGCAGAACTTGGCACTGCATTGTGAACTTAAAACAGACACTTTCAAGCTCTTTGCTCGGTGTGGGAGTGTTCTGCGAGCCTCTATTGTTCCCTCGGCATGGTATGTTTTCAAATCGGTCTCCACGCCGTCATTGAGCTATAGTCACCTCTGTTGCTATCAGTGGCACGCCGTGCTCTCGCATGTAGAGGAATGCTTTGTGTGCGGTGGGATTTGGTTTCCCGGTGACCCTGCTGGCAGGGTGACGTTTTGTAGTCAAAGCCTCTTTTTTGCTAGAAAGGGAATGATTTACACATGTATAACAACAACATGACAAGACACCGTATACTGTATGTGTATATGTGTCAATGTGCAGAGGTTGGCAGGATAATGGATTTCACCGTTTGCTCACTAAGAGCTTTAGAACTATGTTACATCACTTAACACCCCCCAGCAGTGCGTTCTCACATGGGAACTTGTGGATGAAATGACACACTCCTGGTAGGCTTCAAACATAATAAGGTTATGTTTCTTTTTTGTTCATTTTCATCCATATGTCTTTGTCTGGAATTAGAGATGTCCGCGGCAGAGAGACAAAATTGAATATGAGCTCTTCGCGGAGAGTCTGCCAAGCATTTGGAGAAAGGAAAAAAAGATGTTCATCATGTTTTTGACAGCCAGTAAATCGGAGACTTTCCGTATGAGATACCACACTGTCAGGAAATTAGTTAACTAGGCCATATTATGGAGAGCCAGGTAATTTACCCTCAGAGATGCAATCGCAAATAACTAGCAGGAGGCCGCATCCCTGACCTGACATTGCTTTGTATATAATGCAAAATTTAGTGACATGCTCAATAGGTTCTGCCAGCTGCAGGATTGAATTCTCTGCCTACTGTGTCTCAGTTTTGAGCACGCTGGTCAATTATTTCTGAGGCTGTCACTGCGTAGGGAGACACTGTTATTTAGTATGTGTTAACTTGGCATCATTAAGAGACTCGCCTGACAGAGAATAGCACACCTGAATGTTATTTATTTTGATTCTCCGACAGGGATAACCTTCCAACATGTTGACCTCGCGCTATTTTTCGTTTTGTGAAATCCCACTCAGTCCATTAGAAAGAGGAGCTGTCGAAAGCGGTAGGGAATCAAATGACCGAGAGTCGTCTAATCTAACAAGGTAAATGTGCAGGAGAAGCTTCCATTTGTTTGGACATATTGCTCTGATCACACGGTGGCAGCTTCAGTGTATATACAGTATCCATGCTGTCTGCATTACCAGCATTGAACACGCCGAAATGGATTCAGCAGTTTTAGGTTGCGTGTTCCTTTTAAGTTGTCCTCGAACGCAGTCACTGGCACAGAGAAATGTCTTACTTTAATTTTTAAATGACAGGGATAGTCCAACAGGATGGAATACCTCATGTTTAGAATCTTTTGACAAGGATCTCAATTATTTTTGGGCAGGATAGATAAGAGAAACTTTGGGTGGGGACATAAACATTCGAACTCTGTGGGAAAATGCGTTACTATTCTGCATTAACCCTCTGACACATCCACCAGCAAATACCAGCGGTGATGAATGGGAAACCTGATAGAGTATAGCCTCGGCGTCACCTCTGTACAGCAGGATGACATGATTAGTAGGCGACAGCTTCTGTAACAACATCTGCATTTATCTTTTTCTCTTTCTCCCCGCTCACTCGCGCCGTCTCTGTCTGTCAGTCTGTCTGTCTGTCTCGTCCCTCTCAACAAGTCAGACTGCTCTATAATTAATGTCCCTGAGGGCTATCCGCGGGTCAGGCATGGAGGGTGCTGTTGAGACAGGTAGTTTTGACACCTCTAGCTTTGTAGCTTATGCATGTGGGTGAGCAGGCGGCTGAGGAGGGGCAAGAAAAGCCAACGATGAGGGGTAGAGCGTGTTTAGGTTGGAGGCTAAGAAGGGAGGAACACGGTAGTTTGAAGGAAGCCAGGCCTTGCTGAGTGACCTTTCTACCTGAGAGACAAAACTGATGGTTTTTCACAGGATTAACCAGTCAAATCTGGTGCATTAAGGGCTTAGTCTGCCAGGAGCTGAGTGACAGAGAGGGAACATACAGTTGAAATAATAGCAGCACCACATGCCTTTAACTGAAGTAACGCGCTTTATGTTATAAGATAAACATGACTTGTATATCCAAAGCTTCAGTTCGTCAAAACGTGTGCATAACGTTCTCGATCACATGAATCCAGTGTCGTCCTGTGTGGTGTGCTGCCTCTCGCACTGCTCTCTAAAAGACTTTAAAGACTGTTCTTTTCATTTAAGCTTGAAGTGTGCCCTTACGCCGTGCACCTCTACATATGCACCTTAGCAAAAATATGCGCACTTTTTTTGCACTCTGCATTTCACAAACACAGCATTTTTCCCCAACAATCACACCCTGAATAGCCACTCGTCCCTGTGTTTTCTGCTGCTGAAGTGGCTGTTTCTCTTCTTTGCCACTCAAGTTTTGAATGGAGGGAGGGAAATGGATTTGAGAAGCGGAGTGATGAACAGAGCAATGGGGGAGTTGGACAGCAGTAGAGAGGAAATTACGTTGAGACAGTGGAGGTAGGGGAGACACAAAGTTTAGCGGTGGACATGTGTGAAAGAGTGAGAGCTGCCTAGGGTGCACTCTATGTCAGTGTGTGGGCAGAGAGGTCAAGTGACACTTTCATTCATTTCACAGCATTTCTCTGTTTTTTAAAGGCGCGTTGGAGCCGGGACACACATCGTTAATGCCACAATGTTTAACCAAAGTGCAAAGATTTTCTTGTTTTATTGTGATAAACAATCTTTTGAAATGTGATTCGAGTAGGGCTATCGAGTATTTTTGGTATCGAGTATTCTGTCGATTTTTTTCATCAATTATAAAACGTATTTTAACCACCTTTGTTGAATGCGCATCAATAATAACAGTCCGTATTAAACACAGAAGGAAATTGCTGTTTAACCCAAGTTATATGACGTAGAAGAAGCCTCGATTCTTAAAAAATTCCTCGATGATTTTTTAGAATCGAGTTATTCGAATAATTCGAGGAATCGTTGCAGCCCTACATTCAAGTATAAAAAATCATTTAGCATTCTGAACTCATGCCATTTGTTTTTTAGTGTCTGACCATTTGCATCTTTTAGCGGTCATCAAAGACAGTTTCACTCGCTTTTGTTTGCAGCTGCAAGCCGACGGACTCGTAATGCCTCTTCCCAGAATGGGTTTGATTTCCTTGCACTGTACCATTCCTTAAGATATTGGATCAGAGCCAGTGATCTGTAAAAGGTCTGTAAAAAGATACCCTGTGAGATACACTGTAAAGCCTGATTAGTAACGCATATATTATTTCCAGGATAACGTCTCCAGGCAGTGTGGAACAAAGGTTTGTCATTTCATCAAGTCTGATTAAGAGAATACAGGATGTACTGTTTGGGGGGAGTGGGTGGCAAAGCCAATCTGACAGACAGTGGATCTCTATATCTCATTACTACTAGTCGTCTGTCCTCCCTGTTCTTTTACCTCACGGTGATAAATAGAGATGCCCACAGTCAAAGTGACAGCTTTGACCTTGTAGCACTAACCTACTTTGTTCCATTCTGTAAGAGCCATCTTTTATATTGTTAAGACCTACAACTACAACCTATTGCCCAGACATTTAATATGATATGATGATAAGTATCCCCAGGGATCACCTGATACGCCGTTTCCGTGTAGCAGGCAGATGGGTTGGGCACAATGGGCATCGTTTACCAGCGCTTTTCTTGCCAACTGGCAACGTCCGTCACCAGACGTGTTCGGGGTAATCCAAGAGACGGGCTGAGCTGCGGCGGCTCTGACTTTCATCACACCTGTGCTAAAAGCAGGGCGAGGAGCGCTCTGTCTGTCCTGTCTTTCCCTTCTGTAAAGGAATATTGAGACGGCAGTGGGTCAGATGGGCTCATATCCTGTCAGACTCCTCCGATTTCAGGACGACTGAGTGCTTTTGTCAGCCTAATTCCAGACATCATCTTTCCTTCTTTCTACAAGGGTTTTCAAAGATAACGTGTCTCAGGGCTTGACCCCCTCAAAACAGTGGAATCGTTGATATTGTGATGGCTCTAGCTAATGCTAATAAGATAAGGTAAATAATTCATGAGACATCGGGGTGATGGAAATATGATGTCCTAGGTGAGAATTCAAATCAAACCAGCAGGCCTGAAAGCGGTAGAGAACGCGTCTGAGGCTCCTTTCATGAAAACTCCCACATCTTCAGCTCTTCCTCTTCATCTTGTCCAACGTCTCTCCAAGTGCCCTCTGTCACAAATGTCATTCCTTCTCGACACCTGTCTGCACTTTCCTCTTGTCTCACAGTCCTATCTCCTTCTCCGTGGGGTGGAACTGTTTGTTTGTGGAGGTTTGTTTATGGGGGAAGGAATACCCCGCTGCTCCAGGCTGCCTCTAGTCTTTCAGCTCATCACACAGAACATGACAGCCCTCCTTCTCTTTGGTGCTAAGATGAGCTGTTTCTCCTGTCCCCATGGGGAGTCAGAATTCTCCGCTTCATTCTCTCCTTCTTGAACTTCACTTCAAGACAGCGGATCGATACGGTGTGCGTGAGCAAACGCTACCTGCTTTGGGCCACATACACAAACGTTGTATAATTTTTGCAGTGATGTGAGGTTACACACAACAGGACAGAATGTTTCACTCAGTGTTCAGATTTATAGAATAGTTTTTATTTCCTACCCATAATCTTTAATGAATGTAATCTCATCAACACATATGTGAGTGTTGGAGGCAAAAAACGTGCAATTCCCTAATAAAGGCAAATCATTCACGTGAAAGCCAAAGTTGTCAAATACTGCTTTTATTTGCTGTGATATTACCGTGAACATTACTGCGCGTAGTACTAATATAATCTGCTATGTTTGGACACTAGATCGTGTAATTATTGCCGGGAAATCAGGCCTTATTTCTGGTAAATGTGAGTGGTGAAATGATTGGCCAGTAAATGAGAACGATACAAAATGAAATCCTGACAACTTGTAGCTTGTAATTATGCTGTTTTGCTGACGCACAGTGTAATTATGTTGCTTACTTTAGCAATGATGTGTTAAACACATCATGTCTGTGAATGAAATAGGAACTCGCTATGCTGTAAATAAGTGTGTTTGCACGTATGTCTGCCGTGGCCAACATCACTACCAAAGTCAAAGGTTTGTAGATAGGGAAGATAAGGTTCATGCTATATTTTTAATAATAATAATCATTAGATGGGCTGGATTCCACCCAGTAAGCCAGCTCTCATTTTGACTTTTTTTTCATGCTGCTTCTTTCCAGCATTTAGGTTTCTTCTTTGTGTATCACCATACTGTACATCAGATAACCAAGCTCTCTATTTATAATATAATATATATAATATAAGCCAAGGAATAACAATAAAAACCTTGAGTTCACACACATATTTTTTCTTGCTGGTGTGTGCACGTTGTGTGCATTTTTTTCCTCTTTTCTTACGGCGTGGAGTTTAAACTGAATCAGCTGTTCACACAGTCTTTTCACATATACACACACGGAGTCTCACGCAGACACAGAGACGTGTACGAAAAGCTCAATTGCACCGTAGCAAGCACACATTTCTGCACACAAAACAACACTCACACACACCTAAAGAGGGGGCTGTGCCTCCGGGGGCCACGTCAGTTACCTGCTGACACACAGGCTAGTGATTGATGAGACGCCGGGGGCGCTGGAGTAGACTTTGTCAGCTGCTCATAATTTATACATCTTATCTCCATCAGAAGAAAAGACAGAGTGCCGCGTTGTGTATATGGAGATGAAAACACTGGGCTTGTTTAGGCAGCGGTGGCAGGGTAGCTGCTAGCTGTTAGCCGCGGCGCAGAGTGAGAACTCCGATTGCTATCTGTTAGCTTTCGCGCCAGGTCCCTATGTGGCCACAACCCTCCCTCTTTGCCTGTGACGAATCGTCTGTCTGTCTGTCTGTCAGTCATTTTCACTTTCATTGGCCCTTTCTCATGTTTCCCTTTTTCTTTGTGTCTCCTTTTCCTCTCATCTGTCTCCCTCTCTCGTGTGTCTGCTTCTCTTCTAGGGCCCTCCTTTGCCCTCTCTCTCTCTCTCTTCCTCTGCTCTGTCTGTCTCCTGTCACGTTCTCAGGCCAGACAGACTCAAGCCTCTGCTGAAAGCTGCTGGCTCTTCTTCTGTCCGCTCACAGGGCAAACGTCAGGACAGAGGCGAGGCTTGAGTTATGGAACAATTAGTGCCATCAGCATCATGTTAAAACAGGGTCCATTGGGTGGTCCAGGGGATTTATTGTAGTATAAGAAAGGCCTACTTGGAATGAACTTCTTTCTTATAGTTTTAAACAATTCACTTGTGCTGTTATTGTGCTGTAATTAGGGCACAGGCAAAGACTTGCAGGTGTCATGTTATATTGGATTATTGTACATCTCTTTGTTCGTACTAAAATAGTCGGTATCTTGATGGATGATTAGAGGGTCATTGTTTCAGAAAGAGAGAGCGCTCTCTCTTTCTGATAAAAAACAAATGGAACATCTTGTTAATTTAGAATTTGTTGTTGGAAGTATTTTGATTTTTATTTTACTATAGTTCAAGCCAAGAAACAAAGAAATGTATCAGTGATCCTGCACAGAGCTTGTCAGTGGTAAGTGAATCTGACTCCTGCTGCCCTGTACACTCAGTGTTTGATATTGCCTCGCTGAATGTGAGAAGAAAGTTATCAAACCACAGAACTTCACCTTACTCTTCTCCAATTGCCTTTTAGTGGGCTTTGTTCTCTCAAATTGTGTTCACATGTTTTTAAGAGTGTCAGTTAACTACTGCACCAGAAAAACAACTTTGATTCCATAACCCCTTTCCACCATTGATCTTACCGTGTAGATAAAAGAGTGCTCTCTCTGATATCATGCATTTTTCATTGTGGTATCAATGGCAGCCTTTGCATTTGGCATCCCACTTAGCTTAAAGCTATATATCTGTTTTGCTCTATTGATTTAGAGGGTTTGCATCTTGTATATTTGAGATATCCGTCCCTTGGTATCATTTGATCCTTTGATCAGCCTGATTGCTGTAAACAGCCACAAAGAATCAAGCAAATTATTCTAATTAATGTGTTTTTGGTGAGGATTGGCTTTGTGCTTTGTATTAAATATTCAAGTTGAAATGTTTTGACACAATCAAGAAAGTGTGTGTGGTAATTCAAATCTCCGTGACAGCTCAGGCTACTGCTTTGTTTCTTTGGGCAATTATTTGTAAATGAAGCTACTTTGTTTTGTTACAGACATACTGAATGTTTCTGAGAAATATTTCTATACTGCAAGTCTAAAAATGTTCATACTATATTCTTAGCAGACATATACCTTGAAGAGAAAACCGAGGGTAGTTTTATATTACCTTTCACACCAAATAGTAGTTGACATTGTGATGCTGGTGCTTGTCATGTGTTAAACAACACTTTGGACCAAGGACAGACAAATGAGAGAGTCCTTCTCTCTAATAGAATCTAAAAAGATGAAAAATATAGTGCAGGAGGCAGGAAGGACTAGTCAAAGAGGTGACCATCACCATCTCAGCAGCGTGGCTTGGCAGCCTCCAGCCTGCCATGGTGTAATTGGAGAGAAAACATATATGGGAGCAAATAACCCCCTGTCAGGGGCATTAAAAGGAGATGTTGTGACGACTGAGAGCCCTGCCAGCTGAGCAGAGCAAAGTGGAGGGGAAGAATAAGGCCCATCAAATAGAAAAATCTGCTTGGAACAGCCGTACATCCCAATATTTCAGATAATTGTTGACCGGTAGGAGGATGGAGCATTGGTGTATGTTTGTGAATTTGTTCCCTGAACATTTGTCACTATTGTTACAACGATCGTTGATTGATGCAACATGTCTGCAGTGATGAGTATATTATGAAAACAGGATAGGGTAAAGTGCTCAGCCTATGTTGTGAAGTGGCATGATGGGATGGAAATGATGACATAATTAGGAATGACCGTCACAGAGATGTAGATTGAAGAAAACAGACACAATTTGTGAATCAACAATTTGTGGCAACATCTACTACATTCTAGGCAAACAGCATTTACCTATAATTAATCTGGGCAGCCTATTTTTACATAATATGGTAGTGTTTGAGCTTTTATTGGAAGTTGTGAACAACAAATAATCCCTTTCCAGGACTTCTGTGTAGACCCGTCCCTAGCCAACCTTTGTTTGACAATTTACTATTTCTTCTAAACAAATTAGATTTTTGAATGGCGTGCATAGTC
>JAUMHF010000007.1:10727951-10792063 GCA_032359275.1 Microctenopoma steveboyesi | reverse complement strand
GACACAATTTGTGAATCAACAATTTGTGGCAACATCTACTACATTCTAGGCAAACAGCATTTACCTATAATTAATCTTTGCAGCCTATTTTTACATAATATGGCAGTGTTTGAGCTTTTATTGGAAGTTGTGAACAACAAATAATCCCTTTCCAGGACTTCTGTGTAGACCCCCTTTTGTGCCACTGAAACCGTCCCTAGCCAACCTTTGTTTGACAATTTACTATTTCTTCTAAACAAATTAGATTTTTGAATGGCGTGCATAGTCACAAATCACAGCTCATACAATTATTGTGCTTGTTTGTTTTTTTTTCTTCTTTTGCCCATGTGTATTTCAGAATGATCACACAAGAATTTGAATGTCTCCCTAAACCTCCCCTGTCTTTGGACCCCGCCTGACCCTGCCATTCAACTGAGCATGTCAAAATGTTAATGAGGATCTCCCCAAAAGCACTGAAAGGTTAAATAATGTCTTCATGAGCTGTCGGTTGAAATTCAATAATTTATTTACTTGGCTTGTTTCCACTTTCCCTGCCACTCCGCCTCAATTCTTGTTTCTATCCGGGGACAGGGCTTGTCTTGTTTTGTTTTGTTTAATTTTTTTTTGTGTGCAGGCGGCCTTTGTCTGTGCGCGAGATTGCTGCTTTAGCTCGGTGGCCCCTCTCATTAATCATCTGGTCAGACTATTTATAATGCGGCAGCCAAGCCGCCACCTCGGTTGCCATTGGCTTTTGTCACCGTGGCACTCTGTTTTGTGGCAGGAGGAAGCCTAATTATTAACTGTTAAGATGACAGCCTGTACTGTTCCGTCAACACGGCTGGCTGACAGTCAGAATGAAGTGATAGCCCACTGAGCAGTCATAGAGCAACACCGCGTGGTACAGCTCGATCTAATTTCCTTGATCTTAAAAGTATATTTTGACAATTTCAATTAAAATTGGTGACATGTCATTACTTTTTCTTTTGAAATATTAAATTAATCCTAACACATTTCCAGCTGGAAAAAAAGAAAATGTTGACGTGATCTTTTCATCTATCAATTATTTGCATCAAAGTGACTATTGCATGTTTGCACATACTTGTTTAGGCAGGTAATTAATGTTCTGACAAGAGTTTAGCAAAGTTCTTAGCATCATTATTACCTCAATCTTCCCTCCATAGTAAAGTTGTGGATGTTGCTAGTCATTAAATTAGTTTTCTTATTATTAATCACCTATGCTAATGCTGGATACAGATATCTAACTGGCACACGTAATTAAATCACTCCCTGCTCTGCTACACAATTGTATATCTCGCAGATCCAGCGAAGATTGAGACGGGTGCTGGACTTGAAGTGTCAAAAAGATATAATATGTATGTTGTGGTGGGGGGAAAAAAGAATTAGTGAAAGCCTCCTGGAGAACGACAGTCTTTGTTATTTGTCTTCTGACTCCTTAGCAGACAGCTATCAGGAAGAAAGAGAACTCACTGTGCACCACTGAGAGAAGAAAATATGTGAGTCAGACTTCCCCCTCCTCCCTCCTTTCCCCAACGCTTGAGATCCCCCTTCCAAAAATGAAAAGGATCAAGTTGCTGTCACTGTCACCGAACAAACATAAACTTTTCTGGCACCTAATAAATAGGCAGTGTGGCATTGTTCTCAAAGCCAGACAGGTGTGTCTGCCTCAGTGATGATGGATTCCATTATTCTGTATGGAAAGCCTGTTGGCTTTCTTGTCATATGTCGTCACACATCTCTCTCCTAAGAGAGAAAAGTTTGAAAGATGGCCAAAAGTAATTACACAGACGCTTCCCCGATGCTGTTGCCATGTGTTTTCTCCTGCTCATCACCGCTAAAGGTGGAAAAAAAATCTGTTACCCGCAGCTATATTTCACAGGAAGACGAGGAGCGCAGACATGCAGGTGCTCTGCTGTTCCTCTTGTTGTGTTGATTGCTAGATCATTAACCCATCAGGTTTATCTTTCCTGGCTTTGACTGTCTAGCCTTGGGAAAGCGCTCTGGGCAGTTTTACCCACCGCTAAGGTGGAGCAGCACGTCCTGATCCCAGTGTGTGGTGATGACATTCTTTGCACCTGATTGAATGGCAGGAACATCAACATATCCTTGTAAACATATCAGGAGAGAGACAGTGGCACCTTTGTTCTTCTCACATCTCACTTGAGCTGCTGACAGCCTGCTGATTGATATTATCATTCTTAATGTCAGTAAATAGTGCCAAGCCAGATAAAGAATCAGTTTCCTCTTGGTGCTGAAGAGCTCATTTATCTTTCTGCAGCTTGCCTTGGCATATGCCGAAATTGGAGCCAGAAGTAGTCTTCCATTTTAGTCAGAAAGGGATGTGTGGGTTTTATTTCCCCCTCACCGTCTCTCTAATCTTCCCTCTCCGTCCCGCTTTGTCTCCTTGTGTCTGTCTCCCTGGTTATTTTGATTCTGAGTGAGTGAAACTGAACTGCGAGAAAAGATAGAGCCTAAGTCTGTTGTAATATGTTAGGACAACTCTTGATTAGATTCTGTCAGAGTGAGGTCTCTCTGTCTCTCCTGCTGTGCTCGCCCCATCCTGGAACAGTGAGCCGATATCAGGCCACTCGAGGCCTTCCGTGAATTTGTTACCAAAAAAAGACCCTCGTTAGAGCGATTCTTCTTCAATGGGTGCGCCACGAAATCATCTAATTGTGCCTCGTGTACAGTATTTTTTTTTTTCTTCAAGGAGGTCGTGCATTTAATGAGTTCTTTAAGAGGAACCAGCATTCATAACCCGCCTTTCTATAACCATACAGTGGCCACCAAAGGTCTTTGAGACATCATATTGAAAAGGTTAAACACTGACAGTGAACAAGTCTTAACATGGTGGGTACACAACCTCAGCTGAACAGCAGAAAACGATGGCATTTGAAAGAAGTAAGAAAAGGCTGTTGGGTTTTTTTCCTATTTTAATTTTAGACACGAATCAGAAGAGAATGGGTGAAAACAAGCCACACTTGACAAGTCTGGTGCATCGTGGTCACATTGCTGAGAAAATAAAACACAAACTCAGCTGAATGCCTGTAAGTGCACAGTTCAAAGCACTGATCTCCATGTTTTTTCCTTTCACCCCTCCCCTCTTCAATCCTTCCTACCCTTTTCTATTATGTTGACAGACAGTGTTGATATCCTATGAGCTGGCAATAGATACGTCATATCTAGGAGAGAAACAGGTTTGTCCTCAGCAGGTGAATATGTGGCTCCCTCATCCTCAAAAGCAGACACATGACACTTTTCCACACTCTCTCCCTGATAACACTGTGGCATGCGGGCAGAATCAAAGGAGGCGTCTTTCACATGCAATTAGAGCCGAAAATACAGACGATGAAGTGCCGCACACAAAGGAAACTTGGGGATCAGAAGGCTGCAATGAAAGGTGATTAGAAGTGGAGGCCCCAGCCGATGAGCTGCAGAGCGCTGGGGAAACAAATCCGTCGCAGTAGGGTTCTCTATTAAAGACACCATTAGACATTATCAGAGCTGAGAAAGACAGACATGACTCACAAGTATGCTGGACCATTAGGTGAGAGGAAGAGGGAGACAACGTGTTTTTGTATTAACTTTATTCATCATCATTAATGTAGCACCCATCATGTATTTGATGGAAGGCTTACATTATGAACTAGTATTAATACATTGTTTTCCAATCATTTGAAACTAGGGTGTGTTTGACCAGACACTCATGTATACATTTTAAATTCACTTCACTTTGAGTGTGCTTTTTACTACACTTTCTTTTGATAATCTCAAGCTAAAAAACGTCAAGAAGCTGCTCAGAGAAACTGAAGCAACTGTGGTCAGTGGCAGTACAATATAAATGATTTAGGAAACATTTAGCCTTACTACAGGGGTATTCTAAGGAAGTATGTCCACACAAGAGAAATTACAAACTTTCATAGTAATTTAAAACATGCAGTCGAGACAAATGTTTTAGATGCAATGCACAAAGGAAAACAGTGGAGTTACTCACAGCCCAGCTCATAGAACAGCAAACAACTGGAGGTTGTGAGACAGCTAAAGTAGAAAAAGCTCTAGGAAGCTAATTATTTCATATCTTTGGAAAATGAAATAAAACATGTTGCATCCAATGATGTGATTTGATTGACATCTATCAGCACTTGTATTGGATTATTTCTACACCCGTACGAAACTTTGAACATTGTTGAATCTTTCTATATACTCAACATATAGAAAGATGCAACAAAAGTATGAGTTACCTCTACAGGGAAACCGTGTTCTGGACGGTTCTTAACCTTAGCACGCTATCTTAGAGAGGTTTCACCCTTATGATTTTCAGTGTGTTACTGATGTCTGATTGGCCCGGGTCTTTGGGTAAGGTTCAAGCTGCTTATGTCATCACTGAAGGTAGGCGTGTTTCGCTCGTCCAACCCCCACCACTCACATGTGCAGGTGATTTTAGAAAATGTCACCGTAAATGCTCGAATGTTCCATGAACAGGTGGACCACAGACCAGTTTCTTTTGTTTTAAGCATTCTTTTGTTAATGATTCTCTAATTATCATTCATTTTAGAGCCTCTATCACTAACGTCTGGTGCAGCTCACCTGAACATCAAAATGCCTACCTTCAGACATGACGTACTCCTCACAGAAGTACAATACTTCAGTCAAATTATACCAAATCTAGTATCCCTAATGTGAGTGATGGTGTTAAGAAAACAGCAATAGTTTTCTAGGGTTATGATGAATATTGTGCTATCATTGTGTGTTGTTTTCTTAATTCATCCATGATTTTCCTAAATTGGTTTAATAACATCCTGTGTCAGCCCAAAACTACCTCATCTCAGTTGTGACTGGCTGGCATCTTTGCTCTGTCTCCATCCCTTAATGTCCATCCTCAAAAACAGTCAGCCATCCTGCTGGGCACCGAGTGAGTGAGTGATAGACATTTGTTCCACTTCTCTCAGGCTAAACTGAAGAAGGGGAGACCCATTCCTCTGCCTGCCATTGCCAGCTGTGAGTGGTTGTCAGGGTTGGGGCTGGTCCAGGGCCCGCTAATGGTGCTGTCTGTCTCAGTCAAGTCCTTGAGACGTCAAGTCTCTCAAGAGACACCAAGCTCCAAAGTTTGACTGGAATTAAGCATCTGGTGAGTGAACAGACAGCAACTGGGCTGTCATGGATGAAGTCTTTGTGACATTACAAATACAGTTTACATTTACAATTTCTGCACCGGTGAATTTGTGAAAGTTAGTCTACAATTATATCTTGTCTGCCTAATACTAGTCGTATTAGAAATTGATTATCAGGCTGCAAACGACCTGTTCCAGCAACGGAGAATAACAATGACATTGAGGAGGATCCTGTAGGCTTCCACAAACAAACACTAATTCAGCGCGCATTCAGTGGAGGCGTCAAATAACATCCTTGTCCGGCCCCTGGTAAATGGGTTATTTGGCACCTTAACAACAAGTTGCAGTTCAAGCCTATTCAGATTGTCAGCAGACACTACAGGCATGCTGTCTGAGGAATGAAAGGCTTAGCTGTGGGGAAGCACTGGGGTGGCTAGCGAGTGTAAGACCAGCGCTGTAGCTATTACAGGATGTCAGAAAATGTGCTTAATTGTAAATGATTAGGGTTCTGGTAAAAGCCGATCAAGTCAGGGTTTGGGGAGAAAGCGCAATTGTCCCACATAATCCTGCCTGCCGCTGTTCTTTCATCTGGATGAAGAGATCAAAAAGGAAGGGATTTGTAAAGGCCAGACCTCCCTGTGCAGGCACTGAGCTCAGCTCCTCTCTCCGGCATTCACTCTCCTTTTCAAGCTCGCTCACACGCTTCGTCTTTCTCCTCGTGTCTCCATTTTTATTTGCACCACTGTTTTCCATTGGTTGCAAGCTATGTAGAGGTCAGCGTTGAGCCATTTGTTGGACTCTGTAACAGTAATGTTTGTGTTCTTTGCATGTAGCTGTGATTCACGAGGGCCTGTATAGCTGCATGTAGAGATTGCTCAGTAATGCCCTTCATTATTAGACATCAAACACGCTCACCCACACTCACGCTATGGATTGTACGTCTGTGTCTTCCGTAATTCATCTTTTCAGAAAGGAAGAAATAAAGGGAGGAGTAGAAATCTGTCTGAAATGGAAGCTAGAGGGGCCTAGGGATGGTCAAAGTGAGACACACTAAACATTCACACACACACACACACAAACACAGAGGAATCAGCTGTGAGCTGAATGGATCTGAGTTGGGGGGAGTAGACTGCCCTTATGCCCTCTCTTTGAAGTGAGGCTCAGGCTGTATGTACAGGCCCCAGAGAGGGGCATGTCTACATCTCCCCCATAGGCTGGCTGAAGGCAGCCGTCCGAGCCGGAGAGAGCAGATCGGAGGTTCTTAACTAAGTTGCTCTTTTTTTCTCGCACTTTCTTTACTCACACGAGCCATTTTCTCTACTTTCCTTTTTTGAAGCCGGAGAGATAGAAAATTCACCATACTTGATTTAATGTGGTTCTGTACGACTTTCCCAGTTGGGTAACAACGCAATGGTCTTGATGAAGTTGTTTTTAACCTATAAATGCTGTTGTCAGTCACTTTGAAAGTGATAGCATAGAAGGCTAATTTAAGTTGCCCCCTGTAAGATCTGTTATGGTCTTGACTATTTATCTTAAGATTAATGTAAAATAAATTCCCCCAAACAGCAACTTGAGTGATGGGTGTTTAGTCCTAGTCTCAACAGTTATGTTTAAGTCAGTGAATAAGGAGGCATCGTGTCCATTTGTGTTGAGTGCAACACCATTAACCTCTAGCCCGATTAGCCGGGCGGAAGAAAAACTCCGAGCAGATGATTTCCGTCACCGTCATGTCAGAGTGTTGTTCTCAGCTGTCGGGTCCGTGCTCATGGAACACTTCTTGTAAACACGCACATGCACTTTGATGGACTGTTCCCAGCTTGTGCGTCCTGCTCTCTCCTGTTGAATTCGGTGGGATACGGTGAAACGGTGTGAGGTCTTGTCTGATTTGGTCGGGGCCACTCTCGTTCTGCTCTGGCCTCGGGGAATGTTTGGTGTGAGATAAGGTTGTGTTTGAAGAGGAGCTCCAGATGCTCATATATTACAGGTTGTCTCGTCATGCTGCAGATAAAACCTCAGAGAGGCTCCTGTCACCAGGCCGTACCACACACAGACACACACTCACAAGTAAGATAAATGTTTACAGAAGGCATTCCCCTTTCGACAGTGTCGGGCTGTGGACAACAGAGCTGTCAGAGCTCCACCATTTTTAGGCTGTGGCTTCATGTCTGTAGCATCTAGATTTTCACAGCATGTTGTATGTTTCATATCTTATTATAAACATGTATTTCTTTTCACTAGCTTTGAGATACTGCTGTAGTCTCATAAGAAAATATTCAACAAACTTCGACAGATAACTACACAAGTAAAGGCCATGTGGAAAAAAGGAAAAGGTTCTGGCTTCTGAGATTAGCTTTTACAGTAGCGCTGTCTGTTTTTCTGTGTGCACGCTGTCTTTTTATGTCTTTTCTCACTCTAAAACAAATGTGTGGTTGTAATTTTAGTTCCCAAAGGTGAGATTGTGATTTTGCCACAGTGATAAAAGATATAAAATCTTGCAGTACTGCCTGACTGTGACATGCCTTTCGTTTATTAGACCTAGAAATAGATTATTCTGTAGGTCAGCTTTTTACCCAGTAACCCAGCTGTGGTTTTACTTTCCTGACAGCATATAACCTGTTAAAAAGTCACAAGACTTCTATCGGTTATTGCTTCTCATGATTTCATTTGGTTAAACTCTACGCCTCATGATTATGAGCATTGTTACACATCTCCTTAAGGCAGAGACTTGAATGAGATTATTCCTCACTAATAAGACAGTAGAGAGTGGGTTTGTATAATGCAGAGACCGGTTTTCCTCTGTCATTAAGTCATGTGTTTGCTAAAGTGGAATGGTGTATTGCTAGGCATAAAACGTGGCGTGTCTTCATTTGTCAGGCTCGTAGGGCTGTGAGACAAACAATGTTCATAGTGTATGTCTGAGGGCCCTCTGAGACCACAGTTGAGTGGCTGCTCACTGGTGCGTTTCTCATGCTAATGTCATGGTCCTCCAGTCTATCTGTCACCCCATTACGCTAACATCATTATGCACAGGGGCCTGTCTCTGTCATTGAAAAGAACAGAATCATTCCCGTCTCATTTTGAAGCAAATTGTTTGGGGAACATTTCCCTCGTTTTTTTGTTGTTTTTTTTACCATTGGTAATGGCGGGCCAATCATTTTGCAAGACTGCAGGTATGCAGATGAATGAATAGCTATTTGAGCTGTTTGGTGAAAGGAGTTTTTGTATTATTCATGAGAGGGATGGTGTATCTGAAAGAACTGCGCGTGTGTGTGTTGGGTGTGAGTGAGCGAAGGGGCCAATGTATCTCCATCAAGCGCAACGTGCATGAATGTCCACCTCAGCTTTTACACAGACCTTAAGAATAATGCTTAAATATTCAGATGGCAATGGATGTGATCTCCGAGGGTCACTACTTTAGATCGGTGCTTGAAGTTCTGATATGTTATCATTTAATCGTGACTGATCAATCTGGACCGGCGTTGTTTCAGCCTCTGAGTGAGATCATTCTTCTGTGATTTTGCTTTTCTCTCTTTTCACCTGGGATCTTTTCATCTCACCCAGTGCAGGTTCAAATCCAGGTTAAGACCTTTGTCTCAATCTAAATCTCCCGGTCCTGACGAACAGCACAAATTCCGATCGGTCAACTCAGCACATTCCTCGCGCTAGTGTGCACGTCTTCTGAATGTGTGCCATCTCTCCGTGCAGGAGGTATGCTAGCCATGCACCCATCTACTAATTGAAAAGCTTCAATCAGCTCAGCTAACGGAGCAGACAGCCCTGGGTTCCTGTAATTGCCTTGGTGACAGTGCTTCTGCAAGAAAAAAAGCCCGCGTCTCTGTGTCATCATTTGCACAACGTTATGAATAGGTTAATAAAAGAAAATACTTTAATTATAGCTTAGTTGCCATATTGTTAATGGCGCCAGTGTGGCTCAATTGAAAAATACAGTTTGTACTATTAATTATCTGAAAGTGAACTTGTTTAAATGATATTTTACAGCCCCTTGATAAAATTACTGCTAGAGGCAACGTAATGATAGACAGACAAAGGCCATGCACAAATTATCATAAACTATTAGCTTGTTTCCAAAGGGTTTTATGTTAATCTTTTAGTGCTTAAGTACCCTGCAATTAACATATCAGGAGGAGCTGCCTTCCAGCTAGGCTTGCAAATTGAAGTGCTCAGATAAAAAAGCTATTGAGATGAAACCCTGCAAGAGAAGAGGAGCTATCGCACTGAAGTGTGCTGGAATTTTACTCGTGTGCTGTGTGTGCGCGCGCGAATCCGTGAGAGGGAGAGCGATAGAGAGACTTTAAGAGCACCCAGACAAAGAATGAGTGAAAAAGAGGGCAAGATGTCGTGAGAGTGTCTATGATCAAGGATGTATAACCATTCCATTATCCCTCTTGGTGATGATATTAGATGTCTTTTTCAGGCCTCCTTTCCTTTGTCTGACACTACGCGGTGTGTGAGCTATAGGAGGATGGAACGGCTCTCATTGGCTGCGATTGCAGCGTCTGAAGGAATGTGTTTACATATCAGGCTAGTGGCTTGATATGTAAATGCGGCGTGTTGAAAAGGCATCGGGGAGATATGTTTCATTGTTAGGTCTTCACACTCTGTGTTCCCTTTTATGTTAAGCACAATTGTATCCACTGAGTGAGCATCTTGTAAACCGCCCGTTGCTTTTGGTAGGTTAAACCCACAAAGGAGACCCATGCTTTGGAAGATATGAATGTTTTATAGGGTAATTGGCAGCTTTGCTTTGGTCTGCTTTCTTTGTTGTCGACACAGAGCAGTTGACACCATTTACATTTACTACAATTATGTGAAAATAGTCACAATGTATTACGTCTGAGTTCAGAGTTTGGGTCTTGTTTACTTAGTGTGAGGAGAAAAAGAGGATAATTCCTAGGAGCATTATACTTATTCTTTATGAAACAGGTGTATTATCATTGAATATTTTTAAAATAAAATTCCCAGCTGTGTCTCCAGGAGGATTCTCACTATATAAAGTCATTTAGAGTGCATATGAATAATAAATTGTTGGACCGTAACACACCACATTCTGTCCATATTTGTACACGTCTCTCTGAACTCAGTGTTACCATGTTGCCCATAGACTGCCCTGATATTTTCCTCCATCACGTAAAGATAGATGACTCCTCTGAGGCCTTAATCTCATGCTAAAGATTTGTTGGCCTCTAGAAGTCAGGCCTAGCATTGAGATGCCTCACCTGATTTATATTCACTGGCATGGCACGGTACTATCTGCAAAGCAGATGCTGCAGCATTGCCCTTGTATTAGGTTTTATATTTCACCTGAAATAGAACCTCTAAACAAGGTCAGGTTCACACAGGCGCTCTTTGTCTTTTTCTCTCTGCCTTGTGTTTGACCTTTTTTAATGTTTCTAACAAGCTTTTAATGTAAACAATAACCCTAATAATATGTCTGCATTGTAATTATGTGTGTGTGTGTGTCTTATTCTTTGAGAGGTTCACATTTCTATCTGGATATGAGACCAGAACGCTGAGGGAGAAATGAGGTCCATAGCCAGCCAAAATCCTGATGAACACCGCCTTTAAAACCAAATTCTTGCTTGTCAACCCCTATAATTTATAGGGCGGAGATTACAAAGCTACCAATACAATAAATTAAACTGAAGGACAGAATTATGCCGAGTGCTTCCTGCTCTCCCCAATGACGCACACTAACTTAGCACTGCCTGACAATGAGTGTGATTTACCACTTGGGCCAGAGTGGAGAAGGGAAAACAGTCACAAGCAGAGGCACCCGAGACTCGCTTTGGCCCGCAGCCTAGTGAATAAAGCCCTGCTTTAATTTACCCACAAATGTGTCGCCATTAAAAGACTAAGAATAGGGATTGCAGATCATAAATACTCCCTGATTTATTAGCTAACAACAAAGATCATGCACGCAGCCAAGGAGAGCGATTGTTTGACAGAATGTTGTCAAGGAGAGGAAAAACACGCTGGTCCTCACTCACAGATACTCTGAGCTCCATCTGACCAGGGATATAGCCCAGCCCTATCTCCTGCAGCAGCGTAGGAGCAGATGTGTCTGCTCTCTTCTCAACGTGTGACAGACAGAAAAGATAAACAGAGGGAGCGAGAGGAAGAAAGGGAGGGAGGGAGGGAGGTAAAGAGAGCAGGAGCTGGCACGGCACTGGCTAATTTATCTCGCTGAGAGACAGATTAAAGAGAGAGGAGAGTGAAACAAAGTTCCACTGGCTTAATCAGCGGACAGCCTGCTAGCAGAAGACATGATAAATCAGAGAATGCTCAGTCCAGGAGAAACTCTTTGCTCTGCAAGGGAACGGGAGACATCCTCGGCCGAACGGCAGTATCTTTACATGGACCGGTGTGAATAGCAGCTCGTGAACTCACTGTGTGTGTGTGTGTGTGTGTGTGTGTGTGTGTGTGTGTGTGTACTTGCAATCGATACTCATTGCTATTGTTTGACCAAACATTGTTATACAGTAGCTGCTGTTAGCTGTGGTATTTTTAGTAGTGCCTGAACAATCCTGCCCGGAAGTGGCATGAAAGGCCTAAAGTTTCCCCTTCGTTTTTCCTGTACAGCCACGTCTTTCTCGAGCTTCACGTCTGACAGGGGACTAACCTGAGGGGCCTAACCCAGGAACAGGAACAGGAAAAGGAGCTTAGATATCCCCGTGTCATTAGTTCACTCCGGGGTCACAGCTGGGCCACTCGGAGCATGATTACACCCCTTGATTTATCTGCTTTGGAGCCCAAACACAGATAAATCTCCCAGCTCATCCTTGCAGTGGGATCCTCACTGTCTGATAAACGGCCCAGGCTAAATAAACAACTACCGGCCCCCACCCCCACAAACATCCAACCAACCTCATACATTATGAATAATTCATTCCAATTGCGAGCTCTGTTAAATGTGTGTATTTTGTGTCTTAAATAGCAGAGGTGCTTCTATGATCTCTGTCCAATCCTTTGCGCATGTCTTTGATGAAACACTAGAGAGGCAGAGGTTGGCAGACATTTTGTTTTGTAGTTGTAAACTTTATTTCCTCGCCCTGGCTGTCGTCCTCTAGTGTATCAGCATAAATATACTTTATGCAAATAGGTGGCGGGTTAGGCTGCACCACAGCTCCCGTGTAGATATTGGCCTGTCTGCGACTTTATGACAAAGTTTAAAATCATTCATTGCGGTGACCCCTGCGGTAAATTCACGTAGTGGAAAATTGCCCCGACTCTCCTGTTCGGTGTATAGATGTGATCACGAGTGCATTTTTAACTTAATTAATTGGCCGTTTCTGTTGACAAGAAATTTATGCAGTAATAATTTGCTCGAAATAGATGCAGAGCGCAGGAAATGAGATATCCATCAGGGCGCTTGTGTTCCACCAGCTGCACCGCGGCTAATATGAAAGTATTTCAGGCTGCTCAGACCCTGCTGTTTGCGCAGTCAAGATTATATATACCCACGATCCATTGCCTGCCTCAGAGGCGCTCATGGAGGTCTATGATAACAAAGACTATGTGATTTATGGCCTGCTGTGAAAGCAGAACTTGATGAGATTAAACAATTTCATAGCACGAGTGTTTCTCAGAGGGCCCTCTGATTTGTGGCAGCAACACCGACAGTAAATCAGGTTTATATATCTGAAAGCATGCTCAGCAAAGGAGTGCAATTACTGTTTAAGACAGCTACTTTTTATTTAATTTTTATCCCTGGTTTGTCTCTTTTATTTCTGGCCTGTCACACAGCCACTCACCTTCATAAGTCCTTCCGAAGAAGGGGTTGAAGAGGAGAAGAGGTGGGGAAGTGGAGGGGAGGGGAGGAAGGCACAGTGGTATGAGCCCTCTGCTATCTTTCCTCCGCAGCTTTTACGGAAACAACAATGAAGGGACGACGACGGCCACCAGCAGAACAACATGGGCTTCTATTGAGTACGGCGAAGCACTCCATTTTTTATGCATTGTTTGCCTGCTGCTCTATCCCCGTCTTGGTAAATGGAGTAGGCAGAGTGTAATTAGAGAGCCGGGCTTTGCCTCGTGCCATAAAGATGACATGGTGTAATGATACAGCTTACAGGCCCACAGAGGTTTCTGTCTCGAGACGGAGGATCTGGGTCGTTTGCCTTTGACTTATGATAGGTGTAGAGGATGACAGTGTTATCGTTGCAACGTGGAACGCAAAGAGTGGATGAGGGAATTTATTTGTGAAAGGTTGTCAGGGATTGGAGGCAGGCATCGATAGATGGGGAGAATATTAATCACCCGCGCGTTACAGGTTGTCATGTAATATTTTCTAATGGAAATTAAATTTTCAATAGCTTCATACAAATCAAATGTTACTAGTTTATAATATAAAATCACATGAGTGTGCTGCAGTATGCTCTCTAATTATAATTTAACACCAACAAATAAGCCATATTAATGAAAATAGTAAAACCTCCGATCATTTTGCACCGAGTTGGAATCCGAGTTTTTCACTTTAGATCACCGGGGCCGAGCTGTATTTGCATCATCCAGATCTTCATCTGTGCTTAACTTATCAGTTTGTGTGTGCATGGATATAAGTGAGCTTGTATATACATGAGCATCAGTGTTTCATGCACTCGAATAATGCGAGAGCGTGTGTTCTGTATGCACTTCTAATGTGTGTATGCACAACAATCTGTGTATGTGTGTGTTGTTGTTTTTTTTATAACTTTTTTTTTTGTGGTTAAATGTTCCTCGGGTGTGTATGTGTCCTAGGGTGAAGATGTGAGTTGTGCATCTGCCTGCATCATCCCATATCTTCCCAGGAAACATCAAGAGATCTCATTATTTCGACACATCTCAGCTTTTTCTTCTTCTTCTCGTATGCCTTGAGTCAAAATTAGTTTTCATTCCCTCTGTGATCTTACTGACTGAAGCCGGCTCAAAGTAAAGAAAATCGCAGTCTTCGTAGCAGGGCTGAGTCAAACACACACTTCACACAGCCGCAGTCTGAGTTAAGCATTGCTAAGTAACCTTCACATTTCACTTGTGTGAAGAGCTAATTTCCTTTAAGTTCACATGTCACTTTTTGTGGCTCTTTTTGTGGGTCCTCTTCAAATGTCTCTCAGCGTCTAATTGCATAGGAAACATTCTAGACAAGCT
Source organism: Microctenopoma steveboyesi (assembly GCA_032359275.1). NCBI lineage: Eukaryota > Metazoa > Chordata > Actinopteri > Anabantiformes > Anabantidae > Microctenopoma > Microctenopoma steveboyesi. The sequence goes on along the minus strand of JAUMHF010000007.1, from coordinate 10,777,811 downwards.
GGTGTGACAGGCCCGCTCCCAGAGTCTTCAATTATTAAACATCCTACACTCTAGAAAACAGCCCTGACGTTAGCTACAGCCCCTAATCGGAACAGAAAGCTTCATGATATGTCACACTCCTGAGTTGCTGTGGTTTCGTGTGTGTGTGTCTGTGTGTGTGTGTGCGTGTGTGTGTGTGTGTACTTGGGGTTAAACAAGGAAAGATAAAAATATTTCTTTTCACACCAGTTAAATAAGGCAAAACTATGACAAAAATGATTTTTGTCACAGGTAGATCATAACATTCACATTTTCCTTTTTTTTGTTTTACAGATAAAAGAAATAGTGTGTACTTATAAAAATATATGAAACAATCAGTTATGCTCTGTGTAAAAGTTTGCCGGTAATATTTAATTGTCGTTTGAACCAGTGTCTACAACATTTGGTGATTTAGTCTTTTTGCTTTGTGACACTGTAGCTTTAGAACCAGTACCCATGGAAAAGGTCATGGCAGACCAAAATAAGAAATAGCCTTAAGCTAATTGTGCTGCGTACCTGTAATGCAGGCTTACATATCCGCTTTAAATTACCTACACTGATTCTGCAAGACACTCAAAGAAAAGTTTCAACCTAAGAACAAACACAGCCTTATTACCATCTATGAGTCATTGCAATGGATGATTAACGTCCAGCAGCACTCAACCTTTGCCTGCCTGACGATTAGCGGCACACAAAACAGCGCTGCTCGATGTTGCCGGTTCACTCCGTGTGCCTCATGCCCAGAGCGAAACATCAGAACACTTGCTCTTGTGATCAGTGATCATATGATACATTTACTCCGCGTAAGTTCATTGGAGTAGAACTGGTAAATCATTAAACACACGCTCGGCAGTCTTCCTGCTGAGCAAAAGACGGCTCAACCACTCACAAGTGCAGACATCGTTACTGTACATCAAATGTTCTTCTTCCTGCCATTACTTAACAAAACAGAATGAATACTTTTCATGGACACAAAATGCAATTTAAAACACATCATACTCTTTTCTTTTTCCTGCTCATAGTCAAAATCATTAAGGTAAAAGAAATGACAAACAGAAAACAATATACTGCTGTTGTGCTTTTTGCCGGTTGTGATTGTGACTGACAAAATATGCCTTGAAATCATTTAACCTCCACCAGCACGTTTTTATGGTGATGTAATGAAATCAGTACAGCATATTATTAGCTTTCTCCTTGGAAACACTCTCAATTATGCACAAAAAGAAACCTCCTCTGTGCACATTGTAATCGCTGGCAGTGAATTAGAGCACTTCTCATGTCATCATTACCATTACATGGTGTAAGATGCTGTAAGACGGTGCTACTTGTTTTGTTTTGTGTTTTTTTTTTCTAAAAGTGTTGTATTCTTTGTAACCCCTAACTTCAGAAGTACGAGACATGAATCATAAAAAATTCTATCTTGTGAAGAAATAAACGTGTCATGCCAACATTAAATGTTGACTCAAATAAGTTCACAAGTTGTGTCTCCTCTGATCTCCTACATGATCAGAAAGCAGCACCAGTTTACAGAGACGAGAAGTGAAAAAAGTTCCATGCGCAGACACAAAAGAAATATTTTGATATAGACCCAAAGAGAAAACATATCAAAAGACATTTTTATACATGTCTTTTGCAAGCACAAAAAGCAGAAATGGTGTCAAGAGAAAACAAAACAGAAGGCTTGTTTCTTCCAACAATTGCTTTAAGCTACAAAAATCTCCTTGAGTCCCTAGCCTCCCCTCAATGTCAGCCCCCCTCCCCTCGCCCTCCTTCCCTCTTTCTCCTCTTCATTTCTCTCTTTTTCCCTTTTCCCTCTCTGAAGCAGGACAGGGCCCTCTTTGCACCCTGATAGGTTGCGGGCTGATGCTTAGCAACAACATTCCTTTGCCCTAAGTAGCAGCAAGCCTCTGGCTGAACTCTTTGATGTGGCTGTCAGGCCACATTTATTTCCTTTTAGCACTTTGTCTACTTGTCCAGATGTATAAGGAGATAAAAAGGGCTGGTGTTTACACTGGTCTCCCTCTGTAGCGCGGCTGTAATTAGATTGTATTGCTGGTCAGTCTTAAGGAGGGAGATGAGGTGAGGCAAGGCAGGAACCAGCTGTGTCAAGATGAGCTGGTCAGGGTGAGACTTCAGAGTCGGACTGCAAGAGAGGAAAGCAGAATGTGAAGCAGATTATGTTCTTTGGCAGCCAAAATCATCTTTCTCTTTTTTTTTAAATCTATGATCTAGAAATGTTCCAGATCCGTTGACGTCAGTGTTATGTACCGTAGTTTAACACCCATCAATATTTGAAAATGACAGGCTAACAAACAAAACTTAGTAAACTTCGTTGCGTCTGAAAGATAACTACTGTTCGCCAACTTTTCCCAGCTCACTTTTTGGTTACTCATTTTTTCAGGAACCCCACTGTGGTGGTGGTGATGTGCTCTATGTGGCTCTCTTTGTGTTCAACTTTTCTTGTCTTTCCCTCCCCCCTTTTTTCTCCCTCCTTGCCACCCTTTCTCATAGCGATATGTAGGAAATAATAATCACAGTTGCCTCTGGGTTCATCAGCATTTATTCACATAACAACTTAGAAAAGCAGAAGACCGACAGCAGTGGTGTGATGTATTATCCAGTACACGAATCATCTTTCATAATGACAACAGAGCTTCCTCTCTCTCTTCCACCACCCATTCCTTTCTTACACACACACACAAACACACGCTTTCTACATTTCTCTTTCCCACCTTGCACTCTACTCTGTCCACCCTTTATTATCACAGAATCCATGGTACTCCCCGGCCTGTAAATTTGTGCCACATTATCATAAGCTGTGGTGATAACTCACATTGCACAGAGACAATAATGATGTGAACACTCAGCATATGCCCCAGGCCCAGCAAATTAAAACAATGCTCAGCTTGTTGAGCAGACTAATCTGGACAGCAGAGAGAGTGAGAGAAAAGGAGAGAGGAGAAGGGGGCTGTGAGCATCTTAAATAGATGACACAGCAGCACCTCCCTCTGTTCAGTGTGGGTACCACTTAAAAAAGGCTGTGTGAAAGCAGAACTATAGACAATGTGCTTATGTTGGAAACGTAAAGGATACAACGTGTGATCATGATCATGAGATGATCACAAGTCTCTGTTTGTATGTCTGTCATGCTGGAGCTTTCAGAACGGACTTTTTCTTAACTAACTGCTGTGATCTGCACATACAAAGCGTCCATAAGTCCAGAAAATGAGAAATTGCGTTACTCTGTTGTTGGAGCTCCTTTCAAACTACTCTCTACTCTATTAGATGCACAACAATGTATAATCAAGTTCTCCGGGTTAAACAGTTGATAAAATACGGGGCAACAACACCTAACATGCCTGCTATGCAGGCAAGATGACGGAATCTGTAAGCACAGATCCCAGCATTGCTGCACTCCTCTGGACTTTGATTATGTTTCTAGAAAGCATATTGTCGCGAGTGCATTGGTCCACTTCAAACAAACACAAAGGAGAAAACCCCAAATGTTCTCCTTCATTTGTTCCACATGCTTTATCATCATAGGCATTGCTGCTTTCTTTTCTTGTGGACAGGTCATTGACTAAAGTGAAAGAGTGCAGATGTGCAAGTGTACGGAGGAAGGTCTGAGAGGGAAAAAGGGAGGATTAGGGCATGGGGAAGCCAGCTGATTGATGTTGTGTGGGTGGGGTAAAATGGGTGTGCTGGATAGGATGGGATGTGACAACCAAAGAGCAATTGGTCGGTTGTTTGATCAGCAAGCATGATACTGACGAGGTGAAGTGGTGGTGTCATGCATGGCACAGGGAGTGGGTGGGTGGTGATACTGAAAGCAAGGTGACTGACATCCCATAGGACCAAAACCAATGTGTGGAGGCAGCCCAAAGCCCTATGCAGCATATCCTCCCTCCCTCTCCTCCTATTCCTGCAACACCCACCTAACACAGTCTGTGGGTGGTGCTGTTAATAATGTGGCAACTAGGAAGATTAATTGTGAGCAAGCAGCAGGATTAGGAGGGTCTCTTTAGACCCAAGCAACCCTGAAAAGGGCCAGGCTTGTGATCTTTCAAGCAGACCAGGAAATGAGACAAGCAGGGGTGCAACTCTTGCTTAGAAGAGCACGGAGGTAGATCAAATAGAGAGGGCTCACAGTTCCTCTGTTAATGCCTGAGTTGCTCTGTCAGCTCATAATAATTGCCATAGACAGTCTCTTTGTGTGTTCATTATGACAACCAATATCAATTACAACCTCGAAACCAAATGGCAAAATGCAAATTAGTGGAATACAGAGGGTTTTTTTTTTTTTCATGTGAGGATTGTTGGTGATAATTTTGGTTCGGGATCTCTCATCGGCCCACTCCTGCAGGGCGCCGCAGTTAAAACAAATATCTATCACCACCTGAACGTCTCTCCTCAAATAGTTGGTGACAGCTCTTATTGACTACAATATGTTCATCTTTTGTTTGTTTTTGTTTTTTATCACACATTCCAAACAACGTACCAAAAACGGAGTCATCTGTGATATTTTTCAGCAGGTTTCCACCACTCCAGATAACAGCCAGTCTGCTGTCAAAACAATAGCTCTATTCCAAGCTGTTTCTTACAAAACCATGGTCCTTCAGCATATATGTAGTTAATCGGCTTATTTGGCCATTTTTCTCTTTGGGTGTAATATGAGAAAACCTGCCGGCCAGACCTTAATGCCTTTCAGAGATTCTATCTGAAAGCACATTATGTGATCGTTTTCAATTCACAATGCTCTCTTTGCCCATGAAGAATATGGTTCCATTTAACAGCGCAAACCATTCCATTTCTCAAGGTTATGCATGGGCATGCAGAAGAACAACAATAAAAGTGGGGAAAAAATGCGGCTTCAAACCATCTCTAATATGTATTTGTCAGTTGAGTCTCTAGCTATGATTAAAGATCCAGTGAATTCCTTCCTGCAGGAAAGGAAAGTATTTCTGCAAAGGCATCAGATATCGCTGTGTCATGATAAACTGCCTGCTCTGCTAGCTAAAAGGCTAAGGAAAAGAAGAGGACGTTCTGGACCTTGAAAGTGCACAAAAGAACAACAACACAAAAACTCCTGACCTGTTTGTGAGCATGCTCCAAGATTGAGGCCTCTGTTTTGTCTGTGTCTCAAAGCAACATTTGTCATACTTGCTTAGCCTGAACCACATTCTTGTTGCGCAGCCATCTACCCACTATGTTTACCTTACATTTTAATGATGTGACTTTAAATAAGATTTAAAGGAGATTAGTATTTTCTTACCATGAACCATTTTTCAATCTGCTTTCAAATAACTTTGCTATATTTGGCTGAGTGGGTTGTCCACTGCACTAGGTTATGACTGAGTGAAGTTGTGGACTGTCATGGCAAGTCACGAAGCACCAGCAAAGTTTCCTACATTTCCAGTCCCATAGTCAGCTACAGTAATACTTTTCAAACAATTGTCTTACTATAAATATGCCGTGTTTCTCCTTTCTCTTAGGTAACTAGGGAGGCTGGATCTGAAAGTGACCCACTACCTTACACTCCTCTCCCCCGAGGATCCAGAGATGCCAGGAACCACAAAGGTAAGTAAAGTAGAAGGGCTTTGGACTTTATTCATTTGTACAGACACTCTGAACAAAATGAACAACCAAAATAAGCAGGACAATATATTATCATGCATTCAATCAAAACATAGGCCCATGGATTATGTAAATATAAGTCATAACCCTAACATCTTCCGAGAGTTGGAATCTATTAGCTCGAGCCTGACTTGAAGTTATGTTATCTATTCTTATTGATCTCATCTCATCTGTAAGATGTGTTTATAGTGGGAATAAGCCTGAGTAGTCTAGGTTAACTCTGATCTGAATGTGTGCGTGGGAGCACAGAGTACATATACAAGATGAAGCATCCTTGATCTGTTGATACTAGACATTGATTAGGCCTCATATTGACCCAGTGCAGTCGGTTGATGTGGCTGTGTATCAAGTTCTTCACATCAAACACTGCACTCTAGGAAGAAAGCATTAAACTCATTAAAGAGGGGCTCTAATCTAAATTAAGTTTGATGACATCTATCTGCTGCATTTGTGCCAGATTCTCAGCTGATATTTTATGGAGATGCACACTTAAAAAAATCACACTTAAAGATGTTTGAATTGACAATATCAATAGCAAAGCTTTTCACACTAAACCCCACTTTTCTCATGAAATAAATTGCACATTGTTGTTTTTATACTTGGCGCATAGATTATATTCACAATGTAAAACCTCTGCTATAGTCTGACCACCCTTCTAGTAGCACTACAAGTCAACAGTATCGCATCCACCTAACATACGTCAGAGTACACCCACGGCTCCATTTACACATGGCAAGATCAGATCTGTGTCACGAAAGCGTGGATGGTGGTAGCTCCCACCGAATGTAAGGACAAGAAGAGCCCTGTGCTTTGTCAAAATCAGACTTGGCTAAGAACAGTCCATTTAAAGGTGAGGGGATCTGACACATGAAACATTTTCCCCTCCGTCTACGATCTGAGCAGCACTGACAGTCTCCATTTGTTATTTTTATGATGCAGGGCTGCAGTCTTAGATAACACAGCCCTCATCTTCACCCTCCACCTCCTCCTTATGTCCCTGCCTCCTTCCCCCTACACCTGCTCTTTGGTTTTTGTTTGTTCTTTATATTTATACATCTTAAACATATTTAGCTTTTTTCTTTGTGTGTGGTAAATGGTGACGGTAACTCGTTATTCAAAGAGAACAAAGCTGTGGCAAAGCAGTGGTACCACGAGCTAAATGTTTCAGACAGTAATTCCAAACAGCTGAGCATTTGCAGAGTTCAAAATCCAGGATATAAACAATTGGCTGAGAACAATGTGCTGCATGATTTTCAATATGAATGCTAATCCAAACAGTTCCCTACACATCTTGTTAAACTGTGGTGAAACTTTTGTCTCAAGTGTTTTTGTGGTACTTTAAAGTACTGCTTTTGTTTAGTGCCATAGTGCTGCTGAGAAACCCCATTTGACGCATCAGACAAAAAGCATTTATACTGTATGTATGTATAAAACATATTCAGACTTTTTTACAATCTATAGAATAAAACCAGGATCTTAGTCTGTACAATTTACTCACACGTACACAGTATGTGATTGTGACTAGATATTGCATAAAGGTCAATGAAATGTTCTTTGTAATGGGAATACAAAGGAGACAACAGTAAACCTTGACTCCTGCAGTAGAAGGCAGATCAGCAGCAGTTCCGACATTGTCCTGTCAGCTGCACAGAAAGATCCTCCCTTTCCTCCTTTCAACCCTATGCACCCACCCCCTCCACCATGTCACCTGTCTGGAAGCCCCAGAGCTGGGATGCCAGAGGTAATTACGGCAAGTAGAAGCTCTCAGAGGAGGGTAACACTGGCAGGTCACTGCCCAGGGAGAGATGGGTGGGAACCATGGACAGAACTCCAGGATAAACTCTTGTCTTGGTTGGTGGGGGAGTCAGCCTGGAAGATACGAAGCAAAACCAGGCAGCAAGGAGAACACAGGAGAGAGGAAAGCAGAAAGATGTGCTGTTGAGGTAGTAAAATGTAAATCGAGTTTCATAGACCAGATCTGGAAAAAGGCATATAGGAACATAATGGAGAGAGGAACATACATTATTACATTATAGAGTGAAATAACATGAAACTAAAATATCACAGACCTAGAGAAAAGACAAAGTGAAGGAGGATGGTGGGTTGTTCCAGTGTGTCTGGGTGAAGGCGTGACACAGAGTGGAGTAGAGTATATAGTTTGGCAGAGAGGCCGGAGGATCTTCCACTACTGTCACCTTGGCTCTAACTCTCAGTGCTGGTCCAACTGTCAACTCAACTCTAAATCTAACAGTCCAAAATGGAGTCTATGGCTTCATGAGGACTGGCCTATACCATATTATTAAGTCACAGCCGATGACATACTGCATTATTGAGCCTTATCATTTCAGCATGCGAAACAATAACCTGAGTTATTTGTTACCTGGCTGTCATTTTCTTAAGATGACACATTTTGAAGTGGGATCGCAAGTTTCTTTCATAGATCTAATTATAACTTTAGTTCAGACGTATGTTAAAAAAGATGCTTCAGACTTGATTGATATATCCATGTGCACAGAGGAGATTTTAATGAAATACGTTTCATTTCCTCTGTATATTTCAATAAATATGCCAGGCACTTGTAACTGCTTTTTACAGGTATCAGATTAAATTTGAGTAGACCATCCTTCAGCAGTGACAGCAGCAAATGAAAGAGATATCTTTGTACAAGCGAGAGTAAACAGACAAAGAACAATGCCTGAAATCTGCCTTACAGTATGAGCCCTGGGCCCTTTTAATCTTGTTGTTCTGGGCCTGCTTCCAGCTACTTTGTATGTATGTATCTTAAATGGTGCACAACTGTTATTAAAACCTCAGGAGGAAAGCAGCCTTCAAAGCAAAGCGAAAGCAAAAAAAAAGAAAGACACCCCTGGGGCACCTCACATTTGTTTGGCGGTTCGCTTTCATTACATGTCGGGGTGATCTGCACCGCAAGTCCTGCTACACTCCCCCAAGCTCCCTTAGCTTTGCAAAAAAAAAAAATGGAGCAACGGGAACAGATCCAAACTAAGAGTAAACTGTTTTACAGTTGATGCACAACAAATAAACAAACATCTGGAAGCATTCAGAGCAGCCCATTAGAAGGGCTCTAGGCTTTGCCAAAAAGGGGTAAATGATGAGGAATGGGCTGTCGGGAGGCTGGTGGAGACAGGGGAGAGGCCAGATGACAGAGCTGTGGGTGCTAAGCACTGCCTTTTAGAGCTCAGCTGGCCTCAGAGAGATCTACACCTGCTGCTATCTCCTCCCCCCTTCTCTCTTCTACCAGACATCTGGATGGGATATATGACTAATGGATGACTAAACTGCTAGTGCTGAAACTTAGCTGTTGTCATTATGAAGGGAAAGGTTGTTGGTTTGACTGATGACTTAATGTTCTCTGCACAACACACTTAGTAAAACTAAAAGTGAGTTTGACAGCTTTAAAGAATGTTAATGCGTCAAAACAGATATGCAGTTCCCCGATGCCTGTTTATTGCCGCCTGTATAACAATCAGAGCTGATTGTATTATTTATAATTGCATGGTTCTGACATTGTTGTGAATACAATTATTAACTTTTTCATGAAGTCTCATTATTTACGATGAAAACATGTGCTACTGGTTATTTAAATTGTTTGGAACCTAATTAATACATTACTTCAGACATCTGTTTCTTTACCCGCATGTTGTTTTCCATGCTTAAATTGAACCATACCTCAGTTCTGTTTGATATCACTCTGTAGTTGGAAGCAAAAGCCTCATCTCTCTGCTGATAATCTTCCCATTCTGGTTTGGACTGCCTTGGCATGTTCCATGAGTATGGAAACGTCCTCTGTGGAACACTGTGAGAAAAGGCAGAACAGCTTTGACGTTTCCCATTGGACGAGTACGTGTTCTGCGAGACATTTTACTCAGCCTCGTAATGACTATAGCAGCAGGATCTGTCCCTTGATAAACATCACTCTTAAACACAAAGGCTTGCACTGGCCCCCACGCAACTAAAATGAGGCATATGGAAAGAGCAAAGTGTAAGCTTTTCCTCCTCCTGGTCCAGAGGAACATTTGCAGAGCTGCTTTGTACAAACTTCTGCAATGAATTGAACCGTGGACATTTAGAAATGACAGATGATGAAGTGTTGTCATAGAAAATGATATATACATGTCTCCCTTGCCAACTGGACCATAAACTTGTGTGGAGCGGGCCTCTGTACCAAATCTCTACAAGGTGACTGACAAAGTAAAAACATGGCCTTTTTCCCAGGTACTGAGTTCAAAAAAACATTTCCCAAACACTCATCACTGCATGAGGGTTATTTCTTTGCATGCTTTGCCAGTCTCTGAGTTGATGAGGTGTGTAAGATTAGTTTCTAATGACTGGATGTCTTACTATTAAAACCAGCCTCCCTTTGACAGTGTCTCAATTCTTAATATGTCATTAAAATATAACGTCATATGAATGGCCTCGGAGAAAGTCGTGTAGTTTGGATGTTAATATTTGAGGTATGTTTGTTACAAAAACGAATTAAAACAAAACTAAGATAATGTTGAAACCCTAAGCTCTTACATTTTGTATCCTTTAGTTTGGACGTACATGATTATCGTGTCACTAGGTGTGTATGTGTGGTGTGTTTAGATCTAGTGAAACAGACTCTAATTGTTAAACCTGTTCCATTTGATCCTGTTTATATTTATCAAACCGCTGACTGAACAGCCAGCTTACAATTCCCTCACAGTTTCATCAATCAGTTTTTTGGGCACGCTAGCTCCTGCTGCACATCGCAGCACATCGGAGTGGTATAGATATAGAGGACAGGCTCTATTTCCTTTATCTGAGTCAGATTATGTAATAATATTCCTCCCAGGAGCGGATTTGCTCTGCAACATGAATATCCATTAAAGCCAGCCTATAGAGATGGATGATGGGAGAGGGGACGAGGAAAATTGGGCCTGCAGTCCTTTACTGCAGCTTCACATAATGCTGCACTATGTGCATCCTAAGTGATGAGGGCTCATTTTCGGAGGCAGGCCTGTCCCTGTTATTACTAGCCCTTGAGACCACCTCTGCATTTTCTCCTTCGGTAGCAGGTTAGATTAAAATGCCAAGATAACCTCCTCAACTTCCTTGACAGGCTTAACTGCCGAACTCTGACGTGCCAGCTTTAAACTGCTTTGAGAAAGCTGCCTTCCACCAAGTGTCATTATCTTTCCGTCGTCGGATGGCACTCCTCTCTCAGTGTGTGAATAATTCTGTTTGTGCTGGGTATGGGGATATGTCAGTGACACTATTGTTTTTACCTTTCCGTTTGATGTAGAATCTTCTGAGTGTCTCTGCTGAGTTCTTAAACTCATGTTGGACGTATACAGCAAAAACTTGAAATAGAAAGATACTGATTTTGGACCTATATGTTTGTTTTAATTCCTCTGATTATTTCTTTGAATGTTTCATATACAAATGTATTCTGTAATTGTTTTGACTGAAGTGGAACAAGCTATTTTAACAACCTGAAATCACTGTCAAGACTGATCTGATGCTGCAGTTTTATATAGCAAATAAATCACTTTAAAACGAACATTAACCTTTTTGAACACTGAAAACTTGTGATCGTACTTTTAAACCTTTGCATGCACCATCGCTAAAATAGGATTACAAATTTTGAACTATGTTCTCAGCAGCAGGAAAATATGTAACCTCCTAAATCTTACCGTCTGTGACCACTGCAGACAAACCTTTGTTTTTTATGATGCTAAGAACCCAACTGGACTCGCCCATTAAAACATGCTTCAGCACAAACAGACAAAAATTTGAAGCCATATATTTTCTGCTTCTTTAAATGAGTCGGACAAGGACATGAGTTTCTGCCAAACAGTCCTGTTGGAAAAACACACCGCTGCTGCTCTGGACCTTGGTCCACTTCCCAGTTGCACTGGTCACTCTCAGGAAAGTAGCAGAAAATAAATCATTCAACATCAATCGGTCGTACTGCTAGAATCAGCTTTGATATTCTGTAATGCTATACTCAGGACAAATTAAATGCGTTTTGTGCTTTACAGTCATACTTTCAGTCAGAAGCTGGAGCAGGGTTTTTGTAGCCTTTGTGACTTTTAAAGGTGGGAGTCCGTCTTGGTAATTTAGAACGTGGCTTAGCTGCCAGATGGTTTTGGATATTTCTGCTACAGGATGGATGTTGGGTGCGCTGGTTTTTTCTAATTCAGTACCTCTTTAAACAAATTGCTTGGTGAGCATGCAGAGTCTGTGTGATGGGGCTTGCTTCCCCTCATTCTGATAAATAGCTTCTAACGTACTAGCAGATGTTGGACAACTTGTCATGCTGGAGGGGGGCAGGACCAGACCACAATAGGTCATTGTGCGTTTTTAATAATTATTATAGTTTAACTTGGGCTGTTTACACTACGATACGGTATGTTTAGTACGTATGATGCAAGTACTACATCCAATGTGCTACATATATTAGTCTTGTTGGTTTATGTAGGATCATGCGTCTTAATCAGGTTGTTTTTGGTAAATTATATTTTGAGTAGGCCATGGATCATTATTCTAGGGTAACTGATCTCTCACAGTAATCACTCAAGATAAAAATATGCTGTAATGTTAGTCTGGGTAATGGCTCTAACAAATTGGATTCCAATTCACTTGGTGGCCACTTTATCAAGTTGGGTGACAACACATTCTGCATGACTTAACAGCTGTGCAACACCGCTAGACCTTTCTGTTGGGCATGAAGGTTACTGAGCTATACATGCCATGAAATCACTAATATGCAATGAGAAAGAAGGCCACAAGTCATACAGCAAAATAAAGTAGGCTCTAGTCTTCCTTTGCTGGACACGGAAACAACTATTTCTTTGGTTAACCGTGCAGTACATGAATTAAAAGGTGAAGGAGAAGGGTAATAGTATCTCTGCCAGTAAGAGGAACAGGATCAACTAGTTTATTAAAAAGACTGTAACAGGGCTGAGTTTTTTTGAGTAATGGCCCAGAAGGAGAGTAAAGACTATACCTCAGTTTGAGGGTCAAGTGTGATGAGGGATTGGTTTAGGATGTCTAGGTGCTCCACAGAACATTATGGAAGCTCTTTGGTGCCTACTGCTGTGAAATCTTTGAACGAGACCTGATGTTTGTAGAGTTATGTCTTCATTGGTTCGCAATGCATTTCATAGTTCTTCAAGGTCCAACGTCTTTGAACCTGTTTTGATTTATTTTAGATTTTTTCTCTAGATGTCAGCAATTAAATCTCAGAGTACGTTGTTATTATTGTCCATATGAATGATGAATACAAATATAAGAAATGTATTATATTATACCATAATAATCATTTAAAACATTTATTTATACTACTTATATATTATTTTTGGCTAAGTCGCTTGTATTCATCTGTCTTTTTTTTCTTTAATGTATCGTGGGTCCTGAAGCACACACTTGTTCCAGGTACCCTTAATGCTCCAAAGCTACTCTGGTGGAAAACAGAATTCTTCTGTCAATTACAGTAAGCTCTATTGGGCCATTGTCTAAATAGTTTTCTCAGTCACTGGTGAATCCAGTGAATTATTCTCCACTACCTCTGCATCAATACACAATTGGGAGACACTAAGCTGGAATGTCTGAACACAAACTATTAGCTTTCAGCATAGCTCACATTAAGTGCCATTTAGATTATTCATTGCATCAGGCTGTGTGAAAGCCTTGTTTAGATTTGCTGTTCGTAAAAAGAAGTGAGGGCTATTATCCTGTATACTGGCATATAGTGCTATGGATCTGAGCTTCCTGTTTACTGCATATTCACTGTCCAACTGAATGAACACCATTCGAGCTGAACCAAACACACACACAATGTTGAAAATTTTGTGGGTCAGTTTCTTCTGCCCTGCATTAAAGTCCAGAAGGTCAAATGAATATGAGCGCCAGGGGTATTTTGTTGAACTCATGCGCATTTTAACTCCCTTTAAATATAAAGGAGAGCTTCAGTTGCAGGAAGTTGTGGGTCTTTTATGATTTGTATGGGCATCAAAATTCCAGCTCAACGAAAATGAAAAGAGCAGGGTCACTGAAATGCTAGGAAGTCCAAAACAACCTTTTAATCTGTCACGTTGGTTTGCAGATTAAGTCACTGTAAACAGATGGAACAGGTTTCTCTGTCTTGATAATATGAGGGGACAAGTTATTTTACCATCATAATTTGATTCATAGATAGTTTCTGGCGTGTTATGTCACTGCACAGCAAGGTTATTGGATTGACTGAGTCATTCTGGTCAAACACATGAAAATATCCCAGATTGTTGTGATTTTAAAGACTGCTTCATTCATTCTTCTCCCTCCGGATAAACATGCATTTAAAAGTAAACATTCAGAGTTGGTAGCCATCAAACTACATGATATCTGCTCATGACAATGCCATTTTTTAATAGGCATCTGCATATAGCATATGTTGCTTGTTGAGCATAGGACCTTAATGTTGTATACTGCTGTAAAACATGTGCTTCTTATTCATATTCAAATACAGGGGACACTTAAGAATGTAGTTCTTTTTAATTTTATTAGGAGTCTCTGTCACTGGAAGCTCATTGTTTTAGTGCAAATAAATTTAAGAACAAGATTTTTTTTTTTAGTGTCGAGTGCCTGGAGACCCACAAAAGAAGGCTAAAATATGTCTCTGTTTGACACCATTAGCAAGTGTTAACACATGACCTTTGGCAGCACTGTTCAACCACTCTGCATCATTCCCAGCTGCAGTTCTGAGCAAAGGATTTGGGCAGTTAACAGAGAGAGGACGAAGGCATGATAATGGATAAAGTGAACGTGTTTGCCTTTGGGCTTCCTCGTTTGCCTATGTGACCCTGCGATGTAAAGTAAAGGGCTTCCCAGATGTTTGTTTTGTGCCCGCTGGTTTATTGCGATTCTGCGCAAAAAGACGAGCTTGGTTTTATTATTGCCCTTTGCGTTGAAAAGCATATTATGAATAACTACATTGTTGTATAAATCTGCAGCCACTCAAGAACATGTTGATTGCTGATATTATTGTTTTGTTTTATGTAGCAGGCTTTGGATTGTAATAGCTGTACTAGAAAAATGATATTAAAATGACCTTGGGAGAGATGCAATAACACAGCCATGGGCATCTGTCCTTCTTTTCTTCACTAACCTGCTGTGACATTTTGGCCAAGGAACAGTGCAAACTACAGGACCAACAGCTCATTTGCACTTTTTATTCAATACCGGAAGGCAAGTAACAGCTTTTTTATTATTGTACAGTTTTAGAAATTGCCTCCTTGGTCAACTTGTATTGTTATATGCTGTTAGCCAGTAGACTGTGTCGAGGTACTCCTGACAAATACAATGAACAAATCATGGATATTAGAGCTGCGATGTGCAGTCGATAATATTTGGCTTCATTAATTCCCATGCCCTGAGATGACATTCAGTCCCTATTAGGTTTGAAATCTCATCCCCTTCTCCTCTTTACCTCAGCTGTGGCTCAACCAAGCAGCCAAGCAGATAATACGCTCTGAGCTCTAAAACATGTACCATTATAATTAGCTTTGTCAGGTCCTAGCCCCTACAACCCTCATGCAGATAATATGATAATATGTCTTCATAACCGGCTGACCTTACATGCTCAATATTTCTCCCCTTATGAAGATTACATGTCAATAAAGTAATTGAGTCTCGGGGTGTGTGGCAAGTGAAGATTTAGGTTATTGGACTTTTCGGGGCAGTGATATACGAGCGTTATTATTCTACCTGTCAGAAGATGTGCCGGGGCTGAGGACAGTCCGAGAGTGTCAGAGGGAGAGGAGCGAGAAGAGGGGCAGGGGGAGGAGAGAGAAAGAGATAAGGGAAAAGAGAAGTAGAGGGGAGGTACAGAAAGAAATGAAGTGAACCAAATTGAGACACAGACAAGGGAGAGTGAGGGAGAAGGAAATGAGGAGAGGAGGGAGGACTGGGCAGAGCAGGGGAGGCAAGATCATTTCTCACAAGGAGGGACAGATCTGCAGTTAATCATTCCCTCATACCTTCATCTCGCTGTCCCCTCCCTCACTCTCTGCATATGAACAGGGGATATGTCATATTAATTAAGAGAAGCAGAGTTACAGTGGAGCCATCGATCTGAATGGGGCGCAGGGAAGACATGAAATATTCCACATAAGCCAAACCCATCATCACTTGTGCATCACAGCCGATTGGTTGCTGTGGATTCTTGAGTTTAAATTGTGGCAGAAAGTGCCAGCATGTAACTTGACGCAACCATTATTTTGATAAACATGAGATCACCCAAAAAAATATATATATATATTTTTTTATTTATCACTTTAACCTTACTGTATATTTACAGTATGTCATGGTTTGAATGCATGCTCACCTTTTTGGTTTCCTATGTGAATACAAATGGTGTACTAAAAAAGTGTTGAGTTTAAATGCTACCTCCTAATCACGGTTTACTTTTCTTTATTTTTTACTTTTTTCTTTAAAGCTTTTTGGGCAAAACATGTTGACAGAAAACCTCTTTTTTCCGCTTATCTATTTTAGGTTACTACGCCACTGATACAGTACAAAACACACGTGTATTTGATAGAAAGTACAGAATAAAGTATTTTATTGCCATTAGCTACAAAGATGCTCATTTTTGCTCAGTACTCTGAATCAAAACATCAAGGTTGAATCCCTGATCTGGATGATGCACGTATGTAGCAAGCTGTACTTTTCTTTTTCGTTCCACTTACAGTGACAAATTGCGCTAAATGCCATATGTCAAGGTACCGTTTTGTCCATCATAATTTGACTGTCAGTGCTAGAGACAGAGGAAATGGGATGTGAAAATGAGTGTGGTCGATTGAGGTCCAACAATGAAGGTTACACACATCTTCAGCTGAGAGGGAGACAGTAACAGGGGATACAAAGGCAGGGTGCAAGAGCAATGTTAAAGGATATTCTACCATGTCCTTTTGGATTAGGCCCGGAGATTGATATCTTCCAGTCAGATGAAGCTCTGATGTGAGTGATCCAGCCCCTCCATCATTGTGACATGCAGCTCTTGGCTAACACTCATCCGTGTTGATGGGCACACCCTACGCCACAAGGGCCCTGACTAACATTCCTACTTTCCTCTCTCCCAGTCTCTGTCCGCCTCACTCTGCCATCTCTGTTCTTTTATTTCTATTGCCCTTCTCCCCTGTTTTCTGTCACCATGTCATGTCCAATCACTGTTTGGCTGGCCAGGCACTCAGTCGGGCAGGCAAGGAGCATCAGCCCCAGGTATAGAACTGCCTAACAGGCGTCAGGATGGGCACTGAAATGACTCTAATAATGGGGTCCCTGTGTGGCCCAGACAGGCCAGTCAGTTAGCAGGGCCAGGATGGGGAGTAATAAGTGTTTGATGTCTGCAGGGGAAGAAAGTGTGAAGGAGTACAGCCAACCCTGGGCATTCTGGTCAGACAGGTGTAGCCAGCTGGGGTCTGAGAGGGACTACTGTGGAAGAAGACGTCGGATTAGTATTGATATGTGTCATGCTGGAGGTTGCCAGGGTGTTTGTTTAAGAATATGTCTCGGATAGGTAGCAGCATGCAGTAATTGATGCCCAGCTCAAACAGAAGCTAGAAAACCATCTGATGTGGCTGAGTGTTCACTGAAAGGCAAAAGCTTTATGAAGCAATCAATTTTATGGTGTGATGAGAGAGGAACAAACTGCACATGGCACGCCTATATTATCTGTGCATGTTTACATGCATGTGTAAAACTTCAGGAGCCGTTCCTCTCATGGCTAAATTTGCTGGCCATCTTTGATTTGATGGAAATTGCCACTGACAGGTAGCGAGGTGCCATTTTGTCTACTGATGCGTGAAGTCAATCACTGTCTGTGTTGTTGAGTTTAGTTAACACGGCACTTAGCGACTGACATTGCTTTAGCAGCTGAAAAATGGTCATTGTCACGTCATCTATCTTTTCCTAACCAATTTTCCTTTTGTTTCTCACTTAATGCCTATAATAATAATAATAATAATGCCGAGTGCTTCCAGCTTTTTACACCAGGCATGTGCAGCTAAACTGACTTTCAGTGTCCTTTTCGGTGTAAACTGTAGCTCAACACATCCTAAGTCCTGGTATCAGCAGGAATAGGATAGCCAGCACCTTCCACTGATAAAGCCACCACTGTCCTTTCTAGCATGGCTGTCTAGTAACAAGCTACTTCTCTTTGAACGGTTTTATGTGGTCGTAATTGACCTGACAATGGGGTTCATTATGCAGTCCCTTTCATGCTGTTTTGCCTGATAATTATTATTTAATGTGTTCAGATGGAGAGCATCATTAATTCATCCCTTCCTCCAATGTCAAAGAGATGAACAGTGAAGTTATCACTCTCTGGTGATTAATATTATGCTCTTTTGTTATTGAATCCTGTCCCAGTGATTAAACCTTCACTGAGTGAGTCACCATCCGCTCTTATTAATGGCGCCATTACCGAACACAGCCAAACCTCTAATTGCGATTTTCACTTTTTCTTTCTATTTCAGTCATAGGTTTGAACCACTTATCTGTGCTTTTCTTTTAATTAGAAATCCTGGGTGTAATGAAGAACACAATCGATCAATGTCAGACCATGTGGTGTGCATGCATAGTGATTTGTGATCTACATGTTGACGGAGAAAATGAGTGCTTATGATTACTGGCATCATTAGTGGTTTTATGTGCCCTTAAGGGTATAGGAACTCTTTCAATAACTCTAGCTGTAAATAATGCACTTGTCATTACTGGGCCCACAACAGTTTTTTTTAATATACAAGGTGTGTGCCGTCAGTGGGTTTTATGATAGTGGAGAAACCTGCTCCATGGGGACTTAAGACTTTGTAAACTTGCTTCAAACCAGCCTCCTCTTATCTCCAGGCTGCAGAGCTTCTGTAACCAGTGTTCTCTACTATCTATATGTGGAATAAATGTCACTGAAATTAATTTCACCATTTTTTTTTCATTAGACCCCCCCACCCACCCCAACGGTAATCTCTTTCTTCAGTCAAAATTTATGTGCCCCAGAATTCAATTTCCTTCTCACCCTCATGAGTTGAAAGTACAAAGACTGATAGGCATTTATCTGGTCATAACTGTAATTCACCCATCAATGAATAAGGCTATACCCAATTTAAAGTGTTTGATTAGAGCCATTTAGTGAACTGACAGTGATGAGTGTCACTGGTCATACATGAACCTATAAGCTGCCAATGAGCTCCAAATATAACCAATACAAACACTATGCACCATGTAGCAGATATTATTTTTCCAATAATACATTTATTTTGCAAATAATGGCCCTAACGGCACAGCCTGATAGAATGGGGGAAAAAACAAACATACTAAATGTGTTATTGTTGTACTTTTAGAAGAATCGTGTAGCAAAATCAACGGGCTATTGATCAGAGCTGGTTGAGCCATGACCCAGCAACCTTCTCCTGACAGCCCATCAGCCTGTGGCTAAGGCAAATCTTTCAACTCTTCATCTCCCACACACATACACGACCTATTTTTCATTTGTTGTTGGCCCTTTTTCTGTGTGTTGTTTTTTTATTTGAGTCATGCACACAGTACCTAAATCTTTTCTCTCTCTGTCACTCTCCAAAACTAATAATAATGACACATGTGTTTTTTTCCCCAGGGGGATCAGTAAAGTATGTCATGATTATTAGTTTTGCACTTCCCTAATAATGTAACCCTCTGCTCTACCCTGTAACAGTGAGGGATAAACAAACAATAATTAAAGTATGCGTTGGAACATGGAAGCAAAAAATACATTACAATGAATTAAAGCTCAAGAATGTGTTTGTATGCGCTGTGTGTAAATACTGTGGTGGAGAAACATGTTTAAATAGGTGACAGAATCAGCCAGTGACTGACAGGAAGTATACAACATGTCAGGCTGCCTGGTGAGAAGTGTTTGGAAAGTCTGGTGTCAGAGACTCATCCAGTGTCAACAGAGAAAGCTACTGTTATGCTGTCCTCCACTGTGATGAACCAGCGCGTCAGTACAGGAGCTGATTAAGATAAAAACATTTTTACTGTAAATCATTGTCAGCTGTCAACAGTAGCTGTTATTAACTACAGTTGTTATTGGATGCCTTTCCTTTGTACTGGGTAAAGCTTTAAAGAGAGACTGTTTGGCATCCTGCATGCCTTGCTATGTACTCTCAGCTCGTTAGACAGCTACTTCTGTTGTAAGCAGTATAATTCCCTCCTTCCTGTCTCTCCTGCCCTCCCTCCATCCCTCCTTTTCCCTGCCTTCTTTCCAGCCCCTGCCTGGTTGAAAAATGGGGCGTATTTCCCTGATAGCCTGTGTGGATGTGGAGACTATAAATGGCTAATGAATTACAGATGAACATTGACGCAAATTAATCTTCCTGATGTCCCAGGGTTATATGGCAGCTATTTAAAAGTTTAATCAATACGCTGAAGTTGAGAACATGCAGGCACTGCAGTTGTTTGGCCACAGTAAACGGCCAGGAGGGGAACAGGGAAGGCCTGAGCCCAGGGCATGCATCATAATGACAGCTATTTATGTTTAATGGACAAAATATTTTTTTATTGGTAGAGGACAAATGTCACTTTAAATTCTCAAAGTTACTCATGAGTTATACGAGACCCGTGCGAGATGGGTGACACCTCAGCTATCAAAATGGTTAACAAATTGGCACAAGAGTCTATTAGTGGAATCAAACTGGAGTACAGATGGATTTAGCTACAACGTGTAATGATAAGCCTTCACTTCCTTTGTGATGAATGCACATCATAAAAAAGATAATAAGATGCCATTTAGTTTTACTTTGCCTTTCTTTATTGTTCTTGCTCTGCATTTCACTCCCACACAAACAGAGATAGTGTAGCTCTTCTTTAGTTGTTTCTACATTTACACCACCACATGTAGCATCATAGTGTATTTTATTGTACAAATACACAATACAAGAATACACTACCAATTACCTAAAATTCACTAAATATACCAGTATAGTATTAGTACAAGTATATAAATACCAGTACTTTTACAATCTAAAAAACAAAGCAAACAAAAATAACAGTAGTATCACAATATAACTCATACATTAGACATCCAACATTGATTACTAATTAGAAATTACAGACCATTCATTATATATATATATATATATATATATATATATATATAATAGACAGTTATATAGACAGTTGTTGCCAGCCTGAAGCAACTACTATACTTGCATAGACATATACTTATTACAGTTTGTACAAACAAGGCAGTGTGTGATTTTCTCAGCTTGCTGCTTGCAAATTACATTGATAGATAAAACTAAGTGTGTTGTATACAGTATATATAAAAGTACATTCACTTTTAAATCGGCATAAGTGCATATACAGTAATCGAGCAATGTATTAGCCTCTGTCATATATGGTATATTTAACACAATGGAGAGTTTGGATGGTGTAGCTTATCCTGGAAGAATGTTCGTTTAGTGCGTTGTATTGTTGAGAAGCATGTCCTGCATAGATATAGCCTTACATTACTTTCCTGTTTGCATCTTTTGGCCAAATCAAACCACAGAGCTACAGCGTTGATACACACACACACACAGACACACACAGCATACCAATACTAAGTGAAACAATTCAGTTTCTCTCTGTGGTGCTACACTGTGTGCGCCAGGCGTCCCTCCGTAAGCTGATTCACAGACCACTGGTTGTGAGTTTATGGGACACATGGGGGTTATCTATCTGCAGTCCTCCCTATAGAGCGAAGGTGGTGACTCCATCTCATGACGTTGAGGTGAATTGATAAAAGGACAACCAGAGATGGATCGTGTCCACAATAATAGCCCTGGCTCACAGCAGTCCACACCCCGAGCTCATAAGTCACTCTTGAACCAACTCTTGTGTATGTCTGACCCCGTGTTCCAGCTGACCCCATCCCCCACCTTCCTTGCAGTGTTATTTCAGCTCTTGCAGATAATACAGAAAGTGTAATTGCCTTGTTAATTGGCTGCCTCTTATTGCATTTTTAACCTGATGGATGGCAGCACTGATGAAGTTGCTGGCTAAGTGGCCAATCTAGAAGGTGGGACAGTAAAAGGAGATGCTGCAAAAAACAAAGCAAACAAGAGGAATCAGAGTGAAAGAGAGGAATTCGTGGGAGATATTAAAAGAGTAAAAGTGTACAGGAGAATGCCGGGGTAGGCAGTTGAGATGAGGAGAGGATAGATGTGAAAAAGGAGACAGGATGAAAAACTAGGAGTGGAGGCAGTGAATTCATGTTGAGAATAGATAACCTTGAAGTTAAAAGCTACATCCGTCGGATGCGTCTTTCTGTGACATATTGATGGCCCTTGAAAAGAGTCAAGCTGATTGTATGCAGAGAACAATCATTAAACCCACTCCATCTCTTGCCTCTCTCTAGCTCACCCTCTCTTTCTCTCCATCGTGTGTGTGTGTGTGGTGATTAAACGTGTTTTGCAGCAGACTGTTAATACAGCTAGCAATCTCTAAATACAAACACTGTCTCAATGTCTCACTGGAATGTTTTAGGTTGTTTATGAAAAAATAATATCTGCCAAAGGTATCAGAATATGAATCAGAATATTTACTGTCATTGTAGCAATGAGACATTGTACAATGAAATTAAGGTACAAGTCTTCCAGCGTAGAATAAAATAATACAAAAACCTTAATGTTTTATTGTCATTCAATCATACAAAGAGCATATTGCGCTTAGCTTAGCTTAGCCGGTGCTAGCATAAAGCTTAAAACTGTAATGTAAACATAAGACCTGGTTTTACTGTAAACAGTGTAGTAGCTCACATCATTGGCAGAAGGATAAAAACTGTTTCTTAGTCCTTTTTGTTTTTGTCTTAATGGATCTAAAACGTGTGCCTGAGGGTAGGCGTTCAAACACTGCATGTCCTGGGTGTGATGGGTCCTGAAGTATTATCTTTGCATTCCTGACACAACAGGAGCTGTGAAGTTCTTCAAGTGGTGGGAGAGGACAGCCGACTATCCTCTAAGCGACCTTGATGACCCCGTGGAGCTCTTTTCTCTGTGCTACTGTGCAGCAGTAGACAGTAAACCATGATGTAGGTCAAAATAGGCAAAGTATGAATGGATAAAGAGTTTTCTGTTTTTATGCTGGTGTTGTATGATGCTCATAGAAAGAAAAACCAACATTTTCTCATGTCAGGTGAGAATAACCTTTGTGTTAATTGACATAGAACACTTATGTACTTTTAATTTAAATTATTTGCACAAGTATAACATAATAATTATAATTCAAAAGAAAGACCTGTAGAACAGAGTCTTTAGCTGTTTGTCTGCAGTGTTGGTTTAGTAACCTATAGAGCGGTTTTCTACTCTCATCAAACTTCATATAGACAATTGTATAGTCACAAGAAAAAAATACTATCTATACTGATTTGAAATTTGAGCACTGTACTTAAACGGCTTTGTAAAGCTACACTAGTGTACTCACACTGTGGCAGAATGGCCCATCAAGCCCCCACAGAGAGTATACATGCTTTGGGTAATCAGCTCTGCAAAGACCAGACTGTCTGACAGTGAACCTACATCGCAGCACTCACTAAGACGAAGATATAAGATACCAGCTGTACACCCTTTTAATAAAGACAAGAGGGTTCGCAACTCCCCTTAAAAACAATAAGGTGCTGTGTGACATATACAGAACAAAGGCGTGATTGTTCCTCCACCAGGGCATGATGGAAACATTAGCCTCCCCATCATTTTGTTAATCTGTCATCTTAATGGCTGCTCCCACTGTTCTCACTGCTTGCTGTATTTGTGTGCTTGAGGTGAAAGTGTGTGATAATGTGTATACAGCTGATAGTATGGGTGTTTATTCCAGGGTCTATGTCATCCACGGGTAAGGATGCACACAGGACATTGTGGACTGCTGTGTGTTTGGCACTTGTTATTAAGTATGGGTTCATCAGGCCGAACCCCACAGGAGCGAGCGTGTCCTCACAAGGCGTTATGTAAGGAGGAAGTTGGTTTAGCTTTCTCCGTCTCCAACCACCGCATCGTTCACCTCGATTCTCTCGTAATAAGACCGAGCTCTCACTGTGATGGGAGCGCAGCGAACTGGAATGTGTTCATGCACAAAACACACTCCTTAATGCAAGGCTGAAATGTAGCTAGAACTTGTGCCATGGCTGCACAGAAGATTGAGACAGATTCGTGCACTCTTTCACCCACTGGAAAACAGAACTCAACCCTGTCCTTTGTTCTACTCCTTCCCGTAATGTACTCTTCTCCTTTGTTCACAAATATAGCACTGCTGGAGAGTTACAGGTCACACATCGTCCAGAGCTTACTGATTGGTGCTGGAGAGTCACAGAATGTGTTCTTTCCTATCCTCCTCCGTCCCTGTGGGCTAGTGATGAGCGCAGCAGAGTGTGAAGGCTTGAGGGGCCTTTAGCTTTAGTTCCTTCATCTGTGAAGGTTATCTCTGAAAGGCTTTGGTTGCAACCTACAAATATATCCCCTCTAGGTAATGTCTTATAGGAGCCTTGGTTCTGGTACCTCAGTGAGTAATCTCTTTAAAGGCCCTACTCCTGGAGAGAGTGAGTTTCTCACTGGGTAAGCTGTGAATATGTGAAAGGCCCCAGCACCCATGTGATCAGAGCGCTGTGAGACTCCCCAAGTGCTGTGGTGTCAAGCCAAGTCTCCAGTCGTGGCACCTATATCCCCAGGCGTATCACGGCAGCTGGAATTCATCGCCCCACCACCACCTCATCCTCCTCATTGTCAGAGAAGCGCACATGCACACACAAGCACACACAAGCACAGTATATGTACCCCTCACACACCGGGGGAGCAGGCAGGCATGGAGCTGGTCCCGGATTTTATCGGAGGTGACAGCTTCTCACACTTCAGTGTTTGGATCACCTCAAGTAGCTGGGCTATGAGGGGAAATGAGCACTGCTCCACTACAAAGTCCAGATTTAGATTGACTGAGCTTGTCCTCGGGCCTGTGGGCTGCTGCTGCTGCTGCTGCTGCTGCTGCTGCTGCTGCGGCGGCTGCTGCTGCTGCTGCTGCTGTACTGCTCCTCCGCCTGACAGAACACCCACTACTGCTGCGAGGGACTGGTGTGTATGTTTGTGTGTACGTCTGCATACTGTATATGCGAATGTGTGTGTGTGTGTCTTGGTACAACCTACTTTGAAGAGTCAGAGCGAGTGAGGGAAAGAGAGCGATGTGTCAGGTTTGGTTAGAATTAAGGGTGGCATCAGAATATGCTTGGCACTAATATGGCACCAGTATCTCTGTCCCTGTCTCTGCTTTCTGTCACTTAGTTGCCATTCTCTCCCCGCCCTTGACAATGTCTCTTTGGATTATGTGATTGGACTTAGTGCTCGGAGCACCCCTCATCCCTCTGCAGCACCGCCTCCCCATACGTCTCTCCTCTCCTGCCTTGGCCCCCCTCATATAATTCACTTGATGTCTATTTAAAAAGCCTAGTGAAAGCTGTATCTGTTCTCCTGTCAGAGGATCATTGACAGCACTAATGCCACTTGTCCTTGCCTCATTTGGTGAGAGGTGACACCTAGCTGCAGCCCACCACATTCATCAAGTGGCAGTGGAGCACTGTGACATCAGAGCCAGAGTAGACCAGTCAGACAGCTCTGGGCAGCGCTCTCCCTTGGATCGACAGCACTCATTACATGAAATCTTGGATTCATCTTCTGAGGTACACAGAGGACAAAAATGTAGATCGAGGAACTTACCTTCACGAAACACTGTTCCTACTGTAAAACAGATATACTGTTAGACATGCAGGACTATTTATTTATTTGACAGAAGAGCGGTGTGGGGAAATTAGACAGATTAAATATGCCTACATTTAGAACAACTTCTTAAGTAGCTGCATTACCCTAGTCCCTAGAAATATCACATGAGCGTTATACAGTAGTAAGCTCTCATTTCCAACATTAGCATGTTACTCTAATACACGAGCTAAAATGTTGCATTGGCCTGTTATGTGCATATAGACAAATAATGAGGATGCCACGCCCCTGCCTGCCTCTTGAGGGCTGAATAATTGAAATGTGATGGTACAGCGTTTGTCTGCTTGTGTGTTTGGATGAGTGTACGTGGGTGGCTGTGAGCTTGTTACTGTCAGGACTTTGCCCTGAGGCCACCCTGGCCTTTCTCTGGAACAAGATG
This sequence comes from Microctenopoma steveboyesi, assembly GCA_032359275.1. Classification (NCBI taxonomy): domain Eukaryota; kingdom Metazoa; phylum Chordata; class Actinopteri; order Anabantiformes; family Anabantidae; genus Microctenopoma; species Microctenopoma steveboyesi. The sequence continues at coordinate 10,751,987 of JAUMHF010000007.1, read as the reverse complement.
CTCATACTTACCAGCAACAGCTCTCATCCCCTACAAGGATCAGACCCCGGCCCTGCTTAGTCCTGCCATTTAAAGCCACCCTGTGGAGTTTCTGCTAAGTAGTAGACAAACACAGCTTTGTTTACATTCATTACTTCCTAAAACCTTCTGTCTTTGTCTCTATAGTCTGACAAGCACTTGCTAAAAATCTTACCGTTTATGAATCATCCTGTGCTCATGTCAGTCTTACTTGAGATTTGCTGATTATCGAAGGTTCAGTAAGTCTTAAGAGAACATTTGTTGAACACACCTCTTTGATAATTACTACAAAGACAATACATTGTTAGAGTTTTGTGAAAATTTGGTGGTCAGTTGTGTCGAAGTGCGCATTGATTCAACATGCATACGTATATGCAGTTGCCAGGTATGAACATTCTGATAATAATTCTAATTACTCTAAATTTAGAAAAGGATGATTTTTTTTTAACCACTCACCTACATCCTTCTACTCTGTTTACAGGGGTGTTCGCCAAGTGTCGCTACGTCTACTATGGAAAGCACTCCGAGGGCAACAGATTCATCCGAAATGACCAACTTTGATCCACAGCGGCTCAGACATAAGGAAGGAATTGCGTGACAGTGGTTATTAACAGGAGAAGAAGAAATGACCAAATGGGTTACTCTTACTTATTATAAGCACTGGTCATATTATTTTAGTCCTCCACTGGAAAAACATAAATCAAAATTGCTCAGAGTCAGTCAGAGATGACACTCCCTCTGACATGATTGCCTGTAAGCATCAGCAACCACACAACTCCAGACACACACATGCAACAGTCTCTTTTGCTCTCGCTCCCATACACACACGCAGACCCAGCCCATTGCATCCTTTGCTTTGACAGCCATGATGGATCACCCGTCCACTTCTGCCACTAATCAAGGGTGAAAGGGGTGACGGTCGTGCACCTGGGGCCTGACATAGACTCATCTCTCTCTCCTGCACACACTCTCTCGCCTACATAACTGCTGTTTAGAATATTAAGACATAATATATGACAGAACAATATATACCGCCTGTAGACATTCCAGATTTCTTCAGGGGATCGTGATCAGTCTATCTTGTTGAGTGCAGAATGCTTCTTCTTCTTTTGTTTGAATGAAGTTTGTTGAATTGGTTTTATCTTTGTGTCTGCAGGCAGAAAAAAAGCAACTGTGTTTATAAAAGTTTTGCATGACTGAGCAATCGCTATTGGCATGTTTTGTGTGTTGGGAGGAGCTTATCGTACGCAGCTTTAAAAGTAAAAAAAAACATTCCAATATCAGCCTTGATGACGTGTCGTGAGCAACTATGCATTCCAGTTATACCATTGCGATTTATATGGTGCTATTTTCCACTGTTATTTTGCCTATTCAATCTGTTTATCACATCACACTGTTATATTTCCTTCAGTATTTGCATGACATTGTGATACGTTTTAAGAATTTATATGAAAGACCTTTTATTTTCTTCTAAATCAAGAATTGCATCCAAAGTAATATTGATTTCAAAGTTATAATACATATTTAATAATGTACTTTTTTTTTTGAATATTTTTAACACCTGATCTCAACAACCATTTGTTTAACATTTTAATGTGTAGATCCCCAGGCAGCCTTCCATTATGAGATGATGGAAAGATATAATAAAGCAGATCAAGTGTAAAACTGTATTACAGAAAGTCTTCTAGTGATTAAAAAGGGTTTAACTAACATGTGTCTTTTGTCAAATTGATATTGAGCAGAGTAGCTTTTTTCTGTCACCACAAAACACTGTTGTCCATCAAATTACTATTTTCCCCATAGAAACAGAATACAGCCAATCAGGGTGGCTGTTCCTCAGAAGACTAGGCAGGTTGTCCACTAGGCTTACTGTTTAAATTCCCAGCTCTGCCAGTCTACGTGTTTAAGTGTCCTGGAGCAAGAGGTTGCAAAGCACAAGGTTGCTCCTGGTGTGTGTGTGTGTTACTCGCTTGTAAGTCACTTTGGATAAAAGTATCTGTGAAATACTGTCCTAACAAATCCGTTACTTGTTGAACGCAGGAGTGGTTACACTGACTAATTCTGAATGCATTACCTACTTTGTAAGTCGACGTAGCTAAATAAACTATGGTCATGAGATAAAGAGGGGACGTCAATCATCCACAGACAGATGAAGAAAAGGTCAGAGATCGCCTCACGCGATGTTTGTTCACCATGTCTGTGCCGGTTTCTGTATTTCTTTTGGCTAAAATATTCGCGTTTATATGGTTGTGAGCGTGGGAGAGTTTGCATGCTTGCTTGCTTTCGCTCGTACACCACTTCCTACAGTGTGACCATATTCCAGCTGACATGCCGTTCAGAAGCCTGGTCACTAGCGCTGGCGTTTCAAAATGACAAGGTTTATTTGTCTGTGTTTTGATATGCTCAGAGGAAACCGGGGCTGACAGCCGGAGGAGGCAGGAAGAGGAGCCACAACAAGCAGCCCCCCAACACCCCACCCCACACGACACACAACACAAAATGTCATCCTTCCCCTGGCTGTGGCGTACGCCCAGCCATCCTGCTGAAAAGAGCAGACATTTAAAACTTTGTGACATGTGTCACAGGCACTGCCATTGAGCCAGTGCCACTGACGGAGCTGGAATTGACAGGCCCCGAGCCACCGGAGCTGGCTGGGGGACACACCGAGTTTGGTGTGTGTCACTTCCTATCCTCATCAGGGATGCATCCTGAGCTGCCACACCAACACAAACAGCATTACGGGATGGGTGGGGAGTGGCAGAGTGGGTTGACATATGGTTGACACGCGCCTTTGTGCATGTGGGGAGATGAAAGGGATGCCCGGTATCACAGACAGTAGGTTAATTAAGGTTTGAACCACAGATCTACCTGTAGACGATGCCCACCTTGACCTGCAGCTCCTTCACTGCTGTTGCTCCCTTGGAAGTTCCTAGCCGAACAAATGGCATGCCACTTCATCAGACCAGCTCAGTGACATTCTGCTATAGTAGCCCTGCAGGCTCCTCCACTAGTCAACATCTGTGTGTATGTGCACTAAAAACATTTTTCTATGTGTATTTATTCTTCTTTATACCATTTTCTGTTCTTTTAATTTTTAACGTATTACAAATAAATTAAATGTGGCTATAAAAAAGTGAACACAGTTAACCAAAAACGGTTCATTTAGTAAAATTAAAATGGTAGAAATTCTAATATAATTTTTTAATCTCAAACATTTTAATAGTAATACATTCCGGTTTTGAGTATGTGTCTCTGGTCACAAAAGTATAGTTAGTATAGTTACTCATACATACATTTCTATATCTTCTTATGAAATTAGTGGCATAGTCTGTGTCACCTCTCTAAAGGGCGCCCCAGTGTGTGACTCACTGTCAAATGAACCAATCAACCCGCCACTGCATATCAGCCCACAGCCTGATGACTGATTGGCATGAGCTAATGCAAATTTACAAGGGGACAGAAGGATAAGAAAAGGACTTGTCTTCATGAGTGACAACTGGCCACTGATAGCAGAGCAGCCAGCAGAATAGGTTGAAATTTAGATTTAACTGCCCCCTTGGCTCTAAAAAGCCCCCCCCCTTCCTCTCTCCCTGTCTGACATACAAACTCTTTCTCTCCTGCACCTGAAGACACTTGGCAGCACACTACTGTCTCACTTGATCCAGAGAAGCCAAAGGGGGGGAAAGTGGCCCTTATTTCCGGGCTTGGTCTTAGATGAGTAACATTTGTCATTCAGGGTTGTGCTGTAGTAATTAGCTTGTCAGCAGGCACCGGGCTGAGCTGGCTCTTTCTGCTGAGAACGATGGACAGACTGACACGGGAGCTGACAGCCAGTCGATAATGTGGCAATTAATGTCATAAATAATTTCACTGCCAATTATATCAAAATGGACTCCGTTCTTTCACAGGCCTGGTACTCCCTTATCATTTCCTCTGATAGGGGGAACAACTGTCTTCATTCCCCCTATAATTATGGGGCTTTTTATATGGAAATACAACATGGCCTCAAGTAGAAAGAGGGAGACACGAACAATAAATGTAACAAGCTAATGAATCTGATTTGTGCCCTTTACCATAGATCTCTCAGTAGGTCATATAGCAAACCATGAAGCATTTCAAATGTCATTGCCATGTACAAAAGGAAAAAAAAATTTTTCACAATGCAGACAATTATGTGAGAGAGATCGATTGGAGTTGATATTCTAAAGGTTGCAAAAGCTTAACCAACAGTGAGAATATTGATCCTGATGTCCCATCACTTTGTGGGAAAAATTATATCCATGGTTTTCGAGATGCAGGTCAATCAATCGCAGCAGGTGAGAATATACGATGAGCTGGAATCAACAAGGGTTCACTGAATAGTAAATGTGCTGCGTGTTGGAGGCAAGTAACGTGGGAATTTGCTTTGAAATGCGTGTTATCCGCTTCCTCTGCCTGTTTTCACAGGCTCATTTGTCTCGACAAGTGACTCAGTCAGTGCGAATGGTCCCCATCAGCCTGACACTAAACTCTTTTTGTGAAATGTATGAGCAAATAAAGTGAGCTCAGCACATGTAAAGCCCTCCTAATGCATTGTAAAACAGCCCTAAACACATCAGATGTATCTTCGGCATGGGAAGGTCGCTCTGATGCTAATATATGGTCGGTGCTGAGCAGTCTCAAGGTCGTGTCAGACTCGCCTACATAATGCATTTCCCGTTACTCTTACAGACTCCAATCATGCCTCGCAAACCTTGAGATGAAAATTTTACTAAGTAAATCAGCCACCTTGCTGGCATTTCTATTACCCCTCTGTGCGCACTGACAGGGAAGATGAATAACACAAAATAATAATACATGGTAGCAAATCATATTTACTGCTGTGAGAAAAGCGGCGGCGGATATCAAACCGTTAGCGGGATTCTGCTCTTTCATCTCGCCTATATGAATTCGACTTCAGCATTGTTTGTTGTGAGTGTAAATGCATTCTTTGTACTTTATGGAGATGAGTGTGTCACTACTCCACTTGTCACTGTCCTCTTGTTAGATTGTGTGCGTAATTATTGTCATTTATTGCACGAGGATTTCATGCTTTGAATAAAGCAGCTAAATGACCCTGTTAGCATAATTAATTTAACCATCCTGAGGGGCTGCAAAGTCACAGATTCATGAATATTAATTATTGTCGGTGTCACTGCTGAATATTGTATGACAACAACGCAACATGTTTTTATTTTTTGTTTGTTTTGTGGCGTAGCCATGTTTGATGTAGGTTTTGATTGACAACCTGACTCTTTGTGCTTATGCTTTAAAATCACTTCCTTCAACAATAACACATTTACATAGAAGAAGCCCATAAAATAAAGTATTTCCCGATGGCTGGATTTCATCTGATTTCATCTGATTTATTTTCTTCAGCTACATCATTAAACTATCAACTACACTCTTTGGGCAGAGATCATACAGTAATTACATAGAACGGTATGGCAGAGGGCATGTAATGTTTGCATTTCAATGTTTGCAGCCTGAGGCCCTGCAGCTAGTTAACCTGACACAAAGCATCAGCCATTGATTTTACACACTTGACTCGAACAATCAAACATTTCAAAGAAAATTCCTGGAAATATTGGCATTTACTTCTTTTTCTTACCCTGTCCTGAGGGTGGAGATGTTCATTGTGCATGTTTGTTTGTGTTTATCTGACAACTGGCCATGAACAAGAACCAGAAGAAGGCCTCAGGAAAGACGAATGATTTTCTCACATGGGCAATTCTGGAAGACTCCACTGAGGCAAAAGAGAATACTTGTACATTGAGCCAAGTGATGGGCATAGACAGTACCAATGATATGACAATTCTTTGTGCGACTGGCCACTCTACGCTCTCAACATCAAAATGGATGAGAGAAATTCCTGAACACACTGGAAATGTAAACAATGTCAATATATTTCACAAGAATACACATATCATGGCACGCACACACTCAGGTGTTTATTGTGTTGCGTGTCGGACTCCGTGGTATTTCCTGCAGCGCTCTGATCCTATCTGGAGGGCAGCCTCTCAAAGAGTTTGACTTGGCCCTGGCAGATGACAGTGACATACAGGAGCAGTCAATCTTTGACACACAGCTGTGACTAATGGTGAGGAAAAGGTGAGGGAGATCTGTTCTGCAGCCACTCTTAAAAACACTGAGATCCAACTCACCACCTGGGTTATGGCTTATCACAAAGGAAATCCTTGAATCATGAATACTGAAGGTGAACAGCTATTTACTGCAGCCAGTCTGCCTTTTATGGGAGTAATATTTGCGGTCAGGGGTACGGAGCTCATGTTCTAATTTGTTTTTCTCTTCAGAAAGACCTTATTACCTTACCTTGTCTTCTGTAGTATAGGAACTTGGATATTTTTGTAATTTGTTAAACCGATGAAAAAAAATTATTAAATATAATTATTATGTTGACCTCAGCTTAGCTCAATTTTCAATTAAGTATTGTGACTTTGTCAGTTTAGTTGTTATGGTGGCAATTGTTTTACTCATGTAGACACTGTATGTTGCATTTAGTAAGTAACTTCTTAGTGTGAGACGCATAAAATATTGAAGAAATTATGAGCAAATACTTTGGCAGCACTGTTGAGCAGTGAATTTGCTGGAGCATAAAAAGTTATTTGTCTTTTTATCTCTGTTTTGGAAGTTAAGTGTTACTTCAGTCAAAGCACAGTTGTTCTCACAGAAAACTATATAAATGATTCACCATTTCAAATATGCATATGGTGATTTAATGCCAATAGCACAAAATATTGATCTACTCACCAGAGTTAGTTTGAATGTCCCTGAGCTAAAGGTTTATTGGTTGTTATTCTTTTTGCCTTCTATGTGTGGGTAAAGTTCAGCCGTGAACCTTCGCATTTGGGTATTAGTGATGTTTTTTCCTCTCTCAGACAGGCTGATAGGCCTAACCTTGTCTGTCTTTCCAAGCATATTGATTAGCCTGTGAGAAGAGAGAGGCTATGAGACCAAGCACAGAGGCTAAACTTGTAATTCACTTCCTACTAATAGCATCCCATTATTTTTACAATGAAGGAAAAAAGTTTTGCGCTGTACTTATGAAGACTAAGAGTACTTTTTGTCTGACTTTGGTCAATTAATGAAATTGCTAAATGCCTGTCTCTGTTTTAATAATAGAATGATGATTTGCAACGTGGCAACCCTGTTGACTGACTTGCAAACTTAATCATAGGTGATTTTATGATAAACCATTGTCTATGACAGCCTTCCAAATATTATTGTGTTATTATTGTTTGTGAGCTTTGGGAGGGACATTCACCAACTTTTCCTGGAGAGGACATAAAACACAAATTACAAATGGCAGTGGCAGACAAAAAAAAGAGAAAAGCCAACCTCTGTGTCTTTGTTGTTCTCTTTTAATTCTGTTAATCGCCCCCAGGTAAAGATTAGCTGCTCTTGCCAATTTAATTCAACCTCAAATGATGCTGCTACAAGGTCACTTTTTCTTTTCTTCCTTTCCTCCTCTGTCTCCTTATGCACCCCTCCTTGCGTGCCCCCTCGCACCCCGCCTCCCTCTATTCTTCATTTCTCTTTCCCTGAGCAGGATTGAGTTGTCATGTAGTTCTAATAGGCAGCACAGGGAATCATTAGTCCACCTCGGCTCCCTGACTGATGGGTATTTCACTCCAATCATCTGAGTACTGTGCGTGTGTTTGCGTACTTGTGTGTGTACGTGTGTGTGTGGAATGAGAAAAAGAGCGGGAGTGCACCACCCTCCAACACACACACACACACACACTCCTCTGCCACAGACATCACCATCCCCCTACGCGCCACTGCATTGTGCGCCTGCTGCTATTGACGGAGTGTCAGAGCTGAGGGGAGATGTCTTAATCAACTTGGACACAATGGGCATTGATTTGACAAGCTGCTGTAATGACCTTCTTGTTTTCGTAAAGGATCACTGTTTATTTGGGCCACAACTGATGCGCTGAGCATGCCTCATCGTCATGGAAACTATTATCACAGCTGAATTAGGATGGGGCAGTCTTTGAATCTCTCCTGCATCTCTCTGTCTCTGTCACACAGACTCACGCACACGTGCAGCCACGCGTGTACGAATTGGCATGTTTGAGGTGATGTCGTATAACCAGGTGTGTGTGTACGTGTTGTGTGTGTGTGTGTGAGTGTACGTGTTGTGTGTGTGTGTGTGCGTGTGCGCGCAGTGGTCAAAAGAAAATGCTGTAATTGGTGTCAATGTATTTCACATCAGTGTTATGGAAATGACCACAGGCTGGATGGATTGACTGAAAAGGCTCAAGAGTCCCAAGGCAGCCATTTCATTTATCTGCCTCCCAGCTCTTTGTGAAAATTATTTTAAACGGTGTAGCTCTTTGATTTGCTAAATGATCCATAATGACAGTTAATAAGAGTTCATTATCAATATTAAAATGAAGCCAAGTACATCTATTTAGTATTTTTTTGCCATTTTGAAAAAGACAAAGAACATATTCAAGCTTTTTTTAAACTTGCAATGATCAAAATGAGATTATCCTCCTTGATCTTATGTGCTGCTTAATCTTTGAGGTTAAGGGACATGAATTTGTTGGGTGAATTATGCTCTACTAGCAGATGCAGAGAGAGAGAGTTGCTTTTGTTTGTCTTCAGGCACCAACACATACGCAGCGTAGTGCTCCATCACCTGGTTCAGGGCTACATGCACAACCTGCAGCCGTAAGAAGACAGTCTGCTGAGTCGATTTGCCGGGATCTCAGGTTCAGGGCGCTGTCAGCTTCTGTCAGGGCAATCAGCAACACTCAGCCTCCCCTGAATAGCCCGCACAGCAGATGGTAAATATTATTGGCATTCTGACACCCTCTTGCTGCGACCAAGTGTGTAAAATTGTTAATAAGGAACATGATGGGGCCACTGCATGTCGTTGTGAGAATGGAAAAGCTTGCTCCTGTTGGCAATTATCCAAATAACAGGATGAGGCGTTTGGGGACAAGTGATTTAAGTCATCAGCAGTGCAGTGGAGAGGTTTGTTGTGGCAGTGAGGAAAAGTCACAAAGGTCACATATTGTCCTGTGCTTTATCCGTCTGCACAGCACTTTATAAAATGTATATGGAGACCCTTGTATGCACTGTTTGGAAAAATTGCTAAAGACACTGTTCATCGATGAGGCACTTTAACACTTGGGGGCTAGTCTGCATTATGTATGATAGCCTTCTCAACGGTACTAAACACAGTAAAGGTTGCTGGTGTGTCAGCTTTAAGTATGGCAGCGAACAAGCTGCTTGTTTACTGAAATCCACTGTTATTAGTTATTTCTATGCCTCCCCCTTAAAGTCTCGGTGTGACACTTTGATAAGGCAAACAGTATTCCTCCCTACGCATAGAGCAGGTAAGCCATTACTTTTAAAGGCACAGTATCTCCAAGTCACAGAAGGACACATTGATAGCAGAATAAAGGACACAATCATAAACATTTATGCCACTATTTCTCACTGTATGATTACATTTTTATGGTTCATATTCTGATATGGCTTGTTTTCGCTGCCATCGCCAGAGCAATGAGACAGGCCCAGAGGTGGCATTCTCCTTTGCTTTATGGGCGGAGAGACGCCTAGAGCGGAGTCCTACTTGGTTTCGTTCGGTAAACACACTGCCAGGCTAAATGGCTGATCAATCAATTTCAGTGGTATCGATCTGCATCAGTTCTGCCTGCATGCACACACCCTGAGCCACTTTATTGTAAATCAATCATTTTGAAAACATCTCACAGAGGGGCTCGTCCTCGCTAACAACCCATCAATTCCAGCTGCCTGTGTAGCACCCTTATCAGGCCACAAATCAGCAGCCACACAAACATCTGCTCCATTTCCATCTCGTTCCCACTCTGCCTCGCTGTGTCCCTTACCTTTGCTCTGTCCCCGCCGCTTGTCGTGTTTTGATGGCGTGTCTGGCGAGGACAGGCTGAGAGTCTTCACCACACCACTTAAGATAACCCAAGGGTAATAGTGTTTGCACATTTGAGAGAGAAATGAGGACAAATGCCAGGGTGGGTCATACATTCTCCCTCTGACCGACTGTTTGACGTTGGAGTGTGAAATTGCACACTTCAGCTGAGCAGCAGGGAGGAGGAGCAGGGAAGGCCCAGAGACTTATGAGTTGTCCACCGGTTTCTAGCTATGAGAAAGAAGGGTGTTTGAAAGTGGGTGGTTGTCTGATAAGTCATTGTGCTTCATAATAACACCTCAGAATTGGTGCTGCTCGTGATGTTTGAAGGATTCTCGGGTGATATCCCAGCACCCTTGACACAGGTGCCACAGTGTTTAGTGCAGTGCATCTAGACAAAGATTATTTCAGTTGGAAAATTGCAGCGTTACATAAAGGTTAAAATCCTATTTAATGAAATGCTTATCACTGTCCAGGCTTAGACATGGTAAAGCTCAAGCACAAGAACTAGGATTACTTTCTCAATATATCATTCAGTCCTGCAATAATTGTATCTATAAACCACGTCCACATTAAGATGCTGCACACCCCGATGTGACGCACAAACATTCAAAGAGCTGACATGACAGGATAGCAAGATACCTGGTCCGATGTCCTTTGCTCATCCACAGTCACTGTCTCCGTGGAGATATACGAGCCAGTTTGGACAGAATGTGATTCGAATGCTATTCCCACCCATCACTCTGAATCCTTGTTGATTGGCAGTATGACAGGTAAAAGTGATGGAGCAGCTAATAGCATGTCAGTAAACGTAAATCAAGACTAATACCGAGCTCAATGGATAAGCGGCTTGGCGGTGCTGCTTGGACCTCAGGGTCACCGACCCCTCTGCAAGAGGGGGATTGGTAAAATCCAATATACATTAATCTGAAGCTTCCCCTGCTTATAGACAGGGTCAGGCTCTTGCTCTGTCACAATCGTATAGTAGCCTACCTATTACACAGACGATATTGTGTAGAGTGGGGACCAGACATGTAAATGCACACATTTGTATAACTGTATGCGTTTCAAATATATTGGCTAAATAATGACCTAATTTAAATGTTTATTGGTAACATACAGATCCTTTCAAACATATGTAAATCAGCTTTAAAGCTATGAACCTTCACAAATTAGCACCAAACTCAAAGGTCACGTTATGCCTTTGCTCTTTTTACAGTTTTCTAGTAGTGCGGCCTTTTTTTCTGTTTTTCTGAAGCTTCCTGCATCACAGGTTCTTCTGAGCTTCAGATTCCTGCATGAAAGGCTGTGATTTCTTAGAAAGCTTAGAAATATTTTGTTAAAAAATATTTTAAAGCAGGAAATAAAAAAATTATATAATATACTTACTTTTTCTTGTATAACTCCATATATCCATTTTGGTACCAGGTAGCTTACTGAGTGTTTCCCCTGCAGACTTATCACCCTCTCAGAGTAGCTGGTTGTCATAGAGAGGCTGCACGAAGCCAATATAGACAAAACACTGTTCTTGCTTCTCAAACAGACAAATTTTGTTTCAGAAGAGGCTGAAGGGAGCAAGAAAGAAAACAGGAGAGTCTAGGAAATGCTTTTTCAGACAACTGTGGCTGCTCAAAGGTGATGTGGTGACGCTTCCAATCAGTTCTCTGCAGTGTTTCTATGTCACCTTTTGTTAGTATTTCTGCTCGCTTAATGTCACCTCAAAAAGCTGACATGAAAATAATGCCAGGTGCCAGGAACTATACAAAACTTTAGCCTGATGGAAAAAAAACTAAAAAGACTAATTGAATGGGGTCGGCTAGAGCTCGTAACCTGTGGTGGAAAAGTGCTATTTCTTTGAGGTCTCTGGGCTTGTTAGTCTGCAGATATGCATCATTTGGAGAGACTTTAGAAAAGTTTACAGTTTGTTTAAGTCATACAACAACAGCCTATTTGGTAACCATCAGTACAGTAACTTAACACAGGTAACTACACTTCAGTACATACTGGAGGAAAGTAACAAGTGCAGCCCTAACAAGATGTTGTCATTCGTGTCCCTGCACCAGTTAGGATTGTCTATCTATTTCTTTCTGAACTTTAACTTCCATTGTTGCTGACTTAATGATATTACTAATCATTTGAAACCATGCAATTAAAACCATACGGTAATACTTAATTTAAGCTAGCACTAACATGAGAATGAGTCCGCTCTGCACGCTGCTTTAGGTGTCACCTAAGTGCAATACAAATGCTGCAAAATGAATCAATCAGAAATCATTATATTTGTCTCACTGGTTAAAAATACGAGCCTCACTCAAAAGCTTTGACAAGTAAATATCTGTGCACTGCTGCCAGTGCTGTTCTCCAAGTCTGGCTTCACTGCTTCACTTAAGCCCCTCTACACAGCATGTTTTGATGCAGAGTTGTACTAAAATGCACAAATTAAGTTATATAGTGTAGCTTTACGTGAATGTATCCAAAGTATTATCATAAAAATTAATCAACAATCCAAAACTTATGTAGTTCATTAACAGTTTTTGTTGCATAACAAGGGAACACATAAAGTTCAGGTGCATTTGTACTTAATTAGAATACTGTACAAGCAATTTCTCCAAACTCTACTGGTTATTTCAAGGAAAACCTAATTGGAATAATCAGGGAAAATAATGAACAAATTGGAATAAAAAATAAGCACATTTCTATGTTTTGAACACAAATACATCCATTTTAATTTGAGAAAATACAAAAAGAAACCATGTACAATCTATGTACAGACTTTTTGTACAAGACAGTATATTTATCAGCAGATTATATTTGACAAAGTCAGGTAGATCAACTCAGCACCATCAAATAATCCATTTATCCATCACACCTCCAACACATCCAAACTAATCAGACTGCTATGTCAAACGTCCCTTTGATGCAATGAGGATGTGCCAGCAAATCTATGATACACAAGAGCAATGTCCTGAATTCTTCCTGAACTGATAGGCAGCCAAAAAAAATGAACAAATTGCAATGTTTATTAAAAAAAAACAATTCAGTATTATTTTAAGACTTGAGACCCACCTCCCCTCCCCATAAGTATTATTATATATTATTATCTAGTACTATTTCCAGGAAATAAATTATTATATCCATCCTTTACAGCAAAAAATAGATTAACAAAAATAATGCAGCACACATACAGTAACGTATGATGCATCATAATCTTTGATTTGTGCAGTGGACAAACGAAACATCTGGTGTTGAACCTCATGTGAACCTCTACGTGCATCTTTCAGTCATCCATGTCTAACTACACTACATGAAACAAACTGACAACCTGTAACTTAGCACACACCAGAAATGAGGGGTTTGCCGTCCTAAGGCTAATATAAATCAGCCCCAGCTGCCTCTCAGGCCTCCAGAATGCCACTTGTCGCTATAGTGGGACTTAGTATGGGCCCTCCTCTTGACCTCCTGCACTGCCTGGCACTATACTGGCATGGAGGCATTGATGGCTTGGATGTTCTCCATGTCAGTACAAGACACTGTTCTCACAGTGGATAACAGTTGGACTCAGTTCCCTCACAGCGAGCCTCTGTCCCTGAATGACTGAAGGATGCTTGCTCAACTAAATTCTTCATGGCACTTCAAAAACACTCTAAAACATTAGAGGTATACAATGCAAATACCTAAAACATCTAACGGAGACATATGACATGGTGTACGAAGGAGAGACACCTCAGTCCAGTATTGTGAAGAATGCCAGCCAGAATGAGCTGCACACTGAGGATTCAGGTAGAAAAAGCACAGTAATCAAGTGTAATGAAAGCACGTGGTGCATCGCTTCATGAGTTTGTTAATGCCAATTTGCAGCATGTACAGTTTTTATTTCTCAGCAATGCTATGTAAGTAACTCAGAAAATACTCAGTAAACAAATAAGCAGTTGTGGCAGATTGTGACAGATAATGACAAGCTGACAAAATGGAATGTAAACCCTGTAATACCATAAAATAATAAAAACAGAACAATTAAGGATGTTGTCTCTTTTCATAACCTTTGCTGAATTGGTTCTACCTCCCATCTTTGTGATGGCTGATAAACCAGATCAAATCCCACCCTGACTTACATACAGTACTTGATCAGTCTCCTACAGGAATCCAGGCTCTATCATTTTCTTTTTTTCCCAACATAACAATCAGTTTGTCGATTTTATGTATAATGAGTCATTGCCATTATCAAATATTAATAGTTCCTTATTGATCAGGCTAGCAAATATGCCATTAACAACCCAATTATTACATACATTTTACTCACATATTTTCTGAAAAGAAATCTATTTGCTACAAAGTGTGACAACGATGTAATCACATTTCAAAAGTTCACTTCAGGACAATGTGTATGAGGCTTCAGTATAGTTTACCACACCCAATAGACAGACATTGAAGGTCAGATCATTTTGCTGTGGTCTATATGATGGGTTGAATTTACACAAACATATTTTGCACAATATTATGTTCCCCTCCATATTTGAATCTTTTTAAAATAATCTTTCCTTTACAGACTATATAGGAGAATCACTGCAATATTATTCTGGAAAACACCAGCACACTGTGCTGTAGCGTCCACACCTCTTGCGCACTATGGACCTAATTTAGGTCAAACACATCTAATGAAGGTCATTCAGTACTGGCCTACACACAGAGGGAGCAAGTCTCTGATCCTCTCATTACTATTACCATTCTAATCTGCTCTACATCTTAATTCAATATTTATCCCCCGATAAATAAATCCTTATACTTATCCTTACACCTATCCTTCTGCCTGCATGTTTGTAGTAATGGATGCTTAGTAGTAGAAACATCATTTAGTAGATACAGATCATCTGCGCAACTAAAAGAGGCTTCAGATTACCTTTAACTTATTTCTACAAGCACTCAACAGAGCCGAGCTGCCAGGCTGAAGATGGTTGTTTCACAATGCAAGGTATTCTACGCTTCATTAACGCTAGAGCGACGCAGAAGGGGCAGAAGGAGAAAACATATTTTCCTTCATTATGGCATGAAATAAATAGTGATATTGTTCAACGCTAAAAATCTTTGATATGTTATTGTAATTAAAGATATTCATGGAGTTTTTGTCATCTACTTCAGTATAGTATTTTTAACTTGTCTAGAAAAATAAGTACAAATTGATGTTTATGGATACAAAATAATTATGTTTAAATGTATAAATCTGTCTACATATTTGTATGAAGGTTATGTATTAGGAGTGCAAGGCTACCACCCTAAGTCTCCATCATTATCACAGCTGAATTTGGATCCATCAGCAACTAAACATGTGCAATACACACTCTCATGCTGCACACAGGCTAGCATAAAGAACACAGGTTCCTCTCCCGTGTCCTTCTTAGCAGTCTGTGGCATTGTTGTATTTCCACCCAACTATGTTTGAGCATTTCACAACGATAGAGGACCGAACACAGCAGCTTAACTCCTGAGAGTTTTGAGGCGTGTGACATCTGGATTGGCAAAAGAGAACATCCAAGCTCTTTACTGCCTCTTTGCCAACCCTGTGCCAGGCAGTTGCTCCGATCAAAGGAGGACCCATTATTGCCCACTTTTATGCAATATGTGGCATTAGGTTTTTCCAGACATTAACTTTTTTTTTAACAGACAAAACAATCAGAAAATACACAACTCTTCTTTCTGATCCCAATTCTGCCATAAATGTGACGATGGGCATATGGCTGCTTTTTGTTTTACCTCAGCTCAATCATAGTTGGGTTTGATTTTGGTTTGTTTTTTGTAATACAACTATTTTGTGAGTAGATCCAAACCTTCTACATTTGTTTACTGTTATTGTCCCATTATCTTTAGTCTCACATGCCGTTCCTTTCCACCATCACAAACAAGCCAATAGGGCGTTGACAGCACATCAAGAATGCCGAGCGGCTGCAATGAGCACAGACAATGTCCACGTGAACACTTCTGCACACATGAAGGACAGGGCGGTGTTGTTTTAGTTCCTTCTCATGTGTTCAGGTTGATCAGCCGCATTGCATCTGTATAAAGGGGGCTCAGGCACATATCATGCGGTAGGAGCTTGAAACAGAGTCACAGGCTTTACCATCTGATGTATGAGCAGAAGACGTGTAGGTAAAGGATTCTCTTTCCAACCAACACTGCACCACTCTGAGTGTTTAGACTACCCTTTTACAAGTCGATTTTGTTCTGCAGGACTGGAATGCTCTCACTCAGCATGACGGATCAGTGGTGAAGTAGCAAACATTAAGCAATGACATAATGTATAACAACCAAAGAACAAAATGAATATAACTCTGAACCCAAGCAACCCTCCCTTCGTTCCTTCCATCATCTCCTCCGGAATCTGGTGGTTCTAGTTCTGTCAAAGAAAGTTGTTCAGTTTTAGTGCAAATAGAACAGAAGCAGACAGGAGATATGAAGTTGATGAACCCAGCTCGTTTGTTCTGACGCATCTGGGCAGATCTTTGGGAGATGATATGATCAGTTTATCGCTGCAACCCTCAGCCTCCAGTAACCAGTCACCTTTAGCGACGGAGTCTGGTCACATGAGGTGAACTATTGCAAAGAATTACAGGAAGTACTTTTTTTGTCAACTCTTAAAATAATTCCAAAAAGTGCTAGGGGGAGGGGCTGTACAATCCTTATTTGATTGTCATTATGTACATATCTATGGATACATCAATAAATAGAACAGTGTCCAAGAGCATGGAAGTAACATTAAAGGTATACACATAGGAGGTCCCTTCCAGTTTGGGTTCCTGTCCAACCCTTGATTAGACGAACGAGTGAAGAAAGCGTGTCTTCAACACCCCACTGTCATCGTCATCTTTCTCCTCCACTGTTGAATTCTTAGCAACTCTTTTGGAAGAGAATACAGATGTCTGATGAGTCAACGAGAAAACCTGGTGTTCAGCATTCATCCTCAACTTCTCTGATAGGTGGAATCAGACTACTGGTAGATTTGTATTGGTTGACTTGGTTGGCCATGTGAGTGCTCATGGGCTTGATCTGAATGTTCCGTGGGTAGGCATTTTCTGGTTCATCTGTAAACCATTTCTTTTCTGAAGAGGACAAGGCAAGAGAGGGAGGAAAAAAAGATGTTAGTTTGAACGGTATGCAACATGGAATTGTTTATAACCACACTGCCTCAGTTTAAGTCACAGAGTTGCATGGCATTCTTTGTGATAAGCATCAAACCAGTTTGATCGGTGGTCATGGTGGTATTGTCCATTTCCAGTGTATTGCATGGATATAATCTGTCACATTTCTAATTAATTTAGTGAGAATTAGGAATTGTATTGTGTAACACAACATATGTTAAAAAGGACAAAGGAGGTGTCAAAGGAGTTAAACTGAGTGTATTGAGGTACAGTCTATATATTTTAGACTGTACCTCAATACAATGTGGAAATATGTTCAGTGTCTGTAACTAGTTCTTAGGGAAAAGTTCAACTAAAGAAATAGTCTGTATGAAACCAGTTAAGCTCATTCTGTTGATCACCCAAAGACTAAAGACTTGTGTGAAGTCTGTATAAGGTAGAGTAGAATTTGAGAAACACAAGTTGAAGATGTTTTTGGACTTGAGCAATGATTTGTCTTTGTCTTGAAGTCTTCATGTTCTGGCTAAACACACGTTAACCTCTACAGTATTTTTAATGCTGTGAGCACCAAAATTCCATTTACATCAATTGTATGCAGCAAATCTCAGAAATCTATAAATTCTATGAAATAAGTTCCTCAAAATCTACTCAAGAAAAAACTGTCTCACCTGGCTAGTTACTGCTAATTTAGGTGGCCTCTCCCTTTAAAGTAATAACTTACATATATTAAACAGTCAGATTCCATTGTACACTTTACCATCATATTTGATTTGAAACACAAAGATATCCTCTCGCAGTTTGGAGAGGATATCTTTGTGTTTAGGTGCTGTGAGATCTTAATTCTTAAGGAATGGGAAAGGTGTATACCACACCTTTTCAAAATGTCACTTCCTTTTGGGTGAGGTTGTATGGAACCCCAAAGGTGCCATGGGGCAAAAATTTAAATTTTAAAGTTCAGAGGTGGTCCACTAAGCTGTCTTCATTCAGTAATTAATGCGCACAGGTTACTTAATTTGAACTTTCAATCTATGTGCACAATTTTGTAATTTGTGCAAACTGTTTAGTAATCTGTGCACAGAGTTTAGTTTATTTTTCCCCTTTGGCAACTCCCAGACTCCGTACAGTTGTAATATAAAATTTTAACTTTGCTATGTGGAGCATGCACGTGTGTGTGCATGTGAATGTGTGTCCACATGTCCATACAGGCTTGCATGTGTGGAGATTTATTTGTGTGAACGTGTGGGTCTGTGTCTGTGTGCGAGCAAGCTGAAGGCTGTGGGGCCATGTGTTACAGCACAGGCATTTGATGTGTAGATTTCTGCCTGAGGTGAAGCAAGATGTCTGCCATCTCTCTCCAGAGTCTGCTGTTGATACGGTGATGTCTTTTTGATGTCGCCTCAAACCACCATATCAGGTGTATAGGGTTACAAGAAGGAAACTTACAGACTCATATCCCCTTCAATTTAGACTTTAAATTAGTCACACCTCCCACTTTCCTGGTGTGACCAACGGCACAGGGATGGACACACTTTCTTAAAGTTTTGTGAAGAAGTAAGCAATTGGGCTGCATCAGGGGGATTTGAATCAGTCTGACCTACATGTGAGCTCATGTCTAGGTTTGAACAGTTAGTTACCACCTTGTTACTCCGTGTTTTATTTAGATTTTAGTAAAAAGATAACCTACTGTACTCAGACATCGTAATAATTATATCTGCAGTCATCCGATAGCATTCAGTGGGAGGGAAGATGTGAAAACACACAGATCTCTCACACAATGCAAACCACCTCAAGTTCAAATAAATCATTAAAAGGCGCGATGCATGGCATCAAACAAACAAATTATATGAAAAATAATTTCTCTGAGTGAAAGAAAAACCCTAAGCAAATAACTGAAGAAAGAAAAGAGGAGTTTGTCTCATTCTCATGCAATATGGAGATGGTCCTGATTATGGCAGGGTGGAGGCAGGAACAGCAGCAGACATTTTGCTTTTCAGGTGAAAGCAAAACTTAAACTGAGGCATGGTTTACTTAAATTCTGAAGTAAAACAAACTCTCCTCGCCATAACAATATCCACAGAGGACATAGTTATGATCAGAACCTCAGGTAAAGGTTGCTAAGTCATGCAGAATTGTTAACTTGCATACCTGGGCCCATTCTATTCATCCTTGTTGCACTTCAGAAAGAAAAGTAAGTAATCTACTGTAAGTTAGTAGTATTTACAGTCAATACACAACTGTTAAATGACTAAAGGGTTGTATATTCTTACTACAGTATTTAACCTATATCATACATTTGGATTTTAAGATGTATTGAGGGTGAATCTACCATTCAATAATTCTTGTAACAAATCTGCATGCTTTTAGAATATGCCATGATTTAAAAAATTCAGTTCACTTTGTTCTCACAGATGAAAATTAAGTTCAGACTGTATGTTTTTGGGAAGGAGGATAACTAGTATTAGCATGTAAAATACTGTACCAAATTCAAAATAATTGTAGAAGAATTGTATACATAACAGGGAAATAAGAGCCTGATAAAAAAGGGCTACCAACATAGACATGCAAAAAAGCAGTACAGGTGCACCATGAAAAACAAAATCTCAACACCGCTAATGAGGGATGATCTTATGAGTAACAGTACATTTAGCCCAATATACTTTATATGTAAGAAATATCAGCTACAGTAAATAAATCACAATACATTATGTCCATGATCGAGGAGCCCTGATCATGTGTACTAACATGAGCACAAATATCAAACAAACAACAGGTTTTTACTACACAAATACTGTGTTAAGGGTTAGACATCAAACAACTATGTCGTTAGAACAGAACAGTCAGACCAAACAACATACTGAATGTGTTGTGTTTTATTATGTTATTTCATTTGGTTCTTTTACTGTAAGCTTGTTTCCAACCACAATGTGTCACCCCCCACCCAACCCCAAACGAGTGGCTTTTCTGTTTACAGTGCCACATACCTTATTTGTAAGAAACGAGTCTTTTAATGTTTTTGAGTATAATAAATGAGCCAAGCTTTCCACAATGTGATTTTACCAATTTGCTAATGTCATGTAAATGTTGGCTGTGATGTGACAGTGAAGACCACATGCAGATGAAGGAAAAGCATGAACGAAGAAAACAAATCACACAAACACAACAAACCACAAACACGCACTATACACAGTATTGATCAGTGCTTGTGTAACCACAGTCTTCACACAAACACACACTTATACAAACAGGTCTGGTGTCAGATACTGAACATGCAGGCTAAAACTCTTGAGTGTACGTACTTTTGTTTGTCGCGGGCCTCCCGGGTCTTACTGCTGCGGTTCTGCCGGCTGGAGGGTGGGATGGAGTGGACGGATGAGCTCTTTTTGCTAGAGGAATGGGAGGAATGGGAGGAGTGGGACAAGCTTGTCCGGGACTGGCCTGCGTTGTGGTCAAACTGCATGAGGCAGAAGATCAGGTCTGTGGGCACCAGCTCAAACTCATATGGGGGGTTTGTGATCACATATCTGTCCAGGAAATAAATGTTAAACTAATAGGATACTTTAAAGAAATAATAACTTGTATTATGTATAGAGGAGATTGGTATTTTGTCCACTCATGCAACAAAATCATATGGTAACATCTAAAAGAGCAACATGGATTCAAATATCAAATAAAGAAGAAAAAAATTAGAAGATTTTGAATATAGACAATATATAAAAAACACTGCATATATATATATATAAAAGGACAATCTGAACCTTGATGTACAACCTCCAACAATATAAACCTGACTTGCAATAATTTACCTATTATATCACAGTGCTTGCATATGAAATGTATATAAAGAATGTATGTGTGTATATAGTACATATAGAGTCTAACCATAGAGTTTAAAACGTATATTTCTATTTAGTTATTCTCAAAAAGCTAGAATTTACTTACTTCATTGTAAGTTTTCATTTGGTATAATGAAGTTAATAAAACTCTCGACCCTGAATGTTAATTTTATTACATCAAAATGACACTGTAGAGACAAATATTGTACCGTTTTGTACACGGGCTTGGTGTACTGAGATGGGCATCTCGTAATCTGTAGATTCCAAAGCACAGCATGTTGTACGTCTTCAGCGCTTTACAGAATAAATCTCCATAGCAGCCGCCATCCTGTTGAACAGAACAAAGACACCATGAGTGTGTGTTAGGTGAACTTTGTGATCTGGTTCAGTGGCAGTACATGTTATTCAGTGTTCTGAGTGTGTGGGGGAACCAACACATCATTCACATCATACTATAATTCATCCAGGAGGAAATACATTTACTTCAGTATGGTAAGTTTTGTATCATATGGCAAAAACCTGAAAAACTAAGGTTAGAACTAATTCAACTTAGAATTTAAATGATTGTGTTCATTGTTTCTCCAGAAGCACTGTTCCCTTTCCACCCACTAAGGCCTGCTTTGCGTGATCACTGTTCTTCGCATCAGATTAAGGACCGCAAAGAGTAGGGGTGGCCAGATGTGTGCTGCTGGGTAGTGCCAAAACGTGTCATCTCCACTTAAACATCCACTTACCCCCAAGTCTGCAAATGGCCCATCGTAGAGGGCTAGCTGTGCGACGCGACACCTGTCTCTGTTGGCTAGTGTCTGTGGTGTGCTGTAGCCTCCTCTGAGAGCATTCTCCTCAGCCAACAGAGCCTCCAGCTCTGGTGTGGCTCCCCCTGTGACCAGCGTCCGAATCAGCGTGAGGATATTATCATTGAAGTATGTCTGGAGAGATAAGAGAGATAGGAGAGAGGATATCTGTAAGCAGATGCCATTAACGTCACGCGTAGTGAGGTGGCAGAAATCATAGTTCCCATTATAAAACTGACTGAGAATTGTGGGGACAAGTCATGGACAGACTTTGTCTTGTGCAACGTTCTCATGAAGACACATTATCAATGTATTCAAAGGCTTAGTTTATCAAATTGCTGATAAAATAAAAATCACACTTGGAGACTTCCCATCACAATTCAAAAGAGGTAAACAGAAACAGTCTGTGTTGTGCAGACTGACATTTACTGACAAGTACATTTAAAAATCAACGAACTAGCAGGATGTCTCCTATCGAATCCCCTTAAATCTGGAAAATCCGTAAATTTTACATTTACTTTTCACTTTGAGTGAAAAAATAACCTTTGGCAGTTGTTTTAAAATAAAATAAATGAGTCAAGTAAAAGTTTGTGTAATTTTCTAAAGCTTTACAAACCTAATGTTTTAAATTGAGGCATAAACCTCAGAGATATCTTTAAAAAATTGATCAAATAAAACTGTTGGCGTAACCAGACCTCACTGGTGCTGATACGGTATATATTTAATCATAAGGTGGTAAATACCTCTTTGGTTATTAACATTAAGAAATGAATAAATAAATAAATTAGTGAGATTTGAGTGAGAGACATGGTCAGTGACATTTTGATAGACAGAGTACACGTAGGATCACCCTACAGCAAAGAAAAAGAAATACTTCCACACAGAACTTCTCTTTATTCTGTGAACAGTACACACTCTCCCTTCTGAAACCATTTGACTGCACTCTGCGGGTGTCAGATTCTCTTGTCCTTCAAGCCGATCAGAACCTGCTTTTGCTCCGTGTGAAGACAGCCAGTGTCATTTGGCAGCCGGGTCAGAGTGGCAGCTCCTCTCTCTGGGCCCTTGACAGGCCTACAGAGTCTCATGATGGATGAGCACTGTCCATTAGCTGCCTTCACCTCTGACCAGTGCCAGACTACAGCTGATGTCTGCTCTACTCCCTGCTCAGCTCCGCTCTGCACGCCCCTCTAACCCCTCACTCACCAAGAGAGCTGCTGGAATTAAGCCATTGTGCTGTGATGGCTTAATAAGGGAAAAACTACCCATTGGTCACGAGAAAGGAAAAAGCAAGTGTAGAAAAAAATTCTCCTCTTCTTTTATGTTATCTCCAGTGCAGTGATGACATTGTCAAAAGATGAAAGAATGTTTCTTTAGCCTGTTGCCGCCAAGTTGGTGTCGTTGCCATTATGCTAACCTTCAACACTTACTTCGTTAAAATATCTAATAGACAGATCCAAATAGACACTTGAAAGTTGAATTCATGATACTTACGAGGAGGAGCGATGCCAGCTTTTTTCCTTTTGATGTCGCTGGAGCTGGCAGGCTTGTGTGATCAATGTACAGTGCTGTGAAAAGGTCTTTGCTCCCATCCTGATTATTTTTTGCATTTGCATATTTGGCAAGCTTAATGATTTGGATCATCAAACTACTTTTAATATTACACAAAGATAAGCCGAATAAATAGAAAATGCTGTTTTTAAATGATGATTTTATTTATTTGTTATTTCCACACCTGTCTGGCCATATCACGGTGGTGGTAGTACGACACTCTGAGGCTGCTTTGCAGCTTCAGGACCTGGATGACTTGTCATAATTGACAGAACCATGAATTCTGCACTATACTAGAAAAATTTGAAGGACAATATTCAGCCATGAGTTTGTGACCTTAAGCTAAATAGCATCCGACTCCGATGTAGTAGCATGAGCTTAATCGTGCCATTTATGCTCAAAACCCTCTAATGTGGCTAGAATAAAACAATTCAGCAGAGAGTGTGAGTCAAAATTCCTTATTACCAGTAATCACAAACCCTTTAATTCCAATATACATATATACCCTTAACAAATCATTGTTTAAAACTGCAATTTGTATTTATGTAAAATTAAGATTTGTGAATAATAAAAAATAAACTAGAAAGTTCCTGGGGAAGCTTTGAAGGTGCCTGCCGCCGGGCGCCGCTGAACCTTAGACCCATCTCCCCGACCAGAGAGCAGGATTCACAGAGTTTTTACAAACACACATATTAAACATGAGCAGCTTCGACCACTTCAAGGGGAAGTGTCAGCCAATCAGAGAGCAGGTGCTAACAGGGTGCTTCAGT
>JAUMHF010000007.1:10699945-10727851 GCA_032359275.1 Microctenopoma steveboyesi | reverse complement strand
CACATCCCGGGACAGAGCCGGTCGATTTGATGTATAGTTTGTGTGCTATCTCTCTCCCGTTCGGGCCGCATTCTCGTTGACGGAAGAAGATATAAATATATAAAATATAAAGAGACCGGTTTAGAGGTGGAGAATAGTAGGTGCCTCCATTAAAATGAATGGGAGTCAATGCATGGGATTATTTACGGAGGACAGAAAAGTTATCTTCTTTTGTTGTCGTGAAGCTGAGAATGCGAAGAAGTTTTTACCAGTGAAGTATTTCATATCTCAGGAGAAAAAAACAGAAATATTTATATCTCATTAGAGTCAGACCACCAACAACGCAAAAGAAAACAAAAAAAGAGGTCTCCACACTCTGAGGCTACTTCCTTCTAAAGTTTTCACAGGTCCACTGTTTGAATCTGACTCACTCTTTGTCATGCTGCAGCTTCTACCAGAGCAACAAACATGCAAGTGTTACCCAATATCTGCATGTACTTCGTTTTAAACGTCTATTTCATCTTTTTAAAATCCTGTTAAAACATCCAAACTGGAATGTATGTCAGCTCAGTAATAATCACAAAAACAGAAATAAAATAAAATAAAATGTGTTGTAAAGCTGTAGGAATGTGAAAAGCGATGAGATTTAGAAAAACACTCCAAGTGTACGGTGTGTTTTTGAGAACTCACCGCACTCATCAGGGAGTCGAGTACACTGACAGCGAAGGCGGTGCCGCAGGCGAAGGGCTGAGTGAGGTACAGCTCTGTGTCGGGGTCGTCATCGTCATCTTGGTCCAGGAACTGAACATTTGAGTCATTCACTGAGGGAAGGGAACATGCTGTGTTAGAGACTGGCAGTGTGGGGATGTATGAACCAAACACACACACACACATACACCAACACCAACACACCTGAGATTTAAGATTTACATTTTTAAAATGTATTTCGCATGAAAAGATTTTGATATATGGTGTAAATATAAATGAAAGGTCTCAGGTATATAGGTATTGCTTCATGGCTTGAGCTGACCATATAATGTGACATTAGATGCACATTATATTTAGTTTCTACTGTACAATTTGTACACCAGCTCTTGTTTTGACCCACGCACTTCAACAGGAATATTTTCTAGTTTTGAATTTACTACTTTGTTAATGTGTTTTTCACCTGTAAAGTGAAAACTTTTTTCCTGACTTTGAAAATTTACATTTTTACAATTCACGGTTTACCACATGCAAGGTGCATTTAATACACTTAGAAAACAACAACCTTAGGAGAAAAATATTTATACACACTTATAACCATTGTAGAAGTCCAAAATCTTGAAACAGTCATTCTACATTAGTACCTCAATAGCCACTGTATTAAATGACTACAATGCATATACATACAGTAAAACACACAAAAAACAGAGACATTCTTCGTTAAGAGACAGTGACCATTCTGACAAAACTGTAATAGGAATATTTTATCAAAAAAATGCCATATAGGTCTTTCTTTTTGAAACAACTAAATGTGGTAGGAAAAAAGTGACTTCAACAATGGCTAATACATTACATGAGAAAACCATGCATTTAAAACGTCATGCCATATTTTCCGAGTTGTCTTTAATACATGTGTTTGTAACATCATTCCCAATACATTTCAATATTTACCTGTATGCTGAAAAGTAAACTGAAGTGAGGCAACACACATTTTATTTTTATCGCTAATAAAGACCAGGTCTATGATACAAATGATATACTGAAATACTATATCTTTTTGTTCATACTGTAATTCTAGCGGCAGTGGACAATGAAGGGTCTATGAACAAATGTTTCTTAAAAAAAGTTTAAAAAAAAAGAGCATCACATAAGTTTTTGTTTGACTCCTCCAATATCTGAGGTTCAGATATATGGTCTGGAGGAGAAGAGAAACTGGAAAATAAATGTTATAAATAAATAAACAGTTTAAAAGATTGTTTGATCTTCAGTTTTTTGTTTTTGAAATCTGATTTCTTCCCAGGCTTCCTGTGTGCTGTGGAACAGAGATGACAGTCAAAGAGACAAGGGGCTGATGCAAACGGGCCTGGGCCAAAAGAATTAGGGGTGGGTGGTGGATCTGTGTGTGTGTTTGCAGAAGGAGGGGGGGTGGTAAGGGGCACAGGGAGTGTTGCTATGAAAACAGCCACAAGGACAGACTGAGCGTGATCAAAGGCCTAGTGATGCTCTCAAATGCAACTGGAGGGGGAAAAACCCAAAAAGAAAAAAAAAATCATTAAAAAGGGGCCAAAACAAGACAGTCAATTTTAACCAGAACGAAGAATAAAAATGTGTTCAAAGTGAAGCCATGGGAGCAGCGAGGGCCTTGACTGCAGCCAGATAAATCAAGACATGCTGATGAAGAGCAGGGCGGCGGAGGGAACGAACGGCAGCAGAGGACAAAGGCTCATCTTACCCAGCTCTGTTATCATTTGTATGTTGGTTCCACTTTTTTTTTCCTGACTGAGTGAAACCAACGGCAGTAGTTTGCCAGGTTTAGCTAATGGTGACGGGAGAGCGCAAAGAGGAGGAGAAATGGTGTTGTTATTGAAACAGTTTCAGATGCATTGAAGGCATTTCGCTGTCTGACTTCTGTCCACTCCAGAATGAATCTGCGACATACATGGTTGTCCAGTATGTAAAAGTGAATCACCCGGGATTAGAGCGCACACCAGTAACAAAGCCATAGCTGTCACGGTGCTCCGGTGCTACCACCACTACAACAACGACCATTTATTTCATGGTGAGACCTTGAAAGGGATAAACAAGGTCTTATCCAAAAACACACCTACTTTACACATGATGCAAACAAAATTGATCACGCAACTCAGACGAGCCTTGTTTTTATGTTTCAACTCAACTTTAATCTGCTTCTGGCACTGTAAGCCGAGCATATGACAATGCAATTAGGGAACACCGAGCCACGCTCTCACCTCTGTACACTCATACTCCTTTCTCTCTGGGAGGACAATGTTATCACATCTACCTCTGCTGTAGCTGTGAAATTTGTCAACTTAGAGCATGCAGAGACACAACACTGGAGCTTCTAGCATTTGAATCCAGAACGTGAACAAATGGATTCAGCGGCTAGTTCTGATGATTACGTATGCAGTCGGCAGTCTAATGGGAGAGCCTCTCTGCAGGTAATGGCTGGCCTGGTTATAAGTAACATTAGGTAGCTTCTTTCTCTTTCTGGCATTTTCTTAGCTGGCCTCATGCTCCATTGCTCCCTAATTGGGTCAGGGGAGACAGAGTAGCCAGTCTCTGGTGCTTTAGAAGGCCCCTCAGAGATCTGAAAGTTTCATGAGTCCCCACCACCAGTGGGAATACAGCCACTGCCATTGTTATTAATAAATGGGCCCATTTTGCAACCAAAGCAGATTTTTCCCCTCTATCTTTTCGCTCCCCTTCCCTTTCTCCCTCTCTCACCCTCTATATCAGGCTGAGTTTCTCCAGTGCATTAGTGAACAAAATGCAAGACATGCAGCTCTATCCCCCAAAATGCCCATCTAACATCTGCAGCTTACAATAGTCAAGATGTACCGGTACTTTCTATTCCCTGTACCCCTGTACCATTTGACAAAAACTAGCCTGGGCCAGTAATTCATATTTGAATATGAACTTGAACAAAAATTCCACCATGAAAGTGAACAAAAATTCCATACCACACATTCCCCCAGTCAATTTGACCTGGAATGTGTTGGAACTTTTGGTAGCAGCGTGATGTTTAAGTGTCTATGTGTCTGCGTCTGCAAGTGAGTGAGTTGGTCCGAGATTTCTGGGTATGGCATGCGACGTGTGCGTTTCATGTGGGCAGAAAAAAAGAAACTTTACCTAGCTCCGTGATTATGGGGATGTTGGATCCAGTGGTGACGGAAGCCTGACGCACAAAGCCATGTACTGGACTGCTGTCTGGAGATGACCTGTCCATTCCAGGAGGCGTGAAACCTGGACAACAAACAACAACAAAGTAGAACATTGCATTTATTTCAATCAATTTAATTACACATTAATGTCTTTTTTATGGGAACACAATTCTGTATATTAAAATGTGTAACTGCATGATAATGCACCACCACCAGTATAAATATTTTAAAATATGACAGCTTGAAAAATGACTATCGTAAACCTGTGGCTTTCATTAGCTCTTCAGCTGTCTCTTAGTTTACCGTTTGGTTTTTATTTACATTGTGTCCTACTGCAATACACAATATAGCCAGCTGCATTTTGCCTAAACCAGTGCTGGAAACTGGTTTCAGAGTGAACACCACCCTACCAGGTAAGAAATGTCAACAAAGGTTTTTAAATCAGTTGATTGTGTGGATTGACAGAAGAAAAGAAAAAGAGTGAACGAGGCAATTGTCTAAAAGTTGCAATGTGGACCCGGTGCTTTTAGGGGTCAGCTAAGACATATTTAGCATTCACATCCCTCCATCAACAGGCAGATATAAATTTTATATGTTGTTCATTTTGTTACGATAAAATTCGTGAAGTGGATCCTGAAAACCTTTTATCGGAAATGGCGTGGCTGAGAACCATGAAATACAAGTAGTAGCTAGTGACAAGAGTATGAATTCACATGACTTCACATTTTTGCATTTCCTCAAAGTGACAAGTAAACACCTTAAATCTGTAATGCTATATGCATAATTCATCAACTGTGTTTTGACATCCATCATTTAGTGCTGACTACAGCAAAATGCCAGCTTATAGTGCCACCGCCAAGGAAACATAATGCAGGGAATATATTCAGGTCACAAAGTTTTAAAAGGATTGCAAATTCTGCGTGCGCGTGTGCGCGCGTGTGCGTAAACCTTTCCTGTCAGGAAACTCAATGAGCTGCTTACATTACAAAGGAGATCTTCCAGCCTTTTGTAGTAGAAAAGACACCAAATAGTTTTGTACACAGAAGGAAGCACACACTGAACTGAGGCATGGATAATCATAACTCTTGTTATACCAATTATGGAACTTGGAAATAGCAGAAGTTTGACATTTTGAGTCAACCGGGGAGCACAGGCTCAGACAGTGCAAACATCATTTTGTCGATGTCCATAAAGGATGATGTTTACTCCACTGGAGAGTGACGGGGAAGTTTTTGGGATGCTGCCTCTAGAACGCTGCTCTTATTGTATCATAGTGAACATGAAGACTGCACGGCACCAGCAGAACGTGATTGTTGGTGAGAACGGGTCTGCTACTGAGGTGCTTTCAAAAGCGGTTAGGTTACAAACAGCTCAGAAGTTGCAGCGTGGGCTGCTCAGCTGCAAACAGAGAGCTGTATGTCTAAGACAGAACAAGAATACGGATAAACCATACGAGCTAAAATCATCTCCCTGATCAAGCAAATCTTTTAAAGGTGAATACACACAAATCTAATTTATACAGGCACCACAAAAATATATATAATTATGCATCATTTGAAGACATTTCCAAATATTATATATGTTATTTCATCATCAGTAACAATAACAGTAGGAGTCGAAAAACACCTGATCTCATATGCAATGTCTCCTCTTGCAGGCTTCACTGTGAGGCTGTGTATCCGTTTCTGTTGAGCTACAGTGTACAATAAGTGAGATCTGGGTTACATACCCCCTTGTCCCCGCAGCCCCCAGGCACACCTATGCTCTGTGGTTGACTACACACTGCAGCAACCGTGAGAAGCGCTCCCCCAGGAAGGCACATGTTTATTTATTCATTTGCACCTTCTTGTTTTAAATTTCACAGACAGCATCTGAATAGGAGCGTCGCTATGAGGAAGGAATCCCCAAAGCGATACCTATGATACAATAGCAGTGTCTGGGCATGTGTGCGTTTCCTTGTGCAGGCATGATTGCGTGTCGCTGTGGTGTGTACGTGTGTTTTCTAAAGTCAAGTATTTATCACGGAAATGGGTGGTTGATGTAAGACCCAATTATTGACGACAATAGGCTCCATCCATCGACCCTGGAAGAAGATGTAAGCTGGTGGGCTTCCATCTGAAGGTGGCTTTCTGTGAATACAGCTCCCCAGAGCAGTGTGCTCTCAGATTTACCCCCCCTTATTGTTCCTCAGTGGCACTGCTATCGGCAGCACATCACTCACTCAGGGCTGGAGGAATAACCACATTGGCACTCTTCTAAAACATGGCAAAGTGTTCCGCACTAAAAAATAATGGCCTCTTGGACCTTCAACTTTGATTTGTATTTACAAGAGTTACTGTGGTGACACTACAATAAATAGCACTAATCATAAACCGAGGATTACCTGTTTGTGGATGTGTATGGATAGACTGCATTCACATATCTGTCTCTGTGTGTGTCTGTGTGTGTGCGTGAGTTAGCACATGCACACATATTCCAACGTAGAGGTGCACGTGTCGCTGTTTTGTCGTGACTAATGAGGAGCAGCTAAATTGGCCTGCATGGTGATTTGTACTAGCTGCTTAATGATGATGAGGCCTGATGGGATGCCAGGTTCATGTGTTTGTCTGCAAACATCAACAATCTGTTCCAGACAATCTGCCAGACACCAGATCAGGGGGAACAACAATCAAATGACACAGTCATGTTGATTACATCATTAAAAAGTATTATCAAGGAGGTTTAGCAGCATGTAATTACCAGGAACAAGACTGAAATCACTAGAAAATAAACACTCCTCAAAGGCTTGATGAAGCAATCAACACAATGTTTTTTTTGCGTACACGTCTTAAGGAGTGAGAGTGAAGTCGGTTTACACGTAGAAGCCACTAACAACAAACTTATACTTAACTTCAGTATTTTAAATACGAGAGCGTACGACTCTGTGCTTGACAAACTAGAAACATCTGTCATTTCGTTGCCAATCTTTTTCCTCTCTTCTTTCTCCATCTTTGACTACTGTCTTCCCTTCCTGCCACAACCTGTCCCCTTTGGGCAGCATAGCACATGGAGTCTAATAGGACGCTCCTTACCTTGGGAATTAGCCTGTAAGACCCCAATGCTGTCATCAAACTGCATAGATTTGATGTTGAGTGATGCCAAGATGCATTCCTTATCCTGCAGAGAGGCATCTTCGATATTGTTCTGATTGGCTGACAGTATTACGCACATGTCGCAGAGGTTGATGTTGACAGCCCTTAAATCTGCCCGACTTAATGGTGTACCCTTCAGGGTGAGGAGAACAGAGAGAAAGAGCAAGACAGAGAGAAGAGAGAGAGAAAGGGGGAGAAAGTAAAATGTGAAAAAACGACAGACATGGGGGAGAGAAAAACAAATTTAAGAAGTGAGCAGAGTGGAGCTTTGGGAAATTAGTTAACAAGTATTCTTGTTTTGAGGCGATGACATTCCACTGATCTAACTGGGCACTGGAGAATCAGAGACATGGACTAATCTAAAGGCTGGCCCGCTCTGAGGGCCGTGCTTGGGATTCTCCTTGGATCATCAGTCAAGCCAGGCCTAACAAGCTCTAAGGCAGCGAGCCATGCCATCTGTGATGGGCACTGCAGCTGCAACACACAAACTCCACTTTGGATGTGCAGGATGTGTCACAGCTCTGGATGAGGGGGAGTTGTCCAAGTTCTCAGGGAGTGATCGTTCAATTGAGTAACGTCCAATCAAATCAAAGTGACAATCCCTCTCAGGGTTTACGTGTGCATGTGTACTGTAACTCAACATCTCCGTGCCTTGTTAGTTGAGCAGACATTCAGATTCAAATGAGACTTCTCTGGCAGTGCGCTGGAACACTCACAGGTAAGATTGAGACCTTGGGGAAGTTGTGCAAAGTTTCCCACTCTCTCCGCAGGTAATCCAGTGAGCCCACAAAAACTATAGGCTTTAGCTCGTGGTAATGGAAGTTGCTGGCTCTTAAAGGCATCACCAAGTTTCGCAGCCCCACTAAAGCGGACGTGCCATCTCCAAATATACAGACCACTACATGACCACTCAGCACTGTCATGGAGGCTTCACTCCGGGTCTGCAGGTAACAGAGAGATACAGGGAATGGGGGGGGGGGGGAGCAGAGAGACAGGCATTAAAGAAAGGTAATAGAATAAATGCAGAAGGAGAAGAGAGGAAAAGACAGAGACAAACACAGACTTACAGAATGCAAATGAGCGCTGAAGTAAAGAATTCAGCGTTCAAACGTTGCTGTGTTTCAAACTGTTATAAACCCACAACAAATAGTCTGTTAACCAAGTATTTGGTTGAATTATATATTCAGTCCATCATTAAAGCTTCCTACTTACATTTTGTAACATTTACAGCGTAAACAACAGTTTGGTTAACTACTATTCTGTTTATAAGCAGTTTATTAGATAATCAGAAACAGAAATTCAACAGATCAAAAACAAAACATGGTCTTTTTCAAAGGGTGGCTGATTCAATTAGGCTGAAAATTGCAGTTTGTAAGATTTTAGGCACATGAAATATGTATGACTAGGACCCTGTCATAAATCAGAGAGGTATAAATAAACAAAAAAGAACAAGGCGACGCTCCACTCTGTCATTTCACTGCTATTTTGAGTGCATGATAAGTAAACTAAACACCAGAGACCAGCTACTTTGAAACTTAATTGTGTCTTTGCATGTTTTGATACGTAAGGTGACACTATGAGTATTAGGGGACCGTACCGCAGATTATCTACGAAATATATCTAGAACAGTTTTTAGTGACCCAAGTCATATTTTCCTTTCCCACAGGAGCAAGAGGGTCGATGTGTTTGACGGGTTTAACCCCAGTCAAACAACAAATAAAAATAACCTAAATGCTTACAAACTGCCTTGTTAAAACATCTGAGCAAACCCATGCGGAGTGTTCAAATGCTGTTGTTGGATCCTCTGTGGATAAACAACAACCAAAAACTAGAAACTCACCTTGGAACGACAGAGAGGCAGTGAGAGAAATTTCAGTACATATTAGTACGTGATTGTGTCACTACAACATCGAGGGGGAAACCTTTGCTACTGAGTGTTGTTTGTTGCGTGTTCTGCGACATTTCAGAGCTTTACGGTTCCCACGTTTCCTGCACTACTCACCAGGATAACTTTTTCGATGTCCTTCGATGGGCACCAGTGAAACATCCCTGTTGAGTCATACCTCTTGACGTTCATGTCCATGTTCTCGATTTGTTCATTTCCAGGAATTAGCAGGGGGTCGTGACGACTGAGAAGACAGAACAATACGTTTATGTGAGACAACTTTGCAGCTATACTGTCTATTCATACAAGATATACAAAGTTCACACCATTCTCGCGTTCTTTCGTTTTTCTGCTGCACTGCAGTAGGTCCGTTAACTACGATATCATTTCTGAGGCCCATCTTGTTCTCGATGTCAAGTCATCTGAAAGCTCAGACCCTTGTACTTGCAGTGGTGCAGAGGAGAGCAGCGTGACTTGAGTGCTACTGACTGAATGGCATGACAACACAAGGCCAATTACCAGCTTTTACCCTCTCTTCCAGTTTCTGATGCCATGCAGCGCATGAAGTAAAAGCTCCAACAGGCTCACACTTTAAATATTTCAGGAATTTGCCCAATCACATTTTGCTCCCCCAACTGATGGTCATTAATGTTTCAACAACATGTCACAACCAAAAAGGCTAATTCCACTGCAGTGGGCTGCTGAGTTTCATCCCATGTTACACTGACCATGAAAGGGCTCCTGTCAGTCCTGTTACACCACCTCTCTCGTTGTTGCACTCATCCTACAAGACGTGCTCTCACAGCCTCGCCGAATGCAATCCCGAATGTTCCTCCAACGTTAATTCACTACAAATGCGGTAATGTTGTGCTGTTCCTTAATAAAACGCTGCTTAACGGTGACGTAAATGTAGGTCAGTTTACAGTTCACCCCAAATGATAAAATCCCAGGTTATAGCAGCACTAAACCAGCTCCAAAAACAGGAAGGTGCAGCGAGACCGACATTTGAGTAATATGGGTGAAAACATCTCAAGAATTTGACATACAGTACATCTCTCTCAGTATCACTCTCTCTATCCTCTATCAACACTGTCACTCACTGACAGGCCTCTGATGTTTTCTCTTCCTTCAGCCTGAATTTGGGTTGCATGCCATCGCAGGAAAAGAAAAAGTTTTTTAAAAAAGCTGTCAATTAGCCTCCGTCTCCCTCTCTCTACCCCTCCCTCCCCTTCCCTCTATCAGTTAGTGCAGGTGATAATAACACTGACAGCATTTAGTGTTTTTACACTCAGCCTGAATCTTTCATCCAGAGCCGCGTGTTGCGCCAATCAACTCGGCGGAGCCCCCATCACTTCAATCTGCTCAGCACTGTTTGCCTCCACACTGGGGCTGACTGGCGCATGCAAGCAAGCTGCCGCTCCACCTCTCTCTGCCAAGACAGCTATCTTTCACAGAGTTGTCAGCGGCGTGACTGGCAGGCTGTCACAGGCTCCACACACCTCCTCCTCCCTCTGCGCTTCTCCCTGCCTCGGGTTGAACCTACCACAAGGCTCAGGGAGAGTAGACATGACGTCTGTGCCACAGTGCCACGCCCAAGGGATATCAGCTGTGGATGATACTGACATCTTCTGCGATTGCATGTGTGTCGTCAGTCGTGACCCTTCAAAGGGATTTGTGGAAATGGTGTTAATGTCATGGTGGCAATGCAGCTCGTTAGTACAGTGACACCTCCAATTGTTGACTGGGAAATTAATTACATGGTGAAACTAAAAATAGGCCAGCTTGGATGCACAATCGGAATAAAAGTCAACCTTTAAGGAACCAATTTCTACATAAATATTTATTTTTCCACATTTCCTTTGTATGTTTTATTTTTAAACTATTACATTAAGTTTCCATATTAAAACACACTCGTTGCATTTTAAAATTGAGCCATTTACCTCAGACTGCAAAGCTAAGATTTTGAGTGAGAAATTTTATCAGATGATCTTTTATATAGGACAAATATTTCCCTTAAAGCATGTCTTACTCCAGTATCGCACTCGCTATCCTTCTTCCTCCCTTCCTCAGTATATATTTCAAACAGAGTTGAGTTATTCCAGTGTATCACTCTGCAGTCACAGGCTGGGGATGGGTGTGCTCCCCCAATCCCTCTCTGCCAGACAACGAAGGCAGCCTCTTGCTTTGAAAATTTTCCCCATCATGCAAACTGACAAAGGCATGCTTTTCAAAAGCCCACAGCCAATCTGTTGATCATTATTTATTTACAAAGGCCTTCAGGCTGCAAGTCCTGTAAAAACCATACTTGATACGTATGCTTGCTCTCTTGCTAGCTCTCTACTGTGTTTTCCCCCACCTTGCTTGTACAATAAAGCATCCCTAAGGCAACCTCAAACAATCACTTTTCATTGTGCATAAAATACACCTTGCAAAGCACAACTGTTTAATATATATGGTGTTATATGTTGACGGGGGCAGCTGTGAATGGGGCTACCGACTGTGATGGGTAATTTGATGTTTTGCTGAGGGCTAACACTTGGAAAAAAAATCTACACCTATAACAGAGGACCTGTCATCCCAGTACCCAGGAGCCTACAGAATACAGAAGCACCCCTAAAGCAGAGAAAACTTTGACACTGCTTTGAAGCATTTTCGAGACTGAGTAAATAACTCACAAGAATTATTATCCCGGCAAGATCAAAGCAAAGATGCATATATTACATGGCATACGGGGACCGTCTCATAAGCAAAAAGGAAAAGAAGAAAAGGTTTTGTGCTTTAAGTTAGGCAAACTAAACATCCCTTTAAACAAGCAGTTAGCTGGAAATATGCCAATATCTAGTTGTTTTTGTAGCAGTTTTTCCCTCTGAGCAAGGGCATCTAAAATGATGCTCTGCAGCAAACTCCACTGAACGGTATGACTCTGTGTTGGGCTAATGGTTTGGCAAGTGTGAAGGCTTATTAAGTGCTTGTTTTGTGGAGAACTGAGGGGGAGGCCGACAAGTATGCTGGACAAAATCACATCGGCATACCAGTGCAGTAGGAGGAACGCTGCCTTAGGGGAGAAATGCAACATACAAAGAACTCGACTAGAATGGAAGTACACTGTACAATGATAACTAAAAACAACAACATATACGCTGCAAAACCCCAAACACAGAAAGTTAAATCAGAGAAATGAAAATGCATCTGTGCACTATGCATATTTACAGACAGTCTGCAGAGAGAGCGACGGAATTTGTTTTTTGCTATTAGGATTTTAAATTGCATTTAGAAACTAAGACGTGAAGTTACTTATACTGCAGTGCAGCCTCACTGCGGTCAAAAATACACACCTTTCTCTATAATCTCCTATGGTAAAGATGACGGCAATAACACTCACTCTCATTAGGAGACTATGCTATGAGATGCTACGAGTGCTCCTGTTCGGTTAAATCTCCCCCGCCATGCCTTTATCCCGTCGTTCCAACGCACAGAACTTGGCCTCCATCTATTTTCCACGCTGCCGCGTTGCTAACTCTCCCTCACAGCCGGAGGACCACAAAAACTTACCCCTTTTATCTTTCAAAATCACTTAACAGCAGTTTAATTTCACAGGACAGGATAAAAGGAAGGTAATATCTGAATTCATATTTGATTGTGATGATACATCTCATATATGGCCTAAGTACCAGAAACCATACTCACAGGGGTTCCTACAATAGAGGAGTAGCCTGAGGGCAAAGTAACCATGCAGTTCCCTCTGATTGGTTGCTGGTGTTATTAGTGCCAGCATTGTTTAAGGAGTACATGTGGACCAGATCGGAGAAGGTGACAGCTGGGACTTTAAAGCCAGAGGAGTTTTCACACGGCTTCTCACAGCTGCTTTTTATGACAGAAATATTATTTCAGCTCTGTCATTAACAGCTGACAGCATGCCATCCTAAACAGCCAGAGCCTAACGGGGCACTTCTCCTTTCCCTTTCTCTCACAATGTTTCTTACCTCCTTCTCCTGCCACCCCTAATTTCCCCCTCCCATCCATCCAAACTCCCACCACCTCACCATCAACAGCATCTGTCTCTGAAGTATCTCTAACACACATCCCTCCATCCGCTCCTCCCTATACGTCTCTGTATCTGACTTCCTCTCACTCCCCGTTTGAAGGTTGGAAGGAGAATAAAATCAGTGTCTCTTACCTCATCATTTTGGGCGAGCAGTTGGGTGAGTTTCGCATCCCTCCATTGCGCTGCTTTTTTTTTGGCGAAAGAGTTGATGGATGCTCGTCTTCGACTGCAAACATATGCATATAATGTCAGAATAGAGATAGATAGGTGAGAAATGAGCTGGACCTGACATGAAAAAATATATATATATATTAGCCAATCAACCAACTATTGCAAACAAACAAAAATTGAACAACAGAAAAAAAAAATTAGAAAAATAAAATCATTGTCAAATTGAGAAAATATAGAAAAAGCATTAGTAACGCTAATTCTGAAAAAGGCAGGAGAAAACCACAGAGAAAAACCAATTTACGACTTTAATATGTCACGAAAAGCTCACATCCCCAAACCCCCATATTTTGGCTTTTCTAAGGTGCACTTCAACAGGGCCTTTACATATACACTCCTGCATCTGTTCAGTACACGCACTGAATTGTGCAGGTGGTTGGACCTTCAGCAGTTTGCATCAGAGTGATCATGCTTGCCTACACCGTTTGCCAAGTAATGATACAAACTGTCATTGTCAAAGGGGCAAGGTGGGAAGCAATGACAATGAGATAAAGAAATGTTATGAAGATGGAGTGTGTAGTTTATTTATTTTTCAATAAATTTCCTACAGTAGCAAGAAAAGGTAAGTGAACTATTTTCTCCATGAATCGCTCAAGAGCTGTAACAAATACAGTATTTCTAAACTTACAAAACACACCAATCGCTGTCTTCATTAAAGACCCACATTACCCGTACAAAGTGGGAGTGAAAAGAGTGCGTTTGTTTCATAACTGGTTGAACCACCTCTGGCAACAGTAACCTCACGCAAGCTTCCTCACAGAACGTCTGGTGTCTCAGCTCTCTCGAGGTCATTCCGCAGCATGTCTAATGGGTCGCCCAGCCTCTATTGAGCTTTAGCTCGCGGCCAGACACCCTAGGGGATACCCTGATAAACTTGAAAATTAATTTTCCCACTCCACCATGGCAAACTGTCTAAGCTAGAGACAGCAAAGTATCCTCAAATCATGCTCCCCTATTTGACCTCATACGTAGTGCTAAAAAAAACAATTCTAACCTTGTGATGAGTATCTTAGCTACTTGAAAGTACTCTTTAACACTTCCCTGCTATGCAAATGAACAACTCTTGGTCATAGGTCTTCTGAGATTTCCACTTGTGACTAGCACACTGACACTGTTTAAGTGTTTTATTATCATCCGACTACAGTTGGAATTTAGTGATATTGGAAGCTTAGCGTGTAACTTGCATGTGTAACAGACATAAAAAGTCACCATCAGACTCTCGTTTAGAAGTACTGTGTTTGCTTGTATTTAAGTACACAATTTCAACTTCACTTACTTTCTTGCCACTGTAAATCCCACCCCATCATTCAAGTTCTTACTACAGGCTCTTCTACAGGACTGCCTCCATGCCAAAAAAAATCATTTAGTACTCAACACACCAGGGACACACCAACAGCACGTAAATTAGTGGATATTAAAAACTAGACATGAACATCACCTTTCAGCAGAAGGAAGTCAGTCTTTTTGCAATATTAAATATTCATTGCGTTGTGTGTTTGACATTTGGGTGTGAAGCATTTACAGGACACTGAGACATTGTTAGAACATGTCTTAAGTTATTTTGATCTGATTTTGTTCAGCTTCTTGTCAACTATGGTTTGCCGAGAAATAGCAAAAACACTTTTTTTCCAGCTTTGCTTAAGTCCCAGTCAGACAGAGAGGACAAGAAAGAGCAGCCGGAGTGAGGCCAGGCCTAGTCATTTGAAGATTTCATCAAGCTAACAGTAGTCAGATCTTCCCTACTGTCTGCGAGTTTCAAGAGCTTTAAGACAGGCACCCAGATACTCTTATCCACTCTGCACTCCCCCAGCGCAAATGCCAAGTGCACGTCACTTCAAACCCATATTAGTCCTTTGGTTAGAAATCAATAACACAGCATGATATTAGTGCAAATCAATGTGCACGCTGCAAGCCGTGACTATTCCAAGCATGTGGAATTTCATTATTGTCTGAGCACTCATTGTAGACTGTCACCTAATTCTGCTAATAAAAGATAAGAAATATGACTGTGCCTTCTAATAAAATGTCATTCTCTGACATTTCCTTTATGCAATTGGGTATTTGGAGTCGCTAATAACAGAAGCACTTTGTACTTTACAAATAATTCTCTTTCTAATGAACATTAAAAATACCACATCAGAAAATATGCATTCTTTTCCATACAGTCTGAGAAACGCCTGGTTCCCATTTAATGTCCTAAGAGTAAAGAAATAACACTTCTCACTTACACTCACAATAATAAAATGAATTGCTTTCCAGACACCTGGTAGAAAAAAGCTTTTAAAGTAGATACTTAAAATCTATCTATATAAATAAAAATTCTATTTCATCTAATGACATATCTTCCTCTAATGTCAGTATCAAAGTGCAGAGCTAAAATCCTCACAGCGGTTCTGAAGCATATACTGATGAGTGGTGTCTCAACTATAAATATGCAGGTTTTAGCACACCTCAGTTTGGAAATGACTCGGAATCAGCCACTGTGCTAGCAGGCAGATCTGTGAAAAGCAACAGGGGTAACAACAGCAGCAGTTCTAGCAGAGTGAACCTTCATGCAGCAAACAAGACAAAATGAAGGGACAGTACAGGCGGGGTTTCTGACTGATGCATCCCGCTAAGGGGGCAACCTACAGTTCCTACTGTGACTGAGCAGCATGGCATTACTGGGGTGGTAGCGGTATTTCACCGGCAGACTGCAGGCCCGGTTCAGCCGACTCTCAGCCAGGGGTCTGGCCACAACATCTCCTGGGCCTGAGATACTGAAGCGCAGTTGCGAGGGGGCAGCCCCGCGCCTTGGCCCCACAGGGAGCAGGCTTCCTTTACGGTTATTAACAAGAGGGATGTTGACTGGGCCAGGGTTGACCAGGGGGTCTTGGCTTGGGTGCACGGAGTTGGGAAGGTATGCATTTGTGGTAGTGGAGGTGGAGATGCAGCCGATGGTTTTAATTGATCGATTTTGAAAAGCTGGTTTAACTTCATCCATTACTGTCAAACAATGAAAAATAAAACTTGTGAGAAAGCCTGAATTTATATTAGTAAATTAGTTAGTAAATAACATATAGTAACTGTAGTGTTTGTTTTTTTTTGCCACGTTTGATTTTTGAATTTTTACCTTTTATTTTTTTCAGTAATAGATTTCAGGTAAGTTACAAAATAATTAATTTCACTGTAAGGGCATAAGCCAGTGCAATTAAATATATAAGGTATAAGAATTTAGACAAAAAAAAGGTATTTTTAAAATATGATATTTACTTAGATATCTGACACTTATCCTTAAAATACTACAATGACAATAATACATGCCATAACAGCAGGAATCATTTATTAATCATTCAAATACTAATTTTTTATTTAGCATCTCTACAGTAAATACACTAACTGAAATGTTCACAGTGACATTTATTTTGGGTTTGTGATAAACATGAATTAATTAGAAGCCTCTCAGGTTTTTTTCCCTCTCTCTCTCACACATGTGCTACACTTTCTGGTAGAACAAAGCAGAGACGGGGCTTGGCTCAAGACAGTCAAATCAAATCAGACATTGTGTCAATTCAAACACAATACGTAGCACAGTATTTTGTTCCATCAACATGAAACTAATTCATAATAATTACTATTACTAATTCGGAAAAAAACATTTAAGATTTTCAGATTTATCTTGGTTTATGTTTAGAAATATGGTTTAATTCCAAACAAATGCAGTAATACTTTTTCCAAACATTACAATTATGCTGCTTTTTTACTGTGGTCTTCAATCAGAGGATGTTCAGCGACAGCCTGCTGTGTCTATATGAAAAGACTTTGTGCATTTAGGAATGCATGCACTTGATGGTCTACCAAGCATCCCATTAAACACACATACTTACACACACGCGCACGCACACACACACACACACACACACTTATATACAGTCAGACAACAGAGGGAGAAGAGTAAAATATCTAGCTGTAAAGTTGAGTGGGAGAGGCAGAGCCCGTTTCTTTCTTTTGGTAGAAGGGTGGTGGGTTGGTTGTTTGGAGGAGAGAGCATGCTTGGGTGGCCCCTGGCGATAAACAGACGTTTATCCCGGCCGTCAGCTGCCTCCTTGATTTACGGGGCGCCACCGATAGCTCCTGGATTCATCTGGCCCTTGTCAAACACGTGCAGCGTTAGAGAGCACTCACCCGCCCTGGCAGGTCCACTGTGCATCCTGAACAACCCAGACGGCAACTGTCCCTTCCTGAAATGCTAATCACATGACGGTACTGTCCTGCATGCAAGCCTCATCGGATCACCACGACCCAATGTAAACTGGATGATGAGGCAGAGGAATAACAACTAAAAATGTTTACTTTCGTATGTGAGCCGAGCTGGATTTGCCTTTACAGTGTTTGCTGCATGAGCAAGCTTTGTTCTTCATCTGCATTGCAACTGCATGAAATAGCTTTTTAGGCCATGCATTGCTATGTTGTTTCAAAATAAAAGTCATATTGTCATTACTGCAGTTCGTCTTAGTCTTGCTAAAAAAGACGGACACTATTTCAAAGAGGGAAAGAAATGTCTAGATCAAAATCCCAATAAGAATAAATACATAAAATAAATAATACACACAAAATGTTTAAAATGACAAATAACAGGATATTCAAGGATAAAATGTACTCTTAACCAGCAAACTAACAAGTAAGGCATTTAACAATTACCTAAATTGCAATCAGCTTTGAATCGAACCCCAGTCTCTTTTTGACTTCCACTGTTCCCTGGTGTTGTAGCGCCATCTGCTGCTACATGCAGCACAATACAAAAAGAATATTTTATGGAACCAGGTGGTATTATCAAACACAAAATAATGTCTATTCAGTTGCTATTAATAACAGGAAGTTGTTTCTTTAATTTCTGTCAATTTAAGTAGAAATGATTTAAAAGCAAGTAAAATAAATAAACAGTTTAAGTTAGACTTTGGATTTAACACTAGTTAAACTGTACGTTTACTTTGTCTCTGGAAAAGACAACAGACAGTATAATTTAAAGGAATAAGGGACAACAAAACAAATACTATAGAAAAGCATTAGTACTAACTATATTACATGAAACAGTGAGGAGTCTACAGTCTATACACAGAGCTGGAGCAGAATGGAGGACAGAGAAACACACTTACGTGATCTGACATATCCATTATACTTATATTTGGCTGAGGAGAATGCAAAGACAAGTGGCAGGTCACACAGAGGGAGAAAGGATGTAATGAAACAGACACATTAGGAAATATAGACATCAACACAAGAGCTGTGGATGGAAATTAAATCAAGTGTAAGCGTGATGATCAGTACTATCAGTGAGAGCATAAACCAAAAATAAAAGGTAGAAATTATTAGAATAATGGAAAACCTAATGGCAGTGATAATTAAAGTATGATGGAAAAAACAAAAACACAAACAGGTGAAATAAATAAACTGTCCATTTTAAG
Source organism: Microctenopoma steveboyesi (assembly GCA_032359275.1). Classification (NCBI taxonomy): domain Eukaryota; kingdom Metazoa; phylum Chordata; class Actinopteri; order Anabantiformes; family Anabantidae; genus Microctenopoma; species Microctenopoma steveboyesi. Next base: position 10,709,252 of record JAUMHF010000007.1, on the reverse strand, counting down.
TGGGAATCATGCTTTTATGTAAGTGTACCAAACCCGATGAGATGTAGTCACTTTTTATCATAAGTTTCAGGAGCTAAATTTGTAGACTCAACAATGTAGCGTTTGTCATTGAGGAACCCATTAAATGCTTTTCACATTTTCATTTAAATGTGATGAACATTGTGAAAGACAGAACAAATAAAGCCACCACAGGCACCGAGACAACAACCACATATTTGACTGCAAGTTGATGTCCACAGCACAGACGACAGACATTTCAAACAGCCAACAGAACACAAATACAGAGACTTGACTTTTCTATACAGTCCAGATCTCTAGCACAAAAACGAAACAAGGGCAGTTTTTCAAACACAGGTTCTATTAATCTTGGGTTGTTCTTTAAAAAGTTGTGAGCAAGGTCTCTACATTTGCCAGCACTATTAATTATGTGGGAATTACTGTTTTTGACCTTGACTGAGCAACTGAGGAAGAACTGGAGACTCCTTGCACCATAAGTACTGGTGCGGTGGGCACTTGAACTGAGCTCTAATCTACTGACACTCCACACTCTTTCCCAGAGTCTCTTCCTGCAGTAAAGGTCACCGTGGGGGCCCAGGGCTGGCCTCTGACACAGATACTCAAACAAGGACCTACAGTGGCCCTGGCATCTGTCTCTAGCAATCTGCCTGCACTGCAGAGGCTGCAGACTAACTGGCTAGCATCTGGGCCGTAGCAAGGCAGCATAGGACAGAGGGTGGGAGGGGAGGACCAAGCCTGCCTGGTGGACAGGAGCTGTCAGGGCAAGTTTGGTGACGGACCAGCAGGGCTGGGAAAATGAAAATGCAAACATAATTTCTGTGTCAGGATAGATAAAGTCCCCAGCAATGAGATGCAGATGCACACACATGCACAGACACAGAGATACGAGTGCATGTTGTCACACACACACATACACAAGATGTGCACATGCACACACACACACACACACACACACACACACACACACACACGCATACACAGCCCAGAAGGTCGTGGACTAGCCAAAAGCATCTCCTTAGCCCCAGGTCTCCAACCCTTGTCCATGGCTCAGCATTAAACCCTGTCATGTCTCTCGTTTTTCCTCACTGTAGGATGCTAGTTGACTGTAATGACGGTCAGCACACAAAGAAATCCCATAATAACCAATATAAAGACAAAGAAATAGATTCATCACAGTAACTTTTGATTTAACATTTTAATTATTTTATTAATATAGGAATTAGCAACCTGTTTCGTTTAACTTTCTTTATCTATATATTAATTTGTGTTTTGGACTATTCATTATATCACGTCATTGCCCCCTTCCTGATTTAATTTTTTTTCGGAAATTATTTGGATCATCAAACTGTACACAAAAAATAAATACAAAATGCAGTTTCTAAATAATAACTTCATGTATTAAGGAAAGATGCTCTCTAAACCTGCCTGGTCCTACCGGAAAAATAATATTTTTTTTAAAAGTGCAATAAAAGTTTAAATTGGGGATATATTCATTTTGTTCAATCTTAATTTATCAGACAGTATAAAGGTTTTTGTTTTTGTTTTCGCCTGATTAACTGCATTCTATACGGACATATATATAAAGGTTCAAGCGAAAGTCCCAACCTTTCTGGAAATAACAAGGTGACAGACACGGAACCACAGAAGCGATGGGCTTTGCTTCTTATATACAGACATGTATGTACTCATTTTATACAAAATAACTCAAGCATACTGTGGTGCATGTCTTAGTTTAACAGAGGACTGCATTACGTCCGTTACATTAACTAATCTGACCACAGATTTTGCTGAAAAATCTGGTTCAGATGTACAAAAGGCATGAAGTCATCATGGATAAAGATGTCTTATCCCCTCAGTTTGGTGAAAAGATTACAGGAAATGGGTTGAGGAAATCCAACAATCCCTGACTGACAAAGCCCAATGCACTCCTCCACTAAACACACTTTGTTCAGACAGTCAGAGTTAAAAAGGGGAAGAAATCTAAGACAGAGGAGGCTTTTCTGAAATCCTACAGGGGGTTATGGGAAAAGTGAGATCAGTAACCATGTAATGGCCAGTAATTGGTACCGAGGGATATCAGCGCAGGCCGGACTACAAGAGGCCAAGCCAAACTCATCACGGCGTATGTGACGCTAATCTAGGCTGAGTCAGCAGACGGTGGGAGAATGTTGAGAAGGAAATCAGATCTGTACTCAAGGCTTTGATAGCTAGGCCTACTGCTGCCATGTCTAATTGACAGACAATTTAGTATTTCCAACCCAACCCAAAAGCAAATGGAAAGAGGGGGAAACGTCCAGGAGTCTTAGTCATCCTACCTTTCTCTTATCAAGCCAACAGCACTCGATCCTGATATCTATTTCTTGCCCGCTATCCTGCTAAACAAAACCGCTCTCTTCCCCGTTTTAGTTGTACTCACTTTCTTACTAACTTACTTACATACTTACTAACCCTTCTCAAAGTCAACACGTGTCATAGTTTGTTAAATGCAGCAGGACAAATACATGGATTACAATTTTAAACTGCTGCTGATTAAATAGTATGTATGTAAATAAATTGTATGTGAATTAATGGCCTAAAGGGGTAGTGTTTCTTTTTTTTTGAGATATCAATAGTTACTTTACCAAATAAGTATCATCAATAAAAATATATTTCTGCACTGCCCCTTCGTTATCATTTTTTGTAAGATGATGAGAAACCTTCAAAACGCAATTTCAGATGTGATTTTCTCTAATCTTCAACCTTCAAGCTAAACTACAAACTGCATAGTTGTTCAGTAAGGTTAAGTCAAAGGTAAAAAAAAAGGTGAAACAAAGGCAAACTGCTTTAACTGAAAATTGAACAAACTGAAAACATAGTGTTAATTACAAGACATTAAAAGTAACATCATCATTTAACAGCATTTAACAAACAGTATAAAATCTGAAGGATAATATAATTTTGGATACACAGACATCTTACCTTAAACATTTATATATAGACATTAACACCAACGCTCCAATAGTGATATTATCACACAACTGCATGACTGGTGCAGCATGCGGTAGCCACGTGTCTAACACCTACAGTACTGTGCAGTACAGCAGCACCACAGAGCAACACCACCAATAAGTCACCGCACATATTACACTTATAGTATCAAATGATAAAAATGAAAATTCGAGAGAGAGAGAGAGAGAGAGATAGAGATAGAGAGAGAGAGATATAGATAGATAGATAGATAGATAGATAGATAGATAGATTTATATAAGCCACGACTACACAAACTATGAAAACACAATAAACAGATCACATCACGTAGACACCATCACAGACACACACGTACATGTATAGTACCTCTGCATGGTACAATACACATGGAACACGCACCACAGACACGTAACAGCATGTGTTGGGCGGTGTAACTTACAGGCACGTAAAGTGGTTGCGCAATCATGAACAGAGACAGAGGAAAGTGGGTAGGCCCTCTGAAGGGTGTCCATGTTACTATGTACACTGCCTGACATGCAAGAGCAGTCTTGCTCTGAACGGCCGCAATCAAAACAACATGCCAGTTTCATTCGTTTGTAGACGGACATCTTGGCTACAGTCATGTTTTGGGATGAGAGGAGAGGAAAAGCAGCAGGTTAATGGCAAAAAGGAGAAATATTCATCCAGGGGGAAGTTGGAGAGCAATTTCATCAGAAAATGCAAGCCTTAGGCACCTGCTGTCGCAGACTTGAGCCCCAGGTTAAATTAACAAGCGAGAGATTGTTTTTAATGTAAAATGAAATTCAGGTTACCAGATTGTAAAAATTATTTTCTTTGTACAATTTTGCTCCTATTGATAAACCACAATACCTTCCCGCTAACCTTCTATCCAAATAGCATATTATATGTTGGTGGATTCTCTCTGATTCACCCAAGAGGTCAAGCTGTGTGCTAAGGCTGTAACAGGTCAAAAGGCAAAACTATACCAGTGGGAAAGAAGGGTGAGGAGAAGGAAGAGAGGGAGGGAGGCATTCGGGGAGAGAGGCATGAGCAATGTTTTCAGCAGCAAACCTCATATAATGTTTCAAACATTTGTACATCCTCTATCCATCTGGCTAAAGGAGTGGATCACGTACCTGTATCCCATCATGCAGCTGTGGAAGGTCTGTCCAAGGCATCACACTATTTTACTTGCTAGATTTGCGAATTCATGCTATGTTCGAACCTGCAGTTTCACTGCTCAACCCCCCCCAAGGGAGGCTTCACTCTAATGCGCATGTATGCATAATTTCTATGACTACACAGGATGTCTACTGTATATATACACAGCACACAGTACAATATAAAGCTAGCCTAAGTAACCTTTAAAAGGAGAAAATACAGAGGTTTCCTCTTACAAATACATTTGACACAGTAGTAAAATGCACCATTCAATGCATCTACAGGAATTTGTCAACACACCGTGAGGTAATGTTGAGTGATTAATGCCAGCCAACCCAACCAAGCGTTAGATTGTCCCTAGCTGTAGAGGTTAGGTAGGTAAAGTTGTGATCCAGGTTGAGAAGCACAAACTCTTTGAATGTCACCTTGCAAAAACCTCAAATGTATGAGGTGAAACAAATTAGCACAACATACTCTTATATATTATATTTCACCTATACTATAATATTAGGGGATGAGAGGAAAGTTCTCTCTTCCACCTTTAAAAATTCATGTTAATAAATGACATTTTCTTTGTTCAGGTGAGACTGAATGTCACAGTACCCATATAAAACATATTGTATAACTGCTGAAACATCCAATTTTTGTTTGTTTCTGTGTGCGTGTGTGTTTGTTTGCGTGTGTATGTACGTGTGTGTGTGTGTGTGTGTGTGTGTGTGTGTGAAGCCCTGAACCCCGAGGGAAGTGGGAGTGAAAGTCCCCAGAGTAGAATCTCTAGATTGCTGTGACTCTGGGCAGAAACAGTCCCTGATTCCCATTCTCTCATTGCCAAGGTGCAAACGGGCAGCCAGCTAATACTGTCTGGCACCTTTATAGAGACACTTTGAGCATCTTTGACTCTGAGTCTCATCAGAAAATAACGTCCCGTGTAAAGTCATATGTTTCAGCTTATGGCCAAAGGAAGAATGGGAAACGCAGATCCTAACACATGGGATGAAGGCATCAGGGACTGGTATATACTGTGGCATGCAAATTTGCCTTATGAGCATGTAATAGGCATGCAGAAAATGCCGTTTTGGTCTCAGCAACAAGGAGAGGTACAGAAATAACTGTTCACAGTAATGAACCAGTTTTGGGGAAACGACAGACAAATGCAGCAAGGCTACCAATTCATGCTGGAAATATTAACTTCATAGTGTTTGCATAGGCATTTGGACACATAGTATATGGTGTGTAGATTATTGACACATGGAAGGGATAGAGATATGGATAACATACACAACGAAAGACAGACACACATAGACACACACACACATACATACATACACACAGACTATGTGTTTGACTTTTGAATTCACAAATACTCAGATTCTGGGAATAAGATTAAAAGGTGTCCATTTCAGGGCATTCCTAATTGTAGATTCAACATGACGGCTGCCCTGATAAACTGTCTGAATGGGTTTAATTAGTCATCGTATCCTCCTGTATAATCCACCAAGGCACAACGTACTCAAACAGAAGCTTTCAGGGTGCTATGTTGAATACTACGCATGTCCCAAAGCACCTTTCTGATATAGTCTCCCAAAGCTTCCTTGTTCAGCAAGAGTGCAAGGGCAATGATAGTGTTGCCATTTAGAGCAATAACAAACATGGTGCACAGAAGCTTACTGCAGTGGATGAATACCAGAGCGAGCACAGGAGACTTAGTTTTATGCTTGGAAAGGCAGACATTTTTGCAAAAACACACAGATGTTGTCAAACTCCAATTACAGGTTATCGTGTAAACACAAAACAATAAGGACTGACCAATGAGGAAACAAACTCACAATGATGAATTTGTCAAGCTGCCTTTGATTCAATTTATTATCCCAGTCCACAGACGGACACATTTAGTCCTTGCATTTGTGCTGAACAAGTTTCAGGAGATTTGAGTTTCCTCTGCAGACTTTACCATTCAAATATTGTATTATTGGACATGACTCTGGCACAGTACCACCTTCTAGTGGCAACTTATTGTTATAACAGTTAAGGCTGTGGACTTTACACCCAGTGCAGTGTCTTTTTTTCCATTAAAGGGCCCGACAACTGTCCCATTTTGAACAGCACAGGACTAGTGTAGTGACATCTTTATTCTGACAGAAATTGATGCTCTTTGAAACCTCTGCCTGGGCTGATCAAGTACTGAGACTTTAGAAAGGGACTGTGATCGTAGAAGGAGGAAAAAGGGGAGACCAGATTGTTTTGATTGTGTTTTGGCAGCATAACTGGTTCGGATTTAAAGAACGTCCCACAAAGACATTTTCTGCTCTCTGAAAGTACAGCCGCACACAAAACTTCCTTTGACAGAAAGCAGAAACATTTAAAACTCAGTGGTTCTTGTTAACTTTCTGCTCCCTGTGTGAGCTCCTCAAAATATATGACTGCTCTATGGCATCTCAGAGTTTTATTATGTCTCTTCTGTACTTGGAACATGGCATTACAAAGGGGGTAATCATGGGTAATGGCATAAGATTTTCAGCAGATCAACTTCAAAATGCCAAATATAAGTTTGGTTTGATGATCAAATAGTGAGGGAGAACTGCAAAGCTCATCAGCCACATCAGATTAAATAACACTCAGCTTAAGTGTCATTTCCGACTAGTCAGCATCAGATGACTGGGCCCATGAGCACGAGGCCTGGTATAGGTGAGAGTTTGATTTCTGTTGTTTTGGTTTTCGTCTGGTCTGAGCACAGTGTAGAAATGGGAGGCGAGGAGAAGGATGCAGAAGCTACACTGGTACATGCAACATAGATACAGTGTACTATTTGCTGAAGAGAAAAAAAACACTTGCACTGCACTCTGGGTAATAGGACACCCATTTTCATTTTACTCACAATAAATCACTACCAGTGAGTAGTTAAAATAAAGTGGTGTTTTCCAATGGCAGCAGGGAAGGAAATACATCAAAAGTGTGTCACTGGTCATAAAGAAACATGAGAAAAACAACAGAAGAGAACAAAACGTGATAGAACAGACATACTGGAGGACAGACTTCCATTGCAGTAATGGAACTGTCATCTTTCTAAATGCAACTCTCTTGTTGGAAACAACTGTAATAAGATAAAACATAATGTGGTGTCTATCACCGGAGTCTGAGACATGAAGATATTAAGAACGCAAACAGAAGTAAACAGTTTATCTAAATTAAACTAGAGTGTGAAAGGCCGTTTGATTCTATTGAGCTGGCAGAGCAAAAGATTGTCTGAATAATTGAGATGACACAGACAAAAGAAAGAAATGGTGGGTATATACTTTAAAAACAGTCTTTGTTTCTACCAGACTGTTGAGTGTAATTGTCTGTGACCTTTTGTGGAAATATGGGATACTCACCTGAATTATTTATCCAGTGGCTAACATGTCCTGACAAGTGACTACTATACATAGGTCAGGTTAAATTCATGTCCTGTTCCTGCTTTAATGGTAATGATGTGTCTCCAAGCAGAAAAACTATTTATTTCACAGAGACATTTTACTATTCCACGGTGAACAGAACAATTAACACATTATGTTCTGGATTATTGGGAATATCGGAATCTTTTACCTTAAAAAATAGTGGCCTTATACAGTGGTACTAATATGTAAGTACATTTACTGAAGTACTACACTCAACTACAATTTTGAGGTACTTTTACTTCACTTCACTCCAATACATTTATACTATCTCGCTTTGCAGATGCAGATTTTCAATCGAAAATATAAACAGTGAGTAAATGGTCAAACCAAGGATGAAAACACCCACAATTTACCAAGGAAAGGAAAACTGAACATAAACTAACGATCATACCATAATGGATGTGACGGGAGGCCAAATAGGGAAGGTCATATTAAACGAGTGGGACAACTTACAGTGTACAACCATTTAAAACACCATGCCAGAGTACAGAGAAACAGTGACACAATGAACGGTACAATATCGGAGTATCTCACTACTATTGTTAGACAGAAAGACCAACAGCTAGGCCGGGGAGTGAGTGGAAGGGAAGAAGGGGTGTCAGCGGGGCAGGATATAGGCGCAGATACTCACGTCGCTTGCAGCCACACTTCTTGATTCGCTTGGGGTCTGAGATGTCGTCGTGACAAGCTTTGCAGTAGAAAAACGCTCTAAAAGTGTACCAGTAGAAATGTTTAGTATTCAAACCCATCAAACAGATCTTACACCTGCTCAGTGACCATTACCTCTTTACTTCTTTGGCATCACTGGCAATAAAGAATCCCAGTGTTCCCTCCTGCATCTTAACGTGGTTTCCCGGGTTGATAAGGATGCTGGGTAATCAGAGACATAGACACATCTCGCTCATTAACTTATGGACAACACTCCACTAATGCACACAACATGCTAATCAAGAGGAATGGTACACACACTTGTTCAAGTCTTCAATCAGATCTAGATTGTGCTTTTCTGGACTTGATTTTTGCATCACTCTCAACACATGATCCCAGTTTAGATTTTGAGAGCTTGGTTTGCTCTGTTCTGTATGTCACACCTGCTCCTCTGATTGTATTATCTATCACCTGACAGAATTTACTGATCACACATTGAAATCTAATTCTTTTCTACAGAAACGGGACAGAGAAGTACAGAGTAGTAAAAGGAAAAGGGCAAAAATCATTAAAATTATGGCTTTAGAGCACTCAAATACAGTCATCTAATAAAGACAAATGTTATGATGGCCACTGAGACATGGCTGAAGTACAAAGCATGTATAGAAGGTGTTGTTACCTTGGTTAGTATCTGACAGTGGGATGCAAGGGAATGAACAGCACCTTCTGATCAATACTAAGCCAATTCTACTCTAATGTAGTTAATGGGATTCTTCTAGGAACTAAGACATTGCTGGAATGAACTCCACCAATAGTAGTAGTAGTAGAAGTAGACTATACTATAATGGTATAGTATAGTCAAAACATTAGCATTAGTGGCTCTGCTGAAAACTACAGTGTCAACATAATTACCAGTCTACTAGAGTCAACACTGACTTAAAATTTTATATTAAGGTGTATTCATTATATCATATTTATCTGGTTCAAAACCCCGTCTGACTCCTAGTCTATCCCCTACCAGGTGTGTCCTTGAGCCAGACACCCAGCGCTAGCTCCCTGTAAGTCGCTTTGGATAAAAG
>JAUMHF010000007.1:10659095-10699845 GCA_032359275.1 Microctenopoma steveboyesi | reverse complement strand
CTAGTCTATCCCCTACCAGGTGTGTCCTTGAGCCAGACACCCAGCGCTAGCTCCCTGTAAGTCGCTTTGGATAAAAGCGCCTGCCAAGCAAGCAAAGTAAAGTAAAGTAAAGTATCTATACTCAATTACACTGGTAAATTAGGATTTATTACAACATGCTGACCAATAGCTCCACTAGAAATGAATAAGTCATTAGCAAAATCATTTTATTATGAGTGGGACTCAATTCATTACCCTAAGCACTTTAAGCAACTGGCTGTATCATTCCCCATTAATTAGACTGAGACAAGGAGAAGAGATTAAGCACCCATACTGTACGCTCACACACCCACACACACACACACACACACACACACTGGTCATTAATGGTTAACTGTGGGCAACAATCATCAATAAAGTGAGTGTGAATTAAGAAATCATAACACTGAACCCACAAACCTTACCACAAACCCCACAAACCACTGAACCCACACTCCTTCAAAATACAAGCCCAGATGAAAGATGAGGCCTTTGATAATATTTGATAATAATACTTATTATAGGACATATTGTCAACATTCCAAGTTGATTCTTAAATTTTAAAGAGGTATTTAAGTAAATTGAAAGAGTAATTTACTTAGGGTCAGGCCAGGAGTGAAATAGCACACTAGGTCTTTCCTCTGGGCTCTGGAAACGATTACATTGGTGAAAATAAACAAAAAGATCAAGGGAGCAATTGAATCCATATACATATTGAGGTGTGATCAAATTCCACCAGTCATGCAGATCCGAATTTTCTTCCCACACTGCAAAAAGTAAAACAGCATCTAACATTTGCAGAGATTGAATGGCCCCCAGAGACGTCAACAGGCATTATGCCCGGCATGCTCTTTAGTCAAAACAAATGAAAGAAACGGATCAAATCAAAACAATTCCACAAACATTGCTGCCCAAATCTGAGATTTTACATGTGTTTCTATCCGAGGCATTTTCCTTCAGTCAAGTGCAAAGTGGTGAACAGAAGCTTAGGAAGTATCAAAACCTCATATTGTGAGCAACAAGGCAAGCATCAGACACCTTATGTGATAGTGCTAAGCATGCAGTTACCAAACAGCATGAGGAGAACAGTTCTCAAACAGAAAGGCATAGCCACTTAGTACAGGTATAAGGACAGATACGTAGATGCAGACGGTTGCAGTAACTTCTGTGCAGTTGGATTGTTTCTCAAACACCAAACTGACAGGAAGTGACCTCACTTAGGAACATCTACTCGAGAGACGCACGAGCATGACTGCACATGGTGGCTGAGACGCACGGAAAAAAATGCACACGCACGCGCTCATTCACACAAAAGTCTCCCTCCGGATGTAATCACACAAATACACATCAGACATACATACATGCACAGATGGATACACATTTAGTGGTGGGAACATGAGGCTGATGGGATGAAAAAGTGAAATGTGGGGCACATTGTAGCCTATGGTTGGTACATTTCTGTTTGGATAAACGTAACGCTATCCAAAATCAGCAGCTCCATGCCTAGTGCGTCAAATGACGAAGAGAAAACAAAGTGTGGTGAAATGCTGCTGGTGTGATAAAACCATGAGAGAAATGCATGCTTCATCAGTCACTGCCTACAGCATTGTTAGATAATCAGTCAATTCAAGATTAAAGAGTAAAACAACAGATAAGCAGTGTTTATCTGAACTTTAACATATGTTTACACAGACACCTCCAGATTCTGAGAAGTACTGTTCTAGCACTGTTTTAAAAACACCATGAGTGGAATAATTGGGCTTGGAGAAAAACTGAAGTACAGTAGAGTAACAACTGAGCAACACTGGAAAAAGAACTGAAAGTGAGGGAAATAAACTAAGCAAAGGACTGGTAAAGGACAAAACTGAAAATATCAAATAAGAGGTAGATATGGAGAGGGTGAGCATTTGGCCTTGGTACATCGACAACAGCAAAGACAAGGAAACAGCACTACAAACATGTCCAATTTATCTATCCTTTCTCTGCCTGCAAAGAAGTTAGTGCATTAAGCACAAGGGACACCATGAAAAAGAGTTAGAAAAAAGAGGCCTGTGAGATAGTGTTTGGAAAAATATCCTTGGGGAAACTCCCAAAGTCAGAAGCTTTAAAGTGGTGGAGATTGGGTGGAACTTGGCAAGTAAGATAAGGTAGAGGGCATACCGCTTTCGGCTTCTGCAAACAACAAGAAAAAATCTCAAATCAAACAGTTATTGTGAACATAAAAGAAGAGGAGAATATGACTGTTGCTAATGTTTCTCTGGCTATTTAGTAGGAATGCCTTGTAGGACACCATGTGGCGTAACTGTACAGAGACAGTTTAGTTACTGTATGTCCTGCTTGTCCGATGCTGAGGTCCTTACACCTATAAATGCTTTACATTGTCTAGAAAATTAGAAATAAGCTGGTCAAAGCGAAACTATGCCTTTGTGGCATCATCACAATGGTATAAATATATATATTCTCAAAATGGGCTTTTCAGTAACTAAACTAGCTTGAAAGAATTAGACCACAAAAAACATCACACAGGTATAAATTCTATTAAATAACAACTGAGTTAAGATTAGTTTAAGTTTGCAATATCAAAATGACCCAGATTTGCCATGCAATCCTTCCAGTACACAAAAACATCTGACACAGGCGAACGGGGAAGGGTTGGAGGGATTTGGCAATTGAGATTACTGGAAAAATAGTACGTCTCGTTATTAGTGATACGACTGACACTGATGTAGAGTTAGTGGCCAATGTACAGACAGAACATGGACACAATAGAATCAAGTTAAGAAAACATGACACAAAATTCGAATGTGCAGCAAAATGTTATTTGTATCTCTGAACTGAAAGCACGATAGAACGAAAACGTGACTTCAGATTTCTGCAGTATTGGACAGATATGTGCTTTCTGGTGCTTGCTTAGTATCATTATAGTATTGTGCACTGCTATCGTATAAATGTCATCCACCAACTTAGCATCATCACATGTAAACGTGAATCTCAACTAAAAGCTGCAAAAAGGAGATGGGGGAAACATATTATGAGGTGTTTTATCAGAAGATCCACTGGAAGCCTGTTACCACAGTTGTACATGATATTACTGAAAGAAAAATACAACATACAAACCTGCTCTCTCTCTGCTCAGACTTGTATTCGATGGCAATAAGCAACAGCTTCAGCTTCACGTAACACAGCCTGCAAAAACATGTGGACTTATTAGGAGGGATGAGAATACAAGCAGCTGACTGATGTGGTCAAACGTCTTTGAAAGCCACATTCTTGCGTCCCCACACGCTGAGTGGGGAAAGAGTGATACTTACTCACAGACAGTGGGGAAGGAGAGGCCCACAAAGGCACTGGACAAATATTCTGTGTACATCTCATTAGCCACTCCTTCAAGGTAATACTTCTGCCATGTGTCTTCCTCAATCTGACGAAAAACAAGCACGGAAATGTCACATGGAAGAAAAAAAAGGAAGAAACGAAAAACACTGTTTCCCTTCCAAAAGCATCCTAATGTGGTCTGCAGATGTTCCCCCGCACAACATCAGCCTGGTTATTATAAACTGATCCATCATCTTTATGACATGAGAACATTTCTTTGACAGAGGCAAGCACCTCTTCAATTTTGAAAGAAACAATGAACAGATTCCATATGAACTGTCACAGTAAAATATGATGTGCCAGGATGACTAAAGACACTAATGGAAATCTTTCTCTGGACAGAGATGTCAAAATTTCCCAGGGAACGTACTGCTTGATAGCTCTAATCCATCTGTCAGTAGAGAACATACTGTATCCACTTATGGTGACCTAATCTCCAATCTCCCAATAAATCATCTTATTAACAAAAACGCAACGTGAGAATTCATTCATCCATGTTACTTGAGTTTGTTCGGGGGGAGTGACTGAAGCAAGGCACGTTAATCATGTCCTCTGTGTTACCTCGATGAAGGACCTCATGGAGAAGAGGTTGGCTAACATTGTGGACAGGCCCTGGGCCAGACAGCTCTGGGCAATGAAGCCTGCCTTCAGCTCCGCCAGACAGATAGCATCGTCACCCTCCTTCCAGTTCCAGCTCGGAATGTTGAGCAGATGGGCCTTTATAACGCGATACAGACAGAAGGTCACGAGGCAAAAAAAGATTCATATTTCTTAAAGGAACAGTTTGACATTTGGGGAAATGTATCTATTTGAAGAAGGTTGATACTACCGACATGTCTGTTGTGTAAATACAGCACTAAAGCCAGCGGTGGCTTAACTTACAGTAGCAGAAAGACAGACTCGGTTTCTGATGAACAATAACAGAAGCAACCTATCAGCCCATCTATAACATGCCGTAAGTTGTGTAATTTAAACTAAAATGTGTGGCCATGGCTTATGTGCTATGGGTATGATGGTAACAACTAGCCTAACTTATTCTTGACCTGGGAAATCCCCGATCAACAAGCAGAGATTTTTGGAAGTTAAGGAGCCCCCGTTAAGATATAATCTATATCTGTCTTTGAAATCACTTTCTATTTAGCATAAAACAATGCGACGTTATGAATCGAATGATCGAAATGTTGTTCGCATTACATGCTGCTATGAGTTACACCGCGATGAAACTGCAATGCACGATCACAGATGTTACACAGACGGGGCTGCGGTTTAAACCCCTGTCATCAACTTTCTAGCGTGTGAGGTTAGATAGAGAGCTCTCAAGTTGAGTTTAAACAATCCTGCTTATCCTAGGGCACCAGAGCATCTTACCTTATTGTGATATTGTAGCATCTGTGTAATTATTCTGATCTTGGGATGGTAGTTCTTGATCGAAATGACCCTAGAAGATGAAAAAATGGGGCAGACACATGTACAACAAAAATGTAACACTTCATCTGAGTTGCTCTGCTTTCAGTTCAGAAGATGCAGTACCTCATTATGTTGGAGGCATCTTCAGCATCGGGATCTGCACAGTATTTATTGGCTAGTATTAGACAGGCATCTGCTGACTCGATCTATGTGCAAAAGACCAAAGACACAAATATGTTTACAATATCGTACATGTGAGTCTTTATTAACACACACGTGCTTCAGACAAACTTGTCGTAGTTGTGGGGTGTAACTCTGTCCAGTACCAGTAGAATTTGTCATACTATGAATCGATTGCGAAGACCTTTTGTCTGAAAGCTTATGTTACACATATTTAATCTCTCCAAGAGTCCTGGCAGCAACTGTACCTTCACTCGAGCCAGATCGTGAGGGTTGAGAACAGATCCCTGGTAGAACTCTACTTGGGTAAAATGGCGTTTGAACAAGGCTTCCAGCTCAAGATTAGGGGAAATACTGACACATGGAGAAAAGAGGAAAGACGTTAGTATAAATCCGTCATGTACACACACTGACTTTGTAAAGCACTACGCTGAGTGTTAACCTAGACGTGATAAGGAAGAAAATGTTGACTTACTTATGAAGAAAAACAATTTCTACATTGACATCATCCCTGTCCTTGTGTAGGAAGTCTTTAAGGAAGTTGGAGACACTTTCAAGGGTAATATGACCACAGACCACAATATGCCTGTAAAGGGGGAAGAAATCTTGAGTGGGCAACATAAATGACTGCAAACATTGGCATGTGTCCCAAAGATAATCAGTCAAACCAAAGCACTCTAACATCTAACTCAAGTATAGATGAAAAAAATCTACACACATGTCAAGAAATGTCTTTTCAAAGCAAACAAGTAACTGAATTATATCTTTTTTGCCATAAAAGTGAATATTTTCCTCCTCGTAATGAAAGTGGTTAAATTCTGCACGACAAGTGCAATCAAACACTCAACTCTGAACCACTTCGGAAAATCTAAGCTATAATCACACAGGCCACAGTGGTAGGATTGTCATCCGTTCTCAATATAAAAATTGTCCCTTCAGCCAAAACCACCTCTTTGTGAGCTGAATGGATGTTGACAAAGACATGTACATCAATATGCTTGTGCTTTTATACAGAACATTACTAAAAACTTTCAAAGTGATTTGGAGTCCTGTGGCTGACACAAATTCTAAACAGGACTTTAGAGTATTTGACGGTTCTCTGGCAAGATTCGGCAGTGCATTACGGAAAGGGATCTGTCAGATGGTGCACAGGGCTGATTACGGTGGCAAAGAAGCACAATGTTAGATGGGAAAGATTTCTGAGTTAGGGTTGTGGCCCTGTGTCCTCTAATTGCACTGTGGGCCAGAGTGATAACGCTCAAACGTAAGCTTCATAGATACTTTAACTACACAGTGAGTGACACTTAGAACATTTGGATGGTCACACAAAGCTTTACTGCCTCAACAATAAAATCATGTGGTGCTTCTGTAAATAATATTTTTTTTTGCCCCGAAACGAAGATAAATCATTAATGTATCATATAATTGAAATATTATTTTTTACTTAAATTATTTGTATATTTTGTCTTATTTTTTATTTAATTATTGCACTGTCATACTTAATAAAGCTGCAGCAGCAGCAGTTGTCATTAAAATAGCTTGGAGAATAATACCAATAGCACTGTATTAAGTAAGTATTAGGTCATGAGAGGCAATTTAATCTCACTAATCTAGGTTTTAAGATACAATGTATGTGTCATTTGCACTGTGGTAAGCTGATCTACCCTTCCGAAGTTGAAGTTAAATGTCACCATGTCTTGACTCTACCTCTTATATTAACATGGATTAGTTTGGACACTCAGCAGACACCCTAATTACTCTATGGAGACCTGTAAAGCAATCTGTGTAATGACAATAGCCTTAGCCAGTGCTTAGCAAGATGTGCCAAAAGACAATTGAGCCACTTTAGCTTTGAGTGCCTGGGCACAGGAGGACTGTGCACTTAACACTATGGGTATTAGGTTACTCTTTCCAAAAGTAAAAAATACTGTGTTCATAATTGTGGACTGTTCACATCCTTATGATGAAACCTTGATTTGTTAGGACAGGTTATCCTAAATCCATTGTCATGCTGTTTTATGCATTAAAAAAGATCTGGCCTCCACATTAACCTTTAAAATTTAATGTCTAAAACTGTCCAGAACACTGAATTCTGAGTCAGTTTTGCAGGTTTAAAGGGAACATATATTTATTAATGTTACATTAAAACCACAGGCCAGATCACAGAGTGCTTTCCTATCCCACTAGATATACCGGGCAGGGCTGAACTGGAGTGGATTTGGCAAAGTATTGTGACAGACATATGGGGAGAATGGCACGACATAATGGTCTTCACAGATGACGCCTCCATCCTTTAAGTGAATCTAACGAGCACCCGTGACTGCATGGTTGGCCAGCACTGAGCAAAGGGCTGTGTGGTCTTACAAGCTGATGAGCTGAGATGTCTGTGGGCAGTGAGCAGGATTTCGGCAAAACATGTTTCTTATTTAAATAGTTTTCCAATTCTCAGTGCACAGATGCAGGGCATGATATGGATACACACAAACACACACATCTCTATATGTGTGTTTGTGTGTGGGTGTGTGTGTGCGTGCGTGGGTTAAACACACATATTCTCTACAGCACAAAACTGAAGGTGTAAATGTGTGCACACACACTCATAGCACATGTAGTTATAATATTTTCTTCCTCTGATTAAGTTATTAAGCTATTAAGATGGAAGTATCATTGTAATATTATGCTTCACTTAACAGACGTCATTAAAGTTGGCCTGCCTCAACTGGCTTTATCCCCTTTTGTATGTCAGTGGTGGCGTCAAGTTAAATAGTGAGATCATTGCCTAGTTAAACAGGATACAGGAAAAGGATTATGGATAATTCAGCCATTTATAATCACCTCATGAACAAAATTGATCCCCTATGGTCAACCTGTACTGTACATTTTAAGCATTTCCCTGCTGGTATTAATAAAGTTCTCTGAATTTGGTGATGTAACTATATATACATAACAAAATAAATAAATAGGAGCACAGATTCTAACTGGAAACCATACACAAATACCCATAAACTAAAAAGTGTGGCATACAGACATTAACATCCGCATGCAAAATGGAGTGTGCACACATAACATGCAGTCAGGGAACCTCCCAGGATGTTACCGGTGATGCACTAAACAGACAAACAAACAGAGAGCTCAAACATCAGCAACAGAGGTCACTCATTTCACTTCACTACTGCTCTAATCCTTAGGCTGCAAATCATCATCAAAATGGTGCGATTTATACATTTTATTCCCATTTTCTATTACCTTTCAGGGAATCTCTGGCAAACAAGGCGAACTAAAGTTGTTTGTTACTGTACACAGTCCAGCCTACTTTACTTTGCACAACATTATAGAGTCTTCAAAAAGTCAGCTTAATTTATGTTTTACCACTATGAACCAAAGTGTGTTCCTCAATGATAGTGTGGGTGCCTCTCAGTCTGCACACCTCACGTTGCTAGGCACTACTGAGGACTTTCAAAGGTGTATGTTAGAGTTCGGCCGGGGTTGAAGCCAGTTTCTGTGTTAACCCTTACTGTTGAAGTTAAAGCTAATGGAAACCATAGAGCCATAATAGAAACCACAGAGCGCCAAGTGCCGTACTGGCAGCCAACTGAACGCAACACTTGTCATTATCATATCAGCATGCATAGGCTGAGAGCTGTCACGGCGCCCAGGGGTGTCCGCTACACTGCACAGAGTACTACAGGCCACACCAGCATGAAACAGAAATGCAGAATGGATCCAATGTGAGTCTCTTGCCACTTCCAAATAACCTTCAGAGCCTGTTTCAAATGACACCGCCCAGGCAGCAAGACGAAATAAGGGTGACATCTAAAATAGTTAGTGTATACATGACCTCATTGTTTGTGAGCCTTTAATCAGTCAGATACTTTTATTCTTCTAATCTCATTTCCATGATGGATTTTTTGTGTTGACAGCTGCCTAATGATAATGCACTGAACCCCCCGTGGCAACACTAAACCCACTTGACAAACCACTTTTGTCTATGTGTCAGGTCCTATACATGTAAACACTAAACACATACATATCTAAATGATTATAGAAAGAGCCTAGTGGCACTCTGAGCCTGTGTGCTTGGTTGGTATCGTATGATTATTACCATATGTTTGCGCTGTATGTCTAACCAGAAGGAGAAACAGAAGGCAGTATGGATGGAGAAAATAAAGTGTGTCTGAGAAACTAAGCTCACTTTTGACATGCGCTTCACTCAACACCCATCTGTGAGTCTGGGCTGAGGTCACTGGCCAAACATAACATTTCATCAATCTTATCTCAACGACAGGCCAACATTAGTGAACAAAGGCTTGTTTCTAATGCCTCTTTCTACTGCTGACTCTTTAGAATCTGCCCCGTTGAACAAAGTGACTACGACTCAAACTCGACAAAACAAAAGAGAGACAGGGTAAGACAGAGAAGACGGCAAAGTAGTAAGTGCGATCAAGAGAAGAGAAGAGAGAAGAAGAAGAAAAAGTCCCTCCCTGTCCCGGACACACAACATTTGGATTAGAATAAATCTGTCTGCTGAATATCAGTAAGGTTTGAGCCACAAGGGAAGAGGACCTTCACATCATGAGAGGACCACAGTTCTTATACTGTGGTCATTTTCTACAAACAGTAAAATGACCACAGTGTCACAAACACACAACAGTGAACTGGAATCTCTGTTGTGAGAGGTATACACATATACACACGTACATATATACTGTATATACAAGACCCCCTGGAGACAGACTCCACCACCACCACAAAAACACGAGAACCAGGTGAGCACCAAGAACCAAGCAGGCAAAGCAAGCCAAGAGCAACTGAGAGCCTCTAATGGGAGCGAGGCATCCAGCATTCAGGTTGTGGGAGCTGACTGAAGATCAGGGCCAGAGTCATGTCAAGCATTAATGATGCAATGGGTCAGCAGTGACAGACAGGATGGCTTTTTCATAGATTTAGCTGACAATGAAAAAGTCACAAAACTGCAGTAGTAGAACAACATGCCAGAAATAATGCAGTTTTACAAAAGGAGCTCCACAAACATGCAAAGTAAACTCAAGCAAAATGAAACAAGAAAAGAAATGGAATCTTGCAATGGTCATTGAGATTGATGATGCTTAAAAAGACCACCAATAAAAATGCACTTGCAGATATTGAAATCTTTCTATTTTCTTTTGGAAAAAATCCTAAAAAAAGGATCGTAGGGGTTTCATGACTCTTTTTTTTTCGTCCCTATAAGCAACACCGCATTAATGAGTATGGATTTGAATAAAGAGGTGGGACAAGTCGTTTGGGCACAGACATACTGCACAGAAGCACCACAGGTCAGTGTACTGCAAGTCTAAAGTGTTGTAGTCATGAAAGCTCTATTTTCCAAATTAAATTAAAGAGCAACACAGGATGTTTCACAAAGAAAGAAAATGAATGGCACACAAATGACTTCAGGAAATGCTCTGACTGAAAGACAGTTAAGAGGAAGATACAGAAAAAAGGTGGAGAGAGAGAATGGAGGACAGGCAGAGAGAGACAGAGAGAAAGAGAAAAAAGGGGCATCGACACGTGTCCTAATGGCCAAGGTCTCCAGTCACGCAGTGTGACTTGGTGTTCTAACATAAGTTTACTGTTCGAAAACGTCAGGTCAACTAACCCCCAGTTACTATTAAAATTCAGGGGGGTGCACTTGAGTCACACAACCACACCTTGTCTGGATTTCAACTTACTTTCGGCCTCGTGTTGAGTTATAACTCCCTCCGTATTTCTTCCGATTAAGGATGAGAGCAGCAATTTCTGGCACGTAGCGAGCAAACATGGCCTACATGCATGGAACAGAAAAAAGAAAAAGCATGCAGAGAGGGTTCTACCGCACACAGAAAAACAGCAGAACCATCTGGAATACTTACTTTCTCCCATTAACCGCACTATAGGAACCACCATATTTCTTGCGGTTTCCTATTAACTCTATGATTTCAGGGACGTAGCTGGCAAACATGGCCTAAGGAGAAGATAGAAGACAGAAGAAGAGACTAAAAAAGGGACTAATACGCCGCAGAGTGGGTGGTGGGGAAACTTGTGCAAGAATCCAAATTTCTCTCTCACTGTATGCAACTTGCTAAACTTTATAAAACTGAGAGAGATATTCATATAGGGAAAAAAAAGATTTTTTTGGCTGTTGAAAAGCCCCAGTTTTTAAAGGTAAAGATTTAGGCGAGCGGGTAAGAATTTTGTCACAGCTGATGGTAGCACCCAAAACTTTTATTGGTCGGTAGAATTTTAAAAGCTGCGAGGGAATAAAAACCTATGTGCCATGTTTTGTCCAACAAACACAGATCACCTGGCAGGTTGATTTGAATAGGCCCACCCGACAGTCCACAGCTGCAAAACACATTAAGACTCATTTGTTGGGCTTGTAAATGAGCTGGATGCATTTTGCAAAGCTTCACAGCCTGTTATGTTCCAGTTTACCATCTAACTCAGCGATTCTGCTCGTCTATGTTTATAATATCTACAACAGGAAACAAACTGGTGCCCTAGCTGTTACCATACCTGTGTATATCGTGCTTAAACAGTCGACCTAAACTTTACAAGAAACAACGTGAGATGACAAAAGTTTAATGTGATTTGTTGATTTAAAATACTTTCAGTCTGGAGTCATTATTTAGCCACTGCTGCTGATAGGAAGCAGCTTGGCCTAAAGACTTCCAGCGCTCTCAACACAACCTATCACCATGACAACACATCCACACAGCTGTAGGTCATCAGCACGTAGCGATGGCTGTCCAAATACAGAACACACTAACTGGAGGAGGCTCTGTCTTCAGTATGTGTGCATGAGCGCTCGCGTGCGTGTGCACCTATGCCTGCGCGTGTGCAGACTTTTGTGCTAGTGGTGGCCCAACAGGACGCTAGAGCAGAGGAAGGAGAGAGTGAGGCTGCTGTTGCTATGGTAACAGTCAGGCTGGCCTAAACCTCATCTCCCTGCCCCTGTGTTTGTTGGAATAGTGGGAAGAGACACAGGAGGAAGGGTGTCCTGAAACAGCAACTGCTTTTAAGAGATCAGTAAAAAAAATTATCAGAGAAAAGCTTATACTCTATACTATACTTATACTCGTACAAATACAGGAATAGCACAAAAGGGAAGGACACAAAGGAACACATAGTACTGTAACTACTGTAGACAAGATACAATAGGCTCAAGATACACAAAAAATATTTAACAGGCAAGATAGTTTTAACATTTTAGCATTTGATAAAATAGCAAAACAAAATAAATTTATTCATATGTTGATTCATTTATTATTTATTCTATCATTTTCAACAGTTGTATACAATAAATATCTATTGAGGGGAACAGGCAGGATTTGGATAGGGAAAAGGAAGTAAAGGATAATGAAAAGCCTGATTTTACCAAACCACCAAGGATGAAGAAGACCATAAACAGGCGCCCCAAGGTGGTTTTTGCATAGACATCCCCGTAGCCCACTGTGGACATAGTCACCATCAGCAAGTAGACACATTCCCAATAGGAAAGTGACTGGGAATTTTCAAAGTTTTCCCAAGGATCCCCTGAGTTTTCCACCTAAAATGGAGATGGGGGAAGAATGATGAGAGCATAACGGAAGAAAAGGTTTTTGTAAATCAAGATACACATGCTCATGCATTCATCATCGTGTGAGAAAGGTTCTTTCGTTGTTTAGCTTAGGCTACCATCTAGTGGTCAAACTGTTTAATGCCTTGTGAATTATTGAGCACAGCACGGTATATTCTGTAAATATAATAGCTTTTGTATTTTATTTGGTCCTATTTGAACGAGCTGACAGTAAATAAATTGTGAGTAAGAAAGTAAAAAGTATTCTCTTAACTTTGACAGTTACAAGTTATATGAGATTATATGAGAAGTGTTTTATGTTTGAATTGATTCTACTGGAAATAAAGCTGAAGAACTTACAGGTTATAATTGTGCTTGCTTGCCTTAGGATGGTTGTTAACAATGTGCCCACCATTTATTTATTACACATTAGTTAAAAGTAGATTAGCTTCATTAAGGCTTGATTATAAAACAGCTGATCAACATCGAATACACTGAATGTGGATCAAAAACAGATCCACATTGCTGACATAAATAGATATCACTAGTCACTTCTGGAGCAGCTTGGTGCATCCCTACTTAGGAGAGCAGCGCTGTGAAAATTGCCATCACAATAGCACGTCTTGCAATGAATTATTTTGGAATTAAAAGCGCTGATTTTCACAGTTCTTCTGCACCAGCCAGCCTCCCTGGCTCATTAATCGCGAGACCACACTGGCTTTTGCATCTGTCCACTTACCAAATGTATGAATCCAGCAGCTGTGAGCCATGTGCTTATGAAGATGGAACACAGGTTCACCAGCTTAATGGAATTGCTGGGTAGAAAAAGAAGCATAAAGCCCTCACAAATGTCACAGTTACAGAGAATCTGGGGTTTTAATGCATGAAAGTAACAACATGACCAAGTGTGATGTGACTCATAAGCCGGAATAGTTTCAAAGGATAAGCGTAGTGTATATCTGTTTTGTAAATGCTGCTGAACAAATATATAATTTATGTTTACATAACAATATAATTGATGTCACACATCATTAAACTTTTGACACCGTAGACATACATAGTGAGTATTACCACGACTACACTGTGTATTTATTGTGACATTAAATACTAAAGTTTAAATAAACTGCTCCATCTGAATTATCTGGGTGGAGATTGAAAGAGACTCGTCGTCAGACAGAGCTATTGAAGACTGATGTGTTTGCTGTGACCAAATAAAGTTTTATACCAACCTTGTTTTCAAGATGTTCAAAAACTGTAAGATTTCCGAGAACTGTATCAATCTCAGTGCTCTCAGGAATCTTAAACCTGTCAGAAACGACAACAGAAGAGACACAGAGAGCGATTGGTATTTAAATGCAAGCCAAACAATGGATGGTAATCTCGTGTTCCATATTCATGCATTTATCCCTTAAGTGTTTTCTACAATATCTGGCAGTTTAGGAATATTAGTGGCAGCTGAATGGGGACATGGATGAGGACTTCAGTCAGAGAATATGGCTCAAATAGTTTATGCACCTAAAGATAAACGCACCACCGAACCATACGAGGCAAATGTTTTTGTGTGAGACAACAGAAGACAATACAAAACAGACACTTTATTCTAGGTGATGTGTTGGAATTATTTATGCACTCAAACAGACATTATGTGGCCTACTTTACATGAGCTCCAGTTTTAATCAAAGAGCAGCTCGCTCAGGGATTATAAAACAATATAACACCTGCCTCATTGTCTTTTTACATAACATGACTGATCCCATGGAACGTGTGTTTGCTCATGTCTCTGCCGATGTTTGTGCTGTGCGTCAGTTTTTATGATTACAAAGTCATATTTCCAAGTGATATTTCAGCATATTTCAACAATCAGTTTACTGCTTCCAGACCAACCAAATCCCAAAAAGCTGTATCTGTGAAACAGTCAATCAGGTCATTTGACCAGATAATAAAAATACACACTGCACGCTAATACTAATGACAAATATCCTTACTCCAGTTGAAGACGGTGTATAAACAGGACCAGACTGAATGGTAAAGCCCCGTTTGCCTTTCTGTTTCCTGCTGTCCACGATGGATCTGCCTCACCCTGTACCCATTCTGAAAAAGCTCGCCACAGGACTTCTTTCGCCTCCGTGTCTCTTGGGACGTCTCCAAAATAGTAATACTAGGTGTACGCCGGTACACGAGAAGCTTAGTAGGGATCATTGTTTTAGACAAAATAAATGTAAAAACAAATCAAAAAAATAATTCCTTTCTCTTGCGGACAGATGGGTTTAAAAAAATGTGTATCCAAAAGATTTAGGGTCTAGTACTCCAAAAGCACCTCTGGAAAAAGACAAGAACTAATTTGTAGAAAAAGTGGCACAGAAGCAAGGCTTCTGTAAAAAGTAAATCTTCCACTATGTTGTACCATCAAAATTACACCTTCTTGGTTAAGTTAAACACCTCGAAGTACTGTTGAATCCTCACTGCTGCAGGCCGAGAAGCTAAAACAGACAGAACTGTATTGTCTAATCGTGTCAGTCTTGCCAGGGATTGTGTCTCTGTCGGCAAAGTGTCAGCTCTAATATACGTGTGTTTTTCCCCATTCCTGTTGCACTGCCTGTAATCCCCACCACCCAAACAGATTTACCTTTCTCATGGCCCTTTAGTGCTTTACTATTAACCATGCTGAACCTTTGGCCCCATCAGCACACAGCTGTGTTTAATCTATTGTCTAAAAAAACTAAGTATAAACCTCGCCAGGGATTAGCAGAGATGAAAATAATGCAAAACAAAAAAAAAATATATCTATGAAGATTCTCAGTCATCCAGGTCAAATGATAATCCTGACTTAAAAAGGACTGTCCTGATTCCACAGGGAAACAATTCCAACTATCTGACATTATGGATCCATTCTCTGATGCAAACTTAAACATTTTAAATTTTAAAAACTTATTAAAAAAAAATAAATATTCAAAGGTCACTGACCTGCAAATATTTTAGCAGTACTACCTTGCAGTTATGATGACAGAATCTTTGCACCTGTGTTCTTATACACACTATGAGTATCAGCATGTTTGCTGCACATGGAGGAGGAAATGTGAAGCGATGAAATAAATAAATAAATAAATAGGTTTAAAATCTTCAGTAGCATTTCATTGGTTGTTTATGTTCAGTATATTTTGTGTGCTCATATTTTTTAGCACGAGGTTGTTTCATATTTATGGTTCATTAAGTACACACAGAATATGTAACTTGTGTTTTTTCACTTTCATTTATTTGCACTTTATTTTCTTCAGTCTTGTAGAACAGGCTTTTGTGATTGTGAATGCATGTTAAAAAATCCTCAATGAAATTTGTTCACATGTTCGTGTATGGGAAAATCTCTTTGCCCACATGTGCCAAATCCTCTTGGACACACACAACCACCACACGCATGTGTCAGCTGGTCAGATGCTCATTCAAAAAGGTTTTTTCTCTGCTCTTACTTCATTGAGGCTTTGTAAGCCAGAGCACGACCTCTGTGTCACATGTTCTGGCAGAGAAGCCTTGTGGGACCTTTTATCAATCAGCGGTCTGGGATGGTTCATCTGGGATAATACTGACAGTCAGCCCAGCCAGGATTACATTATACGGTGCTATACTTCAACCACACACACACACACACACACACACACACACACACACACACACACACACACACAACCCACAGCTAGTGATCAAAGCACGGCTTCTTACTGATGACACACGCAGATAACTGCATTTATTTATCACCAGCAAAATATTTTTCACTACATTAGTAGTTATTATCATTGCGTGTTGCCTGCAAGACATCAAAAGCCAGGCAACAGCAAACAGACTTAAATTCCCCACAGATTAGTTTCCCTCATGCAGTTTTTGAGAGACTGGCCAGAGAAGATCCATATAAGGCAGATGCACTCAAGCCTGTGTTCAGATAAAGTGATGGAGCAACCACAGTGCACGAGATCAACAAACAATATACTGAATCACCATTAGGAGGCAGTAGCAGGTTAGATTCAAAGCCAAGCCTGTAGGCCTTAACTGTACTGTAATCCTCAAAGGCAGTGCATCTTAAAATCAATAACAGAGCGCTATAGTAAAAGACACATCAATCAAATACAGCACGTATCCTTAATTAATGTTGTAATGATGTTTTTGTAAATTATTCTTATATTGCTAAAATGTTTTTTAATGATTACAGAAAAAAATCAGACTGAATCTCAACTAGCAAGGGTGGAGGATCTAGCGATCCTACAGCCATTTGCTCTTCTTACACTGCTATAACTCTCATGGGAGCATTTCTTGCTCAGCTAGTTAGAGGAGATTAATTCTTTTTTTCCAATGAAGGACTCTGCATGCTGTTTTCGGCGGGCCACACATTGTTCTCCTCCCTTTAATCAATGTCCAATTTGCAGGAGCAGAGAACATAACTTGAAATGCATGCAGCGCAGACTGCTCAGGTGCAGAGTGGGCGAACACGTTACCACACAGGGCAGAACCCCTATTAGTGGTATTTTCATTATCCAAGCACACCTCCACTGGATCGCCTGTGGTCTTCTCATGCAGCGCTACAGCGGAAGGAGTGAAATAAGAGGTACTGTAATTATGATGGATTAGAATGGCTGTGGTGTATATTACCTACACTGAATGGAAAGCAAAAATGAACTAATCCAATGGGAACAAGAAACACAATACATTAACCTCCTTTAACAAAGCCTGTCGGGGGACATTATATAAACCTAACTAAATGAAAATAGCACCAGTTGTGGATTGTATTAGTATATCTATTATTTGGAACATAATTATGGCCCCAACATAACATGAGGGTGGTCTGTATGTGGGGGGCGGGGGGGGTGGCGGGGACAGAAAAAGTTTTCTGTCGCAAATCCTCCGAGCCAGAATTTTAAAAGGCCCCATTAGTATTCTGGAAGCTCTCGCCAGTCTGTCAGGGTACACTGTATCTTACTGCTGAGCGACCCACTGTTAATTTTATAACTGAGGCTTTCTAACACTACATGTAGCTCTTTTCATGTGGACAAGCATAACATTAGTAAACACACGCTTCAGTTATTATAGAAGTAGTTACTGTACTGCACTGTGGTTATTTATAGGCTATCCTGTCAAGATAAAGTGGTCTAATGTTTGTCTTCAAGATTGTTTACTTAAAAAAATACTATAGTAAAAATGAATGAATGCAAACAAATATCTCAGGAATCTGGGGCACTTATCAAGGACAACAAATGCATACTTAGAGCTACAACACAGCAACTAATCCTGGCAGAATAAGCTGTGAACGTCACTCTGCCTTCTTCCCCAGATGCAGGATATTTAATAATTGCAGGTAATTATTCTCCGCAGAATGTCAGGCAGCAGTCAGACCACCATTTCACAGCCTTTCATCATCCTAATCAAGGTCCTCACACTGGTTTTCTCAGGATGAGACGAGGACACCTTACATCATGAATGCCAGAAACCGGGTACTTCACTGCGATATATCTAATATAGCTTGATTTCTGTGTAATTCATGGACCATTGTAAGCTTCTTAGGTAACCATCTTACTCTCAGAGATCTGATTTTCACAGCTTCATTTTGTTGTTGTTTTAATTGAGTTGCCTGTCCACAAGAATTTCCCCAAGGGGAATAATAAGGTATCAATTATGGTTGTGATTATTAGTTTTACAATGACACGTTAGACTAAGAAGTCTGTGAAGGGATGGATGCTGACAGATGCAGTCTTCGTTTATGCTCACATATAACGTGGGTTGGGCATTGTCCAGTTCCCACATCTCATTTATTTCCATATAAAAGGATAGGGCTGGTTATTATCTCTTTTTTATTGATAACAAATTACATAAAGAGACTAAATGCAACAGTGAATCTATGTCAAATGTACCACATATACCCAAAAAGAGAAACATCAGCTCCACAGACTGGTAACTGACAGACTAATTTTCTTGCACTTTATAGATACAGTTCATTGTTGGTTTGAATCTTTTCATGTGATTTGCTAACAAATATAGAAACATCAGATATTTTGCCCTGTTATAGTACAAAAACCACAGATACTACTAAAGACATTACAGGTGGCTCTGTTATTGATGTAATTGATGACAGCATAATAGCGAGTGTGTATAATACCGGGACCCCGAAATGGAAGCAGCTGAATAATATTAAAAAAAATAATAATAATAACTCACAGTAACAACACTGATTAGACAAAAGGTAAAAATCTTCTAATAAATCAAGACACAGCACACAATGTTTTTATTTGTGTGCATATTTTTATCAAATGTATGTTAAATCTCAACTCCTGAATACAATGGCCAACAGCTTTGGTCATCCAGCAGCTTGCTCTGATTTTACTGGTTAGTGTATTTGGAATGAAATGTGGTAACAATACGGGACTGAATCAGGTTTAAAAGTAGAAAATCAGTGCAACCCGAAATAAATCCAGCTACAAAGAAACTCTTTTTGCTGCAGTGTACTACTCTGAACACACTCAGAAAAGTAGGTCGTTATATAACACAGGTTAGGGTGTTTTCCAGTCGGCTCATGCAAAAGTGCGTGCGTGTGCGTGCGTGCGTGTGTGTGTGTCTGTGTGGAGATTACACATTCCTGCGTGTGTGCTTTCTTTGTGAAAGTGTGAATGAGCCCATTAGATGGCAGTTATGGACTGCTGTGAGGTATTCCAGGTGCAATGCCTCAATACGGTAATTACCAATGAGTCTGAAACACAAGCACACAAACACACGCACACGCACACGCAGAACGACAGACTGACTCTGAGTCACTCTCACTCCCATTAGCCCATCCACTGTGCTGTGTCTGTGTTCGGTGAAACATCAGAGGAACCCAGCCCTGTCACTTTCAATTAAGAGGAAACGTTGACTGTAGCCCCGAGCAAAAAAGGTCTCGGAGACACACTCCCAATAATGGTGAGACAGAGGGGGGACTGGGAGACAGAATAGTTATAGGGAGTGATAATAAGAACGGTGACATGAAGATAGAGGGCAAAAAGAAATGGAAAAAGAGGAGTGGTGAAGGGTGGTGTTAAATAAATGTGAGAAATGGTGAAAGAAAGCAGGAAGGGACCAGGTTACAGAGTGTGAACAAAAGAACGGAGAGAACAAAAACACATATGCACACTTACCAAGCCAGCTTCTGTTTAAGTAGACAGAGACAAACACAGGAGGCACAGTGAAGAAGTCGACCACTGAGTTGACCTCCAGCCAGAACCACAGTTTATCATTGGCTGCTATAAACTAAAAGTCAAAAAGAAACCGAGATGGTATTAAAATTACAATTTTTTATTTTATACAAAACACCAACACCCCACATGCTAAACCCGCATGCTACCATCTCCATTTAGCAGCATTGGCATATTGTACAGACATATGACAAAAGCTTCAACCCACTTGCTGAGTCACAGGAATGGTTGGTGGTGTAAGCAGCTTATGAGTTTATTTATTCATTCATTCAGGATGGAATGCTGCTGTGGCACGACTGCCGCTCTAACAACATTATTACAGCAATGTCAGTTTGAGCTAAACGCATGCCGTGTTAGTATCTGTACATCACTTAACTGGGTGTCTGCTTATGTGTTAGCATGTAAACCTGTAGGAAAAATGCTGTGTCTGAAATTCATATGTTTTAGCTTTTAGATTTAGAGATTTTTTTATATATGTTGTTTTAAATATTTCTTTAAAGAGTACTGTGCCGCCTATAATTATGCAGCATGTTCATAAATGGATGAGAGTATGACTGTATGCATGTGTGAGCATGCATGCGCACGTGCCATCTTACCCGCAGGCCAAAGTAAAGAAGAAAAAAGACATTGAAGGCCATATCGATTTGTAACGTGAAATCTTTGTAGAAGTTCTGGCAGGATTCTATAGGACTGGAGGACAGAGACAGGGAGAGAAACACAGAGAGAAATATATTATTATAAGGTCAAATACTCAACATATTTCTTTGCAGAAAAAGAGAGGTAAATAATTTAAACCTTTTTTTTGGTAGCAATGTAATTTTTAAATACATTGAACCTTGTTTATTAACACCGGGTATTTTTCACAATAAGCCTTAATAAAACAAGAAGCACATATGATCACAGTAACACAATTGTGACTCCTTTTTTAGTAACTTTTTATTACAGAGAAACTCCTTCCTGTTAATTAAATTTATGGGAATAAAAGTATTAATAACACCAGTTTAGAGATAAAAGCTTCACCGACACCCTTCAATCCCTCCTCTGAGCCCTGTGGGGGCACAGAGCTAACTGTGGCATCAATCAAAAAAAAGAAGTAAAATAAACTGAGGCTGGTAGTAAAGAACAGTTGCTTTGATGTGACAGCACATTCGGGATTCATAAATTATTCGGCACGTTGACAAACATTAGATATTTCCTCATAGACAGAAACTCCACATAGAGAAAGACACTGAAGGGCTCTCTCTCCATTAGCAGTGAAACAGCTAGCTGGGTGTGGCTTAAAAAAAAAAGCAGATGATAAATGAGCCATAATCTGCCTGGACTGTCATATAATCCATCTTCATGTTTACCTTGTGATCATTACCCATTAGCAAGGGGGTCCTCTGAACAAAAGCAATAACAGGCTGTGTGGCCACCACATCCTTCACTTGGTCACAGGCCTGTAGAATTTAGCTCCTGAGTAATGAGGAAATCCCACTGTGGGAATATGCATATGCATAATGTCTGACTGGCTATAGGAGACCTTTGGTAATGTTTAGACTGGAAAGGGAATGCACACTAAGTACACAGCCCCATGCAATCAGTTTTACCATTAACATACATTGTATACAAAGAGCCAGCAGACACCCACTGTCAGACCCAGTATTAACCTACGGGCTTAATCAAATCTTCCAGTTAACATCAAATATTGGATTGCATGATGACCAATTATAACAGATGACGGAGATGACATGCCAGAGCAGACGTACTGCTTCGAGAGGATGATCCAGCTTCTAATTTATGAGCATGTCTCTAACATATCCTAAGGACTGATGTGATCTTTAAGGCAATCTGGCCCAAACCCATTATGATTAGAGTGAGTATAATTTATGCATTTTTATGTGCACCAATTGTTTGACATAAGGGACATTACTTGGTTCAAAGGCATGTTCTCACAACGTGCCATCCAAATTTGCACAGAGGTTAATTTTCTCCAAGCCATTCAAATCAGCTGATATTGATTTGGGTTGAATGCTAAGTTTTCTACCTACCGTCAGCACCTCCATGTGATTCTGTAGGCATGTAACTAAATATGTGTGCTAAACAAACTGCCATGAATCATCCATCAAGCCAACTTTCCTCTGGTAATTAAATGTCCTTTTTTTGTCAATATAGCCTCCAGGTTAAGACAGGCCTCACACCCATGTAAACCCCGAAGCTTGTGTGCCTGCACTCGTAAAACTGATCTGAAGCCATGCCAACTTAAACTAACCCTCACAGAGCTTTGTGCAAGATAACGCACATGCATGCATGCACACACATACAAATACATTTATAACGCATACGAATCCACACACACACACACATGGTGCACACTCAAGACACCATTTGGAGTGGTCACTATGGCATTTCCCTTTGGGCTCAGCTCTGCCCTAATTCTAAATAAGCGCTCATCTACAGTCACGTGACTCAAAGCATTCTCAATAACAGAGGGAGCGAGGAAGGAAACAGCAGGGGCTGAGTGGTGCCTTGAATTTGTCTTGATTTTACATTATTCATTCAACACAATAGCTACATTCTCAAAGCTTTAATCGGCTCATTCTATATAATTATTATTTGATAGTAAAGCTTATCATTAACTAGAGAAGTGGGAAGACACATGAGGCAGACCTATGATTTCTCTCTAAAAAGCACAATAGGAAATGAAGCGTTCATCTGTGCAGAATCACAGAGGTCCCCTATCTAAATCTACGTCTGCCACATGCGAAATTAAAATGGCAGCATGGATTCAAAAGTGAAAACTAAGAATAATAATAATTAGTTTGTTTATCAAACCTTCACCGTCTATGCAGGAGGTAAGGTGTCTCCACTGTGCATGCCAGAAGGTTACCTGGAAGTTTAGTCATCGTAACATGTTAGGTCGAAACGTTTCACTACTCATCCATGTAGCGTCATCAGTCTGAGGAAAGTTGATAGGACACCTCAAATTCACCCTACAGGCTGGTTTCGCTTCACGCTTGCCCTGAAGCCAGGTTATGTCAGGTCAGACATAACCCGTCTCCAATTTATCATGCTGCTCTTTCATTTATCCGCACGAATGGGCCCAATTCACACGTCCACCAGGTTGACCACATGATCTCCTAAATCGGAGTAGGAGTGGTTGTCAGAGGTGAGACTTTCCATCTCTCTTCCCATTGTTAACCAAAGCTATTCGGAGCAGCTGTGCAGTGAAACTAACCTGGGGAATGAATCTGTGATCTCAAACTTTCCTCAGATTGTGGAAACTACTTACTTCTTAGGTCTAGGAACAGGCTGGGGTTACACCGGCTTGATTTAGGGGAGGGGAGAACGAGAAAGAGAAAGGAAAAGAAGAGGAAGATGCCGCGAGTCAAAAGAGGAAATGAGTGACTGTAAAAGGGAGAGGAAGACAGGAAGATGTGAGAGTGACAGTTTGAAAGGGAAGGGGACAAAGCTCCCAGAAATACTGGAGACAATTTGTCCCTCTCTATTTATAGCACACAATGCTAGTTTTAGGCCACATGCAAACTGCCTGGGGATTCCTGGGCTTCTCGTCTTCTTAGGTTTGACTTGGTGGATTCTAACGTCATTCTGCTTATCAGCAAAGTGAGCATACAGGGCACACATGGGCACGCGCTTACACGCAGGCGAGCTGTGATGTCCTAAAGGAAGGCCGCGGAGCACATGAGTCTATTTCAGGACATAAAAACGTTTCCCCACATTAACCTCCTCTGACTAGGAACTCCAAAGCGGTAAAACTCATTTGTTCACAAGGGCAAAGAAGTGCATTGATGATGATTTTCTAAAAATAGTCCTGGGCACTTTCAGTCAGTCAACACAAGCCCTCCCTTTGGTAGCCTGCACATGACCTTGGCGAGCTGCAGGAGCAACAGAGAAGTTGCCCCCTGAGAAAATAATAACAGCACACTGCTGCCAGCCTGACTAATGCTCACAACCGCAGTCAGTGCGACACACCAAATCTGAGTCATTTCCCCTACATATCTTACTTCTCTAGTAAGCTCATAAGCATCTCAGAACACAGTTGTAGATTCATGTGCTAGTATTCAAATCAAAACATGCATTATACAACCTGAAGTGAAAAATGTGAAGGAATATAGAACGTGCTTTGGGAACAATAACCGAACTGGCCTCTGAGCTATCTCTCCTGAGGAGAGAGCATGTATGTGTGAGAGCAGCGGGGGGGAGGGCGCGCTAAGCTGAAAGAAGGCCAGGTTAATACTTACATAACTGATTTAGGTTGAGGCACCATTACTAAAATTAGAAATACATTAGCACATACAAGGGCAACGCATAAAACATCCACATGGAGGCTGAAAATAGACAACAGAACTTTTTCACCTGAATCACCTGCGCCCCAGTCCAGGATTTTCTCCTGCACTTTACAGTAGCTTGTGAGTGAATAGCACAACAGTTAGCACAACTTTACGCAGTATGGAGTATCAGAAAATATGGACAGCTAGGTTCAAATATACAGTAAATAGGAAGTAATTAAAATACAAAAAAATAGTTAATTATTGCATTTGTCACTAATTAAATAATCATTTGTATCCTATTACTTTTCGAATGTATAAAAAATGCTAATTTAAAATCGGCGGTAGAGGTCGAATTGGTAAATTCTAGTTATTAATCTTTTTTTTCCACATTGGGTATCAAAAATAATAAAAGCAGTTCACTCAGTTTACTTAGTAGGACTATTCTTAAAATGATTTTTGCTAAAATATTTAAACAATCTGAGTGGCTCACAAGCTAAGAGAGTTAACACGAACTGACATTGTGGTTTCAAAAAGCAACAAAGGCACTCAAATCATTTAAATTTTATTTGGGGTTCATTAGGGTAACTGAATGTTTTAAGAGAAGCTCATGCTGTGTGGGTGCTGTTGTCTAAAAATAGCCCTCCCGCTCAGCATTGTGGGATATCAGTCAACTGTAACAGCAAATGGCTTTTGTATTACGATAGTGACTTTGGTAGACAAAGAGGCGAGGTTCAGAGTGAGGAAAAATATCAAAGCAAAGCAAATTGGTGAATCATCTCTCTGGTTATTTCTTTAATTAGACATCAGCATTAAATCTGCACTTAAAACCCAGCGTAGCTTCACTCTCAATGAAAAAATGCTTTAACATGTTGTACAGCTTCACCACACATGAACTAAGCAGGATCCAAAGGCTGCTGCCTGAACCACTCAGCTGACATTCATATACAGATATCAAAAGCAATTTCAATTTGATTTTTTCTGACTCAAATAAGGGACCATAAAACAGTGCTGTGATGTTCCACAATATTCCCAGAAGCTCATCATCCGGAGTGTGATGCTGGCATTTCATATTCTCACTTAGTATTTATGTCAATCATAAAGTATTTTTATTAGAATGAGAAGAAGTGAGGAAAAGTGATAAAATGGCAATTAGCCTCAAATGGATTTTAAATTACTGGAGGATTGATTGGGAATTGAGCACTGAGCACTGCCACACTTTCTGGACTTTCTGGACTGTCATCTGCAATCTATGTTTTAGAACGGTCGATTTTCACGGATCCATGTGATGTCGTCTTTCAGACGGCTAGCCAGGTACTGTCACAATCCAAGTAGGAGGGATCCTTATAAAGGCTGCCCTTTATCACCACCGTCTGCAAAGTTTGTCTCACAGCTCAGCCATATTTCTCACCTTACCACATTAATTAGTCATTAGGCACTGTTTCTTTTTTCAGTGCTGACATTGATCACACAGTAATGATAGAGTTACAGGCGCATAGTGCTGCTTATGAGGCCTCTTCGACAGACACAAAACCCAGTGCTGTGTTTGTGTGTGTGTGTATGTGTGCACTTCTGCAAGTTAACATGACTATGCAACTGTGTCTATGTGATAGTCTGCATGCGCGACAGGGAGGGATCGGGAGA
This sequence comes from Microctenopoma steveboyesi, assembly GCA_032359275.1. Taxonomy (NCBI): domain Eukaryota; kingdom Metazoa; phylum Chordata; class Actinopteri; order Anabantiformes; family Anabantidae; genus Microctenopoma; species Microctenopoma steveboyesi. Next base: position 10,674,175 of record JAUMHF010000007.1, on the reverse strand, counting down.
GAGGCGAGGAATAGCAACAGAAGTAGAGCAGGAACAAGGGCATCCCTTTAAGAGAAGTCTGCAGGGACTTTGTCCTACATTGCTCTTTATTTGTTCTATGGGAGAGCGGAGGAAGAAAAAGGGATAAAAGATGAGTTCTGAGCCAAGGTATTAAAGCAAATTCACATGGGGGTGGAATAGGATCCAACGTCCTTCCATTGAAAATATCCCTAAAAAAGCAGTCGGTTAAAAAAGTATGTTTGCTGCAAAGGAATAGAAAAGCGTCACATCATACATTTTATGCAGTGCACAGAAATGGTGATAAATTTTGTAAAAACAAACTATTCGCTTCTTTGAAAATCGTATTTAGAAGGTTTTCCTGTGTTTTTCTCAGCACAACTAACACACTATTGGCCGACAGAGCTCCTGCTGAGAAAACTCCACTAACCATATATATCCGGAAACTGTTTACTGTCCAGAAATGTGCCTGGCCACCAGAAAAGTTTTTTTTTTTACAGCATTTTACTCAGCGTCTGTATGTGTGCATGTCCTTGCCCCAAGGGACTACCCTGCTTTAGTGAAGTACACATAAAAGCCCAGCTTGTAGCTCCAGCCTCCTAAAATCCAACCCACATGCACTTATTTTACCAGATCTCTTTTTGCTGTTACCACAGGGACTCTATACACCATAATCCTTCCCATTACTGCTGCCTTTTTCACAGACAATTTGAGAATGATAGTCACATCATCCGATGGCTAAAATAGCAGTTTGAAGTGAGACAAAATAGCTCTTGAATCTTTACCATAAGACCCTCAACATTTAGTACAGCATAAAAGTATAAATCTGATCTCATTAATTTCCTCCATGATTAACATTTAGTGGCAACAAAGTAAACAGTGAGAGCATTTTGGTATTCTGTATGGGTCTGATCATTTATGCACATAATGTATACCCCTCCTACATTAGGAATGCATGCATGTGCAACCTCACACACAAGCTCACAAGCAGAGCAAGGGTACACTGCTAATAACTGTCCTTGGGCAGAATAGTCTGTGGCAAATGCAGTAGCAGAAAAGCATTGTGGTTGAGACAGAGCGGGCCTTTCTCAAAAGACAACTGCAGAAGAAACACTTAGTGTCAAGATTGCTCTGTGACTTTAAAACCAATGGATGCAGAGAATGGATTGCACTCGCTGTAGCAAAACGCTAACTACGGCGCAAGCTGGATCTGTTTAGAAAGTCAAAGCCCCAGAGTGAACTGAACCTGTTCTGAGTTGATCGGTAGCCCCCCTGAGAGGATGTGCACACTCAAGTGACAAGCTTGAGCTAATCATAATGATGAGGGTAGAAAGGGCCTGAGCTTAATGGAAGCGCAGACAGATGAGGGCAATGCCTCAAGGTAGCCGACTCACATAGAAATGCTCTCCTAAGTGCACTGTAACATACAGAATACAATTTGGAAATCCTACAGTAAGAGAAAATAAACAAACTTGAACTAGTGTCCCTTTTGTGCACTGCAGGTTTGTTATGACATGATACCAAGCCGCTCTTCTCTTTGAGTTTAACTGTGTTTGCTTATTTGGCTCAGGGGTCAGGTGAAAGTCGTACTAGACCTTATTTTAAAGTATACTTATAAAGCTTTACTTATGAGAACAATGCAAGCATGTGCAATAATCCATTAACATACCCAGTTACTAATAAGACTTAAAAATATGTCAGAGGCAGAGAAGAAAACAAAGCGCGAGTGATAGGGGGAAACATAAACAGAGACAGAGATGTGGGGGAGCCGGTAATGGTTTTATCCTGAGGTACGAACAGTTGAGCGGATCAATGCCAGGAATAATTTCCCACTGCTGCTGAGATAAGACTGTACAAGTTGGATTTTAGATTAGCTTCTTTGGAGAACTTTACATGTCTCCCCCTGTTTTAGACTTTGTTCCCTCAGGGGTTTAATTTCACAGTTCACAGATACTGTATTAAAGTCAAAACAAACTACAGGAAGCTGGCCATCACTTAGAGCCACAAGTACCGAAGAAGAGCTGCAGAGAAACACATATGATGAAAAAGTAGTACATAGTATCATGGTCAGTAGGTTTGCAATAAATATTCCATAATCACAGGCCCTGCAGTAAATGTTTAAGGCTTTTTTATTTCATAATTAATGATGAATAATAAAGTCAAAGGTACATTGCTAGTGTGCAGTGAATGACAACTCCTTTTTGGTTATTTCATTACTAGAGAATCTTGCAACTTAAACATAATTGGAAACTATATCCTGTCTCTTTTCCTCTAATTTCAAATCAGTGCACTGACAGCCGTCTTCTACTGAGGCTTTTGCCAACTTAAGTGAAGTGAGGTGCAGAATAACCATCAGCAAAGAAGATTTTAGCTTCAGGCCTCTGCATTAGTATGATGTTGTGATTATATACCTACAGTAATAGTTGATTCACACTGAACAGCTGGATCTAACCCATTTTTCAGATCCAATAGTGACATATAAAAAAAGAATATAAAATATCATAAGATTGATCAATTTCATTTTCAGTAGATGTTAAAATGGTTTTTCCTGAAAAGTATAAAGTTGAATATACCCGTCTTAGTGGCTGTTCTTTTTAATCTGATGATGCAACATGCTGCCACTGTGGTCTGACCATGGAGCTCACTGCCAAAGTTAATGAGTCAGTTTCTCTACCATAGAAAAATGTGCAGAACTTCGAATAATTCAAACCATCCCATTAAAAGGTGCCGTTTGCATTTAGATGGTGTAAAAGTATTTGCAGCGGTTATCAGAGACATGCCAGCCCTGCAATCTGTCTCTGGGTGACTGCCAAACAGGGATAAACATAAACTGACAATACACACACCCATTTACTCACACACAGAACACACTCTCCAGCACATACAGTATCTGCCTGTCTCTGTTTCCATGGAAACTGACATGCCTCCCATTGACAAATCCTCAGATGTGAGAGTGTCTGTGTGCATACTGTGTGCATTGCTGCTTGCGAGTGCTTATGGGGGTGTGAAAATGTGCATTTGCATTTCAGAGCCTGCAGTGTGTGGAGACGAGTAAGGACACGTGCAGCTATCATTCAGATATAGTTTGTAGGCCAGTGTAAATGCATGCAGCAAATAGCATACTAAATAGATTAGATTTATCTTTCAGTATCGATGCTGGAGCACGTGTGGCGTTTTAGTTCAGTCAAAACACAGTACATGTCATAAAACTGATACTTACTCGGAGGAGTCTATAAAGTATATTCCAAGGGCCCCAATGCTGAGCGCAAAGACTAGCACCACCTGCGAAGGAAATGACAGAAAGAGAAATTAAGTGTATGCATGCAGAATTTTGTTTCTTCTATCTATACTCAAACTCAATAACATACTCAATAGTAAACAAACTGTTGTATTTATATGGGGTGCAAACAATGGGTTTCCACCAGTCACAGCATCTGTAATTTAACAGACTTGCCTGCTGCAGTTTGTAGAACGGGGGACATTTTCTAAAAGCATGTGCTGCATAATGAATGTTCACCTTCCTGCCAGCAAATGCAGCCCACTGAATATAGGTGGCGCACAGTCAAGCCAGCACGTTCGTAGAAAGCAAATCAAGGCCACACGTTTGTGAGCTCAACCTTACGAAATAGCAACAACAATGTGATTAGGGAGTGTTGAGAGGAAGCACTTCGACAGGACCTCGCTTATCAAGTGTTCGCACGCACTCCTCAACCACCACACTTAGTCAATGTTTGAATTGTGTAATATCACACTATACTGGGGTTGTATAATGTCCATCATCTACAAAAAGTTACATAATCTTGTAGAGGGTTTGAAAACAAAATTGTTTTAATGATTTTTTTAATCAATAGGATGCAATTATTGCACTTGCTCCTGATTTAAGTAATTTACTATAAATCAGGCCAGATTATTGATAACACCTGATTAAGAAAGTAATGCAATTTCTACTTTTCTTCTTTAAGAAAATATAAGTCTATAGGCCTACTTCGTTATTTGCTACTGTGGGTCCTATATGTATTTGGCGTCAGTACAATCAACTATGCCACAGAAACCTCATTACATAAATGAGAGGGCAAAAATAATTTAATACAATGTACTCATAAAGACTCCACTACCCACCACAACAATAAAGATATAGTAGAATTCATCTGACAGAGAAATTATAACCTTCTAAAAGTAGAATACATTGCTGAGTTTCATTAATCGACATCTTGTAGACAAACAATGACAATTCGAATCATATTCAGTCCTGTTGATGCTGAAAAAAATGGAACCTGTTTAAGTAATAATCAAGCGTAAATGTCGGCTTCCCCTTGTTCCACACCCTGGGATAAACAGCAGCATGTGGCACAATAATTCCCTTCAGCACGCTACATTTTACAAACATAGTTTCCATCACTATCATCGTAATCATCTTCAGCTTCAGCTAACCAGTGCAGCTGTGCACAATAGTTCCTCCCCTGCAATCCTTTCCCCCATTCAGCCACTTCACAATAGGAGCCCACTATCTCTAATGATTGTACCTTTCATTATTGATGATGGCAGCTTGATTACTTTCATGTGATGGTGCTTTGGATTGGTCTGATGCATTGTGGCTGAGGTATTAAATAAGCACCCCCACCCCCCCTGCGTTTTGAATGGATCCCACTTAAATGGATGACGAAGTCAATCGAGAGTTAACTATTGCAAGAATAACGTGACAACCCTAGGACATCAATGATGCTGCACACAAAAAAGATGGGGAGGTTCATGGCGGGCATTATCTGATGAACACACTGCCCTGTTGTCTTCCCAGGATGAAAAATGCTTTCCCCACCACAGGGCAGGCAGATTCCCAGCCAAACTAAGACAAAGTCAACCTAACTAACTGAGTTAAAGGGTAACTCCACTGATTTGACACATCATGGTATCAATGCATTTGTGAAAAAAGTCCCTTGAGGTTTATCCTGAACACTAATAGTCTGAAAAAACTGCTCTTCATCTCCCATTAAGCTCAGCAAATCTAAGCTACATAAGCCGCTGCTAGCTCAACACCCATATGGATGTATTATAACAACTGGATACCAGATCAAAACATTGCGCCCATTCATGACTGTCAAAGTTGTTCAGTGGTGCATTATCCCCAAAAATATTATTTACTACAACACCGTAAATTGAAATACTGCCCAGATCATCCTCACCTTTCTGAACTATCGGGCCTTTAGAGCAGGCACCCTGGCAACCTCCTGCAGTCACAGCTCTCTGCACTCTTCACACATGAATGGGGATACATTTAAATAATCCCACAGCTCTTGTAGAAATTGGACTACATTAATGAATTACAATCAATTTATTTTGAGAAGCTCCATAAAATTGTATTTACCATTTTATAGCAGCTTGTTTCTCATTTGTTCTCCACGGAAGAAGTAACACATAATAATAAACCAGAGTTTTACAATGAAAAAGAAGGCATTATAAATGCATTTTATATGCATTATTTATGGACTTTCTATTTTGATATTTTGAACTGTCCATTCTAAGCATGAATGGAATGTGACCAAATGTGTGTCAAGTCGTGTTTACTATAGACATAGAAAAGAAACCGTGTCAGAAAGGCCTATGACTGAGCAAGGGTTACTGTAAAGCCAAGAGTTAAACAGTGAACATCCAGTAATGAGCTGAGGAAATAAGAAGCATCATCATCTCAAACTGACCCAGTTATTCAGCCGCAAAAGACTGTCCACCCCTCCACCCACACTGCCACATTATGTCTACGAGGTTTGGCTGTCGACCTCAAACCAAATTCTAACAATGAACCGAAAAACCGCCACTTCAAATCAGGACCAATGTAAGAAAAATGAAGGGAAACCTACAAGAATGGAAATGGCAGAGGGGCATTTCCACTGCCAACAAGGAAGGAAAAACTAAAATAAGAACCTCAGCAGCACTAGAAAGACTTGATCTTGAATGTATTCACACTTTATAATGTTGTCAACATGCACATCTCATGATTCACTTGCGGTGAGATGGCTTAAGTGCGTCACATTTGTTAGCAACGACGTGGAATATGCTACCACCCCGTCAGAGGAGCAGCATTCGGATGTGACGCCTATGTTGTTGTTTTTTTTTTTTTAAATAGCCGTGTAGGTTTTCATCTGTGTATCTGTGTCTATATTTAACGTGCTAAGCTAAATCTGGCAAATGTTTTCCGAGTTGCACTTTAGCAGGCGTACTGAAACACTGGAAGTGTAAGATGGGGCATGTGTGAGAGAGTATGCGTGTACTTTACCGTTTGTGGGTCTCGGATTCTAGCACCCATGCTAAGGTTATGGCTAATTCTCTCATGTGACACCATTAGAATAGTAATCACATAACGCTAGCTTTCAGCACATGTATAAAATACACTCGCAAACACGAGGCTGTCAGTTTATTTGGCAGTCTAAATCATTTTGTGAGCTCATCGTGGCTTGCCTGTGGAAGTGCCCTAAAACGGAGCCAGAATTTCACACATGACTTGTTTCTCCAACAGGGATCCTGTCTAATGACTTCCACTGTCCCTTAAGTGCACCCTGTAACAGGGAGAGAGCAGAGTCTCGCAGACAGGTGACGTGGGCTGACAACATGCAGTACTGAATATTCACTTCACATTAAGGCCAGTGACTCAGGTCAAACGAGTGGCGATTAAGCTCCTCTGTCATCTCTGCATTTAAGTAATCAAGATGGACTTTTATTTTTTAATGTGTTGAGATAGTTGAAGACACACCTCTGTGTACACACACTTCTAGCAGTGACTAAGAGGCAGAATACAAATGAAATCTTCCATCGAGGGATAACTAACTTAATATCCCAAGTAGCGAGAGTATAAAACAGTATAATGATTTCATTTTAAAATTATGTTTGATGTTTTTTTATGTTTAATAATCAGCAATGAAGTCCAGTCCCAGTGAATGAAATATCCAAAAAAAACAATCAGGACAATGAATTTGTTCAAGCCCAAAAAGGCTGCAATAAATAATCCTCTTGTCTGTCTGAAACAAATGCGAGAGGTATGTTACATTAACACACAGCAACAAATTGTGAATTGGGAGGAGGATAGTGTGGATGGTTGGGTCAATAAATTACGCCCACAGAACACTGTTATTTGCTTCTCCGTTTTATATCAACAGCAGTTGTTTTTTTTTAAATCGTGTGGAACAAGGTAGAAAGTTTTAATTGTGAGATGTTTTCCTTAATATATAAAAATAAAAAAAACACCATATTCGAAATATTAATGAAATCAAAAAGTCTGAGGCTAACGAGGCAGCCCAGATGCGAGCGGATTTACATGCTATTGTTACAGAGCTTCTAGAGGTCGACATCAAAGGCCTGGAAAAAAATATCCTTTTGAGTAGTAGTTAAGTAAAAAATGAAAGAAAATCGAAACTGGAATATTTTTGATTTTCTTTCTGTCAAACTATCAAATAAATACTTTCTACGAATCTCAATGGGTTCCCCAAGATTACACGAGTGGGAATCCTCAGTGGGAAGTCGAGAATGCCCGTCAGTACTGTGTGGCATCAGGATAAGCTTGCTCATTAATCCAGCCTGGCCCCCTGAGTTAGCCAGAAAAGGGAGATCCAAAATGTCCAATTGATGCTGCAGCCAGAAAGGATTTCAGAGGTCCACAGCCAAGGAAAGCTCAAGCCAAACCAGTTTACTGTTTCTGCTTTCTTTTGGCTTTAATCCTTAAACATATACAGTGCAGCTGCCAGATGAGAAGAACTGCAGCGAGTAAATATTCATTCATATCCTATACAGATTTTCTCCAAATAATTCACGTCAAGTGCAACAGAAGACAGATACAACTCTATAATGTTCTCTCACTCATCAAATTGTCACACTGTTTGCGCTGCAGAGCAAACATTTGCATCCATCCGAGTGTTTGCTTTCATAACAAATACTCCTACATGATCCGACATGGGTCGAGCATCAATCCAGATTTAGACACAAAAGGAAACTCAATCACATGTCACTGCACGAGGTGAGCACGCGGCTGCTCAGAGAGAGGAATGTCAACAAATGAAACCTCCAATAAACTTTGATCGCATACATTCCATACATCAGCACACATCGTGACCTCGCCTTTCTCTTCCCCTCGAAACGCAGGGGGCGAGTGTATAAAGTGTATTTCTGGTCTGACTGATGATTATGTGAGAAAAACTAACTCTGTATTCCAGTCACACCCTGCAGACTGAACCTGGTCTACCTAATCCCACTGAGTGACTAAACAGATGTTTTACAAATGTAACTGTTCCTTTTAGAGCATTATTAACAGCTGCACAAGAATGACCAACTGTGCCCGCTTTTTGAAATCAGTGGTGATTAGTATTAAATGTCATATCCTTTTTTTGTATATGACACAGTAACAATATGTTACATATGATACATGGATTTTCTCTAAATAACAATAATATGTCTTAATTTAAATATAGTTAAATAAAAAATATATATACAAAATATATAGTGATAGTGAATTTTTTAGACATGAAAATCAAGCTGTGGACATGTACAGACATTTTGCAGATGAGGTTCTAGGACAACCTTTACAAAAGACTTTCAGGCTATCAGATTAATGGAGAGTCCAGACTATCCGATTATTCAGCGTGTTGATTTGCCTCTAAACAGACTTTCCAATGACATGCTAATTTCCACCTTTATTACAATTAAATACTCACATCTTAATTAGAGGATAAATGTTCTCTATTTTCAGAAAGTAAATAGATGAGCAGAGTACAATAATATAGCATGTTTAAGCGTTGACAGAACAGGGCCAATTATATCCAGACTTCAAATACACACTTTTAAATTATGAGGAGCGAAGAACAAAAACAGGATCCAAACTGAAGTTTGAGAAAGCTGTGCACTGGCGTGTTCCCCCGTTGACTTCATTATTCATATTCACTGTAGATTCACAGTCACTTTTAGTAAAGCTAACGATGAAATGAGAGGGGAAAAAAAATGAAGAACTGTTGGAACTAGTCTTCCCCCCATAATAACACCTTTCCATGACAGACAAATATTCATGTGCATTCACCTGACTTCTTTTTGATACAACCCCTGTGTTTATAACAGACAGTATAAACACGAATTCTGTAACAAATAACAAATGATGCAATATACAGCACATAGTTGTAAAAAAAAGATTGATTGAAATTAAAATAAATACCTCTATTAATACGCTTACTTTTCATTCAGACTACAATGCATTCATCGTACATAGCCCAAAGAAATGACAGCATATAAATTCACCAGTTCCCACATTTTCTCTGAAATTAAATACAGTCTCATATATCAAAACGTGAAAACTGATTCTGCAGCCTTGGAATTGGTTCCATTTAACCCCAGAGGTCTTTATGAGACAGATGCCAACATATTGTCGTACCTAGGCAACAGAAATGGTGATTGACGGAGGAGAGGATGGAGGAAGGCTTCGCAGGTCTGACAGGATGACGGCTCCTAAAATGAGCATCTGTCAGTGGGAGATGAAGAGCAGGCCTGTGGGGTTCTGTTACAGATGGACAGGACGGCCTGTCTGAAAACCCCTTCTTTAAAAGTTTCTCTGTGGCATTATTAATTCATGAAAGGGAGATTTTTTTATCCCCTACTATTTGTACTATATGAGAGACGTGTCGCGGCTGAATGAAACCATTCTATGACGGATGAAATCACATAAGATAAATGTTCGATATGCTATACATATATGAACATCAGGTCACCTTTGCTTCCACAACAACCCGTGTCTGATGGCGGTCTAAGAGAAAACTGTGCCCATGACCTTGAATGTTCGCATAGAATACCAAGCGGAGAAAAGAAAAGGAGAGAGAGGGAGAGGAGATGAAAGGATGGAGGTGACAATGACAGGAGATGGAGGGAGGAGAGAATATTAGAGAAGGACTCCCACCTTCCCCGCCCCGCCTCTCGTGGGACACAAGGAGCTTTAGGAGGTGGCAGAAAATGGCTTGTGGCAGAGACAGAATGAGAGCAAAAGAGAGAGCAGATGGAGAGAGCGGCGGAGGGATGGAGAATATTAGGGCATGTCCTGTATGAACACAGCATTTTAAATGTTTAAATGCCACCCTGCGTATTCATCTGTGCACATATATCATGTGTACGTCTCTAACATGTGTTCAGTCTTTGTTTGTGCACACTTGGTAATGGGACAGAAGGGAGGACCCCTACTGTACGAGAGGATGCATGCTCCCAGCCTGCTGACATTAGAGGAGAAAATAAATCAACCCTGAAATCCCCACATCACCTTTAAAAAGGCCCCCAATGAAAACTGAAGGAAATCTGCAGAACACTGAAAATTATTTCAATGTTCATTATGCATATGTACTGTAGCTTTTTTTTAATGACATGTGTAACTCAGTGGTAACTTAACCACGTATTAAAGGTTTAATGTGGGACTTCAGTCGGCGTCCCGACATCATAGACTGTGCGTAATGCTGCATCTAACACTGGTAGTTTTGTTATTTGAACCCATTTATATTTTAATGGCCATAACTTGAAAACACTTTTCTGTCTTACAGATTACATGTTATACATAACATGTATCTAATAATGGCAAACATAAACCAAAAATGTTTATAAAAAAGAATAAATATTTGATGAACATTGAGAAAGTTGAAATCACTGCAACTATACCTAATTTTAATTTTAATAAATAAAAACTTATAATGAATAACAGGAGTCGGGAAAGTGATGGTAAACATTATATCCATGTTTTTTAATTTGTTTCCAAGAAGACACTGACCCAGTTTATTCAGCTTCATTCATGCACGTTTTTCTTTTTTTTTTTTTGCCCTGTTACGCGAGTCATTTAAACAATAACCTGCAGAGAAATTCATTAGTCAGATGAGTCCATTCACTAATCCGCCTTTCCAGAACATTCATCAACTTGGCAAGAGGTTGTTAGGTAACCAGGTTTATGAACATAACTCTGGCATTTCAAAATGAGCCAACTTCATCCGCCTTACTCATAAAAAGTCATAATCAATATAAACTCAACTGAATTGCTTCACCGTATTTTAGCTGAGTAAACATTTTCAAGGCACATTATAACGGTTTTCCTTTTTGCTTAATAAGTAGCCAACAGCTCCTTTAGGCCCAATTTGCTAGTAGCATAGTTTTTTTTTTATTTAGAGGAAAGTATCTTCTTGCCAGATAATATTTGTTACAAATTACTGTAACTGTAAATGTTGATGTTAAACAATCCGTGTTGAAGTATCAACAAGGTAAAATATGTTTGAGTTTAACATAATATGTTTAAGGTAATTTATATAGTCTGGAAATGTTTAATACGTTTCAGTAAAATACAACAACACTACTGAATAAGGCCCTTACTTCTGGTAATGTATGCACCCCTACTGGGCTCAGATTGAATCCTGTCAAAATATTCTCTATTCTATTCTCTGTAGCCCATTGTGCTTCAATAAAAAGAAAATGTTCATCTCCCACAGGAGCTCTCTCATTCAGGGAATCTTTCTGCATGACAACATGACACTGAGTGGGGCTGCTTCTTTCACACCAACTAACCCATGAATGAAACACAAATGTAGAGGGAATTTTCCTAGTTTTTGAGGTGTTGAGTGCTGCGACTATCAGGCCATAGACTATCAGCCTCACAGAGGCTGCATAAATGTGGTTTATTAGTGGAAGTAGTGGTCTGAAAAGAATAAATGGTCAAATGTGTAATTCAGCCCAATACAACATTACATACTCAATGAATAAGAAAATGATTTTCTAATATAGAAATGTTATCTTTATACATTTCTCTATTTTTCCTGCCGTTTACATCAGTGAGTCTTGGGTAAATAACTGAAATGCATCAGTGTATAATACAGTACAGTTCGACAACCATGAGCCAGCTTGACATTTACATAACTGGCACAATTTCCTTTCAGTCCAATGTAAAATGACCACTCTGTCTACGGTAAGATGGTGCACTGCATGAATACAAAAATGTTGTCTTTAAGTGTCTTATTGTCCATGTGATCCATAGATCGCAATTTATTGAAGTCACTACCACTGTTGTCCAGGCACCGGCAATAGCTCATCCTAGCCATAGGTAATATCAGAAGTTATATCTTCGTTATCCTACTCTAAAATCTGCATTTGACTGCAAGAGGAACAGCTAAACTTCAGGTCCCATCCAAATAAAGTAAATGGATCAACTATATTGTGAATGAGACAGCAGTATAGTAAAGCTGCGCTACATCTCTTTTCTTATGCCACCATGAGATCCCCCCCCCCCACAGGCGGGGACGATTCATCTCGAAGGAGACACAGCAGTGACATGATCTTTATCTAATTAAACAAGGTTTCATTTAATTTCCTGAAGGTTAATGAGAAGTTTATCATCCGCGTCAAAGCACATTTTCGCTCGCTAACAATGTGGTGGGTCCCGATAAGGCAAAATGCTTGCTTGCAGCAAGGTGAAAGAAGAGACTAGGATCCAGTCCACAGAGAAAAAAAAGAAAAGCTGCATTAGTATTCTGTGTTTGTTGGCAGGTTAGAATATGTGTAAAATGGAGAACTGCTGCATCTTAGTGTATCCCTCCTCTGTTTGCACTCTGTCACACCAGATCAAGTCCTACACACAGCTGTCCGGCTCAGTCAATACAGTGGGTGGGTGCCTGGAACCTGCCATGAATGACCTTTGCACATCTCTGTTACCTTGACATTTTAGCAGGAGAGATGAAAGTGTCACAGTAAACACTTTTAGGCAGTCGCTCTCACTAAAAAAGCCCATAGATGACCAAGAACAGTTAAACTCTCTTATATAGCTGACATATTTTGTGGTCAGTTCTAACACTACTTACTGGGCCCTTTCTGTCATTCTGAGATAAGACAGGAGAGAGAGACAGATGGGTAATTTGCTAATGGTTTCTGTTCCTTTGCCTTTTGGGGTATGTATTAATAATTCTATTTTACTACAGTCATTCAGTAGATAATGAATAGTCTCCAAAGCTGAAAGAATGCTAATCCAGCCCCCACAAAACGACTTTACCCTCAGTTACAGATGGTTCATTTTAAATTCAGTTTCACATATTAAACCTGTGTGTCCTACAGAGCTTTGCTTTTCTGTAGGCAAGTAAACAAGCAGCAAATGTTTTATCATTTCAATAATTCATTCATAGTAAACACTCCTGCAGAAGGGAACAATGAATAAATGTTTGGCTTTTCACTGAGCCCAACCCCAATTACTAAGACATTGAGCCAAACTCCAGTTCTACCTCTCACTTCGCTCTGATGATAGTCTATTGTCTTAATTGCTGATCCACTGACACCTGTATCAATATTCAACACCCAACACATTGGCAGTGGGATGTTTAGCTGTCTGGAAGGCTGTCCATTCACCTGAGATTAAGAATGGTATAGGTTTAATAACAGACACAGGCCTTTTACGATTCACCCCTCTATTCTGAGTCCCAAGACTCCTGTCTGCACTTACGAAGCCCAGAGTTTAGCATGATTGAAAGTGCCACACAAAGCTGGTGTATACACATTACTGACTCACAAGAAACACTTAGGGTGGAGCTGTGTCCATCAAACCATATAGAAACCATGACCCAGACTTTACTATAATGCGGCCTGGTAGCTCAGTGGGTTAGGCGTCAGACTGGGAAGCAGGAGGTTGTGGGTTCGAATCCTGTCTGACTCCTAATCCATCTCCTACCAGGTGTGTCCCTGAGCCAGACACCCAGCGCTAGCTCTTTGTAAGTCACTTTGGATAAGAGCATCTGCCAAGCAAAGTAAAGTAAAGTACTTTTGTTTCCTTTGGCTTTAACAGCCACTCACATTATGTGGACTGAAGGACTTTACAATTTTTAAAACTACAAAGATTATTCCACTTTCCTTTTTTGTGACTAATACTTTCTGCTCATTTTATAACAGCAGCACATTCTGAGAACCTTCTATGTCGTCTAGGGTCACGTTGACTAATATAGGTTTCGCGATACACTCCAGAGCAGGTACATTTCAGAAGGGATCAGAGGAAACAATGCACTGAAAGAACAGTTACTGTGATTGGAATAAACTTGGTTCATTTAGAGAATTATTTGGTTTAATTACTATACTTTTAAGGACAAAGTCCTACCACTAAAGATGCTCTCATTGTCCTTGAGAAGACAAAAAAGAAGAAAAAAAAATTGTTCAGCTTTACTTGAAAACTGAACATGATGCGTCTGTGAGACATAAAAAAAAACGAATCAAAACTAATGTAATTTATAGTTTGAATTGATTGGCCTTTCATTGAAAATGTGGCTATGAAGAACATGGGGGTGGAAAGAGAAGGAAACAAACACAGACAGGGGGGCACAGAGCTCATTCCTGTGAATAAGACACATTATGTTGCCAAGTGATATGCCACCTATGGGAATAACTGTGAAAGCAATGTGCCAGAGAGACACAGCTACAGCAAAGTAATAAAAGTGAATCGCAAAAACAAAGCATCATTCATTCTTCAGAGGCCGTGACGGTCTGACCTTTTAACCCTCTGTCAAACAGCATTTTATGCTTTCATCACTTCCTCTAAGTAGCCCCATTAAAGAGCCCCTCCCTCTATGGTTTACAGCCAATATATTAACGAGATTATTAAGTATATTAGGTCAATTAGATCATTTTTAAAAATAAATGGACATTTTTGATGTAAAAATGATGAAATGGGGTGTTTGCAGCTAATGACAGACTTTATTGTAGATCATTAGCTGCTGTGTTTTATATGATTAAAATGACATTATACACACAATAGATAATAACAGTAAATAAGTGTTTGACCACTTGCAAATATACTTTGCTGGTGTTTAAGGAGAGGAGAGAAGAGGAGAGGAAATTAGTAACCGAGAAGGAAGCTCCTGGTCTTTCTTTGATGCATTAGGGCTTTGAAGTCAATGCTGATGCAATCTGGGGCCAGAGGCAGAGACAGGCCTACAATCCATTTAATTAGCACCTTGCAGTGGCTACTAATATGAGAGAGCTTCAGCAACAAAGCCATACTAGTCTTTTTAGAATATTTACCTGGCAAAGTCTAAAAAAAAAACCTAAAAACAAAAGTCAGAGAGAAA
>JAUMHF010000007.1:10647306-10658995 GCA_032359275.1 Microctenopoma steveboyesi | reverse complement strand
ACAAATTTACAAAAATCCCATTTATGCTGAAATCTTTTTACTAACGTGACAATTTCCATGTTTCCTTCTCATTCGCTTTGCTTCCATATCTCATCTTTACCTGCCACGTCATATAATAATCTCTCTCCCTCCCTTCATGTACCACTTACATCACCTGCAATGGTCCCCTAATGATCTCATGGAAACTGTGAGCAGCGGGCCAGTGGAGGAGATGTGTTTTAGGGACACTGTGTGGCCATTCCATCCCAGGAAACAGAATCCCAGTGGGGGTAAACGGATCTGAAACCTGGCTTAGCAGATGGTCCCCACTGTGCTGAGTCCTCTGATAAGCAATTAGAAGTGCAAACATGACACGAATGACAACAGCATATTCAGAACGAACCTGAAACCACATCTATGACCAGGCCTGAAACGGTCACACAGGAGTCATACAACGGTCAAAAAAAAGGCTGCCATGTGAAGCATATAATACAGCATTGCTGACATGGGGAAACCTGGCAACGGTTCCTTGTGTGGCCCTGCACAGTACAGTAGAAGGGTGTTTCCCATCAATACACCATATTACGTGACTGTTGCCTTTAGTCACCCACTCAGAAGCCTGAAGGTTAAGTTAGGTTTTTAATATGAGCCTAAATAAATACATTTGCTGCAATTCACTTTGAATGCTCTTTAGTTCAATTGTGTTAGATACAGATTCACGACGATATGATGGCAAACTGATAAGGAGGTTTCGTAGAGGAAGAAAGTGAATCCCTCGCTGCTCTGAAGGTGTTGCTCTCTAACACACCTTGTGCTGCCTGGAGTGGGCTAAGCATTAAGACAATGTCCCCTTGGGGACTGATGAGGAATAACATTATTAACCTTCAACATTTTTCTTTGTACAAATTTTTATATGCTGCACGTCAGTTGCTGTGTGAAGCAGAGACTGCCTCCTCCTCGCAGTCTGTCTCACCATCTATACATCAGCAGGTCTGAGTCACACACACACACACACACACACACACACACACACAGCAATAGTGTGGGAGTGAAAGGATAAGCGGAGATCGGGCTGACTGCATTGCTACCTCTGCTTTATAGGGCGGACAGGTTGTTATTGCAGCAACACAGGTGGTGGAAGTTAGATGATAGGCCTCTACTCCTCCTAAAGATGACCTAAGAGGCAACATAAAGCAAGTGCCACATAATAGTGGGAAAAATTAAGTGCCGGCTTTCCGTGTGTAGGCACCGCTGGATTAAACGCTTTAGTTAATGTTTTCTGACTGCCCTATGACTCCTGTTAAAGTATCAGACCCTGGCTGTTCTGAATATGTCACTCATATTATGTTTGGATCTACAAAGTCTCAGTACAAAGTCTGACAGCAAAACCAGTCGGAGCACTGAGGCAAATCGTACACTGGTAGATAGTTTATGAGCCACTGACGCACATTAGTGGGTACTTAGGTTTTCACTGCGCTTCAGGTGATCTTACGCGCAGACAGACAGTAGCAGTTCACCTCAGAATGACGGATATTGGCTCATTCAGCAAGCCAAAGTGGCAGAATCATAATAAACGGCACGTAATAGAAGGAGGATTTCTGCAAATATGTAATAATACATGCAAATTATATTTCTTAACTTTTTCTAAGAGGTAAGACATGTCATATATCTTTTCATCTGTATTAATCCACTTCTGAATCAGGAGGAACATAAATGAAAAGCACTTGTTTAATCAGCAGTACTGCAGCCAAGGCCATTTTCATTCTTTGCTAATCTTATTAATGTCCCCTGTCCCAAATACTGGTTTTGGAAAGCTTAAAGAAATGTGCGGGGTAATGACCGCAGTGTTAGATGTTAAATGTACTGATAAATGATGTGTACGTCATCCTAGAGGCACTGAGTCACTCAGAACTCTTCCCTTAGACCATACTTGGCAGTCGTGACATGGATGAGAAGGGGAGAGCGTTGTCTTGGAGGTGACAGGAGACTACAAATGACAAACATGAGAACGTCTGCATCCTCTCTGACTGCCTAGGTCTCTATCTGTCTACATGCAATTTTCTGCCTGTCCATTTGCCTATTTGCCTGTTGCTCTGCAACTGTGTGCCTCAGTCTGTCAGTCTGTCTGTAGCCTGCAGTCTAATGTGCTTTTGACTCTAAATGTAATCTCCTTTTTGACTACCCTGTCACTCTTCAGCCCGAGGTTCCGGCAAAGCATAAATAATCACAATGTAAAAAGTAAACTGAATATCATTACTGCACTCACTGAGACTTGAGGAAGGCCATATTTTAATTATCTAATAGCATGGACTACTTTGTTGAAAGGCTATGGTGGGTCTGTTGTAATTAGCTAAGTGAGTTAGAATTTTCTTACAACATACTCCCAAGGACAGTGCCACCGTGGCCGTTCCCTAAAACAATAACTCTATGCAACTAATTATGAAATACAATGCTCATTTTCCTCTTATGTTTTAATTGCAGCACTTTTTTAGGCTAAATGTGCCGAGGCTTTTCTTTATGCCCAGACTACAGGAAATAAATGAATCTGTGCACTGCCGCCGCAGTGTCTCAGACACATTGCCTTGTAAGTCACGGGTGACTTTGATCTAATAAGAAGAAGGCTGGTAGCCAGCTAAGTGAAACATCACTCCTGTGCCTGCTCTCCTGACCTTTTTCACTGCAGAACAATCTGAAGGAGGCAAAAGAGAGACAAAGGGCACAAGGGCTTCAGCGAGAGAGGATGGGTGTAGGTCGTTAGCTTTTTAGTAGAGACCCAGGTGGCAAATGGATGGGTGAATAAATAGATTAGATGGGGCAGAGACAGAACACGCAATGATGAGTCATCATATAAATGGCTCAGAGTTATGAGGAGGACTAAACGGGGCTGCAGGGAAAAGAGAACATGAGACTCTCCTTGGTGTGGCAGAAGGTTACAATCAGTGCATGTCCTTTAATACAGGATAAAATATACGTACATAAATCTTGGTCAAAACCCAATTAACTGTTTCTTGTCTGGGTTAAGAAACTCTGAACGTAACTCTAGGTGTTTCACACTCTCTGCACTCTTCTCACAGTATACCGTTACTTGACTGAATTTATAATTGCATGTTTTGTTTACATAACACATATGCATACTAAGAAGCAGGGCACTACGTCCTTTTACTAAGTGAGAAAGTGGAGTGAGAATCTTCTGTTATGGTAAAGCTCTCGTTTCGTTTCGCCTATAACAACAACGACACTGTGCTTTCCCTCTTACCTCCTCCTGTTCCTGCTACACCTCTCCACTGCACAACTTATGTTACTCATGTAAATTCAACAGCCTTTCACAGCTTAAGTCAATGGTATTCGAACCCATTCTGAACTAAATCCAGTGACATGTAGCACTTAATTCCAAGACTGACAGTAAATGAAATGCTGAAAATGTGATTGTTTTTTGTTCTAATTTTGATTTTGATGCAAGCAACAGGTTTCAAAAAAGTTAGCACGACCTCTTTTCAAACATAATTTGGGAATCGAGATCAATTACTTTACTTGTGTGTGCCTTAGCAAATAGGCCTAAACAGCAATTTATGAGTTGTGGTAGACGTAATGTTTCCAAGAAAACACTGCAGCTAACCTACTTTGTTATCTTTGTTTTCTGCCAGTTGATTTTCACATTGCTTGAACTCTGCTGGTTCCTTCATGGATGCATTGTCATGGATTATTGTATTGCTGCATGATCATGACTGTATTCCAGATAAGACTCTGGCGCCACACCCGTTTCTCTTTTTCTGCGCTCTCCTTCTCACTCTCTCTGCTGCAGTGCCTGTCCCCTGTGGTTCCTTCAGCATAAACAGCCATTCGTCACTGTACGGAGAACTTAAGTCAATGGCAATTTGATTGGCATCGAATGAACTTATGGTCAAAAACAAGCAAATAAGTGTGAAGCTAACTAAACTCATCAACTGGGAGAAATGGGAGAGAGGCATGGGGCTTTTAGAGGACACCAGGTTTGAGTTTAGAGAAAGACCAGACCAGAAATTGAGTTTTGATTATATAAAAAAAAACTATCTATAACAAATGCCACATAGTTAAGATGATGAAGGGTAGAACACAGTTAATTGCTGTTAAACACTATTTTATAATTTTGCATACTTATATCGTGGTATATGCTGATAAATAAAATTTCATAACCAATATTGTGATGATGATTTCAGTCACTGCCCTGCCTGAGTACAGGGAGTACTTGCACAGCTACATACTGTATATGTGGGTAAATGTGTTTGTTGTAAAGGTTTCCCATTAAGCCTCTCTAGAAGTAAAACATAATTTTTCCCTGTGGATGCATAAGGCATCATGTTGTAACATTCTTCTAACAATCCTACACGAGACATTATTCTACAGAATGCATATGGACAGACACACGCTGTCTGTTTTGTGCAAAGCAAGGTTATTGTCACGGAGTATCGTGATGCAGGAGATGGTGCCGTGTTGACAGCTGTATCCATGCTGTGGAGTTTACTGACAGAAACAAATTAGTTCGACACACTCAACGGGGAAGCATAATTAGCCAGCCCAAACAGACACGCGCAGGCCTGGAATTACACATCCTCCTGCGCACACACTGAATAGAGAAACACAGTGTAACTACACTGGCGAATCTGCATACAGACGCACGCGTACGTTGATGGGTAAACTCAGGGGTGCAAACAGACTCAGCAGCTGCTGTAAAAAAAACACAAATATGCTTATGGAGGCCCAAAAGGACTGTCAGTACAAAAATGTACTTACACATAGAGGTAAACACACAGATTGCCCTAACATAAACAAAGCAATTGGAAAATAGAACATTGTGAATGACAGTTGTTCTCCATACAGAAAAGGAGCAAATCATGGGGAGTGCCAAATAATACTTTCACACTTATTTTCTACACAACAGGATGTTTGAGTACACGTAACACAATGGAAAATGCACAAATCTCACCTTGATTCCTGCTAAAACACAAACACACAACCCTTATCACATATTGTCTACTGTAGGGTAGGGAATGGAGATAAGAGATGGGTATCCGCTGGCAAAGGAACACAGAGGGAGAAAGCATGCGGGAAAAAAAAGGTGTGCACTCTAACAGAAACTGTGCTGTGAAATCTGTTAAAAAAAGGAAGCATGCTGGATTTGTTACAGTTGCAGTGGGAATGCATGGGCTGTCGCTCTGCTGCAGAAAGAGACAGATGTGTTGTATTTGCAGACAATAGGGGTCAATATGTAGAGGGGAGTGCAGTGTGTGGGTGGATGGGTAGGCAGAGGGATGACCATAGGGTTTAGGGAGCAGGCCATGAGAACAGATGGTTCCTGGTTGCCACCCAAGATCCCATTAAGAAAGATGGCAGGGCTGACCTATTTCTGGACCCACCATGCCGTGCAAATCCACTGCACAGAGAGATAGGCTCAATATCTACATTCACAAGTTATAATCCTTTGTTTCTCTGGAACATTACGGCAACGTGTACATTGTTTCTGCAGCATTAATGCAACAATCAATTAGATGGGACGCTGTGCTAATGAAGCACAAGAATTCAGCAGACTCATATTTCCAGCGGTCCAACTAGTCATTTCCTCGGACATTGTTCCCTTGAGTGCTTAATGAGGTCTCACTACAAAGCAAATGGGATGATGCGGTTGTCCAGAGACCGATAAGCCATCCACTGCCAGAGCAGAGGTGCCCTGCCTTTCACCTATGTTGCATTTGTGTGAACAGCTGTCTTGCAGGGCACAGAGCCTCTTGCTCCTTAAGCTCCAGCTGGCACTTAGCTGCTTCCTGCTCTGCAAAAGTCCCACCCATCAATTTTGAACAGCTCTTTAGAAAATATTTTAAAATGGTTATTGTTAAAAAAAAAGTTTTTTTTTTTATCTTCTGCAATATTGATGGAACTACCAACAGAGGATCATGTTCGATTATGTTTAGGGTCACTAACCCGCATGTTTTCTTCCCGGTGACCCTGAGATTATTGTAACCTGAAAACTACACAGGAGGCAGGTCATGTGTGAATGAGATGATAAATATTTTATTAGCTGATATTGTAGAGGTGACAGGTGATACAGAAAGCCCACACAAGGACCCACACACGAGCAATAAAGGCTAGTGTATCAGCATCAGTCATGTCCCCAGGTATTTTATAAGACACATAAGGATAAGGGGACACCGAGCCTAATCAAAATTGGATATATGACCCTCTGGGGGTAACGATGGCGAGGAGGGGTTTACGACTGTAGATTACAGAGGCTATGATCACACAAAGACACACAACAAACTTCATATAAATCAAAACCTATAGCTTGTGAAATCACATAAAGTACACAGACGCACACATAAATGCTGTAGACACACACACACACATAAAAATGCTTGTCAAAAGTCATTATTAAAGTCTTCATTTGCAGCGCTGGGACCTTTTTGAAGCAGAGGCACTAATGATCAGAATGATCTGTATCTCATGCAGCACATTTCTGGTTCTAATGGTTATGCACCGTGGGTGGAAATGTGTTCATTTAATTTCTTTCTCATCAGAGCAAGTAGTTTGCTACACAATAGGCAGCAATAACGCAACAGGACTTGTTCTTCTCACACCTGTAATTCTGCCCAGCATGAAGAAACAATCTCCCGGGCCAAGCTGCTGCCACGGCTGGATTTATATTTGTCTGGTAATTCAATAAGCATGGGGGTATACTTGATGTTTCAGTAGCAGTGAAGTCATCATGGCAAACAAATGAACGGAGGTGGAGGGCTCTGCCCTTCTGTCTAACAGAGGCTATCTGTCTCAATCTGCTTTGGAATTGGCTTTTCCACCTGGATGGAATGGGGCCTGCATCAACCTTCTCCCACCTCTATGTGTGTGTGTGTGTGTGTGTGTGTGTGTTCTGCTTTGCTCTGCCCAGGAAGACACCCCCTAATGTCAGATGACTGAGCACCACTACACAGCAGTTGCTATAGTTACCAGCCAGGTTCTGTGTACACGGATTCTCATCTCAATTTTGATCTGCAGTGGAGCACCGATGGGAGAGTATGATATAAAGTAACACACAGACACACACACACGAGAACATGCATCATCAGAAGATGCCTATTCTCTTACAAAGAGTATGAACTGTGCTTTGACAGAGTTCATAAGCAAACACAGCCTTCTGGGCAGAATTATTAGTACTTCTAGAAGTAGCACAAATCACAGTAGGTGATATCGCTATCACCGGAAACCTGTGTAAAGTAGCCATTGTCTTTCTCACGACCACTCTCTGTTGTACTCTCTGCCCGTCTATCTCTCTCTCTCTTTATATATATTTACACACACACATATTCCTATATATATATATATATATATATATATATATATGTATATATATGTATATATATATATCTTAGAGCATATCTCAGAGCAAGCAATCAGAGCAGAAGATGAAAGCAAGAGGGAGCAGAGTCCATGCCAGCATAACTGTATGAGTGAGGAAATGATGAAAGAGAAGCTCATTTAGTAAACTGACAGTTCCCTTCAGGACTCTTCATCTTCTTCACCATTAAAGGCCTGAATCCTTCTCAACTTCCAGCTATTCTCACCAGGCGTGAAGAAACTGTCACATTCCAGCAAACATGAACAATGAAAGTGTTTTAGTTTGGATCCATCTCTCTTCTGACTCCCACTGCTGCTTCATTCAGACCGCAGATGCACAGTGGATGTCTGTGCTGGAGAAACTTTCTGGCATTAATCCTCCAGTGCAACCTAAAACTTTAAAGGAAACCTAGAGGAGACAGAACTAAGAGTAGATGTAAAAGACATTTTGGGGCAACTGTGCTACGTTATGTTGTCGTTACATTATGTTTATTGCTGCTGAATATTAGCGGACTTTGCTAATTAATTACGTGGGGTCTATCGACATTTAAGTGAATGGGATTGTCCAGCGGGCGTCATTTTTTTACTAAGCGAATTATTGAAGTCGTGTTTTGTGAATCTTTATTTTATTGATGGTTCTCTGCGCAATAAAATCTGTGGTGCGTTTGAGCTCGTGTTGTGTGGTCATGATAAAAGTGAACTTTGTTTACCTGCAGACTGTGCTTAAAGGACATCTGAGACATTGCAGAATGAACTGCTTGATTGCGTGTTCTTAGGCGAAATGTATATGTACTAATGAACTACGTATGTGTATTTTCATGTTAATTTGATATTTTAAAGCAGTGTGAGGCATGGTAATAGTGTTTTTGCTTATAATAGTGATGATATGTACTGTAGTTAAATGCATCTGAAAACTGACAAGTGTGCCCCCCCCCAAAAAAAAATATTTTCGCCAGCCGCCACTGCATATACCGTAAATACTCGGTGTGTCTTCTTGCACAAACCACATCCTTAAATGATCACCGGTTACAGATTGGTTTTGAAGTGCAGCTCACACAGAGACCCTCAATAAGGACAAACACAAGAAATTATCACAGAAATTAAAAGGTTAATTTGATTGGACGTCTTTTCATAATCCAGGCAGCTAATAGAATGAGGTTACTCTGGCTGTTACAGACAGCATGTTGCTCATAGCTCATCATCTGTTGCTCCGTGGAGCTAAGTGGCAGACATCTTGACATTACGTATTTTTCCCGAGTGGTGCAGTACCACGGGGTAGAGAAGATACTTTTGGCACTGACTCTGTGTGGATTTATTTGTCTAACATCAACCAGTGCTTTTGGGGTGGCTTCAGAAACGGATTGAGACCCTTTTAAATTCAAACTAAACACAATAAAACCAGGTGCAGCATCTCAGATAAGAGCTAAAACATCTTCAAGGACTTGATTTTAGAATATTTTACAAAACACAGCTAAATCAAACAGTATTAGGATCTTTAATCCAGTACTTTGTAGAGGTGAAATATACACCTGTATTTGACCAGTTTTTCCCATCCTTCCTGATCCTCTCAGATTGGATAAGAAGTATCTGTGAACTACCATCTTCAGGTCTCTCCACAGGCTGTGGTCGGGCCACAGAAGGGCAGTCAGAGAGTGAGTTGTCTTTGCTGTATGCTTCAGGTGCTTGTCATGCAAAAACGTGAGCCGTCAACCCAGTCCAAGGTGGTGATCACTGGGGAGAAGGTTTTCTTCAAGGACCTCACTGAAATCCTATTTACACAACCATTCGTCTCTCCAAACTATGCCAAAGCGATTTAATTTGCCACACTCACTCTAATCGCATTCTAGACACATCTCAATGATAATCACAGCAAATGACATGCGCAACAACTTGGAAACCTTTTGTAAACATATGGTAATAATGCATTATATTTGCCGACTGATAAGCATTGCAATTATCTCTGTTCAAAATGAAATGAAAGTGTAGAGAAACTGAAGGGGTTTGAAGGCTTTCGGTTATCTACTAAAATCTGAAACGCCTCTCAGTAAAGGACCAGCCACAGAATAGCACCACAGTGTTGCACATACTATGAGTCAGACTACTGCAGATACATCAGGATTTGGCAAAGGTATTTGGATAGTGTGAGGGACGAGGCTCAGCAGGGAAGAAGGACGCTAATTCATACCAAGATAAAAGCCAGAGTGACAGTGTCTTACCTATACACAAACGCCATACATGCCACCTCTCGTACTTGGCGAATAAATCTCCCCTTTCGCATACACACGAGCATTCACATGCACGTACACACACACACACACAGTTTAGCTGGCAGAGGCGCAGCAGTGTACATTACAGTGTGCCACACAGAGGCCATTGCAGCACAGTAAAGGCTGGACAGTTCAGTGAGAACAGAGCATCCGCTGACTTATGCAGGGCTCAAATTAATCCTGTGTCCCTAGTGGGGCCTGTATAAAACAGGTGAGTAAATGTGTACATGGTGGCGGATTATATGGTGGATTAATCTGAGAGCCAGCGTGGGTGTGGACAATCTGTTTGCCTGGGGAAAGACCATACTGCTGCCCTTTGGTAAATTTGGATTGGGCAAATAATTGGTGTCAAAAACGTGTGAAAGGAGTTGAGCCTGGACTGGGTGTTTGGGATATGTTTGTGCATTAAAAGAGGGAAAACGTACCAGAACTCTGCCAGTGAGTGTCTGAGCAGAGATCATCACGCCGGCCCAGTCTTTGACCGACGTCATCCATCCCACCTCACTGGCTGGTGCCTCCTCCTTTTCATCAGGACCCTTTGCTGTCTTGTCTGCTGCCTGGTTGTTGGCGGGATTATTCACCTTCTGGGCTTCCTAGAAGAGATGTTATAATCTTAGTAAGGAATAGGAGCATACAGTGGTAGAGAAGATATAAGCATCATAGATTCATGTCATCACATGATCCCTACTGTAAAACCACATCCTCTGAGGTAGAAAGCTAAAGTCACGACAAGCTGCAACCTCTAAGGGGGACAACAACAGCAACGGCAACCACCACACCACGATGTGATCCTTCTGCTACATGAACACGTGTGTTTCAAAGAGTTTGAGTGCACAACTGTTAGATAACGACAAAATGCAATCACTCTCTTCCTCCTTTTTTTCTCTTTTGCCCCATATGATTCTTTCATTTAAATGTCCCTCGGGGTAGGAAGTGTAAGACTCACAGTGTTGCTCTCATGCAGGCGTTTCAGAATAGCTTCTTGTGTCCGACTGAGTGAGCAGCGTTGCATGGTAGTTCATTGACATGCTTTGCTTGGTACAGTCACCGCATGCAGCTGTTCCTCTCCAACCATTCACTCACTCACTCCTGATGTTATATAAGCACTAGGCATTCCTCTCCTTCTGGCTCAAAGCATGTATTTCCCTGTAGTTTTTCCACCATCTGGGGCCACGAAGCACATTCATTAGACGCCCATGTGGAGAAATGTAGAGGAAGGTATGTGTGTGTGTGTGTGTGTCACTCTCATCTCATAAAACCATCAGGTTAGGCCTAACAAATGGCGTCTCTGAACAATCCCTGGAATTGCAATGACTTTCAAGCCTCTCAATGGCAGATCATTGCTCCTTTTCCAAGGAGACAGGCTCGTATTACCACAGCGTACACAAGCTGCATTGGGAACACATTTCACAATGTTCCTTCGCGCACTGACAGATTATGCGCTATGTCAACAATGTCAAATTTGTTACCCTGCGCCGTACATGTCGCTTTGCTGTTTGACACGATTAGCCTACAACATCGAACATCAATGATCTAAATATAAACTCAGCATTTACATTTTTCTTGCATTTTTTTTATACCCAACAATTAAATTCCCATAAAGAGATACAACCAAAGTCCAAGCCACCACAGAAGTGACCATTTCTGCGGGGCTAAAGGGCAGTACTATTCCAGATGAGCCCAGGAGAGTGCTCTGTCCATTTCAAGAGGATTGTCTGGTCAAATTGGATTACATTTCATAATGATGTGGTATGGACACAGCTGCCATTTTCCTAATTAGATTCCAACCCCCTAACAATGCCAATAAACTGGCCGCTAAAAAGCCTGACTTAGTCATAAGATCATTATTTGCTCTTGCCTTTAGGCGTCTTGTTAGATAATCTTGATAATTTAGTTACCTGTGTTTTATATACTCAATGTAAGAAGACTCACCAACTTTTGAATTACAAATCATGTGTGAGTTAAAATTTTCAGCTTCGCCTGTACGAGCCACATGAAATCAGAGGTAATCCTTGCAGTCAAACCACAGTTTCAATTCCATTTATTCTTAATTATAATGTGCTTCACTTGTGTTTTGACTT
>JAUMHF010000007.1:10617057-10647206 GCA_032359275.1 Microctenopoma steveboyesi | reverse complement strand
GGTAATCCTTGCAGTCAAACCACAGTTTCAATTCCATTTATTCTTAATTATAATGTGCTTCACTTGTGTTTTGACTTGACATGTGTTATAGTGTCACACAATCCTCAGATTGCACTCAACCTTTGTGAGGATCCACATTTCAATGTTTCAACAAAACATTTTGTTGGATGCTGATGTCTGGAAGTTAGAGGATATGGTACGCAGTAAACAGTTAAATATGCATGCCTAACTAAATGTGCGGGCTGCGTGACTAACATTCTGTCTCAAACTCCCCAGCGCCCACCGTTTCTCACTCATACTTCTTCAGTACTCACTTGACTACGTTGCCAGCATGTGTCTCACCCGTCACATGCTGCAACGTGTGTATGTAGCAGGTCACAATGCAAAGAGACGTCTAAAGTTTCGCTCTGACCGGTTGATGGCATTTGTGGTGGCGTAGTATGTACTAGTATGTGCCCAGCCAGAGGGCCCCACCAACGTTGCGATCCACACACATATATCAGAGTAGTAATATACAGCATCATGCTAGACCTACTGTATGTCATGAGCATCACATCTAACAGTAGCTGACAGCAGCCATGTCCTGCTCGTCCTACAACTGTTTCCACCAGACTAGATTGAAAGCATGCAGTAAAGGACCCTGTCACAGCTATTCTGTTGCTGACTGGGAGGTGCCTAGTGCTCAAAATTGCATATATATTACATGCATTTTAATTTAAGTTGAATTGTAAAAAGAATATAAAGATACATACATATTTTGTATTTTTTTCCAGATAATGAATATGCACAGGTATAGTTATTCCGTGTTAGTAATTTACACTGGTACACATCTGAACACTAAGGCTGTAAGAGCACATGCAATATCAGTTTACTGCTTCACTGTGTGTGCACGTGTGAGCATGTGTGTGGCGGAGGAGAACATATGAATAATGGATGCAGGCACAAACTGATGGATGGGCAGATCAGAAGAGACAATGTAAACACGGAATTGCTTCTAGTTCATTTGAGTGGCCTGCGGTAGGCCTAAGCAGAGGGAGGGAGCACTGGAGCAGGCGGCTATAGGAGAATCCATCTGCCAGCTATATATACACACCTGTGATGTCAAACTGAGAGGGAGACTGGCAGACACGAAGGGGGAGAGAAGGAGCAGCAGGAAGAGAAGTGTGTCTATAACTAAACACAAAGGGGGAGATATTGATATGATAGAAGAGGAAAATTTATATTATTATTAAAATATATAACGTATACAATATGAAAGGGAACCAGGTAACCAGATATGTAGTCCAGCAAAATAAAGCAAACACAACAAAGGAATCCTAGAGCAGCATAATCTGTACTGTGTACAGACTACACAAACCCTTATTGTGAAAAAGCTACAGCTACATCAGCCAGGAAAAATAATGAAATCATGTAAAATACAAAAACAGAAAGAATCCTAATTGTCCTGCAGGTGTCATTGGTATGCATTGTTATTATATTCAATGTGTTAGACATTTCTTCCTACTTATGATGATGACTGAACTGAGGTGATTCAAGTACATAACAGCTTGTTATGAGATGAGCATATGCTTCCATCTCTCTGCCATCTTGTGTGAGTATGTGTCAGAATTAGGACTGTTTTAATACCCTAAACAAGGCCACATGACGCATTTTAAAAATCTCGACACACAGTCTCCTTTTAGCTTTTTAGCATGACTGGAGAAAAAAGATCATACGTGCAATGAAGGTGCAAAAGATCTGCCAGCAACAACCAACTAAAACATCAAAACTAAGCTGAATAACTAAAGTTATTACACTTTACAGATGTAACATTTGAAGGTCTGTTTCAAACGACTATCCAAACAATATGTTCACCTTACCAGTTATAAAAGGAGAGGAAGTTTGCCAGAGCATTTGTTTGCAAATCAACACAGCAGAAAAGGACTGTGCTATGTCATGCAATAATCAAAACAACCTAACATAACTCCACATTTGAGCCTGTAACACAGCACCAAACACAAGCATTACAAATACTCTGAATTACTACCATAACACACCTATTTAAAGGTGCAGTGCATAAGATTTAAAGGTGGTGGCATAATTTGAAAAGCATGTAGTTCAGCTTCATATATCGTTTTTATAAAAAGACAAGATTGTACCAATTAACTGTGTACACATGGGAGCCCTGATAATAATGAGCAAGAGAGAGACAGATAAAACATGACACAGAAAAGAAGACAAAGAGAGAGAGTGACAGTGACAAAATTTACAGGACAGGGACAAAGAGACAGAGGCTGTGGCAGATAAAGAAGGACAACCAGTCAGATGGAGGTATGTTGATAAAATGACAGAACATTAATGCAAGGGGGACAGAGATAATGACAGTGAGGTACAAATTATAAGACATCAAGAGAGACAGGACACTGGGCAAACATGGGAGAGACAGAGATAGAAAGGATAGTGACAGAAAAACAAAAAGCTACGTCAAGACAGGAACATAAACAAGTGTGTGAAAGACAGAGAGTTGGACAAGAACAACGGGAAGAGAGAGTGAGGGACCTGAGACAGACAGAAAGAGCAGACAGGAGCGAAAGACAGAGACATGCTCATGTGACTCCTCTGATCTAACAGGACTTGGCTTTAGCACAGCTGTTCTTCTGGCTTTGGTCCTCATCACTGGGGAAAACTCTGTTCCAGTGTGAGGAGCTATTTATAGCTTTACCCAGGGAGACGTGAAACTAGTGAATCTCATAACACGCTCCGTTCCCCCGGTTTCCTATTTTAATGACGGTACAGTTATCCAGTGTCCCTGGGTTACAGGCCGACACTGGGTCACAGCAAACGGAAAGACAGAGCAGAAAAACAGGGAACGCTCACATATTAATGCACATATACGCATGTGCAACACTGAAGCTGAGAGGACCATGTGGGAAAAGCTGTTCTTTCTGTGTATAGGTCATGCCTACTGAACCTTACAAAGTCTAATCACGCCATTTAGGTGACATGCAATTTAAATTGTGCATATTGGCTTTGAAGAAGTTTGTGCTCCAAATGTTACTCTGATCAACCTGCAACACTCAAAATCCGTATCCGCAGACTGCAATGTACCGGACACAGCGTGCAAAAACACCCTCCATGCAACCAAAGACTGATTTTATATTAAATCTCAATATCATCATTTACATGACTTACATGTTTCACATCATTGAACACATTTAAATATTAGACAGAAATAACCCAAGTAAACATAAAAAGCTGTTTTTAAGTGAGGATTTTATGTCTTAACCTCGTCAGACCTGGTGTCCACATATGTGATGTGACAACGCATTTTGGGTTGTCTAGACCAAAATACACAATTTTTCTTATATTAACGTACGAAGACAATATACTTTAACTGTTTGTTCTTTGTTACAGAGATTCTGTACATCTTCCAGCAACTGTTAGCAGGACTTCAAATGAGCCGTTGCTCAAATGGAGACAATTGTTGTTGTTTCTCAGAAACTACATCAGGTAAAAAGGATCATTCTAAATAGCAAAGAGAAGTTAAAAATGCATTCCCCTAAAGAGGTTCGGGTTAAGGAATAAAGACTATCCAAACCTACATGGCAATGTGTGAAAAAGTAATTGCCCCATAAACCTAATAACTGTTTGGGACACCCTTGACCACAACAACTTAAATCAAGCATTCGGGATAACAGGCAGGTTTTTCACATTGCTGTGGGGAAATTATGGTCCACTCTACTTTGCAGTTTTCTTCTTAAGGTGATGCCACAGCATCTCAGTTTGATTCAAGTCTGGACTTTGCTATGCCACTCCAAAACCTTATTTTTCAGGACACCAGAGACATTCAGAGGTGGACTTCCTGGTGTGTTTTGGATCATTGTCCTGCTCATACAACACTGATTTCACCAAGGAGACCACAGCTACCAGTGCCACTGAAAACAGTCCCCGCTCCAGAATCACAATAGTCCTGCCTCTCTGTGCCCAGGTTATTTCAAGCCCAGCAGGCTTGAGTAGGATTAGTTGATATTTTGACAGTAAACTAAATATATGATATCCACATGTTAGCAAACAGGAAGACAACGCTACATCTCTCTGCATCTCTACTGCTCAGCTCACCAATCTGTACAACTAAGATAGGAATGCATCCTTCAAAATGGCTGCATTCTAAGTACTTCATTCTTTGTCCCAGCTGTGATGTCTCCTCCGCCAGTAGAAAGGAACAATGTGATTATTCAATGAAAAACCCTAATGTAAGCCTGGCAGCAAATACTGTCAACGATGTACATTCTTTCATGTCCCTTCACTCAAACAAAAGTGGACAGAATAAAGTCACTTCTGCATTAGTGTTACTTCCCTATGACTGAAGAAGGAAAGAAAGAAAAAAACTTGAACATATACGGGTCATTCATAACCCTGTGCTCTTCCATTGATACAACATTTCAAGCCTCAGGGGTCTGGGACAAAAATAGACGATGCATAAATGATAGAAATTATGAGGGACGGAAAGGTCAGCATTTGTCATCCGTAACATCTTTGCGTTTTAATGGCATCAAATAATAGACCGTCCTGAATGAGAGAGACTGCAAACTATATAATAAAAAGACCCACTAAGAACAAACCTGGCTGAATACCAGAGAAATGTGTTAATGTACGGCTGAATTTATGTTCCTTCTAGATGCAGTTGTTTGTCAGCTAAAAGCTTATTAGCTGTAGCAGCCAGGAGAGCAAACCAAATAACACAATCCACTGGTTTCACTTAGTTTACTACGTGGCTGAGCAATAAATAACATCACACCAGTTTCAGATCGCAAAAATCAATATCATCATTTCCTTTTTCGCCCTCCATTACTCTTTGAAACCCTAAGAGAAGACTGATGACATATCACTGCGATCTGCACCCAACAAATAGCTCTGCTCCCGTCGCCTGCGAAGCCTAATAATTCACTGTGAACAAGGTAAGCAGCTGGTTTGTTATTATGGCGATACAAACATTCCTGTTCTCTATGCAAATTACATCGGACTCTAATTTTGACAGTTCAGTAAGTCACAAAGACGACTGTTCACATGCAAAGATTTATCACATTAAGGATGGAAATCCCAGTTTACTTGTTGGCATATACATTGTCTGCAGAAAGAATGGTCAAGATGTGTTCTGACCCAGATAAGAACATACAGTAGATTTTTTTTCCGGAGGGAGTTCCATACCTTTTTATCCAATCAGAAAGTAGGTAGGATGAAGAAAAGTAACATGCTTGAATGACATCAGCCTCTTTAGTAACCATTAGTGGCACAATTACCTGAGGCACATTTCCACCATTTTGTTGCTGGATGAGTATACATATGAAGACGTGCACGGTTTAAAATGGCCTAACAAGCCCCCACAGTACATAGATATCACAAGTATGTTCCACGTCTTAGAATAAAAAAATGCTACTGTGGCAGTCCTCAAAATGACATAGTTGCCCTTGTGATATTCTTGCTGCTTAGAACCACCAACCTCTATTGGTTCAGCTATACCCTGAAGGGTGACTCTATTTTCTCTTACAGCTCCTACAAATAGGACTTTCATTCATTCAAGGGCACTGGACAATTGTGTGTATACGTGTGTGCGTTAAGGGCAGTGATTGATTTCCATTCCATCTGGTGCTCGGTTGGTGTCGGCATCGCTTACCACACCTATGAATCTCGGGGTAATAGCGTGTCTGCAAGCTCACCGTCTCTCAGGCCAAACTTATACAGTATCTCTGCTAACAGCACTCACATTGCTGTGTATTTCAGCACCGTGATCAGCTTATTACGTGATATTTCCATATGAAAGAGCCCATTAGAACCATCTATGACTGATTTAACATACTTAACACATATAGTGAAATAAAAAAATACATACAATCTTCTGACCAGGTCTTTGCTATGGCTTATTTCAGTCAGTGTTAAATTTCTATTTAATTTAAATGTCTTTAAACATGTCAAGTTTTGGAAATTAGGACTACTTAATGCCCCCATTAAATATTATTATATTCAAAACATATTTACGCTATGATGTGTACAGATGTGCTATTTGTCCATTAAATCTTTTGAGTTGGATAGATTTGTATTTCAGTTTATGAGATCTGTGGAAGTTATAATCTCTAAATGAGGCTTTCTAAAGTCAGCCAATAAACCTCTGTTGTCTTTGTTCTCCACGGTCTTGTTTCCTCCACACCCCTCGTTGAATTTACAGAGTAACTGCACTGGGAACAGCAGCAGTCAAAGCCAAATCACCTGTTGTTCCCAGAACACGTTAATGAGCTTTCTTCCGAAATGCGGGCAGACATCTGGCTCTCTGTCAGTAAATAACTCAGCATACAACACACGACTGAAATTGGGGGGCTATTACCTTCTGAAGAAAAGGCCATTTATGTGTTTTCCATGAGAGGAAAACAACCAAGATGGCAGCTCTGGCCCTAATTGGCTCCCTGCTGTCTAACCTGCGTCGATCAATGACCCTGCTCTATAAAGAGCGACACCCAGACACGACTGGCTGATACATATTCTAGCAACACACTGTGAGGCAGTTTTCAGTAAAAGCATAAAATCTCAACATACTGCATTTAAACTACATAATATCTAAATGTATATCAATAAATAAGCACAGTTCAGCCTTTCCTGCCAGCTACAGTCTGTGCTCTAATATATTCCAGTTGTTCGTATATTTCCTAAACGCACCACTGACCTTTGAGTAACACAAAACCTACATTATGTACGCCACATATTACAGGTTGGTCATTTTACAGTTTTATAATAATTCAGTAGTAGATACATAATAAAAGTTTTAATAAATGTTGTTTTGAATTATTTTAAAGTTCATTCAGCTGTTATTTAATGAATCATTCACTCTAGAAAATGGATAATAACAGAACAACAGATGAGTGGGAGATTTTGCATGATGGGGCACAGGTTTGATAAGCTCTGATTCACAAAATTATAAAACACCAAATGTTCAATCTCAAGGAGATTTTTTTTAGTTCCTTCAGCAGTGAACAGTCGACGGGTAGATTCATGCTTTGACCATTAACCATGTATATATTCATGTGTGAGGCTTTCCTACAATTAAATGAAAGGAGTATGCATTCTCAATCATTGGTTAAACTCCTTTATGATGATTTTTATATGCTCCTTCCTCCCTAGCCATCATCCAATCTAACAACTACTATAAACACTTAGAGTTAGCTGGCTGTGAATCCATCCCTGTGGTACAGTCTAAGGTAAAATGGTAAAATCACATACCCCTCTATCTTCCCATTCCCATAGTTTCTCCCCTTGGCCAGTGTTACCTCTCTTCCTCTATACTGGATTAAACTCTCCTTTCAGCCTTCTCTCTTATTGCTTTTTGCCTTCTCCTCTCTTCTCTTTTCCACTCCACTCCACTTCACTCTACTCCACCGGCTTACGAGGAGCATAAAGAGACCAAGGAGATTAGGCTCTCTCTACTTAAGAGACAGGTCTCATTACCTTTATCTTCTCTTGATGCAAGAATACTCTCAAAACTCTCACCAATGCCAGTCGGTGCATAGCAACTATATGAATTCATTTAGACAAACCTGGGAGTGGGACCTGGGCAGTCCCAAGTTATCGGATTGATAATTGCAAGTAAAAAAAACAATAGGGAGCATTATACAAATGACTGGATTTAAGTTCTTCAATTTTTGGAGGATGCGTCGATTCCACTAATTGTACTATAGAATATAGGGGTCAACGATGTTATTTGGAAAACGTGCTTGTTCAAGGCAGTAAAAAAGGCAGTCATCTGAGCCTAATGACTCAGAGACTTGCCCTTGATTTGAGAACAGCTCAGAGGCTAACAAATGGAAGTGCAAATGATTTCCTAACTGTAGGCTCATTTAATCATTTTAAATTTAGATCTCACGCCTCCCACTGGGTAAAATATATCAGCTTCTTCAGATGGAATTTGCATGTTTTACCCGGGAGTTAGTGAGAGGAAACGGGGAGAGGATACGCTGGGGATTGTTATGGTTTCTGTTATCAGACCACACCACAGCCCCAGATGTGTTCCACAGGGAAGGTTGCGTTTCTCCTCTCCGACTCCAGACAGAGAAGGTTTTGACCTCGGCTAACTGGATCCATTAAGAGGAGTTGAAGTCTGGATGAAACATTGCAGCAAGTGTGTATACGTGTTCTCAAGCCTATAGAGAATCAGTGTAATTATGCAAGATGGCAGCACAGCAAACCAATCTGTGTGTTTATCAGAAAGGTCATTGCCTCCAGAGGAACACTAAACCATATTGCAAAGCATTACGCCTCTATGTGATGTCAAGTGTAAAGTGGGCTACAGGGACAGACTGAGGCATCCTTTATCTATCTTTCATTGCGTGGTGCTCCACGTTACCATATCAAATGATTTTAAATGTAGAATGCAATGTTCGCACAAAAGGAATCCAGAGGTCAGAAGAAGCTCTCTGTAGCCTAGTCACATTCTGTTTGTGTTCAGCCTCAGCTCTGGTTTCTGCTTTGATGTGTCCGCTCCTGTTAGTAACAATGTTATTGTGTTGGGAACAGGTTAGGGATTTGAAGAGCTGACAGAAAGTATTGGGGGATTGCCTTACGCCTGAGGTCGACAGAGGCATTCCCAGAGACGCCGCAATGTTGGGGGGGGTTTGGGGACGATGAAAAGCACTTCCTCACAGTCAGCTATTTGACCCTGGCAGGCTTGAAACAGGCTGCAGCGCTGGGCTCAAAAAAACAACACTAAAAATTCAGCACAAAAATAAAAAGTGTTGTCACTGTGCATTAGAGAGAGAGTTGGCAACAGCTTTCACATGGAATGATGTGAAGACTGAATCAGCTCTCCTCTACTGTCCACACAGTGTGCACTTGATCACTGCAGCACTGTACGAACCCAAGGACAAGTCACTGGAGGTGACACACAGAATGTGTTATGGCTGCATTTGCGTGATGGAGGGTGTACTTTCTGAAATTATACTGAAACAACAATGGAGGCAACCAGGGAGGAGCGCGTGTGTGTGTGCGTGACAGAGTGCGATTCATCACGAAGCACTTAGAACTCTTCAGAGCTCTTTACTTAAACATGATCACTTGCTGTCCTTGCAGATGACAACAACAATGATGTACTAGCAGGTTCAGGTCGGATGTGTGTGGACAGGAAAGGGCAGTCAAACAAAGCCAATATGTACACACCGGTTGCAAATATAAGTATACACATAATCTCTATGCTAATGTTTCGTGTTAACACGTTACATAATAAAGACAGTTTCTACTTCACAGCAAAGAGGTAGCCTCAGTAATCCCCTCATCTAGATGCGTTATACCTGTTGCATTGAAGTAACCTCGAGCGCATGAGCTTCTTTTTAAATGTAGTGGGGTAAGGAAATCCACGTCACTAATCCCCATCCTTGGTGCATTTATTTAACAGGCTCTTGATGGCCTGTGAATGTTTACTGTAAGAACATCTTCGTTTCCTCTTGGCCAGCCAAGAGCTGCTATTAATCAATACTGTTTAAGTGCTTTTTACAGCTCAGCACCAGGCTCATTTGTCAAAATAAGGGCCTTAAGAGCCTGAGGGACTAATCAAAAGGTATGAAGCAACAAGGAAATTCACAGCTTGGTAAGATGAGAAGGAGGGAGTGGGTAGGGAGGGGGAGGGGCACGCCAGAGGTTCATATATGTCCAGTGGCAGTGTCAGGTTACAGCATGCTGTGGAAATTGGAAATATTAGTGCAGTTTTTGTGCACAGTTGCCTGATACCATCTAAATGTAGCATGTAAAATGGTCCAGATATGATGCAGGTAACTTTTTTATTTCCAATAAATACATTACATTGCGACAGTGAATTTCCCATGAGTTTGCAAAATATTTAAATCCAATTGTTAAAGTTACAAATAAAGCCAAATAATAATTTTTGAATTTCTAATTTCAACAAAAAGTATTGTAAATGTATTCATTAGAATGTTAAATGTACACTATTTTATCAACAGTTTCAATAAAAGCATTAACAATACAATTCCAGGAGACCAACACCATTAATATCTATCCAAAACACAACTATCAACAGAAATCTAATGTGACTGTGCATACGGCACCAGCAAGGATGATACCGTGATGGACAAACGTCACTCTCCTAAGAGCAGTCCATCGTTCATTGCTTGTCGCTTAGCAACAGGGACCTGGCGGGCAGACAGTAGGTGTGTGAGACAGAGTGTGTGGGAGGGAAGGACTGGTGGAAGGGGGTAGTGATAGAGACACAGGCAGAGCAACAGGGAGAAAAAGACACACAGGCAAACAGAGAGAGAGAAAGACAGAAGAGATGTGATGCAAGACGCATGTGGGAGTGATTGTGTGGAGTAATCAGCAAAGTGATAATTGAACAATAAGAAAAGTAGTGCTGGCATACACTGGTTGTAACTACATGAAATAAAATAACAATAATTAACAATATCAATATAAATAAATGAACAATATGAAGCTGTCTGGTGCAGTATTTACTTCTTACATTTTCCCTAACATCAGGTTAATATTAATTTCTTTATTTGATTAAATTCACACAGCTCAAGAAATTAGTGCTTACAATGGTTAGCACTGACCCCATGTACATCATTAATCCTGTATTCATCATTTAACACGTAAGATATAAGGTTATGTATTTACAGACCTTATTTCCTGTGTGGTTGTAACATAAAAGCACTTTCGCTGTTGCCTCATATAATATATATTGTGTTTTTGGCTGTGCAGCTGTTTATAGACATTCACTTCACACCATGGTTTTTATGGTTTGCACACTGGCAGTGAAAGTAAAATGTAACAGCACAGTACTGGAACTCAAAAGACTGTTATGTGCCATATGTCTGTTGAAAAGATTCTCTTCACTTCAATTTCAACCTCAAAGTAATCTGGTTAGGGGGTTGGACATAACAGCTGCAGTAAACTTAAGCTGTAATCTATTGGTAATAGTTCTAGTGTTCATGTAAATGCAAACTGTGTTGGTCAACCAGTACACAATGTTTCACCATCTCTCATCCAATAAAACTGTGTAAAAGGCCACTTAACAATGTGAAATGGTTTGACATTTGAAGACTCCTCTACATGTGCCGATGCGTAGCGAACACCTGATCCATTCTGACTCTCTCCAGTACTTCAACTTCAGTTGACTATTCCACTCCTTTAAGACATCGTGTGTCCTTGAACCACGTTTTACAAAGTTTAAACTACAGTCTATGTCCATTTGAGCCACAGTCTGTCTGCGACCGTTGCCATTATTTAAAGCGGATAATTATTTCCACTCTAAAAGGTGCAGCAGTAGGCAAATGAAGGACATTCTAATAATGCAGGTGGCAAAATACCAAAATACCATCACGTTATTTTTAGTTCAGTAGAGGGCCAAAAAAAGATTCCCAAGTGCAAGCTTGGTACACACTCAATCCTCACAGCCTAGGCTCCACAAGACATAGTATATTGTACTGCTTTAGTCTAATGTCACCTACAGCAGCCAAGTCTCAAGGAAATGTCAATGACAAGGATGGAGCAGTGCTAGAGAAAAATCAGAACGCTATGGCGTAATCATACTTGATCATAGCACAGTAGCTGACCAAAGGGTTCTATACCTCCTGAGCTTATACAGATTCGTCGCATGCTTCTCATGCTGTGTCATTCATTCTTAGGGTCTTTGAGTTGTTGAGCTCTTAAACTGGCTGTCAGTCAAAATTCAGTCCGGAGCTTTTCACACAGCATGAGCTGCTCGGAAATTCTATTGTGGGAGTCAAGAGAACAATATAACAAGGACTGGTTGGACTGTGCTATGTTTTTGGGCTATGATTAACTAAAGCAATAATTACAGATATTTCTAGTTCCTTTTAAGTCAAACAGGATCTTTGAGGTAGCATCTGCCAATTGGTCAGCATGGCGCAGCTAAATACTCCAAGACAAATTGTGTAACACGAGACACTCTCTTGACCAACTTGCTGATGGAAAATATCCAAGGGACCTCTATAATGGACGCAACTGACAGCACTCTAATTCAATCACATGTGTTGCAGTTGCAACTAAGCTGCCTCCAAATACCCCCGTCTATTTTAAACCTTTTTCAACAATGACAGACTGAGAAGACCTGAGTATGCCAAACATTACGCAAAATGACAGTAACCAAACACCCAAGTCTCTCTTTGTGTAGAGTGTGTGTGTGGGGGGGGTGCATGTCTCTTCATAGCCCCTGTGTGCCATTAGGACACATTTTTGTTTGTTCTGTTATATAGCCAAATATGGAAGAAAAAGTATAGTAGGAAAAAGGTTTAGTTGAGCTGAAGTCATTCCAGTCAACGTGGCTCACCTACCAGAAGAAGAGAAGAAGAATCCACCTTATTTTATCATTGAAACATTTCTTCTCTGCATTTGCCCATTTCCCTCTTAGAGGGGGACCTCAAACCTTTCTTCTATTACCATATAGCATTAAAGAAAAAAGTAGGACAGGCCAAGAGACAAATTTGACTGGATGGATAGCACGCCACTGAGAAATAACACACTCTGCTTAATCAAAGCATACTGCTGCCCTACAGCTGTTGTTTACTATTAACGTGGGATTAGAGCCCAGTTCTGCTGTGTAGTTAAAGGAGACTGTACTGATTGCATGGTTGTTCCCAGAATGTCGGGGTCTTTGAGATCATTTCCTGTAGTATCACACTAGTGGGGACAAAACTGTCTCCTCCTTTTCTCTCTAACAACAGGACTAGAAAGTCACATTCAAAAAGAAAGAACAGGTACAAAGATTATCCCTCATGTTCTTCCTCCAACATCCCTCATTTCCAACAAGTATCCTTTTAGTAATACATAAATGACAAAAAAGTTTAAGTAAATGCGGCTCCAAGATCAAGAGTGCTGTAGATGTATAATACACTGTTTATTGTAGAAAACAGCTTGAGGGATTTTTCTGTTATTGACTTATGAATATCAGGGTAAAGAAAAAAAGCCACCTCCCAGCTAAGTCTCAGTTCCATCAATAATGCAGCTACAGTATCTGTGCCCACACACTGGCTTCTCCATTATTAATGAGGGATTCCACCTGTAGCACCTCAGCTCTATTATGCTGTACTGTATGCCGCCTATAACAAGACTCTGTGCAAACCATTAAATGGAGTATTTGTAGTGGTGCTGCAGTAATATTCTGACGTTTAGGTGCTGCTTTAGGCGCTGTAGCTTTAGCAGGTAGAAGTGATGAACACAGACTCAAAACAAATGTAAAGCAGTTTGATAATTAGAGTGCTCTGACATGGTAGACTTTCAGTGTGTGCCCGTAAATGAACTGTGCTTTTCAGGGAACTCACACTCTTTTGTCACTTTATGGAAGAAGAGAAGTACGACAATAATTCACACACACATTCAATGCATGTCCAGACAGTTATCGTCCACTAGTCCCCTTTAAAAGAAAGTTTGACACTGGTTGCATCCAATAAACCCAAATTTGACATTTCTATTTTTTTAAGTTTTGCATGAATACCTACATGAACAACTAAGATACAATATGTGAGTGAGTGAGAATTCTTAGTAGTTGGCAGATTTGTTAGTTCCTTTTATTTCTGCATGCTGAGACACAGTGGTTGCAGAGAAAAGCAAACCACCA
Source organism: Microctenopoma steveboyesi (assembly GCA_032359275.1). Taxonomy (NCBI): domain Eukaryota; kingdom Metazoa; phylum Chordata; class Actinopteri; order Anabantiformes; family Anabantidae; genus Microctenopoma; species Microctenopoma steveboyesi. The sequence continues at coordinate 10,633,600 of JAUMHF010000007.1, read as the reverse complement.
CCTGTGTGCAATGCACATCTTAAAGAGCATTAAATTAAAACATGATGCTATAGTGTGTGTGTGTGTGTGTGTTTGTGTGTGTGTGTGTGAATAAAAGTAGCAGACCCAGGTCTGGCCCTGAGATAGTGGTAAATTAAATTATGCATTGCAATCTCCATATTTCACGGCCACTGTCGTTCTGCCCACTGTCTTTTCACTGCTGTTCCAAACGTCCTCACAGTATTTCACTACTCTAGGAGAGGACTAGAGACATCACATTATAAAACCTCATAATGTTTGGGTGAAACGACTGTTTTTGTTTGCAGAATGTCCTCATCTAAAGTAGCTGCACTGCGACAAAGGCGCTCTCCTTCTTTGCGTTATTGGACCGGAGTGTGGAAATGGACGTAATGACTAGACTCTGGAATACTTAACAAGATCCTCTTTATCTATTTATAACAAGGAGATGCATTTCTCAACTTGTGTCTTTGTTCTTATCGCCTAGCATGCATTTTTAAAACTCACATAAACCCTGTATTTCGAACACCTACATACACCCCTCGCCAAGAATGGGCTGCTTTGATCGACAGGGAGCGTGGCACCGATGGTCAGAGGCTGTGTGTCACAGTAATTACAGAGCAGCCGTTGTTAGCAGGCCAGGGCTAGTCCAACAGGAAGAGGAAACAGCAGTCGGGCATAGCTTCGCCTCAAAAGACAACCTGCCTGTGTTCTGTGCACTGGTGCGACACATAAGAAGATGCAGACGGCTAATTTCTCCTGCGACCCTTGTCAACTTTGACCCTGACCCCTTTTGACACAGATGAAAAGGCTCCTTCTCCAGTGACACCGTAGTCGTGGTTTTCCATTTCTGACCCCTGAGCAGGGCACAGCTCCCTTTAAGTGAAGGGCAAATCACAATGAAATAAAGAGAGAAACGGAAATGAATACCTATGAGTCGTCAAAACCGGACAGCCGAGGTTTACTTGTTTTCTGCTGTCCATCTTTTCTCCTCTTCAATCCTTTCTTGTCACACTCTCTAATGCTTGGTGACTGGTGAAGACAAGTCTTTTAACAATGCTATGTTTCCACATGACATCTGTGATCTGTCCCCTTGTGTTTACGTCCCTGAGGATAAAGAGCCAAATGAACAATAAGGGGTAGCCAGCAGAGACATGTCTTGCCTGACCAAATTCACAGGCTGTGGCTGCTTTGGGGGAACATGAGGGAGACCTGAAGGACAATGACAGATGAAGATGCTTCAGGACAGCAAAAAGGGGGAGAGAACGTGAAAGGGAATTTAGATTCAAGGGGGAAAACAATGCAGTATGGCAAAGTTATAATAGCCAATAAATGACGCATGAACACAGTCTGTATGATCTGTAAATAATCTTCTAAAACGTGAGCTAGCATTAGTCATAACTATGTGGACATGTTTGTTTGCTTCTACTGTAGGATTGTTATTATTGGCTTTCACATCTTTTCCAAACAATAGTGATTTTAATAAAAGGTTTGCTGTGGACATGTCTTTTTCTCCCCCACCCGCTCACTTCCTGGAAGAACTCAGACCATCACCGAACGTTCCTGCAGCTGTGCTAATGCTTGAGCCTGAGATTCTGAACACTGCTGCTCGCATAACTGTTTCTATGCAAAACCTCTTGCTCTGGTTCCACAGGGAACATATGAGGAATCACTCTTTACAGATTGTTTAATGTGTTTTTACAGTTACTCAGAAGGCCACTTTCAGGGCAACATGAACGGATAATGAGCCTAAGCTATCAGGCTTCAGAAGTGACACAACTATTCAAAAAGAAGCATCGTTAAATGTAAATACATTATATTGCCACAAACGACATCTTTCATAGTTGAAAAAAGGAATAATTTAGGCACTAACCTCAAAATGCTGGTGTCACTCGGGTTCTTATTACCATTTTAACTTCAGTTCAAGATTAACATCCTCTCATCTTTGTGTAACTAGTCCGAGCATGTTTTATAATGGGACATTAGAGCGACATTGGAGCACACAGTCACACACAATGGAAAGTTTTTCACCATCAGCATCATGAACATGATTTTGTGACACCATGCGTTTGACATTTAACAAACACATTTACCCTGTCGATTCTAAACACTCATGGGCCTCCATCCAGTGGCATCCCTTAGGCCAAAATGTCAACTTTGCACGTAATGTAATCTAATATGCATAATCTATTAAGCAGATTGCCATGAAATTTGCTGAGCAAATGCTCCCTAGGGAATAAACCCGTTTCTTTATTCCACACACTTATGACAAATTCTATATTTTTAGCCCCACTGCTGGCAAACATCTAATCATAGCACTACCATCTGTATGTTACTTCATATGTATTCAAAATAAAATTGTCAACCGAAGTAAAAAGAAGACTTTTAAATATAAAATGTATTGTATATTATTATCTTATATATAAGTTCTATATAATTATCTTATATATTATTTATAGGTACATTTTATTAAATTCAGCCAATTTCAATGTACTATGTTTGAACTATGTTTACTTTCTCCATCTTTATGTATAAAGCACCCACTTTAAGAACTCCACAGCACCAACATAGCCACATATACATAAATGTGTTCACGAAGCCTTCATCAGTTTCCCTTCCTGAGCTCTCCATGGTGCTGAAAATCTCATCTTGCGCAGAATAGCCGAGGCCTACGGACATCATGTTTATTACATCCTGCCAAAACACAGAGATGGAGCACAACTGCTATGTGGCACCATGGCCAATGGATTCCACATCTCAGATGAGCACCGTAGACAGCATTATGTTGTGGGAATATTAGACCTAATCCTCTTGGTCAACATCATAATTGAACCGCCGTTTCAACACAGACCCTAAACTTTCCAGAAGCGTGCAGACTGGAAACTAAAATAGCTTTCTCATCACACATGTGCATCCATGCGCCTGCCAATTAGAATCAATTGTTCTCCAAAATGTGACAAGTTCCCGTTGCCGAGTGTCAACAACGCTGCAATCGTTCTGTGGTTCTAATTCAAACAATGACCATGGAGCCAAATTATTAAAATAAATTATTGATATGACCACGCTACTTCCATAGCCACCTTTCTAACGGACCTTAAAATCACATAACATCAGCAAAGAAGGAAATCCTGAGGTATTATCTGCATTGTTTGTATACATTCATCCATAACGTCCAAAATGCTTTTATATGAAAGTCCTTTATCAATAATGATCTAAATATCTTTTTTCCAGATGGTTCCCAAGAGTCCTGCCAGGACATTTAATGGTCCTACGACTAACCACTTAAATTATCACTTTATCTTCCTGGCATAAGCTATGAGAGTGCAGCATCATAGCTCCACGTTATCATTCATCTTTAATGAGTCATCCAGCAAAGAACCCAAGGACTCTGTGCATCATCTTTACATGATGTCTAGCCACGCTGTCATCCGGGGATCAACAATGGGCGCATCATTTTACAAAGCTCGTGGCACTCTGAAATTGGTTTGCCTCACTCGCTTCACGTCTAGGTACATTTTACAGTTTTCAGAGCAAATAGTGCATCAGCAGACAGAACCTGAGCAAGACAGGACCTTCTGGGGTTTCAATTTTGCAAGCATCAAACAAAACGGTAATTGACAGCCAGGCCATTTATTCTACGCAGCTATTCTGGAAAATGTCAGAAGGTGTCGAGAGGTGCAATCATTGTACAGCAGGCCCACTTACTAGCTAGATAACACGGTTCAACTTATAGGTTGCCCTTCTCCGTCAGTCAGACTTGTGTTGCTCCATAAAACATTCAAATGTATTAGTTCCTCGCACGCGCTAAATTAATACACACTGACGGGGATGCTACCAAACAGGTGAAAACATTGTAACGCGGTGTTTATGATCACACACTGCTCGCACGAAAAGAGAAACGTGAGGCTGCTCTTAACATGTTAGGAGATTGAAAATGAGTGTATTAGCCAGCTAGTGATGTGTAATCCTAACACTCTCAGAACCTCGTCTGCAACTAAACGTTCTGCTTATGTTTACCCAGAGCCAGCCTGGCATACAGTCCTAGTGTTCCTGTGAGAGAGAGAGAGTTAATCTTTAAATAGGAAGCAGAAACACTGCCTGCTGAGATCTTTGAAGGTCACTGTCACGTCCTCTATGCCCTCCCTCTCCCTGTCTCCATCTCTCTCTCGCTCTATCTTACTGTGTGCATTAGTGCACGCACCTCAAAGCACCTATTATAATGTCAACTGCGCTTGGTGGTTGTCTGAGGTGAGCGGGGAAAAACAAGGCATGGTTGGAAAAACATGGTTGGCTTTACCAGACGGAACCAAAATGTAAAGGTCCAGGCCTGCGCACGTGCCGGCCACCAATCTATGATAATACATTTCTAGCATTCTAACACTTCATGACAAACCTGAGAATACTAATACAAATGCTAATCTGACTACACCACACAACATGAAGGCAGAATTCGTTGTTTAATATGATGTGGGAAGGCCAATATGCTCCACCGAACATATGTTTAATACCGCAACTGAAAATCCTGCAGTTTGTCTTTTTGCAGCGAAATAGCATTCAATTTTATATCTATAGCCCGGCTGGAGGAAGAACGTCTACTGTTCTACTGAAGAACGTACACATCCACACAACACAACACTAACGTTAATGCAGAATAAAGACAACAACTGCTGAGTAGACTAGAAACTAGGTGGTACTAGGTGGCTGCGCTCTATGACAATGGCCATAAAAGTTTTCTGATTCTGATTCTGATTACATAACCTTAGCATTATATACAGGCCTCTCATGTGATGTTAAATAGCATATCTACATACAAATGTTTTTTCACTGCCTTATTGATAAGGCAAGGATCAAGTGGCTTAGATCCTATCATGAATTTCCAATGATGGGAATATCGGTCTAGCACCTCCTACCCCTGTGGAGCCAGGTATGCCCTTCCCCAATAACCTTTAACCTCTGAATCCTCCATGGGGTGTGGACATCCTTTAAATAGTACAGTGACTGGCCAAAGAAGACATAACAGCATGACAGTTTGGGCGCAGGAGGCGCAGACCTCTATGTCTGCCTCATGATATAGATAGGCTCGTCTGATATATGGCCTCTCCTTGTCTGTGGATTAACATACATCAACATGACACACTACAGTTGTCCCTAGATGGCCATCTAACCAGGCCGAGAATATTAGAGATTAGATCCCAGAAATGGATCTCTACTAAGGAATAACTCATGAGTCACACAGTCCACTTTAGAGCATGAGAAAAGACACAGTGCAAGTTTCTAAAAGCTTACATTAGATCTGGTCTGTGTTGCTCTAGTTTAGTTTGTTTAAAATTCTGAGTAAGAGAAGGAGAATAAAATAATTAAAGAAGAATTAAAAAGGTTAAAACATATTTCCTCTCTTTTTTATCATTGGATATCTTTGCATAATGAACAATTTCGGGGGGAAAAAACAAGCAATTTAAATCTAAAGGTCTGTCTTAATTATAGAATAATATTTAGTTGCAGCCCTGCTGCTGATGAAAGGGGCAACATATATGCATGATGTGGTCGAAACTGCTCTGCCCTGAGACAAACTCTGTAAGAAAGTGTCAGTAACACATGGCAAGACACATGCAACTCATCCTCTGGCTTCACGAACATAGTTCATTTAGACACATTCCGGAGAAGAGCGTTGCAGGGAAGCGCATATACTTCACATACAGACATTTACACACTTCATGGCCACTCATACTCAGTGCATCAGGTCTTTGTGTTGCACATTCAATTTCTACAAATAGCTTAATAAACTAGTGTGGGATAAAGTGGGCTGAGATGGGCCAAGTTAGGTCGGGGTTAGTGAGAGCGACAGCTGATGGCAGGGTGTGCGCTCCATGCTGCTCTGGTGAAATGCTTCTGGCCCGCTGCCAAGCACAAGGGAATACACAGGCTCACAGTTCCTCTCTGCATGCACCTACGCAATTCATTCCACTTAAAGGTAAGCATAGTGAAGAGTGTCCTATTATACTTCATTCACTCTGCCAGAGACTTGTTTTTTCATCGTCACGTGGGAAACCCGGGTTTGACTGATCGCTCTGAAGTGAAAGCCAAGCCTTAAAGCATAGCAATCAATAGCAATCCTCCATTTCTGATATGCATTGTAATGATCTCTCTCACTAGATGGTCAATCATAAGATGGATTTGCCCTTGTGGTTTACAAAGATAAATAAAACAATACATTCGTTTTATTAAAAATCCTCCATATACAGTGACAAAGGTTAGAGAATATGGCGTAGGCACCAGATGTGTCCTCGTCCCAGATCTTGATCAGTCATATCGGGAGCATGGCCTTTAGTGAGGAGGACAAAACAAAGCCCATCAAATTAGATAAGATGAATTTTTAATGATCCCACGATTGTGTTTGGGACAAAGGAGAGGTACAGAGGGAAACTGATATGAGAAACAGTAGGAGAAAAAGGGACATTGCTATTTATTAAACACAAATGTTTTAGTTTTTAGAAAATGTAATGGTGGTTTAGAGCAGTGCACGCTTCAAAATAGAAGACGATAAATCCGATGTTACCAAAAATACCATACAAAAATATTCACGCTAAAGAACAAAATACAAACCAACACAACATGGAAAATGTTTATAAAGTCAGATTTACAAAGAAATAAAAGTGGTAAAAGAGTAAAAGTGGTCTCAGCATCTGGCACATTAATCTGGATGCCATACGTAGTTCAAAGAGTAAGTCAGTATAGCAGCCAACAAGTGTGTTGCTAGTTGTTCTAATATAAACTGAGAAATATATATGGCCATAACACTTATGCACAGAACTGCATAAATACTAATTTGCCTTCAGAGAACAAACAGACAAACAAGCAATTAAAAGGGCATTTACATTAGAATTAGACGAGTGAAAGCTATACTTCAAGAGTAGGTTGTACGAGCCGAGCACGTACACCGCTCCATCACCCCTCTTGTTACAGTGTTTGGACAGATTCTGACGGCTGTTGGCTCTAAAGTGCACATAAAACACTCCATGCTGTACCTTAGGGGGATGAGGGGGAGGCTGGAGGTACTCAGTACAGTAGTTACATCAGCTGTTGTACTGAGGTGAGGTGGGAGGTGTATTTTCTGCCCTCGTTTTGTTTGTATCGCATCAAGAAAAAAAAACAACACACGGATGTAATGTATAGCTCAGTGCTTGGCTGGAAATGCTTGACAGTCCACTGTGGCTCTGCTTGCGCTGTGCCTCTGTATTGTCACTTCACACGACTTCGCAGGTGATGTGTAACCTCCAGCTACTTTGGAGACTGAGCCATCTCTACGCTAACTGCTTTGTGACAGGTCTCACCGGTTTGTTGCTCCATCACTAGTCCACAACATCTTAAATGCTGGTACCAGTCCTGTCAGCCTCTATGCGCCTGCTGGGCGCCAGTCCTACAAAGTATGTAGCCATGAGATGCAACAGTACAGCTTCAGTCTGACTCACCACTGACAGCTCTGGTGGGAAAAAACAAACAAACTCAGGAATCCATGAGATTCATCAATGAGTGTGACCTAACAACACTGTGTTTAATTGATTTCATACAGAAACACAAAAAGAAAGTTTAGTGATTCCAGGGCTTCTCCTCTCCCCTTATCGCTTTCCTTCTTGCAGCATGATCTCTATGGCCCTTGACCTCTGCCTTGTAATCCTGACAGAGAGGAGGGCCATTTGGAAGAATTAGGACACAGCTGTGTTTCAATGGCAGAGCGCAGGAGGACACCGTGCAATGCAACACCTCTCTCAAACCCTTTGTCACCCTCGCACCCCCCGTTTCCACTTCCTGCCTGTGTGTCTCGCACAGTTTCCACCTCTAGCTCCTCTCCTCTGACTTCAGTTTTCCCAGTACTGGCAGTGAAAGCCCACCACCTCCCATGCCAACTGTGCATCCTGTTTCTGACGCATGCCAGCCTCGATGGCTGCACTGGTCAGCTGAAAACAGATCCAGTTTCCCCTTCTTAATACTCCTAACAAGCTTTTTCCCTCTAAAGCCAAGTGTCACGCCTACCAAAGTCACCCAACGGGATAGTAGCGCCTTGCACAGGGAAGATTGCTCCTCATCTCACTGACTGAATGACAGTTTATTGTTCAGGTTTTTGTATTGTTTTATTCTACACTGGAAGACTTGCACCTTAATTTTGTTGTACAATTTCTTATTGCTACAGTGACAATAAATGTTCTGTTTCTGATCTACAAAAGTTGAGAGCGACCAGATACCCACCAGCAGTCACAAGATGGATACCTCATTATATTTGCATGGTTTATTTCCACCACTTTCTTAGCAAAACAGTGTGAATTATGAAGGATGCCATATGGTTTGGTGCCATTTCTGATCTATGGGCATAATAAAATGACAGGAGCCTGACAGCCATGTAATAACCTAAACAGCACAGTGGGCAGAAATATATATCGGTGTAAATAAAAGCTGCTTAGAGTAACACAGGCAAAGCAAGGAGACTTCAACCACAGAGAAAACTAACAGCGAGTGTGCTTTACAAAGTCGTATCATTTCCGTTCATTTCATGTACTGTTTGTGTTTTGGTTTAAAGGGCTCGGTATAAAGAAAGCTTTAACTTAAGATCGTCAGCATAGTCGCAAATTTGAGGTCCAACAGAACCTAATTGAACATAGGTCTTATGGGTGCTCTTTAAAAGGTCTGGTAGCTCAATGGGTTAAGCGTCAGACTAGGATGCAGAAGGTTGCAGGTTTGAAACCCTAGTTTATCCCCTACCAGGTGTGTCCTTGAGCCAGACACCCAGCGCTAGCTCCTTGGATAGTCATTAGTTAGAAGCCGCTTTAGATATAAGTGTCTAACAAGCAAAGTAAAGTATAAAGTATAATTTATTCAGACTATACAAAATAGCAACGAAGCACTAAAAACCAAACTCAACATTCAGAGGTTGAAAGCGATGAAGGATATTTGCTGTTTTTACTGCCAGTCAAAGATGCCCTCCATGACTTTTCTCCTAGTACCAAACAAAAACAAGCAGAAAAGGTCCAAGGGCACTGAAAGGACATGACAGAAGAGCAGCAAGGGAGAAACGGCCTGTCCATCTGAACTGGACACAACCCAAACAAGAATACGGTCGGTCACACTCCCTCTATCTTCCTCCCGTCCATCAGCCTCTTATCACCACACACACTGAGACAGTCAACACTTGCCAATAACTTTTCATATTTAAAATCAGGAAACGAAACACATCGGGCCATGTTTTTGCACACTAAGAGCAACTGACCCTCTTTTCAGCCAGGGAAGTGTGTGAGTCACGTATGAAACGGCCTTTAGTGCTCATGTGAATCAGCCATGATGCATCTTTAATGCTGGTCACTTGGAGCAAAGTAAAACGCAGTCCCCCTTTTCCATCCTATTTCTAAGGTAATGCCGCAGACAAGTGACTTTCATCACCCCACAAAAGACACAAGCGCAGCATAAACACACAGTGAGAGGCAGCACTGATGTTATGTGGTCTGCATGAGGTTTGCCTGTTGGAATGTGCAGGATTAGATCTAATATCTGGTTACTGGCATATAAGCCCCAAAATGTTTGTCTTCACCAAAGAGGCTGAGAGATCTAAGGATACTGTGAGGTTGTGCTGAGGCAAATGAAATGAATAAATTGTTCGGCTCTCATCCCACCCATATCTGTCATGCTTCACCACCCCCTTCATTCAAGAGTGGGAGCTGGTAAACACGGCCAGCGGATAACCATCACAGTCAAGGAATGCATTCATTAAGAAGGCACTGCATTGGGCATGTAAGTGATACGGAAAGCACCAGTGAAGGCCACTGCAGAATAAGACGTCAGGCCAGTGTCACGTCTACAGTAACTCATCAGACAAAATGATCTAGAGAGGAAAACCATACCTTGGTTTTGATGTTGCAATGGCAGCAAACAGTCCACAGATATTTGAGGGTCCTCCATATCAGGATGATGAAGAGACCCCCAAAAAACGTCACCATGGACGAGGCGAGGAATGCCCACCACATGCGCTGCCCATTATTGTCGCAGGGCACCTCAGACGAGAACGGGATGACCACGTCTTCCATCTTGGATATTAAGATCGAAGAGTCCGGCTTGATATTGTTGTAGATATTGCTTGTCCTCATAGAGCTGTCGCTTCCATGGGGAACCGTGCCATCTGCCTCGGCTAGCATGGAGGAGCCTTGGAGAGCCTGTGCCAGCGTCCCCAGCCCCACTCACCAGCCATGTCGCTCGGAAACGCGCTCCCTTCCTCGCTGTAGATTGTGTTGGTTCACCCGCCCGACGGAGTCTTTTTTGCTCTGTGTTTCAGCAGCCTGTGAATGGTTTCTCAGTGACCAAACAAAGCGGGTCGGTGGCCCTTGGAGAGAGGCATTTAAATCCGCATCAATGACGAACGCTGGCCGCTGCTCGCGGAGGGGTTCGTCGGCGCTTACACGCCAAAAGTCATGGTGAAGACGACGTCGTTTGCAGCCACCGAGGCTGCCAATGGTGTCTCGTTTTACTGGTGAACACACAGGGGGGCAGCGAGAAATGTGACGAGCCGAGCTCGCGTTCAGGGATCCCGTCGATCGGCGGACGGAGAGTCGAGTTCACTTTCTCTGCGCGTCAATCGACCAGAAGGAGGAAACACAGCCTGGTTGTTCGGTCTCTCCGTGGTGCTGAAGACTACATGCTCCTGCGGGCGTCTTCGCTGTCCGTTCTGCGTAACACGACTGGCGCTCGCGTGGACGTCGCCGTCTCCATTCGGTGTCCCGCAGCCCTGGCACGGAGCGACCAGCTGAGCGCGCCTGTCAGATGCGCTCCAGAGGCGAGCGGGGAGATTTACAGGTAGGAGGGCGGAGCGAGGCGCTAATAATAAAGATGGACCCGGAGCCGCAGCAGCAGCAGCAGCAGCAGCGCTACGATGCCCCGTCGCTCTCTGCGGCACGGGTGTAGCAGAGAGGTGGGCTACAGATGCGTCCTCAACGCACGCCAATGACGCACGTCGCAAAGGCAACAGCATCGACCGGTGATCAGTTTAATGGCAAAGCTTGCTATATAAACATCACCTTAAACAATGAATTCCCATAGGAATGTTATACTGACACAACACCCAAGTCAGAGTATTTGTCACCGACTACAACACTGTCATGTATTGACAGGTGAGGACATCACAGCGAACATTTTCAGTTCCTGATCTGCGTTTTCATTTTCCTCACACGCACAAACACAGGCGGCATGAATGTCCCTTCTGTCAAATCCCTATATATTTCTATAGTTCACACCTTTACTCACATATTAGGGCAGAAACAGGTGTGTATTGGTGGTGACGCTGAGGCATGACTAGCAGTGGTTTATGGCTGCACAGAGTGTGCCCCTCAGCCACCCAAACCTAAGGATATGGGGGAAACAGTTGGCTTGGGGCTCTGAATAACCACTGACCCCTGGTGCACTAGATTAGGCAGCTGCACACAGCCAAGGCTCCAGACTTCTTGGAGTTTTGTTTGTAATAAACTCCCAACAATCTGCCTGTCAGGTCGTTGTTTGTGCTTTAATTCAATACTGCAGTTAAAGGATTCTATCCACTCGAATATAGGAAGCATGATTAGCACAAACTAATCAGGTTGTCATGAGTCGCAGTTGATAAGTTACCCAATAAATGTCCCATGAAATGAGGAATTATGAAACTTCATCTCAAGCACATATCATATGAAACGTAAACATGCCTAAGTTGGGTGTGAAGAAGATGAGATATATGTTCTATGATGGTAATTTATTGTCAGAGAAACGGCTACAGAAATAGCTGCTGTAACAGAATCTTTTAACCAAGGAGGGGTTAAGCTGTAAAACAGTAAAGACGAGGCTATCAGTAAATTATAGAACTTCAGAGTTATGAACTTCTGCGCAAGCATTTTGACTGTAAAACAAATGCAGCGCAGGCAAACACTGTTATTCACAGAATATAAGTTACAGGACGAGAAAGTCAACTTTGAAATGTTTGCAACATTTGAGTTGATTTTGTTTCCTGATTTTCACTAGTTCTTTTATTTAGTTTTACTGTACCTATTATTTTTACAATGACACTGTAGCAAAACACCAAGATCAGACATAAATGTAAGGTGTCAACAGCAGATCCAGCTCTATTTACAGATATTATACATTGCGAAGTTGGATTAATCCCATGTGGTACCAAACATCTCATTAGCAAACATTTAGAATAGTAGGATAGGATAGGATGGGCCAGAACATCACAAAAAGTTGCTGTCCTCCTGCTGGTAGGTGATGCCGCTCTTCTCCAGTCTACTGGAATGAAATATTTTAAATATTTCAACTTCATACTAAAATATAACACAGTGGTGTTGGTCAGAAAATTATAAAGTCAAGACTTCCAAAGTGCCACAATGGTTTTCTGTTAATACACATCATTATTTATTACGTGTAAATCACAAGTGGATCTGGTTATGAATTCATTCTAACATATCTGCATGTCATGTAACATGTTCAATGACAACGTGCTACATACGTTATGATGTTCTAATCAATATTGCCGTGTTCCTTGTTGGCCAGAGCAGGAGAAACTTGAAGCCCACTGTAGGACCAGCTGCTACGGGTCTCTCAGCAGAACTTTTGATGAAGTGTCTCAGTCTTGACAGACAAGGAGATTACCGGAGCAGTCAGGTGGTAAACTCACAGGGCACGTTGAGACGCTAAAGTTAACATGGTGGAGGAACATGGAGGAATTCACCCCATGAGTCAGGGAGATGGGAAAGAGAGAAATTGGCTTCTTGCTTTGACCACAAGACGGGAAAGGCCACGGCTTGCCCGTGTGGACTACAAAGATCCTTTGCCGTCAGACTTGGGACTTCTCAAGTTCAGTTGAGCTGTCAGCAGCTGTCTTGAAATGGACCCTAGAAGGAGGGCTGGAGACCCTACCCTTTTCTAAAACAGGAAAGAGGAGATTTGGAGGACATAAAGAATCGCGGCATGCCATAACAGACCACCGCCTCCAGTAGCTTATATCAGTATGGAGTCATTAGTGTGAAGAACACTGAGCAACGTTCTTTGAACTGAACTAAGTAACATCATAGGCCTTTTTTTTTTATCAAACTCTGAATTTAGATCTAATACGAAGTTTAAAAGCAAAGTCACACGCCTACACGTAGAGGCGCCCAATCATCCAGAGATATCTGTGGTGTAGCTCAGGGCAGCACAGGTGGACAACCTGTCCATGGAAAGCAGTTCTTTTAGAATTCCACAGAAATCACATATAATAATAAACACGTTTATTATAAGCCTGTATACGTTTATGAGTAACTCGCAAGTGATCAGTTGACCAATTATACTGTTTGTAAAATGGGCAACAATCAAATAGGAATTACAGCAACCGATTCTTTAATGTTTTTTAATTGTCTCAAACAAATCGGTCATCATCTTATTTCACTTTTTCATGTGCTGCTGTTTTTAACTAAATGTGTTCACGTGTTAATACTTTTAATAATACATTGCTAAAGAGCTCCTATATATTCAGCTAGATGTTTACACCCTGACATACCAAGAGATGAAACTGCCTGTTGAGAATGACGGTACATATCAGGTGAACAGAAAACGTATGTAACAAAACAGGTTGTTGTGGGAAAGGAGGATTTTACTAAACACAAAAAAAGTCAGACTGAGCCCCTGCTGTGATACAGAAAATGAGTTTTATTCTCATGTTAATGTCTCCACATACAAATCACATTCTTTTTAATAAAAGAAAAGTTCAATCAGTACCTGGCATCTAGATTCTTTCTAAAAATACAACACTTTCATGTTGTATCCTGCACTCTTCAACATATGCTACCTACTCAGAAAAATAGTAAGATTACAGTTTATTTCTACTTACTCTTTTAGGCCAATAGTCAAACTTGTGGACAAAATTTCCTGTGAAAAACTGTGCAAGAATAGATCCCTTTTTAATAATTCAAATAAAGAGTGATCCTTTTTGTTCTAATTAAGAACAAAAGGCATCGATGAAATGCAAGGAACTAATGCAATACATAAAAAAAGTGAATTAGTTACAGTAGAAATTATAGTACCTATTAATAGTCTACCGGAAACCCAGGAACAGTTACATGTTTAAGGTTCACAGATGTAAAAGTGCAAAACAGAAATAAAAAGGATAAAGTTGTCTTAGTGGGTTTTGGCACAATAAGATACAGGATATCATTTAAAAGAAGAGCAGAATATTTTTGCCAATATTTTTTGCCTCAATAAAAAAAAAAGTACAATTAAATAACAATGAAAAGTCACTAACATTTAAACAGATCAGGGGAAAATCCTTTAAGATATTACCCTGCAAATGTTGCTTCATAGTGTCTCTTTTGAGGAGTACATTGATAAGTGACTGACAACCAACCACAAAAAGAACAAAAATAAATTCTTTTAAAAAAAACATGCAAATACCTGCTAAGACATGACTTCACTGCCAGACGTTCCTAGGCATATAACGTAGTAAAAATACATGGAATATATATTTATATATTTGTTTTTTAGATGTATCTGCATTCTGTAATGTGTTATACTCTGTATTATTGTTAAATATATGTTAAAGAGATAGAATGATAGTAACACAGTGGTCTGTCTAGCCCTGGAGTGCATTCTGAGGAGTTAACCCGTTGGCCGCCGCTTCGGCCTACCTTCAAAACCTCATCATTGTCATGCGCGCAACACTGTACTGGTCTCAAATCAAGCCCCTACATCACCTAGCCAGTGACGAGTGAAATCAAACCTGTCAGAGAATTATCTTGAATGTTCCGGCTAAGTGACCAGGGGCTGGTTTAGGATCAGGCTTTTTCCCCAAAGGCACTTCCGAAAGGCCCATAAACTGTCCACACACTCCGCTACTATAGAAACCCAATGCATAGAGCAAACATCAATGTGTTTTGAGTTCTCAGGGCCGTCACTGCTCCCAGTTAGGTTCAGTAAGACCACAGCTACATACTTCAAGAGGTTCGATGCCTTCATGCGTCTTGGCATGAAACACCACAAGGAGTGTGATGTGTGATCCTGGCATTTCATTTCTATAGCATCATATGCTCACTAACAAACAACAATGATTTAATTCAACTGAAAGTATCATTACAATTGTGAACAACAGTCCGCTGTTTTCTCTCTCATACACACACACACACACTCACAAAAAAAACAAACACACAATTAGTTGTCAGTCATCGTCAAATGGGTGCATAATTGTAAGGAAACCACAAATGTCATCTGGTACACAGGCGACTCAGGGGAATGAACTTCATTAGTGTTGAGGTTTGTGTACACAGGGGTAGGGACACGCATTCAAGCAAATATTTAACACCAATAATCAGACTCATCTTCAGACAGTAAACGGACGCTTACAATGCAGCATTACATATACACCACCAGAAAACCCTTAGGGAAGACTGAATGAACTTTAACGTCAAGATCCAGTGCTACAAACCTGCTCCGGAGTACATCAGAAATAAAGGAGGCTCTGCTTATAAATCATAGGACAAAATAAAAAATATATCAATAATTTACATTACTAGCTCACTACTGTGTACCTATTGGTATAGTCTGAGAGGGTTATTTAGTGTTTGGGGAATGGAGATCAAATCTGCAGCGTGCTGTAGTGGCAGCTGGTCTCCTCTAGGGGCAGCCAAGTGGAGTCCACAGGACTTTACTCTGTTCTTGATCAACTATAGTCATGATCTGAGTGCAAATGTAAGGGAGGGCGCCGCCTTGGACAATACCTGCAAAGAAAAAAAATAAAATAAAATGCAAATAAAGTTCTGACTGACAGATTGACATTTGTGTTTTTATTGTCACTTAATCAGCATATTGTCTGTGGTTAATGTATTATCTGAATGTGTTGTACGCCTACAAACCTGTGAAGAATTTGCTGTATTCTTGCTCTGTCTTCTGTGCACTTTCAAATTGCTCCTTGGAATGTTTCTGAGATACTTTGTCCCGCAGATAAACTGGATCCTTCTGCTCCCTTTGGCAAACAAGGAGATTTTCATTTAGACCACAGAATCCAACACCAGTCACTTTTATTTTAATTAAGCTTTTTAATCATTTTTATTATAAGATTTAAAAACAGATTCAAATATGTCATTAAATTTAGAATTCAGTTCTTATTTTAAGTTTAGGTCTTATGAGACAAATTCTGAAAACCAGTTGTAAATTAGGCCAAACTATATCCACTGTGTGTTGTAGCTTTGTAATTCTAAATATGTGACAAGCATGCCAGATGAATCCCAGTAAATATTTATAACTAAAGGAGAAATGGACACGAGACACTTGCACTAACAGAGTTTATAGTAAAAATTTAAAAAAAACAGAATAACAGCTGGTTGAGATTATCCAAGGATGTGTAGTGGAGTAGGGCGCTTTGACAGACGCACCAAAGGGTTCACGGCGGGTTAGAGTGTGGAGGCTTATCCTGCCTCAACCATCCATCTATTCATCATCTACACACACACACTCACACACTCACACACTCACACACTCACACACTCACACACTCACACACTCACACACTCACACACTC
>JAUMHF010000007.1:10597947-10616957 GCA_032359275.1 Microctenopoma steveboyesi | reverse complement strand
CACACACACACTCACACACTCACACACTCACACACTCACACACTCACACACTCACACACTCACACACTCACACACTCTGGGTGAGAATGGCCTGCGCCAGGACATCCCATCCTCGTACTTCTCACCTTAGCACGGCATCGAGTCTTTGCTAGCCCAGCATTCGCGCGCGCGTGTGTGTGTGTGTGTGTGTGTGTGTGTGTGTGTGTGTGTGTGTGTAAAATAGGATGCTCCTTACTTGATCTGCTTGGCGTTTTTGTAGCGAACGAAGACAACTATTGGATAAATGTGAACGCTGTGGAGCCTTTCGATGGCGTGCGGGGCGATTTCGAGCAAACAATGACAGCCCTGTGTCCAACAAAGAAAAGAGAACATAATTTCTATGTATTAACCAACTCAAACACCGTATCAAAAGCCTTGACAAGCGCCAACATTAGCTTTACAAGTTTTCATTAATCAGCACTGGAGATTAAAGCAGTGCGAACACTAAAATTAGAAAAACAAATAGAAGCCACTTTCTCTTTTATGATGAAATCTGATGGGAAGCACTGACTAATACCTTTTCTGTTATTTCCTTAATAGAGGCAACAGTCGTCACATCGAAATGACCACTCCTGCGCTTGTAGTCGATGAAAAGGCAGTCTTTGACTCCCCGCTCGATGGCTTGCTGGGATGCCTTCATTACCTCTGCAGGCATGAAAGAGAAGAACAGATACAATCACACAAATCACGTACATTGTGGTGTAAATAAACCATCATGCAAGAAAACCTCTCTCAACATGCAAACCAATCCCTCAGTTACCCCAAAGTACAGTTTTTGTTGTTATTCTAGAAAAAGGCACTACTTGACCTCGCTGAATTGTAAAAGGCGGACTCACCCAGTACACATCTACAGAACTTTCCAGGAGACTCTTTGACCAGCATCTCCTTGACAGGGTCAGTGAGTGGCCCAAGGATAAGTACTGGCCGGGGAGAAGTGCACTCCACTTTCTGGACTCGCTGGTACGCCAGGCTCATACAGTCTAACAAAACGAACATGCAGGTCAATCTTAATGTTTGCAGATGTTTTTTCAGACAGAAGCATTCACACATTTCTTCTCACCATCAAGGAAAGGGATGGAGTCTGTGCTGATGGTGTCGAGAGCCACCATCTCCTTGCTGTCTTTGGAGCTGCTGCGTTTGTGTTTCTGTTTCCTCCTGAAGAAGGACCTGCGGGCTGCTGCAGACAGAGTCTTACCGGAGTCTTCTTTTATTTCTGTCACACTGTGTCTGCGGTAAAACTCTTGGTCCATCCTACACCACACACACACACACAAAAAAATTTAACATGTAGGCACAAAACATATGGAAGAGAACATCAGATGAGATTTCTACACTGCAGCAGTATGGCGTAAACCGTAGTCACAGCTGTTCCAACCATCCACTAGCTTAAAACGTGCGTTCTCCACCCACATGTACTTGCTGGGGATCTGTCCCCTCTGGATCTGTTGTGCGTTCTCATCTAGCTGCCAGGCCATCCAGGTCCCAAAGCTGCCCTTTGGTAAAGACTCGTCCACATACAGGATGTCGTCCTTCTTAAAACTCAGGTCCCCCTCAGCCTCTCCCGCTCGATCGTAAAGTGCTCTGGCGAAAGGGAGAGACAAAGATAAATGGGGAGTTATGAAGAGTAGGGCAGAGCGAGAGAACACCGGAGCATAAGGTTAATAAAGTGAGAGAGGAGCTGAGGTATCAAGACAGGATAGGTGACAGGTAGAAAGAGAGTGGGAAAGGATGTGTGGGGAGACTTTTTAATCTCTGGGTAATATTAAAATTAGTCTGATCATATGAAGTGTGGCAAATAAGCCTAAAAAAAAAAAGAAATCATCTCTTTTTTCTCGGCACTGTTACAACCTCATTCTTGAGCAGCCTGTCTGTAACAACCAGGCAGTCGGAGTATATTTACTGCAGATGACATCACAAGCCCGCTTGCCTATATGACAAGTGACCGCGGCAGCTGTGGCAACATGTCCCGACAGACAGGCAACAATAAAACATGACTATTTTAGTGCTTCATTTTCCATTCATATACAATGGAGTCCTAATGACCTAGGAATAGAAAGCAGAATAATGTGGAATGTGTTGTTGGGTATAGTGTGTAGTGAAGATGAGATCAGATAACCTAAATGTGTGGCGTGATTAGCATCATTGCAGTCACACAGTGGATCTGGGACATAATTGAGAAACATTCCAGTTTATCCAAAGGGTGCTCCGCTGTTGGTTCTATATATAGAAACATTGACAGTGATGAGGCTGCTTAGAGATATTAGCATGGAGCACACACACACACACCTAATATAAAAGCCATCTCCTGGAAGGTCTTTGAGCATGTTGAAGTCATCAGGTCGATAGTGCACCTTTAGTGTGACCGTCTCTGCAGGCTTCAGCATCTCAACATACACCTCCTCTGCAGTCTTGTTCTTCATATTCACCAAGTTATACTGAAAGACAAGAGGTGAAGTGAATTGGGGAAAAAATGTTAAATGAACTTTATAATAGAAAACTCTAAATTTTGGAAATGTGCGCGCAAGACTAAATACATGTAGTGAATATAATATAAAAGTCTTGGATAATAATTTGAGTGCGTGTCTATAAATGTAAATCCAAACCTCTAGGATGAGGTCCCCTGGAAGCAGTCCATCAGGACCTCTGGCAGGACTGTCCTCATCCAGGCTTTCTATGTAAACACCTCGCAGGTTTCCTCCGCAGAGTGTCACTCCCACCTCCACCCCAGGCCTATGCACCGTCACAAGCCGTGGCTCACCCACTTTCTTGTTTGCTCCATTTGGCATTCTGGGAAACAACAAGTGGTCAGATTGGCACATAAAAGACTGTAATAGTATATATACAAGCTTATGTTCTTTTTACGCACAACATTTTATCACACTTTATTAATGATTGTTCACTTATTTACCTGATGACACTGCGGGGGCTGGTAGTGGGTGTGGTCTGCTTAGAGGAGGGAGTGAGCGTGCCCTCATCCTGTTCACTGAGCGTATCGATAGTGGAGTGATTGTCAGGGGTGGCGGCCCCACTCCCCTGGGGAGTCGGCTGAGTACCAATCGGCTCAAGACGGGAGCTGCACAAATTTTTTTAAAATTTATGGAATTAATAGAGGAAATATGATTACGATCAACTTCTGATAAGCACATTATCAGCTGCAGGAAGACAATAAGTCAAAAATTGTTTTGACTGATCACACTGATCTGCACTTCACTGTGGATGCACTCCTTTATTTATTTATATTTTTATATATATATATCTATAGATCCATCTATAGATCTATCTATCTATCTATCTATCTCAATCTATCTATTTATCTATCTATACACACACACATTTTTTCAGTATTTTAAAAACAATTGAGAACATTTAAAGTCAAACGGCTATGGTGTTAATTAAATCTTTACATGTAGCGCAAGAGTGAATGACAGCTGTGAACAGAGAAATGCAATAAAGAAGCATCATCTGCTTTTACTGCTCAAAACCTACAAATGACCTACATATGCACTTTACCCACAAACAAGCATTTTACCTGGAGCGAGAATGGTTGCCCAACTGGTACATGTGTGGGTTGTACTGGGCCATAATGGTGATGGTGTCACACTGCTGGCCGATGATCAGACGGGCTTGCTGCTCCGTAGCATTCCTCAAGTTAATACCATTATACTGGCAAAGGAAGGAAGTGCGATTAATGCTTTTTAGGTGAGATAGGGTTATAAAGCCCTTCATTTTATCTATATGATGCATGCATGAATGCATAACAGCAAGAATTAAAATGCTGGCAATTGACACTAGCGACAATAGCTTTCCAGGAAGTCAAGTGGCTATAACCTTTTTGACATGTAGTAGGTTGTTTGTACCTCCAGTAATTGGTCTCCATACTCCAACCCGGCCTGTTGGGCGATGCTACCTCCAGTAACTTTAGAGACAAAGATTCCTCCGTTCTCCCCGCTGACGATGGAGATTCCCAGAGGCTCTGCGCCTTTGTGAACGATGACATTGCGGGGTTCCTCTAAGTATGGCCTAGTGTGAAAAGAGAAATATTCATAAATGAATGACATTGTTTAAAAGCAGTAACTCTATACCACATCAGAGAAGGTAGAGAGGATAACTTGTATGGTAACATTTTCAAATCTCAGCTGACCAATTTCTTTACAGCTCTGGAGAGTTATTCCGTATTCTAGCATTCTGTGATGATACCTTTGAGTAGGGGGTAGTAGGAGTAGTCATAGTATGAAATTTTCTCCGCTTATTAAAAAGACTGATGATTCCCTTTTAACCCTTTTCTGAGACTCTTTTTTGTGAGACATGTATAACACGAGCAGGGATCATCTGTGAGTCTATGTCTCGTAACTCCGCACCTGCAACAACTTAACCTGAAATCAAAGTTTGTTGACAGCTGACTCTATGTCTAATGTCTGAATGATGCACTTAAAATGTGAAAGTAGAGTATTGCAATGATTTGTGCATAGTAGTAAACTACATTAGGTTTATTCATATTTTATCAATATGAAATATAGTTTAGAAAACATTTGAACAGGAGGTAAAATTTCTCGCCAGGCCTGTAAATTGATCATTTTTTCAAAGTGCCACCTTTTGCCTGGCTTGCAGAGAAACTGGACAGAGACACCGTACAACATCATGACAGCACAGACAAGCCAAATCCCTCCACAAGAAGGAGATTTGCAGAAACTTGTGTCCTCATAACAAGTTGGCTTTGGACATGGCCTACAGTTCCATGGAGGCAGAGAAGAGGAATGATGAGCAGCCAGTGGCAGGGGTAAAAAAAGAGTGGTGGTGTACAAACAGGACCATGACCCAGAAGGTTGAGGCTGAATAATAAAACCATTGCATAACATACAGTTGCTTCAGAAAGTATTCAGACTCCTATACTTTAGTGCAGGGGTAGGCAAGTTCGGTCCTAGGGAGCCGCAGCCCTGCTTGTTTTCCAACCCTCCAGCTTTTAACCAAGAGCAGGAACTATTGATTACCTGGATCAGGTGTGTTCAGCCAGTCAGAAGCTGGAAGTGCAGGGATGGTTGGAAAACAAGCAGGGCTGCGGCTCTCTAGGACCGAACTTGCCTACCCCTGCTTTGGTGCATTGTATACTTAAACTTAACTAGCTTTGAACACCTGGACTTCATGTAGTTTCTTGTCAAAATCTGGACTGAATGAGAACTGTGTGAATCTCCTGGTCTCTCCACAGGTGTTCTACGGGCTTCATGTCTGTGCCTGAACCACTGAAGAGACTGGGTGCATGTTTCTGGTGACTGCTAAAAGTAACTTCTGGAAATACTAAACAATTGTTCTCTATCTTTGCATTTCTAAATGATATCCAACCAATTCAGTTTGCCACAGGTGTACTCGATTAATGAAGTTCTCGACACTGTTTAAGGAAAAGTAAACGAACGTTGACCACCGCAATGGTCTGAATGCTTCACTAAATTATCTGAAAAAAATCTGCAAACATTTTTAAAAACAATATGAGGACGTTCACAAGTGAAGAGTGAATACTTCTAAAGAGACTGTACATACTGCAGACTAAAGAGTGACTGAGCTTAAAAAAATCCACACGTGCATATTGACCATGTCGTTTTCTAGGGAATGGATACCGCATGCAATTTCTGAGATTCAAGTGGATTTTCCCAAATGGATGAAGCCAGGTGAAGACATCGACATAATCTGAATTTCGTGTAGATAATCTGAATTAAGTGTAGATAATCAGGACTTTGTTGTTTCCAAATCATATACTCAAGCATGCAAATTGCAGTGGGTAAAACTCATTACAAAATCTCCCTCTGCATTCCATATAGTGCATGTCAACTTCTATCCTGCTCCTCCATATTATCTACTTAACTGCAGTGAAGCATGGGAACTTTGGGGAAGGGTGGGGGGCATTCCCTTGTTTGTAGCACTGAGGGAAAACGAACCTTAGGCTCCTGAGAGAGGAGAACCTCGGCCTTGCAGCCAGAGGAATCCTTAGAAAAGATCGATTACGGTAAAGAGATCTGGAAGTGGAAGGTTACAGAGAGGCGGGAGGAGGGTAAAGAGAGAATAGAGCACAGATATCACCCAGAAACAGTAACAGTGTGAGTCCGAGAGGTGTCAGAAATTCAAAATGGGACAGAAAAAGTTGATGGGAAGGATCATATAAAACACCAAAACGCCAACAGATCAGTGCTTCACTTTTAGAAACAGATTAAGCTTCCACAAAGTTATTTAAATGAGTTTTAATATGATTACAAAATGAATTCCAATGAGGGACGCAAAGATCTGACCATGATAGACCTGTTGCCTAGCAACGCATTTTGAAATAGCCTGTGAGGATCCCCGAAGGCAGACACGGCCATATTGTACCTGCTACAGAAGCAATCTTATAATAATGTTTCCCAGTCCTGTAACTTGCAGCACTGATCCACTAGACATCAATAAAGCGCCAGTCGAAATATACATCACCAGCGTAAACCCTTCTAGACATTGGTCAAAAATATGACAGAGAGATCATTTTCAGGCATCTTACTGAGCTATTGGACGGTAAATTCTTTTTATCATACCGGTCTTTCCGGCGTTCCCCTATTGGCACCGGGCTGACTGAGATCCGCGGAAGAGTGGAAATGGAGCCCTGTGATTGACTGCTAGCAAACGATGAGGTATCCAGGTTGAGCGGCGACTGTGGAGGTGTGATGAGACTGGGACTGCTACACTCAGAGTGAGAGAGGGAGCCTGGATTTAGAGGAAGAGAGACAGAAGATGACAAAATAAGGGTGTTTGACAGGTATAGCGTACATAAAAAACTGTTGTGAGACTCTCATGGAAAAGTGATCACAACTGCCACTTCACAGCTTTTTGTGATTATAGAGTTTTAATAAAAAGGGACAGTACACATCTGCTCTCCTGTGTCTCAGATCTACAAATATCCTGACATTTAATTTTGGGAACAACAACAACAGAAGTAGCAGTATCACTGACTCCATCTGACTCCAGGAAATAAAGTCAAGCTTTATGAGAACCTTGTGCAGGGGAGATAAAACCGTCATAGTTTTAAAGCTAAACAATATGGAAAGTATGTACTACTAAACTGTACCTCTGTCTGACCCCAGCATGGAGCGGGGGTAGCGTGGGGTGGAAGGGATTTTGATCCTCTCCGTGCGGTAGTGACCATTATTGGCAGAACCTGGAAGGTGGACAGAGGCAGGAATGAATGCTGCAGCGTAATATTCCAAAAAGAGAAGGGGAGTCCTGTGATTTTTATGCATGTGTGCGTGCGTGTGTGGGTGTCAGACTGACCGAGTCGTGCACTGGAGGGCAGTGAGTTTGTACCGTGTGAAGCTCTGCTGCTGCGTGACGATGCAGATTCAGAGTAGTCACTTGTGCGTTTCTGCTGGCTCAGGTCCAGGCTCAGACGACCCTGGTGTTGTGGGCTGCGCGGGACAAAATGAGTAAACATGCGGCACGGTTGTTTAAATATGGCAGACAAATCCAAATGTATTCAATGTTGGTCAACTGAATAACTGGACTGAGGTAAACCAGAACTGCACATACTAAAGCTAAGAAAGAAATTGTTTTCCAACACTTATTGAATTGTGTGCCTTTGCCTTTGGGAAACATATACACAATTAAATATATTAATCATCCAAAGGCCCAGTGAGGAAACAGTGGACCAACGATTAAACGCATTTTAGAAGCAGGCTCAGGAGGGGTGCGAGTGTGAAAAGAACGTAACCTGGTGTGGGTGTGCTGGTGACATATCTGGGAGGCAACAGACGGACAGTTGCTGGTATGAACACGGTGACTACGCACAGTGTACACCGGATTTCGCATCACGGCAGTCACAGCAGGGCATGGAGACAGTCCGCGGTGAGCCGAGTCTGACAGAGAACAGATACAATGCGAGGTGAGAGAGAGGGGGAATATCTATGATTATGATGAGAGCATTTGAGAAACTCACTCGGCGGTAGGATGCCATTGTAGACTGTGGGGACAAAGCCGACACTGTGCCTATGGGAGCGGCTGGGGGAGGAACGCAGCATGTCCCTGGGTTCTGGTGAATGCTCATCATTAGAGTAGCTCTGTGACGAATGAGAGAAAAACTGCATTTACCATTTTCCCTACAGGGTAAGAAAGCACCGTTACATGTTGGGAGAAATGCTCTGCTCTTTGCTGGGGACAAGTATCATATAAGGAAAAAACGGCTGCGTGAACATCCCTCAATAGTGAACTCTATCCCCAATGTGTTCCTCTGCATGCTTCAGGGCCTGAGGAGGAAGCCAGGCATGATTGTCTGAGCCCCAGGCACTGACTCAGCTCATGAGTTGGGTGGCTGTCCCAGTGCGAAAGCATCCATCACTCTGACACTCTGCCTGAGAGGCGTAACTTTGAAGAGGCTGTAATATTCTCTTACAGAATGCTTGTTTCGGCACAGTAAAGTGATATGAAATGTTGGTGCCATTTAGATATTTTTGGAACCCTTCTCTGCATCAGACATTATGTGTCTTTAATAAAGAGCATTTAGAAGATTGTGGGAGCAAAAACATAATGACTCTAAACTTTTGAGGTTTTATTTCCACTCACTTGGAAGGTGGGGAGTGCGATGGTCTGAGGGGTCATCCTACGTCGGAGGGCGGGGGCAGACTTAGGGCGCGGCCTCTTCACCTCTGGCTCCTCCCCTTTGGTTCGGCCAATGTCCTCGTCACATGACTTCCTCGAGGTCAGGACCTTACCGTCCAGGAAATAGTGGTTTCCGTTCCTGTCCCTTTCTCGCTCACTCCTTTCTCTGCTCTCTCCTGCTGCCATGGAGATGACAGCCTCCCCCTTGCCGTCCGAGGTGATCGTGCAGTCGGAGGCAGAGCTGCTTTGATGTTTGTGTTTGAACTTAAAGGAGTCACTGCGAGTGGGTGGGGTCGGAGGAGTTGGGGTAGGGGTAGATGAGGAAGAGAGGGAATCTGTTTTTGATGGCTGTGGGGAATGGGAAGCGGCTGCAGCAGCAGCAGCAGCAGCTACTGCAGCAATCTGATTGGCTGCCATGTACTCCAGCTTAGAGGAAGGTGTTTCGGGGCGCTTGAAAGTATCTGGGTCAAAGATGGATTTTCTCTGCTTTGGTGATTTGTAGATCGAGAGCTGGGCTGCTGCTGTGACTGGACCGGTGTTGTCTTGTGCAACCGACATACCTCCCACCATCATCTTAGGCCATGTTCCCCCACTGTGCTTCTTCTCCAGGGTTGTCTCCATTGTGATGCAGTCTGATGGGGAGACAGGCTCAAACGGTAAGGAGGAAGGCGCCTTCGTGTAGGGACAACACTCCTGGAAAGCACTGGGCCCATATCGACCAGTGCCCAGATCAGAGGCGGGGCGAAGGCTAGTGGCGTGGAGGGAACCTGTGGAGAATGGCTTACTGATATCGCTGTAGGCTTCATCAGGTTCACCTCTGACTTTCCTTCTCTCCCCAGACATGCTACTTGTGCTGCTGTTTCCAACGTCTGCACAGAAAATGTCTGTCTGTGTCGAGCTGTTGTGTTTGAGGTTGCGGCTGTTTCGGGCGTGAATCTCTGACAGGTGAATGCGCCCATTGGACTTCTCCGATGACTCCCGCAGACTCTCAAAGATGTTCTGACCCGATGTGCTGTGAGGGAAGAACTGTGGGACGACAGAAGTATTAGCCACACAAAATAAACATGGATATTATACAAATTAGATTAATTTAATACCACCCAAACCACATAAAAGTGAAAAAGAAAGCTTCTGAAGATTTACAGCATAGGTTAAGTAGAAAGGGAGCTTTAGAAAATGTGATGAGTGTGACCCACCTTCATCAGAGACAGGCTCAGAGAGTCCCTGCAGCTCCTCAACAGAGCCTCACATTCTGTCACAGATTTGTTGTCCAGAGAAATGCCATTTATCTGGGGAGCAGAGAAAGGCACAAGAGAATAAGGACAGGTCCTTTGCAACTAAAGTAATGCACATTAGTCTTTCTGATATTTCTCTCATGCAGCCGTGGCAGCATCCTTAAAACTGATGCATGCACACACACAGGCACACGAGTACAGGTGACAGGCGGTTGTTAACAAATGGATGGATGGAGTTATTTTGTGCAGATGAGGAAGCCTGGAGCTTAAGATTTGTCTCACACTGCTGCAGCGTGGAAACCACACCAAATCTAGGGCAGCACATTTTGGTAAGAAGAATCCTCCATCAGTGATCCACACATTTCCATCACAATAGGACCGACTTGAAAGGGAATTTTGGCCAAAGGTATTACAGAGCAAAGTGGGGACTACATTGTGGCTGAGATTGATCACAAAACAAGTTTAGGAAAAAATGAACCCAGAACAAGTTTGAAATATTTTATCAAGCTGGGAAACGAATCAGTCACCGTGTTCAGCTACCTACATTCTGTTGCCTCCCTCGTATATTTCAGCATAGATTCTGCAACTAATAACTTATATATACCCGATACACTAATGTAATTAAAATCCACAAGGGTGTGATAAAAGGATACTCCTCCACGATTAACATCTCTTAACGTGTCCGTACTTACTTACTAATCGCGGTGGCCGCTGAGCTATCATCTGGCATATCAGTTCCCCGGCTACTTGGAGGAGTGCGGTGCTGCTAAATGCTCACCAGAGACACCCAGGAGCTCTGAGATAGAAGCGTTAAGACTAAGAATGGAGTTATCAATCCTGCTGCTACTGGCAGATTGGCTTAGGTCACTTCAGACAGACAGATGGATATAAGTAGCTCCGTTTCTGACACGAAGACACCTCCACCTAGCCTCCTACTGCTGCTAGTTTTTGAGGATTTCAGGGATAAAAAAGAAAAGTGATTCTTTTCTTCTGCACTCTACATACTGAACCAAATCCCATCTTATCAGGGTTGGAGCGTAGATACTGGGATGGATCAAGGCCTGGATTAGAAAATAAAATGAACCTGTGTGAGCTGTACCGCTGTGACAGATATGGAGGAAAGAACAAAAACAAAGGAAAGAGGATTTCCACAGAGTCTGACAATGACTCACAGCAATGAGTCTGTCTCCAACTGTGAGAGAACCTTCTCTTGCCGCTGGACTTCCCTGGACTACGGCGGTGACAAACACCCCTGTCTCCAGACCAATTCCACAGTCTGAGATATAGAAAAGAAAAAGTGTCAGATTAGACGTGAAGCATCAAACAATCAAAAACACGGTGACAAAACGTTCTTAGCAGACGCGTGTACCTTTATGTCCCACGAGGTTGATGTGAACAGGAGTGACAAGCCTCCCCCCCAGAGACTTCTTTCTTCGTACCACCATGTTGATCAAGCCTCCACCATTGAGGACAGCCTTCACCACCTGCTTCCTGTCCTTATTGGTCAGGTCCATGTCATTAATCTTCAGCAACCAATCATTCACTCTGGGAACACAAAGGATAGATGATAAGACATTTCATAAGCTGTTGGTGTATAAAAAGGACCTAGAGGAGTTCCTTAGGACAGCACATACCTTAATCTTCCATCTGCAATACTTCCTTTGTCCACCCTGGTTACAAATATTCCACAATCTCCTGGTAAATATGGATCATTTACCCCCTCAGCAATATCAAACCCAAGTGCCTTCAAATCCATGTCATCCTGTAAGAGCACTAAACTCAGATTACTTCATTCAATGCCATTTTGTTTTACTTTTCCACCAACTGTGAGGAGGCTGGAATATCACTAGATCAGTCCGAGTAATACGAGCTGAGCGCTGCTCTTACCCTGTCTTTTTCAAACTCCACCACCTCCGTCTCCCACTCCAGGGAGTCCGTGTCGATAGCCGAGTCGTGAGAGCTGTGGGCCATTAGCTGACAGAACCGGGCCTCCTTCTCCAGCTGGCTCTCCATCTTCTCCCTTAACAAAACAGAGACATCGCACACAGAGTCAAAGGCCAGTAACTTGAGGATGGATGGGCTGAGACAACAGAAGGAAACAATCATACAGAACATGCAGATATTTAGAAAGCAAACATTTTAGGTGGAACTGGCTGCAACCTTTTTTACCTTTATTAAATTAAACATAATTTAGAGAAAGTAGAGTGTGTAGAGTGTCACGCCGTCAGTAAGAGTAATGGTGTCCTACTGAGGTGTACCTCCAGGGTAGCCATGACACTAAAAGCCCAATCTTACATTGTTAAAGAGGCTAGAGGAAGAAACTTTCAAAGTCACAGCACACTCTGTTCAGTGAACCAAAAGTGTTGTTACGCCCACTTTAGCCAGCAGATGGCGCTTTCAAACGCATCATAAACATTCGAAAGCAGGGAGGGAGGGACACTGAGAAACAAAATGCCTGTGTGTGTGTGTGTCCAAAACACTGATGCTTTCCGGGATTACACTTTTAATCTGGGAATGTGGAAGTGGTGCCAGACAAACAACTGAGCTCAATGAAGTCTCAGAAGGCAGAATATCACAGCTTACACCCGACCTCACACTGAGTGCAAGAGCTTAAAAGAGACAAAGACAGTATGGCACACAAAGTTGGCCGAGTAACGTTGCACTGCGCTCACTCAAATGCAGAAGGCTTTTCTCTATATTGCTTTTGAGCCTTCCCTGTAATTTTCCTTGTAACAGACAGCCAGAAGCAGCGGGAAGACTCACTTTAGCTCTTTGAGCTCCCTCGATGAATCATTCTTCTGTTTCCTCATATCGTCCAGATTACGCAGAGCATCGGCCAGGTCGCTAACTGCTCGGTCCCTTTCACGTCGTAGGTTGTCACACAGCGTCCTGCAGAAGGAGTGGACAGCAGAGGGGAGATCTGTGAGAAGGCTGGGGTGCAGATACTAGGCAGCGAGTCTGATCTCTGACTCAACAATACTCACCGGATACTCTCCCTCTCTGCCACTATTTTGTCCCTCTCTTGAAAGGCCCAGTCCCGGCGACATTTGGCCACCTCAGCCTCCTGTGTGGCCTCCTGGAGTTCCTGGGACATGGCCTCATACTGTTTCCGCAGCATCTCGATCTCTTTATTGGCTCGTTCCATGTCCAGTGTGGCCGAGTCTTGTTTCTAAGAACATTGAATTTAAATTCAATTTACAATTCAAATACCCTAAAATGAGCTTCACGGTTCAAGAATATAACGTGCAAGTCTTTTAGGAGGGCCATCTAGTGGGCAGACAGAGAAGGGACATAGATCCCGTCAGTCAGCCCATTGATCTACTGTAATTCACCAACTGACAACTCCTTGGATGCACTAAGCTTTTTGTCATGTGTCTAACACTTAACCTTATACTGTCAATTCTAAAGTGCAGTGTGTTTCCGACCTGTCTGGCTTGATAGTACTCTCGGAGCAGCTGATCCCTTTGAATGATGGCCTCCGTCCTCTCTTTGCGGGCCACATCTCTTTCCTCTCGGACCGTCTCGATGTCCTTGCACGCCTGACTCAGTTCCTTCTGGGTCTCCGCCTTGTCCTTCACCTCGTGGCAGTACTTCTCCAGCAGCTCGTTCCTCTCGCAGATGGCCCTGTCGCGGTCTACCAGCGACGAGCTCAACTCCTGTCGTGGAACAAAGGGAGCAAACTGGAATGAGGGCATCTCAACACTGTGAGTCATTAATGCAAAGTGAAAACATTATTTGAGGGCCAGTGCATAGTGATCCGAAGCTAGTTATGAATCTGTTTTGTCTGTCAACCAGAATGTTCAAAAATCCTCTTTAGAATGAAGGCAGTGGAGCTAAGCTATGTTTTGTGCAGTGCCATGCGCGACATTAGTCTTAGATCCACCGACTGAGAAGTAGATACTTGGTCTGAGCCATGAGTGGACTCTAAACTAAAAACCTGACAGGTTCGTATTAAACTGTCAGAGCAAATAGAAGGACAGGCTCGACATACCATCTGTCTGCTCAGTAACCGTCAGTGAGACAGAATGAAAAGCTGAGGGATGAGTAATGACAATAACAGACTTGCTTCAGATATTTGTTTTTTGGAAAATAAAGAAATATCACATTCGGACAGAGTCAAGCTGGCCGTGTCTTTAAACTCATGCTATTTGTAGCATAACACTGCAGAATCCAGGTATGTATTTACAGACAGACTGAGTGCTATGAAACGTCAAACTCCTTTATGCTATATTACTACTATATAAAGCGATAGATCAGAGATTTGTAAGTCTAATACCTGTCTAAGCGCCTCCAGCTCCTCACTGGCCACTCTCTCTGAAGACGGGTTTTTCAGTCGGGCCTCCGCAGCCTCTAGTTCTGTCTGCAACTTGTCCAGCTCTTTGATCACCTGGTCCCTCTCGCTCATGATGAGGCGATATTCGTTGAAAACAGAGTCCCTCTCCTCCTTGTACTTCTCACAGTCCTTGGTTGACTTCAACTGCAGGTTCTTGTAACGCGTCACCTCAGACTGCAGACGCTCCATCTCTCTCTGCAGCTCCTTGTTCTGGACCGAGGACTTGTTTAGCTCCTGCTGAACTGAATCAAACCTGAGAAAATGAAAACAGGTATTTTATATTTTTTTCTTATAACGCACACAGACCACTTCACTTATAGGTAGATTATTTTATTCTTCTAACAGATTCTTTCAAGTGCTATGAATTGGTGTGACGAAGTGTGGACACGCGATTGTGTTCATACTGAAAGGTTTACAGTCAGCCCAGCCTCAGGGTCTGACGCACTCGGAAATAGGTTTCCTCTTCTGAAAATGGTCTGAGGCAGATGATGCGCAGCACCCGATAACCAGACTTGGAGTTCTGCCCAATCGGTGTCAACAGACCACAGAATCTTTGTCCTCTTGTTTGTAGAAACTTTTAAATCCTAATTTGGCTTAGAACTTCACAACCCTAACAAAGACCTGTTGAAAGTGTTACTGAGATGTTCATCTTTCTGCAAGGGCTGTCCCATCACTGCGGACGACTTCTGACGCTCTGTTGTGAAAACAATCAAATCTTTCTAAGCACTTTTATACTGATCGCTGTCTCACCACATTATTTTTTTGATTGAGGTCTACGTAGAGTTGTTTGGACAAAAGTGAAAAGGGTGTGAATGCTCTCTGTCATTACTACATTTGTTTACAGGTGGTCTTCGCCATCTCTGCTACACTAATTTAAATTAAAAAATGAAAAAGGGCTTCAACCAAAGTTGTTGTTTTTTAACCATATATTAAAGTAATTTAGTCCTAGTTCGTTCTGTGTGTGTGTGTGTGTGTGTGCGCGTGTGTGTTCGGGTGATGCCGCTTTCACCTCCTCATCGAGGTGGAGTACTGCTGCTGGTACTGAATGGCCGAGTCGCGCTGTTTGAGCAGTGCATCCATCTGTTTCTGCAGCCGCCGGTTGTCTTCTTCAGCCTGCTCCAGGCGACTGAGGTCCGTGTTGTGGTTCGCCACCTTCTCACTGTAGCGCTTGCTCAGGGCATCGTATTCCTTCTTCACACCTTCGAGCTTGTCCACAGCTGTGTCGTACAGTTTGTTTAGTACCTCTGATGAGCCCTTCTCTCTCATTACCTAGGAAGAACAACAAAAGTCTTATGATTACACATCTAGTGGCCGTGTTCAAACTGCTGTTGGCAGCCGATGAAACTGAACTAAGCCTGTATTTGTTGTGCCTCACTTTAGCAGCAGATGGCATCAATGTGTAGGCAGATTTCTATTTTTACAGCGGTCGAGTGCCAGTTTAAACAATGGCTTTTATAACAGCGAGTGCGTAGTAGCAGTATATGCCAGTATATGCGTTTCCTTCAGAGCACACAACTCATTCTCTTTGAGCGAGAACGTCTCATTACTGTAGATCTTGCCGATGGAGTCTTTCAGACTGGTGGGAGCTGCTGGGACCTGAGGGCTGTATTGACCTCATCTACACAACATTTGGTGCATATATGCTGATCTTGTAGCTACATGGGTCGGTGTGCCCTTTGCCCAATCCAAAGCCCTTTCTCTTCTCTCTTCTCTTTGCCCTTTTCAGAATTGCTCTGCATGCATTTCCCTCTGCTTGGCTGCGCTGTGCTCTTAACTACTGCATCGTTCCCATGGGTGCTGTGTGAGACAGTACTGCACAGTTGTTCAATACAGGTCAGGGCGTCGATCTACCATTCAGGACAAGTTATGTGCTCTTTCAGTACAAAG
Source organism: Microctenopoma steveboyesi (assembly GCA_032359275.1). NCBI lineage: Eukaryota > Metazoa > Chordata > Actinopteri > Anabantiformes > Anabantidae > Microctenopoma > Microctenopoma steveboyesi. The sequence goes on along the minus strand of JAUMHF010000007.1, from coordinate 10,600,859 downwards.
AACACAATAAGCAATGTACTGCAATGTCACAAATGTGTGATTTCAAAATATGAAAGGCTCACAAGTATTAGAAAAGTGCAATTTGGGAAATTGGAATTTTTTCAGATATTAAATTAAATGATATTATGTCCGACACTGTAGCAACTAACCAATATTTTTATGAAAGGCAGTTGGATTTAGCTTTTCTCATATTCTCCAGCATCTGTGCTTGTAACATCTGGGCAGTTCCATGTGATTGTGAGGGCTCTGTACCTGCTGTTGCTGCAGCCGTAGGTCGGCCAACTCCTTCTGGTCTTGACTGTGCAGTCGTGTCAGCTCCTCACAGTTCTGTTTTAGGTGGTTGTGCTCTCGGACAAGTTGAGCGTTGTCCCTCCTGAGTGTCTCCATCTCCTCCTTCAGCTGTGTCTGTTCGCCCAGGACGCGGCTGTGAAGCATGCTGGGAAAAGGAAGCACACAGGAAGAGTAAAGAGGCGTGTAGGTACAGGAACACAGATTATCAATCAAAGGTTGTACATAACATACAGATCAGACAGACAGCTTTGATCATATTAGGCAGACATTTAAATTAAATTAGATTTAATTCGTCTACGTTCCAAATGCTGTGTCTGAGCTCATGAGCCATTAGGCCAAATGACTCAATCACCTACATCTGTCTAATTTTCAGGTTTTAAAAGCATGCATGTTTTTTGTATTGCCAATTTCCTTTCAACTATAAAATCCAGCTGCAGTTTTCCGTGCGGTTAATTGCCACACCGTGCCAGTATTTGTTACAATTCCAGTAAAACAGCGCCATAAAACTCAAGTACTCAGACAATGAAAACCAGCAGGTGGTAGGTGACAGCATGTTACACTATCTACTGGGTATATTTGCTACATCTAAAGACAGACGAGCATCTGATATATAGCAGGAATGATACTTACTGGTAGAAATCGGCTTCTTTTACAGCCTCCTCGCACCTCTTGAGTGTTTTGGTGTGCTGGTTCTGGAGAGACTGCAGATCTGCCATGGCCCTCATGCACTGACTTTTCAGACGCTCATAGTCATGACTAGCTTTGGAATTTGGCCTTAAGGAGAAATGCAGCAAGGAATCAACACCCTACCCAGCAGCCTTGTACAGAGATGTGGCCAAACACAGCGCAGATAGGAGAACACAACAGCTGACCTTCCACTCATAAGAGAATTTATAAGACGGCATGAATGTTAAATCAAATGTTTCATTTAATATTAATATTAAAAGCAAATCAACCTTCCCATCACCTATTGAAAAAAACATCTGTTAAGCAGAACTCATTAAATTGCATTAGCCAGTCCCAATGTTAGGACGCTGACATCACTGTGAGAGAGTTGATACTATGTGTAATACACTTTGTTGCTCTGAAAGCAAATAATCTCAGGTCTGGGGCAATAATTGATTCGGACAGATTTCATTTTGGCAAAAGGAGCATCTGTAATCACAGCAGACTGTCACATCAGATGAAAATAAAGCATGACAACAACAATAACAATTTGGCAGGCAGGCTGGGATTTGCACCTGCAGTCATCGAAGGTGGTCCCGGGCGATGCCAACGCCAGACGCTTACGGAGCTCATCCCTCTCCCTGGTCACCTGGCGGAGCTGGAACAAGATGGTGTCCAGGTTGTCACCGGATGGCCCGTTGTCATTGATGGCTGGGGGCGGGGAGGATGCTTCACCGTTAACAGGCGAACCTGCAACATTGAACACGTTACTAGGACGACTGATCACAGCACAGGATGGAAAAATGTACCTGTCAATGCACGTCATCATTCAGGCACTGTACATTAACCACTCAACTGTCTTCACTAACATAAAAAAATCTAACAGAACCACGGTCAACTATCATTCATATTTAGGACAGATCAGAACAGATTTTACAGTAGGAAGCAAAAGGTTGGAGCTAACAGCTAAAGCATCTGTTGTTGGTTTTCGATTATATACCGGTAATTTGTGTGTGGTTAAGGTAAAGCCTGCATAGTCTTTGCTCATCTCTCCACAACTAAGTTTAGCCTCAAGAACCATAAATCTCATTCAGCCTGAAATGCTGAATTTAAAATGACTCTCCCATTAAGGATGTGTTATTACTGTAACAAGGCCGATCACTTTTACTAAGTGAACTTTCCCAAATACACTGAATCTGGAAAAAAAAGTCTTTGTTCATGGTTGTTATCTGTATAGAAACACCTGTGGCAGGAAATCTGGGGATTACGTTCGTCTTTGGTTGAACATTTGGCTCTTTTGGAGGTTTATGTAACACGGCTGACTCATTTGGACCTTTGTCAAACTAGGGAAAGAAAAACTCAGCAAAGTCCTTGAAAAAAACATTATTGTACCAATTTTATGTAAACGTAGAACATGGACTTTCTGAAGTATGTAACCCTGGAGACATTTAAATAAAGTTAATAACAGAAAACATGCAATACATACACATAACGTAGCATACAGTTATTATACATACCAACACTACTGAGGGAGCTGCTGCTTTCTGAGTCAGAGGGCATGGTGGACAAAACACTGTATGTGGAACCTGCCGTAAAAAGAGACGCAGTCAGACATAAAGCATTGATAGATCGATTAACTAGTTGCACATACGCCTGAAATAATTATCTGTACGATGTGGAGAGAATTCAGTAATACAGCTTCATACCCGCTGCACAGTTATATGGTACATTTGGTGTAAGGTGTATACTTGGAATTCTAACATTTGTGGCTCTATATCATGACTTCAGACCGTCATTAAACCTCCTTACTCTCACTGTGCACCCTGCCTTGCTTTGATGTATAGTCCCTGTATGTTTCTGCTACACAGGCAGAATGTCACAGCTGAAATGGGATTTTCTCTTTTTATGTCAAGTACACAGAGAGACGGAAAGAGAGAGAGAGAGACAGAGAGAAA
>JAUMHF010000007.1:10507686-10597847 GCA_032359275.1 Microctenopoma steveboyesi | reverse complement strand
ACAGCTGAAATGGGATTTTCTCTTTTTATGTCAAGTACACAGAGAGACGGAAAGAGAGAGAGAGAGACAGAGAGAAATGATTGTGTGAATAGCTGCACACACTGTTAAGCTGGAGGATATTTCACAGAGGCTACAGCAATCTATAGGAGAGACTGTGCAGACATTATACTGCAGTGTCCCTCCTCCAAAGACGAATATACAGTACACGGGGATGACAGCACAGCCAGAATTCCTGTAATGATGTCTTAGAGTCACTTCAGACATCAGACATCTTCTGTTCATGAATTTTTTTTACTAGTTTCACCAAGAACGTTCAAAAGGATGAGTTGGTTTTTGAACTGATTTTTACATACACATCCAAATCCAGCTGCAAAATGTATGCTAACAGCTGAAGTCACCGCTTCCAGTAATTGAGGTTGTTGGGGGGGGAAAAAAGGGCACACTAAAAATGGAAAGGAAAAATGGCTAGCTCATATACGCCAGATCAATTTAAATTAATAAAAAAGATAATTGGTGTAGCTATATAATGCTCACATTAAAAAATATGTTCCGTTTCTAAAATTCAGCTTTTTACCTTCTTTACCGGTTACTAAAAAATATATACAGATAATTAATATAATCAATTGATCAACGGTCAACACAAATGATTATAAACCTGTATAAAACAGCACAGTAACTTACAGCTAATCTAATGTGACGGTTTAAGATAGCAGAGGAATGGTATCTGGCTTTGTCAGCAGCAGGCAATAGATGGATGCCAACTGTTCTAGATCTCCATCTCTGTCCTTGCTTCCCCACTGGGTTTAGCCACAGCTCTGGCTCCAGCCTTCAACGTGTGACAAGGCCAAGCCTAATTAACTATGAGCTCTGTGCGACTGAGCCACTCCATCTTATGTCTCACAGTGAGAGGAGGGGGCAAAGGGGGGCAAGAGGGGAAACCGAGAGGAAGTCATGGAGCAGAGGAGGACAGATGAAAGGAGATAGCCCAACTAAGCTGCAAAACAGATAAGGAAGTAGGGAGACAAAAAGGGAGAGAAGTAAGAGAGGAGAGACTACAGCGCGAGGAGCAGAGTGGAAAGGCTTTTAATCTGTTCTGACATTCCCTGATGCTCAACACTTTCACTCTGCGAAGTGCTTGAAGCGCACAGCTTTGATTTCATATTGTTCCATCAGACATGATGAGAACCACTCTGGGGCATTAGTTCTCTGCAATCAACACTATGCAAAAGGCTCCTGCTCCTTTCCATGGCTGCACGGAGAAGCAAAAACTGACTTCCTGAACTCAGTATGCAACTGACTCATAGACGTGAGCCGCTGAACGGTATTATGGCTAAAGGATAAATCTTTTTAAAATACTGCACACGCTGTAAAGCTCTTTGCCAGAAAAAGGTCCACATGTAGCTTCTTCAGTGTTTTTTTTGTCATTTGGAACTCAAAACACTCAGATAAATTAAAATCCCAGTAATCTCCACCCCTGAGCACACACACACGCACACACAAACCAATTACCAGAGAGCGATGACTCCCACAAACGCTGCAGTTCAGACACGATCCTCTGAATTTTACAATCTGATTTGGACACTAGGACAATTACGTGCGCATACTTTTCCACATTCAGATCAGTGTATTGGCCTCATTAGTTTACGCCTTACCACACCAATGAATGCAGTATGGATTGCATGTCAGATGCGAGCCAGCTAGCTAGTGGTCGGCGGGTCAGCGGCATTAGCCTTTTACAAGAGGCTTTAATCATCGATGGCAATTAGCAGCAACCACAGCCAGTGAGGCTCATCATTCGTATACATGTTCAGAGCATCTATTAGAGAAGCACGGATCCGGTGACCTACGGTAGGAGACTCTATATGTGCCTGCGACAAACAGGGCAGATCAGGACACATCATACCTGAGAAATCCTTCCCAACATTTAGGTAAAATTCCAACACATAAGTGCATTACGGCAGATTTCATCTCAGGCCATTAGATACGGCAATAAGGAGTAAGCATCTGCTACCGACTCCCATCTGTCCGCGAGATGAGAGGTGAAAAATATTCCAGCAGAGGACCTGAGGCAACATTAACAAAGGCCTGTCACTGTGATGTAAATAGGTCAGGGGACTACTCACCCCACCTAAGGGGTTCCACTTCCCCCACACCTCTTTTCTCCACTCTGCTTTCCTACACAGTCGAGTGCTGTGCTCAAACACCAACAGTTGCTTCAGACAACCAGATTATGTTCTCTTGCCATAAAGCAATATGACACGCGTTGCCATGGTAAAGCTGGATGAGAGGAATAGTTAATTCCACACAAGAAAGAGAGTCCTAAGAGTTGGAAGGCTGATGGAAGAGGGAGTCATCAAAGAAAGATGCTAAAGTCTGGCTTCCACTGTCGGGTGAGACTACAATATTCATCAGATGAGCACATTCTCATATGTATCCAAAACATTATCGTCACAAATGGACCCTGCTGCTCCTTCAAACTCTCTTTATCAGAACGCGTTGACGAGCCTTAAAAAGCTGCCGACACGCCTGTTACATTCCTAAGAAAACCATAGACGACATTTTCAGGGCCACCTGCTAAAAGAGCAGCATTAGCATTCCCAGAAATAACACTGTACTTTGTTTATTAGTCACTGTCGGAGATCCTCAATGTCAGCGTGAAGCAGTGATTAAAAAGTCACACCAAGAGGTAAGTAGAATCCAAAAGGTCTTTATGCTTGTTCTCCTTTTGTGCCTTCAGCCATCAAACTACAGGACCACAAGTAATAGAAACACTAATAATATGGGTGAAAACTACCACCCTCAGCCAGTCCCACTGGCTGTTCAGCTGTACAAAGCACTGCACAAAAAAGTAAGTGTAGTGATAAGAGCGAGAGAGGGACGGTAAGATTGCACACAGACGATTTCTCATTTTTCAAAACAAACGAAACATACAAATAAGAGAATCTTTCCACAATGACATCTGGAATCTGGACATGATAAAACCGTGTGCGGTGTCTGAGCTATAAACACGCTTCTTTCTATTAATTCATATGCAAATCTGTAAAGAAATATGACAAATTCCTTCTTCCAAATCCTTTCCCGTACCCTGGGATTTCCAGTAAGCTTTGTAATGGGCCGAACTTCTGTTGAGGCAATGACATGATGGGCCAGGATTCTGGGCAATGAGCCAGTGAAACCTTGCTGGTGGGGGAAAAGGATTGATCATTTTACTTAAGGAGACTACGCTAAGCATAAACACGAAGACATCCAACATGATGACTCCATGAGGCGAGGATTATTCCATCGCACGCACATTGCCTGACTCACAACTCCGGCCTATGGTCAAAGTCTCCCACATTTTCCACTCAGATCCGTGTCTGGCCTGTGGCATGTCACAAAATCAGATCTGCTAAAGTGCTGACTGACAAAAACAAAAAAAGGTCGAAGGATGTCTGCAGCATGCCCCCCAAATGCTCTGCTACACAGCTACTACGATACGCCAAAGCAGTAGCAGAAGCCTGCCTGAGTGGAGTAAATCCACTACTACAACTTGAGCAATCTTTGTGACACTCCTTTCATTATTAATCACGACTAAAAAGACTAAAAGCATTTTCATAGTGTGCCGAGATCCTCATGAGAGAGTGACCTAATGTTGAAGAGACCTTTTTTACACAGCAATGATAAAAACAAAGTCCTATAAGGAGTATGTTCCGAACACTGGAGGAGAATTAGGCTCAGGCGTAGGCAGTGAGGCAGAGATAGTAAACTAAAAAGATGGAAAGACAAGGCGGTGGAGAAAGCTGGTAAAGAATGGGATGTTAAGACAAGGAGAGCAGTTTATTTCCATGACTTCATATCGCTGGTAAACACTCAGATGCTGGCATTTCCTCTACCTTGAGGGGCAGTTAGGAAATGGAGGAACATGTGTAAAATGGTGATGAAGTCCCCGTTTCACAGTACAGCCTCTTGGCTGTGGTTCGAACATTCAGACATATAAGACATTAAAGTGAATTGAATTTAAAAATGTGTTGTCTTACAGAGTTAAATTGGAATAAAACACTAATGATGCTGTGGAAGTACTGTGGTCAGCCTCGTCTGCAGTCCACACCTTGACTGGCTAAATTCAAAGACATTACAGGTGCTGAACATGGGAACTTGGACCTGAGCCGCTGCTCCTCCGCGGTGAAAGGAGCCAGCTGAGGTGTTTCATATACTATCTCATTAGGATGCCTCCTAAATGTCTTCCATGTTTTCTGGACACGCTCAAGTGGTAGGAGGCCCAGGATGGAACCAGAACATACGGGACAGATTATATACAGTATAAATCTGGCCTGAAAACACACCAGCTTTGCACCAGGAAAGCTGGAAAGCATTTCATGGGAAGAGAGTCGTCTGGACTTACTCACATTAACGGAGGATAATGGTTGGATAGATGGCCAAACAAATAACTTAAATTAGTTCATCAATATTTTAAACCACTGAAATACTTGTTTCTTTGATTGATTATTTACCTAAATATTTCAACGCTTAACTTAACAGCACATTGGTGATCACATATATCACTGCAATGACACAGCTTGGCCCAGTTTGACTAAAGGCTGCACTGCTGATGGTACAGAGCTACTGCAGTGTAATAAAACCTCATTCGCCTCATGTAAATGATCCACTCAAATGTAATCAATCATACCAAAGCACAGACAACAGATGAACTGATGGCTTCCTCTACATGGTAAGAGGGGAACAAAGTCAGCGCCAGGAAGGGAAAGTGGGTTGACCTGGTGAGTGACAGTGTGCGTCACAGAGAGACAGAGAGGGGGAAATGAGTCCAGGTCCAGGGGCTCACGGGAGATATTTAAGTGCAACACTTGTGACAAGAGCGTTGGGGTCATAACTCATTCTGTCGTCCACTGTGGTTTACGGTGCGAGACACAAACTAGTTGACACATAGGAGAACGGCCCCCTTCAACACACATACACTGGCCTAGGACCCAGGCTGCTGTAGACAGAGCAAGCTGCTGAATGGGCACTTTAGGCCTGCTAAACTTTTCAACAAAAGGCCTGTTGTCTCCCTCTCCCTTGCTCCCTCTTTCTATCACCCTCCTCTGTCTCTCTGGTGCATCCCTCTATTCGTGTCTGTGGAGAAACAAAACCATGTAATGATCCAGTCGAACAAGAAAGAACACGTTAAAGATGGACGGCGAGTCAGAGAAATAAAAAGCCATAAAGCACAGGAATGAGAAACAAAAGGAATGGAAAAATAAAGGTAAGGAGAGAGCCGAAGAAGAAGAATGTGGATGTTGCATCCTGTCAGAGCGGATTGTGTTGCCCGGCTCTCTGAGTGTTTTTAAATCACTGTCACAGACCCTTGCGCCTGAAGTGAGCAGGGGGAGGATGTGCAGGTACATCTCTTCTCCCACTCTATTCCTTCAGGTGGAACTCTGGCTGTGTAGCAATAGGGAATGAGCACGAAATCCAAGGCATGAAATCAGCTTGATTGCAGCTGCCTGGATTTAAGGAATTTATTAAATGCGGTCTGAGAACACAGAGATGTTCTCTTGCTCTGCAACACGATCAAAACCCCCGTCGATATTCTGAGCGAATCTTCAATTCCAAAATGTAATCGGAGTTAGAGAATGTGTGTGCCACAGTGTCTTGGAATAACAATCCACAAAACAGGTTAAATAATGAATGATTTGTATGTTCGCTGCAGCAAATGTGTCAGAGTTTGTCAGAAAAGCACTAATAATTTACAGAGCCCAGGCTTTATACAACCGAGCATTTATGTATGCTTTGTCTTTGGGGTGTTATGTTTCTTAGGAGTTTGGATGATTTCATGTGCGCGTGTATGGCAGCTCAGCTGGCAAAGGAGGCACATCTGAGAACAGGAGCAGGCAGGCGGGCGGGCAGCGTGAGAGGAGGACGATGTGGGAGCAGGTTGCTATAAGCAAGACTCATCACACACACGGGCATAATCATATTCCCTCTCTTCACACACCCCGTGTCACTCACAGACACAAACAAGTGCCATTTCTAGCCGCCTCTTCGCCTGAAGGTGCTCGGCTTGTCGTGGGTTCGCTCACAAGTGTTGCTAAAATGCGGTAATCCCATCAGCTGAATCACTACACTAAACATAATAAACAGCACTTTTGAAAAAACCACAACACTTTAGATGAACCAGAAGGAGCCAAGAGCGTGGCAGCTAATACAGAAGGGTATAGAGGCGTGGTAAGAGCAGGACCTAATCCTCTGTTGAATAACCACAGGCTGACTAGACAGACCCAGTACTGGTCTCCTAGTACAGATCAACCCGGAGGCCCAGCACTACGGTCTGCAGAAGTTAATGTGCAAAGAAAAACCCTAATCCACACAGTCTTGTCCAGCCACAGTCAAAGAACCAACATGGACTCAGTGTGCAGCTCCCCACAGGTAAACAATTGTGAATGTGTTTCAGAGTATTTCAGCAAAGTGTTGATCTGCAGCAGCAACACTCAATACAAGGAAGCAATCAGGCTTAAGGATGCATTAGTGATCCGCTCAGCAGAGCAGCGCTGACACCAACTCAGCATTACCTGCTAAGGTTTGCTTGCTGCTTGTACACAGGCAGCTCAAACCTCTGGACCACATTGTGTCTTTGAACAGACAGAGATATCCGTTTGAAATAAAGCATCAGTTATATCAGAATGAGCTGTAGTTTGTGCATGCGTGGCTGTTTTACACATGGACAATGTCAAACTCCACACCTCCTCGCCATGCGTGGCTCTAAAGGCTCATCCTGCATTCAAGCCCTGAGGGCACAACACTTGTTGTGTGCCACTGGCTTCAGTCTTTCAGACAAAGCAAAACTAGACAAGGCTTTTACACTTGGTTGCACTTTGTGTAGCAACAACCAGAACCACTGAAGTGCAGGCAATTACTGTGCGGACACATTGCAAATCAGATTATTAAAATAAATAAACCTTAATTATAACAGTAGCATACATGCATGAACCAGAGAAAAGTGCCTGAATCCGTTTTTCTTACAGCATCAGTGTTGATGTCTGCAGATGTGAGAAGATGGACTGACCTGCACCACAGTCAGGTTTAAGCATGCATGAACACACACACACACGTACAGGTCAATGAGGATCAACATGACAGTGGCTCGACTGTTGTCATGGTAACAAATCGGGTCACCTAATGTACTAATGCTAAAGATAGAAATTGGAGTTTGTGCTGCACATCATTCAACTGATATTTCTGTTGTACTACATGTAAAAGGAATCCCTGCTACACAATCTCTCCACCGTGAACGTGTCATCTGCTGTGACTGGATAGGATGGCTGAAGCATGGCAGAACAAACCTTGGCTGAATGAATCGCCAGGTGAGCATCACATCTGCAGGCTAAAGAGGATCTGGTTTACACAAACACACTCGTGCATTGTGGGTTTGCACAGCGTTGCAGCCGTACGACTCCAAAGCTGGCTGCTGTGCACCCATCTAGCCTACACATGCTCTTCTTGTGTCAGACCACCCAGAGTGCTCTCACTGCAAGAGCTACGCAGTGGCTCGCCTGCCACTTCTTGGATTCACGCGAAAGCCTGGTTCCGAGAGGGTTTCTGCCTCAGCTCTTACCGGTGGAGTGGTCCACGGGTCCTCCGCCGTTGTTGCTGAACAAGGCAGTGTACAGGTCAGGGTATGCCTTCTCCAGGGCCACACACAGGTCGAGGAAATGGTCGCTCTCCTTGCTCATCAGGATCTTCAAAAGGTGGTCTACTTTCTCGGCGCTGGACGAACAGTTCTGGTCCAGTTCGAACCTGTCGAGTTGACTCAGGGTACCAGACACTATCAGCAGCTCGATCACTCGGTCCGCATCTGTGATGGACTCCAATAAGTTCTGGTGGCACTGGTCTAGCAACTCTTTGTGCTTTGGCTCCATTGCTATGCGCTGCAGTTCCGTAGCTTCCCAGCTAACCCAGACGGCCAAGTGGACGCAATATCCTTCGCTGATCAAAAGTACCGAGCGGCTATCGAGCTGAACTTATCGCGGCATGCAGAAGTTCGCCGGAGCCACCGCGGCACGGGGTTGCGCTGAAGACCAATTTTTATAGCATTGTGAAAAAGCCACAAGAAGCCATATTTGTTGCCCAAGGCTGTTGACTGCACTAAACAGCGATACATGTTCCCATCTTACTCGTCTGTGGCCGTGCGGGTGGTTCTTCGTCTTCCCTCGCAGTACGCTGTGGCCGAACACATTTTCCTCCTCCCGCGGGTCACGTAATGCGCCCTTTGACGACCCAGCTGCTGGGAAAACTCACGCAACTCCGCTGCTGATTCTCAGTTACACTGTATCCTCCGCCATGTCTGAGCAACTCAGCAGCTGCTGCCCGCTGTCAATCAACGGCCCCTTCAATGACCATATAAGGAAGAAGGGGGTGGGACCTTTACAAAAGCACGCCCATTTCTTCAATGGGCGTATACACCACTCTGATGTACGTGTAAAATCCCTGCAGGAAAAAACGAGAATGAAGAGAATTTGCATAAATATATAAAGATATATTTATAAAGCATATGGATGTAGAGTTAAATTACGGAAGAGTGTATAACAATAGTTCATTTTAATGTTTACACTTTCACTGCATGGTTACTCTAGTACTCAACACATGTACACACACACACATCAGATATCCTTTAATTTTATATTCTATCACCTTATACTTATATATAATATAATTTATTATTTTCCACTCTACTGCACTGTACGTGTTAACAGCTCGATGGCTTACTTAATAGTATTACAAATTTCGATTTTACATACTCTGCAAATGTCAAGCTTATAAAAACGGTTAAATGGGCAGCACTTGCAGTAGATGAATTATTTACAGAAAATATAAAAATTCTCAATGATATATAAATCATTAGGCTGTCCCACAATATGCAACAATAATTAGTTTTAATTCTTTATGTAGGTAGGTAACATTTTTGTAGTTCTGCCGTTTGTGTCTGTGTGATGCACCATATCACCAGAGAGCATAAGATTAACTTATGTAATACAAATATCAATCTAAAGTAGTTCATAAACCATGTAATCTTTATTATTATATTTTTTATTTAACACAGACACCATCAAATTAGAAGGAAACAAAACCCTAATCCATGGTTATTATAACTGACTACATAATATTTTATTTTGCTGAAATTCTTACGCAGTGATAAAGATTCACTCCTTGCATAATACGGCTGCTTTAGCCACAGGCTTATGCACAATGTTTCTATATCTAGCTGCAACCAATTTCAGTGTACTGTATGTGTGTGTTGGATTAGATAAAAGAAGGCAGAGAGACATGTGCACGTAAATAAAATTTGCAAGTGACAAATGAAATGTGTATTTGAGTGGTATTTTTAAAATATAATACGACGAGGATGGATGCACTCTGCTTCCAGTCTAAAGCTGAATAAAGATTGTTGGCACAGAGGCAGGCATCTGCAGGCATACCTCTCAAACCGTGACCTTATTCATACATGCACTGAATCGCATTGTGACATCTGCAGCCCTCTCCCTCTCTCGCTCTCCGCCCCTCTCTCTTTCTGTCTCTCTGCCATGCTGGCTCCATAGCTTGTGCAATCGTGTGCTATTTCTTTTGATGAAAAATGAATTACAATTCATGCATATCAAAGGGAAGCAGGTCCCTATTGCTGATAGAGATTGTGTCAGCTTCTGAGGACACACATTTGAAGACACCATTTTATCTTTGGTATAAAGTAGTTTATTATTTAGAAACACTGAACTGGTAGTTTACTGAAATTTGAATGTTTTTTTGAACAGATTTGTTTGTCAGAAAGCCCAGATTAGGATAGATAATAGGTAAATATTTTTTTAAGAGACCGTCAGTAAGTATATCCATCATTTGTCCTGGCTATACGTGCACATATTTTTGGAAGACCTAGCCAATGGAAAGGCTGTCTGTACTAACCGTGGCAAACCAATCTCTTTACTATCAACTCACTTTTGACACACTTGTATTTAGCACATCTACATAATTCATTCTCTTCAGTAACGTGTCGATTTTAATACTAAAAAAGGAAGTGACATTTTAGAGGAGAATAAGTTTGTTGGTGTCCAATGTTATCATACTGGAACATTTTTAATGGGTCGTCATATCTTTGGACACTGTGAGATGACTCACACATTGTCATATCACATATAATTGTCTTTAACAATTAATGCTTTTTAATTAACAATAAATTACACAGCTTTCAGCTAGATGCCTGCAACAAATGGGAGGCTTCTGATCATAATGATACCAAAACCACAATGTTGGCAGGGACATGCTGAGGCACACAGAAATTACCTAAAAAAAAAAATCTAATGTCTAAATTATTTTCTCATAACGAATATAATCACATCTAATCTTTTTTAAATTTCTAGTTATTGTAATCTAAACATCTATCTGAAGCCCTCAAGCTTTCTCTGTCGTGTCTCGTCCATTTTAACACGTACCACAGGCCACTGACAGCCCTGACAGCCATGCTGATGTGTTTAATGTGGCTAAGGCAGCTTTATGGATGCTATCAATTCCACGGGCTCTCCCCTCCTTACTTGCGAGCTATTGATCGTAGTGCAGTTAACTCACATGCAGTACTGTAGTCAGCCAAGCGCAGAGCCACATCTTTACAGTCAAGTGTGTAGAACAGTATTTAGTAAGACACAGAGAGCCCAACGTGTAGCCAGATGCTAGCCTTACCCACTTAAGGAAATTATGAATGCTGTATATTAAAGTCACCAAGTGGTTTTGAAAAATATGATACATTCAGCATATTCAGTGTAAGAGAAACACTTGTTTTGTGCCTTGTACAAAGTTTAACTCATTTATAAACATTGATCTAACACCACCATATAGTCATGCATACAAAATAAATACAATTTTGGTGTATATGCTGAGGTTGAAAAACATATTTTACTGCCCCCTACTGCTAAACAGAGTCTAGTACAAAATGCCAACTATCAGGGAAGTAATCGCTGTGTGGGATATGATGAAACTGTTGGGAATGCCAACTCTAACATTTGTGTAAGATATTTGAGTCATTAATTGTGAGCTAGTGACTCTTAAGACATTTGAAGGATTATGTTGTCGAAATAGAAACTCTTTCTAGTATCTCCATTGTGTTTTTTATGTGCATAGTTTTTCATCTGATAAACCACACACACACAAATAGGGAGCATTCTCAATATTTATTTTAAGAGATCAATTGTAATGCTCCAACTTTAAAAGGCATAGTAACAAATATATGACATGCAAATTAAAACAGCTGCTGCAAATACAGCTCACAACTACGATGAGCGGTAGAAAGTGTAGACAATATAGAAAAGATTGTACAGATGCAAACAGTTTTTACTCAACATGTTGAATGACATCTCATTGGCAAACAGGCCAGATATCTAAATATCTGATAATTTTGGCACAAGCAAAATACATTATCTTACAAATATATAGCTCCTAAAATTCAAATGTAATCCCCCTACAAATGTATTGTATGGCCACGTATAATCAACTGAAAATTTGAGCAAAAACAAACCAAAAAAAGTCAAATATATATATATAATAACACAATATAAATGAGGTTCTTACACCCAGTTAAACATTGCATTGAGAGCACTGGCCTGGCATGCATGTGTGCAGCTTATACACAGATAAGGCAAAAGATGTGATATTTTAGCGATAGACATGGCTTCCTTTTCAATCACTGCCCCCACAAAGCTTGAATAGGAGTTTCTTGTAGTCCCCTGATGTGTCTCCCTGTCAATCAAACAAACACATCAGTGAATAATACATTTTCCACATTTCCTTCCTCTCTGAAATCATCTCTTGTGTGTCGGGTTGTGTATGATGTAGATACTTACAGAAATGTCTGCGAAAAGCGACTTGCCATATTTTTTAATATACTCCTGACGGATATCCAGCATGTCAACCTCAGACCGTGACACCATAATCCGGATCAGGGTTTTGTCCTTAGTGCCAGCTCCCTAAACACATGTACACACATAAATAATGGTGAAATATTTATTAAATACACTACACCTGTATGGTGATGTATACATGATTAATTACTATGCAAACAGAACCTCGTGTCTCACCTTCATTGACTTGTAAAGCCTCTCAGCAAAGTAGGCTTGAGTGTTCTTAATACACTTCACTGCAAAAGATAAATAGCACACAGAAATTCATACCACATCCGTTTTTTAAAACAAAAATAAGAACACTAAATTACGTGTGCAGAAGAAAAAATGTACAATTTGAGGCACCACAAAATAAGAATAGTGAACACGATAAAACCATTTTCCCTTTAATAAATAAACCACTCTCTGCATACACTAAAGCACTATAACAGGATGGCAACAAGCAATTTTAGGTCTGCAGCAATCAGTATTTTTATATTTATGTGGAAAAGAGGGACAGTCACTTTAGAGGGTAATCTGCAGCCCTACTGAGGATTTCAGTCAGATGATATGATCTGATTGAATCTACCCACCTTCATCAACCAGACAAACAAACAAGCTTTAATAAATACATCATATGCTGACAGACAAAGTTATCAACTAGCTGATAATAAAACTGAACACCTGAAGAGCAGTTTGAACATGTTATCCGCAACAACTTGGATTTCCTGTCCCACTAGTGGCCAACTACTGATTATTGCAGATTATACATAAGATACATTTGGAAAAATCCCAAAACAAAAATAATTTTCCAATAGTGTGACGTGAGAGACATGACATAAAAATAGCAAAAACAATGGCAAACATCCAACACGGCACTGCACACCACACAATTGAAACAAACGAGAGGGTGTAAATAAAAACACATTTAAAATCTAACATGTTACTTTACCACAAGCCTGAGAAACGTGGGCAAAGAAGAAAACATACAAAGATTATGTATTTTACAGAAAATCAGTACTGCATTTACCGTACTTTTAGGTAAATTAAGTCTATTAGAATCAACTGTAATACATGACCAAAACCTGTGTGTGTGTGTGTGTATTCTTACCCACTGCCAACATGCCACTCTCAAGGTCTCCAGACATCTCCCTGATAATGCTCTGCTCAATATCCCTCCCGCACATCTGCTGGTACTCATGGAACACTATACAGAAACACACATCATTAGTGATATAGCTAAGAAAGTACTGAACTTATTGATGATGGCATGCATCTTCTATTATGTTTGAAATGCTGAACCTTATATTATGTACACAACGTCAAACAGAATACCTGCTCTGAGGTGAGGTTTGCTCCTGGCACACAGAATGGCATTGAATTTGGACTCATCTGTTCCCAGCTTATTCTCTCCGGCAGCATACAGGGCCTATAAGCAGAAGAACAAAGTGTACAATCAACATTTCTTTGCAATCAAGTTGCAGATACATAAACATACAATAATGGGACAACGAAGAAGGCTTTACCTGAGCATCTTGTTTAGCCAGAGAGATGTCAACAGTTTCACGGTCATCGCGATTTCCCTTCAAAATACACAGAAAAACATTTTTAATTACATCTGAAAGTTGACATGACATAAATACAAAATGAATTCAGATAATATTTGTACCTGGGCGAGAGAGATCAGGAGCCGACGAAAGTGGCCGGAGGTGTCCCCACTAATGGCATCCTCCAGTGACTTCTTATGTTCTGAAATGGTTTAGATATATTGGGGTCAGAAATTCTAAACTGAATGAAAGCTTTAAGAATTATGGATAGTTCAAATTACTATGTAAGCAGGAACAACAAAACAGCAAATAGCAAAACTTGAAAATCCTTCAATGAACCATAAAATTGGATAATTCAGTGCAACTGTATGCCTTCATGTAGTAGCAGCTACGACTTTCATTTCCACTCATGAATAAAGGGACTTGTTTTAAATATGTTATTATATATATTATATTACTGTTTCTCCATTTTAGAATGTTATGGTGGTACTCCTATCTATACACACTGAGCTTATCTCCGATGTAACAAAACTCTTTCAACACAGTGTTTTGATACTTTGAGATAAAGGAAAACAGAGCTGACGCATCTCACCTAGCTTGTAAAGGCGGTTTATCTCCCTGATTTCTTCATTGGACCGAGAAGACAGGATCTCTATCAGACAGGCTTCATCAGTTCCGGCTCCCTGTTTTGATGACAGAACAATAATTATCAAACAACAAATCCTTTGGATTTGTAGCAGCAGTAATTGTTACTATAACTAAGCCATTATTTTATAACAGGTTTTATTTGTTTTAGAACATGTTTACCTTGATGGCACTGTGGAGCTCAGAGACATCAAACTCAGCTGGGGTCATTAACATGGCCATGACCAGCTTCCTAAAGTCTCCAGACAGTTCTGAATGCAAGTCCTTAATCAGATCCTGAAAATAGAAACATGCTTGAAATAACGCAAAACCATCATTGACGGCTGCCAAGAAAAACTTGCTCTGTGGTAAAGCTAAAATGAGCCGAGGACATTCAATCTCCTGCTCTTTTTACTGGCAGCAGGAGCACCTGTTGTCTGTCTCTTGGTGTTACCCCTACTATTATACAGGGGGCACCCTAATGGCACCACATAATACAGATCTGTATGTTGTTCTTTTATTAAACCAACTAAACAGCCTCATGTTATTTTGCTATTCATGGTTTTATCTCGGTCTCCGTTTCGCACACAGATGAACTCGCCAGCTGACAGAGAGCGTGCGCCGGGAAATATGACTTCAAACCATACAGACCAAAACATATACATACACACACACAAACACACATACATATTTGATTTGTACAGCTGATATTAGGCAAACAAAACCATCTATTTCTATGGCTTTAGTACATTTTCCTTGATGTTGAAATATTATATTTCTACAGCCAGAAACCTTCTAGCTGAATGTTAAGTTGTTTGTGTATATAAAAACGCAGTAACCACTGGTTATCACACCTCTGATTCTATTTTTGGTAAATGGTATTTGTTGTGTTAACAACTTGAAACTAAATAAATTCTCTCCTCTTGGAAAATGTCATTGGTCATCACAATAATAATCCATAAATTTACAATCAGTGTGGATAGTTACCTTCCCGTAAGATGTTTTGTAGGCCCGGAGCATAGGCACACGCTGCATGTTGGAGCGACTCCCCAGTAATTCAATAATGGCGTGCTCATCAGTTCCTGCACAGACAAGCCCATAACGTCAATCAGACAATGACTGAAAGGGATGAATATATTCTAATTAAATTCATAACATGTTACGGTATGTGAACAATCATTATCATTAATCTGTGCATGTGATACTAAATAAACTATCAGGACAAGAACAGGATAGAAGGCAATAATGTTGATTTGTTTTGAATTTTCGAATCAAGCAAATATAAAAAGAATGTGGTTTAAGGCTCCATATATCTAAAACCCAGTACATTCTTAATATGTTTAATTTCATGTCATCGTAACTAATTTTCTTAAGTATGTTAGCATAAAAGTATCTGTCACAACTTAAATATTTTAATTAATGATTGTTACAGTTCTTGGATTGCAACAGAACTTGTGCATCAGTGTGACTGAAGACACAACTGTCATATATAACTCTAAATTCATGATAACTGAGTCATGCTTTAGCAGACAGTGACCTATAACACTAAAATGTCAACAACAACAAAAATTAAGATGTGGTGGTCCAAAAGAATAGACAGTTTGAGCAAGACTTCAAAAATGAAAAACATCTGGTGTATCCCACAAAAAATATAATAACATTATTGGTTTCTGTCAATAATTGCACTTACCAAAACCCTTCATGGCCTTCCTCAGGACTTCCACATCTTTTAGTGGATCAGCTCCAGGAAAGTCCCTGATAGTTCCTCTGTATCCTCTCTGACATTATAAAAGAATTCAGTAAATAACACACATCATATTTTTTAACCAATAGAGTTAAGTAACTATTTTCAGGATCTCTTACATTGACAGGTGGAGCCACTGGCATTCCTCCTCCCCCGTAAGCTGGCATGGACGGGTTTGGTGATGGGACATTCGGGTATCCTGGCATAGGTGCTGGCGCACTTCCAAAACCTGGCATTGGTTGATTGGGTGATGGTGCACCAGGATACCCCGGCATAGGCTGACCGGGCATGCCAGGCTGACCAGGCATTCCAGGCTGACCGGGCTGACCGGGCATGCCTGGCTGACCGGGCATTCCAGGCTGACCGGGCTGGCCAGGCATGCCAGGCTGACCAGGGTAACCCATCCCTGGACCTTGGGGTTGAGGCATAGTCCCTCCTGGCTGTAAGTACAGGCCAAATAACTGTTGGTTAGTGGAGGGGGCACCATACCCACCAAGCTGGGTGTTTTAAAAACACTAATGCATTTATAGGTTGGATGTATGAATAAGAATTCAATTAAAAACTGTTATTCTAGAGAACTTTAAACAGAAGTTGACAAAGAAAATGTTAAAAATGCTTTAAGATACAGACTATGTAAAAGTCTTTTTGAGAGTTCAAAGCTTGTGATATTTTATTAATGTATATTTAATGCAATGATTTGGCATACCATTCCAGGATTGTATCCAGGGTTGGATAAGCCATCAAGACCAATGGACGGATAACCACCAGCAGGACCACCACCCCAACTGCCTGGAGAGGATGATAGATAATACATTTATAGACATATTGTGATTATTGAGTTCAATATAGCAATTGCCATATGATAAAGGGCACTTGCTGGCAAAATTCCAGTAAACATATATTTAATATTAATATTATGTAATGTCAAAACTAAAACAGGTGTGTTGTTTAGACGCTAACAAAAGGTCTTTACTTATCCTTGGCTCTAAAGGAAATGGGTCTTTCCTGATGTACTGTGTGGCACACAGATAACATAATTATTCTGCTATCCTTAACCATATAACTTTTGCGAGATTAAAAAAAGCTGTGTAAAATATTTTCTTTAAACTATAATACACAAAAAATGTTATACCCTACTGATGGCCAGGTGAAGCCTGTGTCCTCTTATTTAGCTAGACTGTTTTGATAATGTTGGTACTGCTCCTCACAGAGCCTCTCCTACTCCTGCCTCTCTCAAAACTGAGAACTGGGCAGCCAGAATCACATTAGTCAGGTGGTGAACTTGGTAAACGAATGAATGAGAGATAATAGATACACATATGTTAATATGACTACCTGAACCAGAGTGTGAAACATCCTGGGTATCTATCTGTGAAGGTTCTCGATCATCCAGGTCATGGTTATCTCAAAAAGGTTTTATCCAATAGCAACTGGACAACTGGTGAGTCAGACTTGAGAAAGCCCTCTGGAATGGAAGGGTGCAACGTCACCAAGAAACCAAACAAGTCCCGCTGCTATTGGATAAAAGCTTTTTGAGATTCCTGGGTATCGTCGAGAGAACTGCATTGTAAGTGGGTGATATATATGAAGAGATACTGCAAGCCGCTCCATTCACTAAAAGTGTGACCAAGGCACATTTCCCATGTTGAACAACTACTTTTCTTGTGTTTCATGATAGCTTACCTGGAGGTGGTGCCTGTGGGTAGCCTCCTGGTTGTTGTGAAGGATAGCCACCAGGCTGTGGAGGGTAGCCGCCGGGCTGAGAAGGGTAGCCGCCGGGCTGAGAAGGGTAGCCGCCGGGCTGAGAAGGGTAGCCGCCGGGCTGAGAGGGGTAGCCGCCGGGCTGAGAGGGGTAGCCGCCAGGTTGAGAAGGGTAGCCGCTTTGCTCTGGAGGGTAACCCCCTGCTTGTGGGGGATAAGCTCCAGGCTGAGGTGGGTATGCTCCAGGTTGTGCGGGATATCCGCCTGAAGCAGCTGGGTACCCAGGGTAGCTCATGCTACAGAGAGAAGTGTCAATCAAAGGGCTGTTTGAATTTGACTTATTACTAAAAATGACACACGTATAACATGTTGAATGAACTGTGATTTGCCATAACAACACAACTGGAAACACACCCAGCTTTAAACCTGTTCTTCCTCATTTTTCCTGTTGGGTGGTACTCTCCAATAGCTCAAAAAAGGTTAATCCAATAGCAACTGGACTCCAATAGCCATGCATATGTAGATCCAACTTACATCCAATACTAGTTTGTTTTACTGACAGAGTTCTGACTAAAGATAAAAAACCTACAATAAATATTTAATATTAACTCAGTTTCTTTAAACCATACACTGCAATGTGTTTAAACATGGAACAATGTCTATCACCGTCGCTGTAATCTAATAATGGATGCAGTGCGGCTGGATCACAGAGATTTACAGCTGAGTGGTGAGAAAGTGAGGAAACTTTAATATTGGGTAAGCATAGTAGTGACATCTAATGGGTGCACTTGTTCCATGGTAATACTTACTTCATGGCATGTCAATTAAACAGTCTCTGCTGCTTTGCATTTTATGGACAGAGAGGGGAAAAAACAGACACTGCTGTGTTTGAATAAGCTCACAGGACAATTACCTTTGCAGATCAGACCATCAGAAGCATGTATGGTTAATATGCAAATCAATGTATCAACTACTCATAGACACTGCATCACAATAAATAATAAATAATAATAATAAATAAATCATGAGTAATTTACCATCATACCCTTTCTTTCCATAAAATGTTGTGAAACATCAACTGATTACCCCAAATACCCCTTACATCTTACTGTGAGCTCAGCCACAAACTATTGCACAAATACATTTGCTTTGATACAAATATAAGTGTACTACAATTAAGGGACATTTATAATCATAAGCCCATACGATGCTACAAGACAATAAAGCTACGGCTGCTTTTCTGTAATGTCGGTGTCCATTGAATAACTAGACTTGGCTCAACCTTAAGACTGTTATGTGTGCCAACAGGGCGTGTCACGTCACTCAACCGAAAACTTACCTGAGGACTATAGCAACGGAAAATGCTTGATTTCAATTTAGCTAGTAAGTGTGAATTAACACTGTGCTACATTAATTATGCTAACGCATGCTACCGAAAAAAAAACAGTCAGTGATTATATATTAAGTTTTTAAAACACAAGCTAAGTTTGGTTCGGGCCTGTACGACTCACGCAGTGAGGAAACTTTACCAAGTTAAGGCTCCCAACCAGTTTACACCGACATTTGACCCGTCTACACTCAGGTCTGTGTCCTATCTCAGCTAGCTAAGCGCAAAAGAACAACATTAAGAAGCGTTTTGTAGCCTTAGCTAAACGGTTGCGCTAAAAGCAGTGGCAGCTCTGCTGTTAATGACAGCGTCACTCACAGTGGAGCTAATGTTAAAACGGCTCCAGAAACAGCTGCTGTTGGTCCAAATATAACCTGAAACGAGCTTTGATATAGCAGCTGTAATATAGCTGTGTCGTTTAAAAGGATTTTAGCACTTACTTTAGCCTGCTGGTAGCGTCTTCCTGGACGACAAGTTTGACAAGGCGCAGTGTTGACTGTGTTTAACTGGTATGGGGGGTTGGAACGCATATTTTCCATCTGAGGACCCACCCATACACATTTGTCAGCCATTCAAAGCGCAGTGACAGGCCGTCCCTTAGCATGTGACTGCGACCGTAAACAAATATTAACACATAATAAAACAAAACATTATGGAAAAGGTGAATGACCCACGTCGCCAAAGATTTCGCCACAGCTTTTGTAGTTCCTAGTAAAAGTCAACACACACACACACACACACACACACACACACTACTTCCTCATCTCTAATCTCCCCTTTACAAAACCCAGAAAAACGATGCAGAATGTTTGACACCTACAACGAAGGGATCTCTCAGCTTTCGTCGTGTTGGTGTCCCCTCAATGTGTCCCCCCAAAGAAAAATATCACTGCAAAAAAAATGTTCTGGGAGTTGATGTTTAACACTGCAGTCCAAAATCTCCCCTATGTGTTGAATTGGGTTGAGATCTTGCGCCTCAGTAACATGTGATTCACACATTTTCCGTACCCATCAAACCATTCAGTGGGGGGGGGGTTGTCATTCTGGATCTGGATAAAAAAAGGTTTCATCATAGGTGACTAGTCAACAACTCTTTAATCATTTCATGTGACAAGTGGACTAAACCCGTGCCAACAAAATGACCCCACAGTATAAGGAGTCATTACAGAGTTCATAATTCTGACTTTTCATGGTTCTACATGAATCTACAGGTTATACACGGTCAAATATGGGACATCACATTTCTGCTGTATGGTTTATGGATGACATTTGCCACAAGAGGGAGCCCGTTTTAAAGCTTTTCTAATACCAAACTAGCACGTCTCGACACCTTTTTGGCCTGCAGAGTGGGATGTGCTCTATTTAGGGGACCTGAAGGAAACCTGGGGTTCACATGCAGATTGCATTATTAGATTAACCAATTTGCTCGACTGGATTTTTCTAATGTGCTTATTTACGAGTAACCCAGATTTTTCCTGTTGCACACATGAAACGTTTCTAAGGGCCTGACTCAATTTTTTGAATGTATTTGTAAATTGTGTGTATGTGTAAATATGTTAGTGATTAAAAAGACCTTTAATACATTTACATAACGTAGGGACACTGCAAAGAGTAGTCAGTGCCAAATAGTCACCTCTGGCCATGAATAAGCCAAACACCAATGTCATACCACAAACGTGTAAGCATGTAATAAATACAGGTCATCCAATGGCTCTGTGGAAGTCGCCTAATTTGTGACTAATGTAGCAGGATATTAATTGACCCTGAGCTGCTGGGTTGAACCATTTGGCTCAGCTCGACAGTGGATGTGATTGGTTTGCGCACTCGGTGACGCAGAACTGTCCTCATTACATATTCAATCAGTCTCACTCTGCCCCGCTGCAATAAAGGCAGAGAGCCGGACCATGGGGACAAGGGGAAAAGTTTGAATACTGACATGTTCACGCAATGACTTCTGAGTAACGTGAAACTGGGACGAGGCTCCCGGCGTGAGGAGGACAGGATCCTTTACGGGAAGGAACAAGGAGCTCTTGTCATCTGCCGGGCTGCGGGAGCGAAACGCAAGACGGCGAAAGATTTGAGACCAGCCCATAATCAGCGGTGGAAAATCCTGTTCAGCCATTTGAATTGAAAGATGAGCTTATTGTCTGCTATAGACACGAGTGCCTCCGTGTACCAGCCTGCGCAGCTTCTCAACTGGGTCTATCTCTCCTTACAAGACCCCCACCAGACCAGCGCCTTCGACGCGTTCAGACCCGAACCCAACTCTTCCCACCCGGATCTCAGCTTCAGCAAGACTCCCGCAGGGGCGGACTTGAGCTCTTCCCTCAACTCCAACTATCTCAACAACTTCTTTCAGCTGCAGCGGAACGAGGTGAACGACAACATGCCACATACTCGTCTGTGATACATCAGATTGTGTGAATTTACCACGGCGACAAACGAGAATGATGCTGTTTGCTGACTGTGCAAAAATGATCTCATGAATATTACTAACATCAGCTTCACATAAGTTTGTTAAGATATGAATCTGTTGAATTTTATTGGAAAATATTTATTATATCAGAACCATGACTATGCCACTCTGTGCAGAAGATAAGAGAGATGTAAATTGTACAGCCATATGATATTACTACAGGAATATCATAATTCTTAGAGGCATTTCCTGTCCAGTCATTCAATGTTTTGGGTCTGTTTTCAGCACAGCCATGAGTTGAAACCACTGAGCCAAAACTATGTTTGAATCATACAAGCCTTTGATCAGACAGGTAAAAGAGCACAGATGGAAACCGAGTCCTCTACACAGTGGTCTGTCTGGAGACAGCAGGCCTCTGCAGCTTCTTGCTGAAGTCTGCTCTCAGACTTCTCCAAATAGACCAGGTTGTGCAAACAAAATCCATCCTTGTTTACATATTGTCTATTTTTGTAACTCTGTATAATTTTAGGAACAAACATGCTGATAACATATACAGGGTGAAAACCTGATACTGCAGACCATACTGTGCAACATGGATCCCACCACCACACCCATGAGCTTCACCCACATATGCATACATATGTACAGCACTCTGAAAAATAATCATATACTGTGGGCAAAAAAATATAAACAGCAAGGTTTCCAGTGTGTTGATTACACCTCAGCTGAGTTTCTTCGATCTACGTTACAATGATGCTATGTGTAGGAAATACTAGTAGCAGATGGATAGTATAGTCAGCATCTAGAGCCAGTGTCCATTATTATTGTGGTAACCATAGCGGCCTTTTGAAGTCATTTAACCTAAAACACTCCACTGAAAACTGGGTGTGCACGTTATACATTACATGCGCGTTTGTATTGCTGCTAAAACCCCATGAGTACAAAGTGTTTCAAACGGTAAGAAATATTCTGGAAACAGTTTAGTGGGGGTATATGTTGCAATTTACTATACTGGCTCTGCCAAGTAAAATAAACGGCTGCAGGGATTTGATGATGAGATGACTAATGCTAAATGTGACTGTTTTGCAGTGACGGATCCCACAACAACCCCCTTAAAGTGAAACAGTGATAAATAATGTTTTTATGCGGGAACCCATACTGGGATGTCATCTGCTGACAGCTTTGTTTAAATGTTTGTTACCACCAAGTTTCCACCAAACAACACGGGCCATGGTTTAAACATATCAGTGTGTGATCACTCCCTGCAGTGTGACGCCTCATTCCTGGTCCTGTGAAAACAGTCACAGATCTGCTGCAGTTATCCACCCCGTTTGGACACACGTGGCTGGTAGTGATAGCAGTTTAATGATGCCATTGTGACGTCCATCACATACATGCATGCGAAACCCCTGCTGAGTCACTCACTCGCTGGAGCTCAAATACAGACACACAAAATAAACAAACAGTCCCACTCCACCATTAGCAGATGTGTGTGAAATCTGCTTCCTTAGGGGTTGACAGTAGAAGGTTTGAAGCCAGGCTGGAAGAAATGTGAGGAAAATCAACTGAACTAAGTTTTCTGTTTTATATTTGTGAAAATAATTATACAGTCTGTAATAAGACTTAAGTTCAGCAAACACGCAAACATGTACATTCCCACAAGGAGTAATAATACATAACAGAGCAATAGACAGAGCTAAAACACATGGCAGATGGAAAACTTGAGAAAGTACAGAGCTGTAATGCCTGATTTACAATGACTACATGTAATAAATGAACACGAGTCTTAAAGCTGGAACTGGTTAGCAAGACAATCTCACAACCGGCAGATAAAGATTTGGCTTTCAGCACAGACCACGCTGCCAAGTGTAAGGTTTCTGTGCTGTGCAACGTTAAACATCAACAGTAACATCATTTCCCAGACACTGACCTGTGTCCTTAAAAGAGGCATGGCTGTCAGTGAAGAGGGAGAGGTTATCTGTGGATTTCATCACGCCTATGCACTCACTCATGTTTTCACTTAAGAGTGGTGTCTTCCACGTGTGTTATTATTAAAGTTAAATGACAAGGCAGATGAGTAGTTAGTTAGTTTAGCAACTTCAGTTTAATTCAGGTTACTATCCGTAATTAAAATTAGCAGCATCTAACCAAGAGTTAAAATTAGTGTCTTGTCTTTTTAAGAGAGTATTCGGAAGAAAAATAAGGAACCGCAGGCAATGCTTTGCCTGTTATTAATATTCAGAGGGCATCTTCTATGAATTCACTGGGCCCTGTGGCATGCAGCACTGTGCTCTGTGGCTCCGAGCAGGCTACAAACACTGACCATGGCTAGTTTACCGCCAACAGTGCATGATGACATTAGTGATGTTTCACAGGCTGGTGAGGGAACACGCCTCCCATCTTGTTTACAGTCAGTCATTCTCTGTAATGTCCTGTCTCTCTCTGTGGACATGCTCGGTACTTTTCCAGTTCATGAGCACAGCTGGGCCTCTCGCCAGATGTTCTGAATTTAATGAGAGAAATGATCTTGGAGGGATTTTTCTGCATTTTTTTGCACAACAGAAAATAGGATAGAGAGCACGTAGGGGACGTTAGTAATTCATCTCAGCATTTTAAGACAGTCAGAAAATGCTATATTTTATGTGATAGCATCTCACATGTGGTCATGTTGTCCAGCATGTATTATGTCAGCACTTGTGTAAGTGCTCTCCTAAAACTGTTGTTAATTATGTACAATTTAATTTTTTGGCAAATAATCAAAAGAATTATATGTAGAAATTTGACCTATTGTGGTGTTGTTTTTATTTTACAGGCCTTAAACAACAACCTGTATAAGAATGTGTCACCCTATGGCTCCTTGAACAACATTGTGGATGGACTCAACTCCCTGACGGACCATTTCTCAGATCTTTCGCTTTCTTCAGAGCCAAGAAAACCCAACAAAAGACCTCCACCCAACTATTTGTGCCACTTGTGCTTCAATAAGGGTCATTACATCAAAGATTGCCCTCAGGTGAGACTTGTAACCCACATATTACATAATATAGTTATGTCATAAATAACTGCATGACATAGACATCTTCTGTTGTTCATAGAAGCCAATGATGGCACTAAACTTTGTGTTTGCTCCAGTCGATGCCTCTCTTCCTCTCGCTCTCTCTTTGGCTCTGGTCTGACCTACTTGTTAAACAGGCTGGCCTCTGTCTTCTGCAGTCATGTGTGTGTGTGAGTGTGTGTGCTTGTATGCATCTTAACTGCCACAGTATTACACTACATGAAACCATCTATTATAACCATAATAAATAACACTTAGTGGGTAAGATCAAGAGTCAACTGTGAAATTGTCTTACCATTGGATCATCGTGATTGCTGTTCTAGCGAGATGGCATGTTAGCAGTTCTTCAAGATTAAGGAAACACAAACATCTTCTACACTATAACGACTATAATATGCATTTCTCTTGGCTGTAGCTTAAGATTGTGTAGAAATCCACTGCCAATAATCAAAATTCTATATTGATTTCATATCAGCAAGTAATATTTTGTGATTGAGTTTGCAGGAGTTGTTGGAAATGGACAGTGAAACTCCTGTGGTGGATTTTTCATTGTGGTATAACATAGTCCCTTGTTAAGGCAAACTGCATGGGTAGGAATATGGCCTGAAAGTGATTTCATAGAGGACCATAATGGCAGTTTTCTTTACAAAGAGTTATTTTTTGTTTGACTCCTGGTGCCTGGTGTCTCTCGTGTCTGTGTCTTTCTGTTGCCTCTCCCCATATTTCTTCTCCCCCTTTCCCTGGGTGAGGTGCAATAGCCTGACTCTGGGCCCTGAGTTTCTTTTGCATGGAATGGTAATGAGGAGCAGATGTGAGATTAAAATGCTTTGACCCGCTTTATGACATATGATGGCTGGTCTCGGGAGGTCTTTAAAAGACCTGTGTACTGATGAACGAGTTGCTGGACAGCTCCAAACCTCAATGTGTGGGAATTAGATCATCTATTGACAACACCAAAGGGAATTGTGGGATGTAGTATATCATGAATATGTAACTGTTGTTTTTCCTTTATGTAATACTGTAGTTTTGTTTTGAGCATTGATCAAATGATACTGATACATTTGAGTGTAAAGTATATAATACTTATTATCTTTTCCATATGATGGATGAAAATCATACAATTGTATATTCTTAAATCCACCATCGTCACTTTACTATTTGAAAATAAGTAAAAAAAGTAAAATGCTGTTTCATTAAACAAAACCAAGTCTACAGTAGAAGCTGTGAAATCAATCTTGCTGTAGATGTAATCACGAGGGGCGAAACATCAAAATCACACTCAGACGTCTTCTGGTTTATATTTCAGCTGTTCGTAAAACTGCCAACATTAACTCAAAAAACAGCAAAGTCCCCAAACATTTTCCACACCTACACAGTTCAACGCCATCTCAGTTATTTAACCCTCTCCTGGGTTTTTTCTACATTAAATATACCTTCCATTTGTGCTACATCACTTACGTTATTGTCCAGTCACCAGCCGCAGTGTGCATAGCCAAGGATAGGTCAGCCCTACTTAACCAGCTGTAGACCCAAATAACACAGGTGACCAAAATCTGGCAAAAGGCATGAACATGAGTTTTTAATGGTGTGGTGTTAAAAGTGTTCAACTTACCTGTTGGCCAAGACTTTGCCAATGCAAAAAAAGGTTTGAGCTACACTGCATACTGCAAAATTTGTGTCTGACAAACCTGCCTTTAGTAAATACATATTATACTTTAATACACTTATTAACCACTTATATGAAAAACACTGTGACCCGTTTGTCAAGATTTAGCAGAGTAAGCATGTAAGAAGGTATGTGGTTTTTGTCTTTTCATTTGTTTAAAAATAGCAAACTGTAGTGTAGCATCATCCTAAACCTTGAAATAGTAGTGCAGACATTTGCTCTCATTCAGCCTCCATTAATCACTGGTACTTTGCACCAAGTATTTAATACATTTCAGAACTGTTTAGTGTTTTATTACTTTTGACTCAATCTGTTTGTTTTTAAATTATACATTTGAACTAATATATGAATATTGAATCAAGAAAGTAAGATTTTGTTTCCCATGCTTTAAAGCTACCTTACCTCTGAGTCAAGGTTTTAGATTTAGGTTGATCTATTACCTTGCTGATGGCTCCTGTATCCTTTCCAGTGCTTGGTCCTATGGGACTTAGGAGAGTTAGGCAATTAAATACTTGAGGTTACCAAAGTGTTTATGCATTAGTTGAAATTTAAGTCTTTTTGTTATAATATGTTAATGTTGGAAACACACAGACGAGGCTTGTGGTTTTGCAGAGAGAATAATTTTTCAGGGAACTCTTGGTAGTGGAGTGAAAGCCGCAGGCCTGCCAGCAGCTGCCCAGTGCTCCTTGTCATGGGGACAGAGGTGTTATGTAAACTGGCTTTTATTCGGAAAATGAGGTCGCTCCCCCAGTTATGAGCAGAATGCCCCGCTCTGCCATGCGTTGGCCCCCTTCCAAGATGTCTTCCACTTGCACTCATGATTTGGTTTTGTTTGGTGGTCTAATCCCCTGAACAGTTGGCTCCACATCTGATTTGAGTGATCAAAATGATGCATTGAATGACATCTCCTTGCTATTTCTCTCCGTAGAAAGATTAACTCATGGAAAATGTCTTTGTTGGAATGCAGGTTTGTGGGTAGCCTATGCGGGGGTGGCTGCTGCCACCGAGTGTGTTTTATGTGTGTCTCTGAGCTAAGTTACTATGTCCCAGTTCTTGGGCATAATGTATTCTCCTGATTTATTCTTACAAAATGATGGTTTCCTATACATGTTTTTTATTCTTCCCTGAAACCCTAAAACTGGTAGAATACTTATTTTTATAAATGCTCAAAAATAACTTTTCAGCTTAAGTCTTAAAATATATAGTTTATAGTGTTTATCTATATTACAAAATGTATTGTAGACAGTGTTTCATAAGTAACTTTTAAAACCCATAGATAAAGCTCTTTATCTGTACACAGCTCTCCAGAATTCCCAGCCTCAGATGCGCTACCACCCTCTTTATGCCAATCAAACCTAGCTAATGGTAGTTGTGTCCGTGGCTATCTTTAGCATGCCAGCTGAGAGCAAACAGCATTTAAATAAGACAATGTTAGGCTCACTTGGAATCACATTTCTCCTCTTATAGGCTGAACTCCTATCTTGAGAGCAAGTTAAAATCTACTTAACCAGTGTCGACTAAACACAGAGAGCCAGTGAACAAGCAAACATTAACACAAGGCAGGGACGTCACTAGGATTGAAAGACAAGGGGGCTTAGCCCCCAGGGTTGTAGGCAGAAATTAGCCCGTATAGTGAGCGCTGAAACATTTTTGCCAAACCTAAATATGCTTCATTCATTTTATTATCTGTTGTACAGCAGTTCCGCTGTTTTCCTTTAATGGCTTCCGTTTTTGAACGGTGAACCGTTTTTAACAACCGTATTTTGTGAGCACTGGTGTTCTGTCAAGATACCAGAACAAAGATAAACAGCTACTTGCTCTAAATTAAACACCAACATCAGCTTTTGTCTCTCCATGGACAGGAGTGTCCAAACCTTTTTAACAAGTACCAGAGCTGGTTACTGGAAGAGTCCCAGTCATGTCCTCAGAGATTTTTTACAGTAAGATTTACACACTACCAGTAAAGGTTTGGATACACATAAGAATGACCATGTATTTCATGAAAATATACATGTATATGATGTAATATAATGTAGAATTATAATACATATATATATATATAATATTTATTCATTTAATAAAGTTAAATGAATAAATGTGAATTAGCAAACATAGCATGTTAGTGGAAGACAATAATTACTAAAACTAAAAATCGTCCATGACACATGGTAATGGTATATTACTACAATTAGAATCAGAATCCGGATTATTGTCATTGTAGTGAGAGCATGATGAAATTAAGAGTAACAGTCATATTATTTTTGAAATTTAAATTGTTATTCCCCAGGCATGATGCATGCTTCCTGCAGATGCTCCCATGTGTGCCCCAGTTACACCGCCACTGGTGGTATGCCAGCCACGTGCAGGTCTAGCGTGTATCTCTTGATGTTTGAAACTGCGTTGTGTGTGGCTCTTTGTTAATGATCGACTTATAAGTTGGAGGAAACCAACATGCACCAGTAATTAGATAACCAGTGCATCTATGAAGACCCAGAACAATTAAGAGCAGACTGCTTGTGTGCTTGATGCACAATCTGTAAAGCTGTTAAGAGCTATTTTTTCTCTTCCATGGTCACCAGAGAGAGTAATAACACAAAAAGACCTGTACAATTACAAACACAGAGATTATTGCGGATTGTACACAATTTAGAGGAGCTCATGCATGGTCCACTGTAGAATGTATGTTTCCAGACTTTTTCAGGGACAAGAGCAGTAATGTTTTGGTAATGTGTTACTAGCTATGTGTAACTTCCCAACAATAACTGTAGATATTTTCATTAGGTCTTCGGGACAACGACATGGCTGTACTGTCTGCCTGGTCATACCAGCATCTATATGTAAAAGACCTTGCTTTTTACTCCTAGTGTTAGGCTACACTAACCTTTGCTTGTTGCCTCATATTTAACACGTAGACATAGCATGGGTTTTTTCCTCCAACTTTTGGCAGAAAAGTTAATTTCCTAAAGTGTTAAACTTTTGCTTTAAGGCCCACTATATGAAAAAACTTGCACGATATGCATATTTTCCTTTGCTTAAATTGCTTATAGATCTAGATTGAAACGCCAGTGATGACATGTAGATTGTCCTTTAGTTGGCTGGCTGTGATATAAACTAAATGTATGTACATGAAGCCAATGACCACACTGGAATGTTCCATTTGTAAAAATTATACCAGAAGGGCAGATAACAAAGGAGAGCAGCCCCAAGAGCCTAACAGCTACTGTGTTGATCAGAAACACATGGTGCTCATTGATCCACATACAGAGCCTTCTTTATCACAGCTGGATAATGCACCTTTTGTTCACACACTTACGGGGTCTGTGGAATGTGTGTTTATCTAGCATCAATTTCAAAATGTGTTCATATTTCTAATTCTCCTTCAGTTCCCTCTGTAGTGATACTTGACCGGGAAAATTAGGAGACAGCAGTGTTTATTGTGAATTGCAAATGGATCAAAATGTGTCCCATGTGAGAAATGTGTTGAAATGCAACCATACAGTTTCTTAAGGTGCCGTACTCCGCTGAGTGAATGAGGATCCATTTCTAAAGCACATATGTACCTGAGACCATATGCCAATCACTGCGATGAACCTCACACCTCACGCGGTGGCAATTTCAGCAGCAGTCTGTGACAAATGGTCCCTATAATGTCCCATAATAGTGTCAACACAGAGACCTGAGCTGTGAAGTATGGGCCTCTTCACACTGAAGGCAAATCATGTTTTGAGTAAAGTGTGACCAAAATGTGTGCTTTTCTTTTGGTTGTTGTGATAAACTTTTTGACTTGTAACAGCTGCTGAAAACATTGTGTAAACATGGCTTGTTTTTTTTTTTTAACAAACGCTTTTGGTTTTCCAGTATTTGCCTTTGCCGGTGCAGTGATCCGAAATGGTTGGCAGTCGTGCGGGAAACAATTGTGCAACCACTTTGGGGTTGGGGCAGAGTAGAGGGGTTAATGTGTGAAATACACATTGCAAGTTTATCATTTACCAGTGTTGCATCATGTGGTTATGTGTGCTCCACTCTTGGAAAACAAGTACAAATGGGATCTTTTCAACATGCACTTTTCTATTTATTATCCTAAATATGACAAATTAAGGATTGAAACCAGTATCCCTTTTCTTGAATTTGCTTTACAACTTTTTCAATATGCTTTTTAAATGTAACCGGGGTATTCACACCCGAAACATGGAGTTCTGCCCCGTCGTGATAGTTGTTTGTTGTTCTCTGTCTCAATCAATTTTAAACCATGCATGTTACCTCTTGCTATGCTGGGACTTTGTTTTTTTACCTTTGGAAATAATCTAGATATACAAAATATATATATATATATATATATATATATATATATATAGATAATATATAGTCTAACCTAAAACCTAAAATTTAACATTTCCAGTGAACAAAATACATATTTTAACTGGCTCAAGTCCCTGGCTAAACATTTGCAACTTTTGTATTGGAAAGATGCTTTTAGATAGTCTAAAATAGATTGCAAACCCTCTATGATAATTAGTTCAGTGTTGATTATCAAACAGTTGTGGGCTTAACATGGTTGGAGAGATAGTAGCTGTCTCCCGAGGTCTATGTTTTTGAGAGGAAATAAACAGAGCCTAAATCTGTTCTGTACGGTCTCCTATTTAACCAACTTCTCTCTTTATTGAAATGAATACTTACAAAATCATGTATTTACATATCCCTCTGCTGTCTTCTGTCCTCTAGTTTTTGTGTCACACTCTCCCTTATGCATCCTGCAGTGTTTTAACTCTGTTGATAAACCATTTTTCAACACCCCAGTCACACTTGAGCATTTGTCATGAGAGAATGCTTCACATTTTACCACTATGATCTTTGTGCCCCGAGGCCATTTCTGACAAGGTTGCAGTTATATACTGTGGTAAGCAGGCGGTTTGGATGTGTCACTGAGATGGCATGGAGCACTGTTGAGTTTGTCTGTGTCGCAAACAGAGATGTTATAGTTTGAGCGCCTGAGAAGGGCACAAGAGCTGAGAGACAGTGAGCCACTGAAAGGGGAGCGAGGGCACTTCCTCTGAAAGGAAATCAAAGTTAAAAGACTGATAAAAGTGCAGCTTCCTTCCAGCTGGTTTGTGTTCTGTACAGAAATTCCATTCTTCCTCTTAGTTTTTGCTGAGGCAACAATCAGACCACTTCCTGTTTTGGTAACCACAACACTTAAAACCTCGTCTTTGAGAGACTGTGCCACAAGCAGGTAAATTCACAGCTGCTTTTGAATAATAACGACAACAGTAGAATCTGGCATAGAGCACAATATGCCATAAATTAGCTTTTGTGAAGGTGAGATTAAAAAACTAAACCCATTACTAGTCTCATCTCAAATGGAGCTTTGCTCTTCATATCATCTGACACATCTTTCTTTGAGGTGGATTATATATTTATAGTAGAGGCATTACGTTCTATTCGCTTAATTAGCAAGGTTACTTACATAATTCCTTGTTTTATCCTGTTTTTCATGCTTTAACACTGAGTCAGCTCTAGAATGCAGGCTGGACTTAATAAAAGAAAATAAAAAATAATGAGTTTGGGGGCAGTTACTTGTCAAATTGCTTTATGTAAGCTTGTCTTTGCAGCATGACAGAAATCAGGTCACCATTCACTTGAAATGCATTTCTCATGCTTTATTTTCTTCATGCCCTACAGTAATATATCACAAATATTGAATACTGATCAGGATCATAACAAGTACATACTTGTACAATAACAATGTTCTGGCTTGTAATTTTAACAACTACAGCATCATGGGGGTCATCAGCCATACATGAGGCCTCAGGAACTAGAACAGGATGGTTTGCTGTTCACTGAGGGAGGAGTGAGCGACCAGGAGGTCAAAGGTCAGATTTTCATTACAGCATGATGTCCTGTTAGCACTACAGGGCCAGAAGGGTTTTGTCAGATGAGGAATAAGTAATTTATGCACATTTGAACACTATGGCTCCTTTAGCAACATACATATTTTTTTTGTTCTTTTATTAATGCAACTTGCGAATTATTATGGAATCAGTTAACCAACAAAAATGAAAATGAATTGGCAACAATCAATCTGCTCTCTTTCGATCTGTGTTTTTTTTTCCTTCGTGACATTTTATAATAGGTATAGAATAGAGGATCGGTATTCTGACTACATAATTAAGGTATTTATTAACGTACAGTTATTGTCTACATCCTGCTCAGTATGACCTCATATCTCTCCACATTACCTCATAAAGAAAAGAAAAGAGAGAACGGTAGTGGGCCAGAATGACTTGAGTCCAAAGCACTAAACCACCAGACCCCAAAATACAGCTTATATCTGCGCGTTATTCGGTATGTGGCTGAACTGTTTGCTCCTCGTAAAGCGGCACAGATTCTTCACACATGTGAACAGCAGAGATTCTTGATGATACGACACAGACTGACAGAGAGGACTGACAAGCTCACAGACAGAGACACTGTGAAGCTGCAAGTGCTGGTACACTGGATTTGGTGTCAAGAGATCATGGACCGACACTGCTGGCTTTGTGTTGCGTTTGAATGGGCACCTTAGGGAGAGACTGTGGTTCTGAATGGGCACCATTGGGAAAAGCCTAGTGCTGGGAATGGAGCTGGTAATTAAGGCAGTCATTGTACGTCTGTAGGATTTGCTAGACGGAGAGGTCAGGAAGGCAGGCCTGTATTGTTTCCCCAGCATGGCCCACGCTGCATCCCAGCAGTGCATACGAGTATACAGGTCTCTACTCTTGGTTCTTACAGAGAAAAAAAGAATTATAGGAGTAAACCACATATGCAGTCCTATACTGTCCGTTTGTCTGTCTGTCAACAAATAGACTATAAGGGCCTCTTCAGTGTTTTTCTTTTGTAACCGTTTATTTTTCTTTCTTTTATGATGTAGAATTATCTTTATGTGCTTCTCTGGCAGCTGACCCAGAAGGCCCCAGCCCTCTCAGAAATCAGGGCTGTGTTAGCAACAGAACAGAACACAGGAGTGTGTGTTTTGTCTCTAAAAATACAAAAATGAGTATAAGCATCTTATATTTATAAATAAAAAATCAATAAACAAAAATAAATTACTAATTGTCCTATTACACTGGCTTATTTTTTCTATACACCAGTGGTTTTATATTTTCTGCCTCCTCTCTATCTGCATGCCTCTCCTGTAGCATGTTGGTAAGTTTCTGGCATAGACGAGGGCAGGGGGAGGTGCACCATGGGAATGTTTTTCCAGGGTGACCCCTGATCTTCCTTCTAGTCGCAGCAAAGGCTCTGAAGGCCCTGCATCTGTCTCTGCTCTAACACTCACTCAGTCAGGTTACCGGGGGTTAGCGGGGCAGAAGCTGACAGTGGGTAGAGGCTGCTCTGTAAACAGATAAGGCTTATCAGGGATGCTGGAGACATGCTGTATAAGGCAGCTTGTCTCGTTCACAGTGTTCTAACAGACAGACAACCGTCTCAACTGCTGTGGACATATTTTATTTGAGGAGTTAAACAGAGAAAGAGCCTTTATATTGAGAGTGCAGAGAAACCATATAGGGACACGTCCAATATAGCATTGACACCAAGCGACACTGAAATTAGCAGCACACGTGTACAGTATATTCGGCAGAGTGACTTACAGAAATATGCAGGCACACACACTTACAAACACATCCACTGACGTGCACGCAACTACAGGCGTTACATGCAAACACAGACAGCAGTGTTATGAACTTCCTGTGTGACACGACGAGATGTTTTGTACACCTCTGTATGCCCCAGTCTTCCACCCAACCTGCTCTTGTCATTCACTGGCCTGGTAACCCAACGCTGCTGTGCAGCTGCACAGCTCATTGGGCTTAGTGGGACCAGTCCGAGGCTTCGGGGCAGGAGTGATATTCACACCCGCAGCCCCATGTAGCATTAGCCCTTTACGCCAAGTAAATATGGTATGCATGGCAAACTTACCTCATGCCTGTTTAAGAAGGCAGCTTCTCTTGAAAAACTGAGATTTTGAAGAAACTGAGCTTCTGGTTTAAACCAGGACAGGTTCCAGGGCCCAGTTGGCCTAAACTAGTGTTTTCTATGAATGAAGACAGAGAAAAAAAAAAGACAATGTTAATGGTATGAATAAACACCCCCTAGATACCACCGAGACAGATACTCTCAGGGGTATCTGTCAGTCATCCAAGAACATAACGCTGAGATCCATGACTGATTAAGGGAGATGGGTTGTGGAAATCTAGGAATCTGGGAATAGGGTTTTGGCAAAGAATGTGTTGGCATGGGGAAATGCCTCTGCAGCTGTCTTGGACACACGTGACAAATGGGTCTGTTCCTCAGGAGAAAGTTTTGGATGCAGGGTTTGGACAAAGCATTAATGTTATTGATTGTGTAAATATATCGTAAATACATTGATTTGTGCGGAATGCATCAAATCACAGTGTGGTCACAGCTCCGTGTTGATGATGCTGAAAAAGCATATTTTTCCCAAAAAGTTTGATTAATTGAACAGACAAAAGAAAAATCATTAGGTCCACCTACTTTAATGTTCATACACCTACAAAAACAAACCCATTTATATTGCTTGCATGAACAAAAAGAATGTTTAAAAATGGTCATTGTTTGGGTGCGCCAAATCAAACATAAGAGTATTAATTGTCATAACACTGAAGTCAGCTGCTTACGACAACACATAATACAAGACCTCCACCCCCAGTTTATCAAAACAAGCCGAGTCTGTAGGTCACTAAAATTCATTTGTAAGCAATAACCTCATTAAAGACGACTTAGTTTAGATTAATTTTAATATAAATCAACAGATCAGCATTTTAATCCTTTCTTTGCAAAGCTGCGTTGTGTGCTATTTGGAGAAATTGTTTTCTGGCTGAGTAAGTTAACTACAACTAAAACACACTGGAGTCAGAGAGCAGACAAAAATATATGCAAAGAAATCTACAGTCATTGGGGACAAAAAAGTTTTAATTCTGCCATGTGTTTTTTTACTGCAGAAGGGAAACAGTCTTGCCTGCACTTATGAATATTATTTCTGGCACAGCCTCTCCACTCACCTACATGTGTCTACAGCTGTCTGATTTACCTTTCTCCCTGTGTCATATCTCAGCATGTCAAACAACAGACCAAACATAAGTGATTAAAATCATTACAAAAAGGCAATTTTCTGTGTTTGTGCTGTCTCACAGTATCGTTCTCTTGAAGTAGAGAAATGCCTGCACACACACACACACACACA
Source organism: Microctenopoma steveboyesi (assembly GCA_032359275.1). Classification (NCBI taxonomy): domain Eukaryota; kingdom Metazoa; phylum Chordata; class Actinopteri; order Anabantiformes; family Anabantidae; genus Microctenopoma; species Microctenopoma steveboyesi. The sequence continues at coordinate 10,562,572 of JAUMHF010000007.1, read as the reverse complement.
CTCACATGGTACACAGTGGCCATTTCTTAGAATGAACTATTTTGACTTTTCCATGAGGCTGTAATTGGACTTGTGGTTGTTCTTAAAAACAGTTGAGTGGCTGTCATCTCAAATTCCTCCTCTCTATATAACGGTGAGATAACACATCCATTTATAAAGACTTGTGACCTCAGTGGTTAATCTCAACAACTCTAACTTAGATATATTTTGCTTGAAGATATTTTTTGATATTTGCTGCACTTTTCCAGTAAACAAATAGATTTAGGATACTTAAAACTTTATTTTTTATAGTGTTTTTTTGTAGTTTTTTCTTATAGTGTTATGAAATGCCAAGCATATATGAAGAGCTAAAATGAAGCGCTTTTAAAATATGAAACCTTTTTAAGAATAGCACCCTAACCCCCATGGGTGTAGACCAGGTTGAGACGGGTGCAAGTTGAGTGACAGGCTGGTGATGGAGAAGTCTTGCTTATATTATATTATGTGACTACTAAAAATTTATATTTGGCAATACTTATGTTTGAACAGTACAAATACACATTCATACTGAAGATGTGATAGTTAAGATAGATTAATATGTGAATATAAATTATTTACAACTTCATGAAAGTACCACTGTTATGGTAACTCTCTGCTTGTCGCCGTGCTGACAATACAGTGAAGGATTGACACATTTAAAATGTAATAGCTTTAATATGTATTGAAGCTGTCACTAGCTGTAGCTCTGTACTAAAGCAATTGGCAAATGGATGAGAGATTATTATGTGTTGCGTGACACGGTAGCAGCAGTGATAGATTAACATTAATATGCTCATAGAACAAATGCACTGAGCACTGGCATTATTGGAGGACTATGTGGGACATTTCTGTCTGTATTATGTGAATAACTTTATTGTAATTTAACAGTAATTCGGTTTTTACTGTTGGATCAACAAACGAGATATTTGATGCCATTGCATGTGTTGAGGTTTGAGAAAGTCTGATGAACATAGGATGTGGGCTATACAGTACGTGTCTCTATGAGTAACATTCGTATCAAAGGTATAATACTGTATGTCTGTATGATAAACCACTACAAGTGTTGGACAGCAAAGAACATTCACTCAAGTACTTTCTTTGTGTTACTACTCACACAAAGATATTTAATATTTTTACTTCACTATATACTTAACTATAGTAATTTTATACCTTTAGTTGCTTTGCAGATTTTACCTTTGGTGCCTTAAATATATGTATTGATGCTAATATTTAGCGCTTTAATTTGAGTAAAACATTCCACTCCAGAACATTTTATTTTTCCAGTGTGGTATTCATACTTTATGCAATGAACAGCTCTTCTACCACTGATGGCCGAGATGTGATTGTGTAATGCTGTGGTTTATATTAAGAGACATCTGTACAAGATAAGAACACTTATTTCAGCAGTTGAGGATATAGAGCTGCGAAAGCAACAGCAAGAATATGAGTCATTTATGAGCCATGATGATTTTCACCACTATGGATGATGATACACAAGCGTGGTTATTGACTCAAGAGGATGAATGCCACTATGCATGAGCAGAGAAAAACTGCAAAACCCTTCTGTGGTGTGTTTACAAGCATTATGGAGTTTGCTTAAGTCTTCATGAACTATGTATTGGAGGTTTCAGCTGTAGTGAAAAAGACCAAACCCCATGATTAATAGATATATGGTTACTGAAACACTATTGTGAAAAGTTGAGGAAATATGTTCATGTCATGTATCGGAGAAGGATCGGGCATGATTGATGCTTTGATCTTTGTTGATGTATCACAGATGAGGACCAGTTCTCAGGTTTAAAGCGTAGCCAGACCTCTTTCCTGCCTTTAGCATTCATCAGATAGCTAAAGGTTAGCACGCTAACTGAGCTCACATTAAAGCAATTAGAAGACTTATCAGAAATGCTACGGTTAATGAACAATGCAAACAAAAACTCCAAAAGACTCAAAGCTAACATTGTGGACTACACCTTATCCTCTCCATCTGTAAATCTATCTCCTTCTGAACTGCAGCCAAACCAAATGTAGATTCTGAGATTCTGAGGACACAAGAGCAGAAACAGACATGTGCACAGACACACTCGTGCATGCTCTCGCACACGTGGAAATGCAATACACATATATATTTGGGCTGGTCTTGGTGTACTTGCGTTGCTCTCTGAGCGATGTCCTGGGGGATGCATGAAGGCAGAGCAGGGCCCGAGCTCCTCCACTGCTCCTTTGTTTACACTGATTGTTTCCAGATGCTCGCTAGTGATCGGAGTGCTACGGAACGCTGGGGAGCAGCCCAGCAGTTTGGGGCTTCTGCCAACAAGCTAGGATTAAGGCAGCTCTATTTGGGATGCTTAAAAAAAAACATAGCCATGCCATGTAATAACTGCAATTGTTTCCACAGGCTGAGAGATTGGGAGGAGTAATTATGAATTATTTCTTTGCACTTAGTGATCAGTGTCATACATTTATTGAGGTGACGCATGGGATGCAAAATGACGTCTTAGGTCATTAAGGGTAATTAATAGCCCAAAAATGTGGACTTGGATTAATTGCATCTGACATCAATTAACATATTTGTTTTACTCAGTAATTTGAATGTATGTTTCTCTTAAGAGGCTCCTGCCAAGTCTTTGTTCTGATGCTGATTGCAAAGAGATTTTGCACCCTATAATTTCCCTTAACTAGTTTTTCCTGTGGTGCCTACGTATTGTCTGACTCTTCTGCACAAGCCCTTTAGGGGTAGATTTGTTTTTTGAACAGAGGTGCATTGTAGTTGGGTGAGGGCAGATTTTTCACTCAAACAGCACACCTGTTCCTCCTGTCACTTTCAGCCTCAGCCACTTTTCTTTACAGGCATTAGAAAGAGACAGCTGCACCAGCAAAGGAGCTGTCCATAGACAGAGAGCGAGAGAGAGAGAGAGAGAGAGATAGCAGCGTAAGAGAGACACACTGAAAACAGAGGCTGTATTTAGAGCTTCTAGTGCATGGTGGGTATTGATAAATAGTCCCCATAATGCACCTGGCTGAGGTTCTGGCATGAAGTCGGGGCTGTTTAGCCCAGCAGCGGAAACAGCTAATAAAAAATGCTTGTTCTGTGTGCAGTGGGACACAGCTGAGGTGGTAACAGTGTCATTCTTGTCAGAGACTTGAAGCAGTGACCATCTGCACACTCTCACTTGGCCCTCAGTTCTGACTGACAGACTGATGACTGCATCCCCAGGTCTTTATTCTTTAATTTCTGTGATGTCAGAGAGCATGAGCAGTGATGGTCAAGTGGATTTAATTTAACCTCCTAAGACCCAAACTCTTTTATGGCATGCATTTTGAATTTCTCCTTGATGTTTGGGCTAATTGTGACCTGATGAATGTAAAAACTAAGAATGATCTTTTTACATGATGTTGTTTCTGAGAAAAAAACGTTTTCACCTATGATAACATTTGTTTTACATTTTGATAAAAAACTATCACAATTCAGTAATGATGTGCAAAACTCAACATTAGTCCTGAGTACAAAATCTAAATTGTGCCCCTTTGAGCAATGGCTTATGTGAAGTGCTGCTAACAGATGCTGGAAGATGTTTGTCTGTAAGTAAGTACAAACAGTAAAAGTAGAATGTCTTCGTACGTTGATATCAGACCCTCGTCGAGCAACATTTGGTATTTTGCTAAATTTGGTATTAAAATGAACACTAAACGGACAGCGTATCTGGAATGAGCAGGGTCAAAGTCTGCATTGTTGTTTTAGTTTGTTCTGTTTTTCTATTACCACATAATGTAATGTGTGAAGTTATGTGACTTTCTGCATATTATTCATGTTTCAGATCAAAACTGCCTTGATGTGGTCAACCCAAACCCAACTGTGCACTAGGGACTGTTTTGCAAGCATTATTTGATCCAAATGACTTGACAAGACAAGCTTTTCTGACACACAACCTCAAGCTATTCTTTTACCAGTATGCTGCATTTATCCCTGCTGAAAGGAAGCATGTTGTGACTCACTGGCACACGTAACTTTATGGTGCAGTCATCAACACGTTTGTGTACTCTGCTGTAAGAAAAAGCCTTGTTTTGAACAGGAGGCATTACTTTGTGTAAAGTTTGTTAGAGAGTTACTTAAGTGAACCAATGAAAAATACATTTATTTTCTTCACGTTTGTTTGTGGAATAAAACAAACTATAATTTCTCTTTTTAAATGTTTAGGTCTATCCTAAAAAATCCTATGCAGCTGAGCTGCGTATGCCAAAGACACTTCTCCAAATCCAGAGCATAAAAGTGGTTGCTTACAATTCTGACCAACTATTTTCCAAAGCCTCAACATTATTTTACCCACTAAATTTTCTCCTAGAAGGCCGAATGGCACGTAACATTTGCAGGAATGCACCAAATGTATTGTCAGTACTGTCTCTTCGTATTTGTCTGCACAAGGACAGTGGGATATATGTGGAGCCCAAATCAACTATAGGTATGTAGACGTCTTCTATAATATGCTGAGAAAGTATGAAATCCCATATCCACAACAGCCTCTAGAATGATTCCTCTTAGGTTTGGCTTGGAAGGGACATCTAATATTAAACCAAGGCTAACCTCTCCTGTTGCTGGAGACACAGAAGTAGAGGAGTGTAGACTCCACTGGCCATTACTCTTAGCCTGGGATCTAAGATCAATACTTATTATGCAAGATCACCTTTAGGCCACAGACAGTGGTCTGGAACACATTTTCCCAGTGGTCAGTAACATTTTATGAATGAAATCTGAGCAGAATTTTCAGATGGTTTCATGGCACAGTGACAATGCTGTGGGTGTCGTCTAGACTGGTAGCACTCATTCAAACATACTGTATTTCAAATTCACTAATCTACCTATAATAGTAGACATACTTCAGATTGCTAAAAAGGTTCCTAACCCCCTTCCTCATGAGAATCATTGCTGCATTCATGCACATGATAATGAGTCCAATGCATTGTAGCGCAGCCACAACTATAGCGGTCAGTTAACACTGTTTTATCCCCCCCACCACCACCTTTTCCTCCCTCTCTCGCTCTCCGTCTCTAAAATGTATGGCCTAATTGAAAGCAGAGCGGTGATTTTACGATGGCTCTCGGTGTTTCTCGTGCTTTGCCCCTATAGAGGCCATCTGCTTTGGATTTAGATTTCCTTCTCCCTCTCTCAGTTTCTCCTTCCCTTTCTCCACCCTCATGACAGCAGCTGATTGGAGGGTCTCTCCACAGTTGGCTAGGGCAACTTTGGAGCTTGTGGTATTTGTCCATTTTTCTTTTTCTTTGTGTGTGCGCACTTGAGTGGATGTTAGAGTGTGATTCAGCAGGGGTTTTCCAGCAAAGAATCCTCAAGGAAGAGGCTGGTTCATGTCCAATTACGACATTGATTCCTTCTCAGTCTTAATAAGCGCTCTCCTGTTGCTGTTTCAGTCTCCTTTTTAGTTGAACAACCTCTCGCACAACTCTGCTTTTTCTATGTAACGCAGTTTTGAGCTTATTAATCTTGCAATAGAAGTTTAAAAAAAGGATCCGTGTCTTTGTAGCAGAGCTAAACTCTGAGTGGGAGTTGTGCAGGAAATCATGCACACAGAGTTCCAGTTGTCTCAAGAGTGCATGAATTGATGTGGAATTTGTTCAGAGTGTGCGTATCTGTGTGTGTGCATTTGTGTTCGAGTGTTAAAAGACACAAAAGAGATTTTTGTCTGTGTTTTGTGTAGATATTGCATAAATGAATGTTTCTATCACATATGTGTACAGTTCATTTAACAGTTCAGTGACCTGTTGTGTGTGTGTGTGTTTGTGCGTGTGTTTCATGTGACGAGTTTCTGCTGTGATCTGAACCAAAGAAGGATGTGGTAAAGCAGTTGTGGTACACTGTCTTCTCTCTGGACACCGACTCATATCTCAACACACGGGCTGTAGCCTCAGGGACATAAACAAACAATGACTCCCGCCGACACTCTCAGTAATACAAAAACGTTGCTCGCCATCTACTAGCACAACACCATCGTCTTTGCTTCCACTTGACAAACACCTGAACCTACCTACTCCAACTGGCTCAGATACATCCATTTAGTTAGTTGGCACACGCTTATATGGCTTTATTTGTAGAGGGCAAAGGAAACCAAAACACATCCTCTTGCACAGGCTCATCTCCAGAGTGTTGTGTGGTTGATGACCCAGTTCCCTGAAGATAGTCATTGTACTGTGTATTGTGAATGGTTTGTAAATGTTGCTCTAAAGGCAGCATTGTGTGGTTATTTTACTGGAAACCAAGCCTAACTAAAACATTTACTCAGTCATTCTAGTGTTTACAGCTGAGGGTTTTGATTTGTAATCCCTTGCACCAGTGTAAATGGAAATACAGATCTTGTATGTGTGTTCGGAAACCCAAATCTCCCTTCATTAGTGCTTCCCCTAAGCAAACGCCATATTTCTCGGCTTGCCTCTGTTGGCAACAGTGGCACAACAGGCCAGATGTTATTGTGACATTGGTTCCCACGTGCTGGGAAGTCCATTGGAATGTGTAATACCAACTGTGCCTGTAAAGTTTATGACTTCAGAGCCTAAACTTGCTCTTCATGTAAGACCTCCATGAGAGGCAGCATGTTGCAATGGCCTGACAGCAACTGACCACTATGTGCGTTTAATCAGATTACTCACGTTTATAATTCTAAATGTTCCAATACATTCTGGATTACTTTGCAGTCATGTAAATAAACTCTATGTAGTTTAATATAATCTATATAGTACAAGTGAGAATACTGTGATCATGTTACTTAAGGTGTTGCTTCATTCAGAGTTTTCCCATCACATCTGTCTGTATATATCAAATGCAATCATCTATTTTGGTTTAAGTGCTAACATGTCTGATTTGAGCACATTAGGAACATCTTCAAATTTATTGCAAAGGCACTTATAGTCGGAAAGCACTCAGCTGCAGACAAAGCATGACATGCAGCCAAAGGCTAAGGCCAGGCCTTGTAAACAGCATGGAGCAGGAGAGGAATGGTCATGAGGAGGATGAGTGCTGTTTCTGTCCTGCCGAGTCCTGGCTTCAGTATCATGGAGAGAGTTTTTTTTTACATTCCAACAAACATCTGTAGCAGGAAATTATTTCTATGTTCAAATTCCTAAATGAATAGGAACAGTTTAAAGGTTCAACCTCCTCGGTAGTACACCTGGTACTCTATATAAACTATAATTTTGTATAAAACCTCAAAATAACTTATTACACACAATAGTTGTTAGCCTGACAGCAGAAGAAATTCCGAAATGGCTGTATTTTGTCATTTGAAGTTTTAGGAGTGAGAACGGCAGCCTGTTTATAGTTAGAGGACATAGTAACTAGATCATTTGTAGGACAGAATCCAAACAAAACGTTGCCATGCCATTGTCTTTCAGATTGCCTGTTGATTGCATCAAGACAACCCTGCCAATGTGTGTAGAATGGGGCGCTGCAGGCCAGCAGACCTCAGACTTTTCAACCTGCATGCTGTCACAATGGGTGATGCGAAGCTGACAGTGAGGTTGAGGTCATGCTGTTGAGGGGCCAGACTGAAGCACAGCCACCCTTACTTAGAGTTGGTTCTGATGCAAAGTGCTGATGTCTGTCAAGACAGCACCAGATGCTGCTGATTAAAGTCACTACTATTCACACACGGGCTGGAACAGAATAAGGTAATACCAAGGATATACCAAGGTCCCTCCTCTCACTCCACTCTTACCATCAACCTGAAACCTAAAAATCAATGTTGATGTGATTATGAAAACAATCTGCACTGTTGCAACGGAATTAGAAGTGAACTCAGCAGATTTAATTTCGCTGTCAACACAGAGCATTTCACAGGCCTTCAAGAGAGCTGCCATTAGTTACATGCTTTGAACTGGGGGTTACTTCTTTCTGTCGTATCAGATATTGATTCATGCATGGAAGCATTATTCAAATGTTGAGATTATAAATGGGAGATTTATGTTTGCTAAAATACCCACTCCTAACACAAGTAGATGGAAATTGGTAATGAAATGCTGTGACAAGCTAACTAATCAGTGTACGTCTGTGTTTCTTTTGGCAAAATGGATGACAGATTCTGGTGGAACCAATTTTAATGACATCAGCAGTATGTTTGTGACATGCTTTCAGGGGAAAAATTGGGCATTTTCCCAATGCTCCTATAGTGTTCTAAATAAAGTTGCCAACATGAAGTAACTGGAGCGACTCCTCCCAACAATATTGCCCTCAGGCTAGTGCTTTTTCATGGCTGACTGACTGTTTATAATCATCTCTCTCATGAGAATCAGATGAGTAATTTAACACAGCTGGAACGGAAGTAAAAGTCAATTACACAACCACATATTGTGCCAATAGAATGTGTAGGAGTGTGCTGTATGATGAAGTTGATTATATTACCACAGCAAGGATGGACACACTCCGCTGTCAAAGCTCACTACACATTAATGTCCTGCTGATTGCAAGATGTCCTCTGCACTGAGTGAAAAATAACACGCCGCACTCTTCAACTTGTATTAATGTGCGTGTATATATTCTGAAAGAGAATGTTAAAACAAATGTTCTCCTCTCACACACTCACACACATTTTTTCACTTTGATTTGTTCCTTACAGGCCAGACCCAAAGGTGAAGGGCTAACACCGTACCAAGGGAAGAAGAGATGCTTTGGCGAGTACAAGTGTCCAAAATGTAAGAGGAAGTGGATGAGTGGAAACTCCTGGGCCAACATGGGACAAGAATGTATCAAATGCCACATCAACGTCTATCCACACAAACAGGTACTGCAGCATAAGTTACGACATAGACTTTTGTAGTTAATCTTAACGTAAAAAAATTGCTCACTGTCTCAACCAAATGCCCTTTTATGATAAATAAAAAATAAACTAATTACATTTCCTGGTTGATAAAAGTTTGGGGTTATTTACTACGTCATCGAATGTGAAAAACAAATAATTCTTTTCTAATTTCTCATCAACTAACTCTGGGGCGAGTGAGATTTACATCTGCAAATATCCCTCTGACATTTAATAATAAGGAAATTTAACTAAGATGTTATGGAATGTTTTTCCGAACTGCAAACACTCCGCGGGAATTAATGTGCTGGTGAGCTGTCTGCTTGGCTTAACCTTGAAAATGTTCCTTACAGACCGTAACAAAAAAGACCGATTGCCTAAGAAAGAATCCACCCCGTTTTCTTCAGCAAGAGATATATTTATACTCAGCACTTCATCTTTTAATATTTATGCTTTTCAACATTCTTCCAATTCCATTTCCTGAAGTAAAATTAGGATTAGTGTTTGAGACACCACTTGTTCTCTCTCCCATGGGCAACAATGCTCCACACTGTGAACTCTGAAATGACGCAGGAACCGGACACCCTTAGACAAATGTACGTTAAATATCTGGAAAGTAGTCACGGTCAGATGTTTAAAATCTTTTTTTCACATATTCAACTGATTCAAGAATCAGGCAAAAAAAACTTAATCAGAGACCCTGCATGCATATTTATTCACTATGTTTATTAAGCCATCTTCCAGATTCATATTCTGTATATTTGCTCACTCCCTGATTACTCCGAAAGTTAATTGAAAACCCAATTTTCAATTACATCAACATGTAAAAGTATTTGACAGAAAATAAAGTAACCTAATAGCCATGTAGTACTAGCCATACACATAAGTCCTATTGGAATCGATGGCAACATGTCCCTTATTATGAGGTGGAAAATTAAGTTACTTTCTGAAATCTCTTGATGGTATGAAAAACTTAAATAAAGTAAGTATTACTGCCTTGTTAGGGAACAGGTTAATGAACATGCTGACTGAGCCAAATCAATTTTCTTCTTGGCTTCATGCATATGTTTTTATTGAATAAAATACAATACAGTAAAGTAAAATGAGGAAATAAATAACAGAGCAGAAAACAGAAAGTCTTAGGGCTGTGATTGATTAGAGTTTATTCAGTGATATTGCTTATAGCTTTCTAGCATGTTAATTGCTAGAACCTGCCAGCAGCAGTATACGTGTAAGGCCTGAGGGAAGCTACTATGCATAGCTGAGTATTTTGCAAAGACGAGTAAATTACTTTTGCAGTGAAACTAAATCTATTTATTTTAATTACTACATTACCAAACTGCAAATGAAGGCTTATGTGCCAAGTACACACTAAAAAAAGAAACAGAAACAGAAAAGCTCAGGCTACAGGTTAAGCAGATTTAGTTTAGTAAAGAACACTCAGCAGGGTGGATTTCTGCAGAAAAGAGACCTGAACTAAGGTCCTTGAAACCACTAATGGGACCCCATTCGTATTCATCAGATTTTCCAGCATTTTCTTAAGGACCTAATGTATTTGACGCATCGACAGAAAAGTCTCAACACCTCAATAATTGATGACTAAAATATCGCCATGCAGTGACCCATGGTTTACCTTAATTACCATTAGGAATAAAAAGTGATTCTGTAATAATCTCTACAAAGAAAAGAACAATAGAATTTCCAAACAGAAAATAACCTCCAACATGCTGGGCCAGATTAATTCTCTTTGACCCCTCATTCTAAAAAAGCCACTGCTGTAGAATTCAGGTGAATTTTCCACACAGGTCATCATGAGCATCATCAACTATATTTTCAATGACTATTGCAAGTTTCCATAGTAGAAGGTACAGTGTCATATCTCTGCAGATAATTATGCATGGTACGCATCTGTTGCAGAACAGCAAAGTAATAGAACATAATTTGGGATGCCAAAGAAGTTAGGGATATTACTGTTGAGTTGAATCTGGTGCCAAGTGAAAAACTTACTCAGTAAAACTCAGATTAAACTGTGTATGCTGCTTTCCTCAATGTCTAATAAGAGTCACTACTGGTTCTCTGTATCCTCAGCGCCCTTTAGAGAAGCCGGATGGCCTGGATGTGTCTGACCAGAGTAAGGAGCACCCACAACACCTGTGCGAGAAATGTAAAGTCCTGGGCTACTACTGCCGCCGTGTGCAATAATCACCTTTATTCAGAGTCGAAGAGGTCGTGTCGCAAGTCCTATCACTTTTCTTCCACCCCATCCATTGCCCTTGCCAAATTTACATCCAGGTTACCCTGAACACTGCCCTGCACAAAACCCAGTTCTCTTTCTCTCAGGAATCTTAAATATAGACACTAGCTCTTTTTCCTACCTTCACTCTGATGCCTTCCTTATTTACTACAGCAATTAACCCTCCTGTCTGCCTTCTCAAACCACCAGTGGTACATAGATTTTAGTCATTATGCTTCACTTCAAGTACTGAAGACTACTTCCAGGAATGAAAGGAACGGGCTACTTTAGCATCAATCCCTATCACACGAAGTGCTCTTCGACGAAAGCAAAAGCTTACCAAATTCAGTGAATTATTTATGCCTTGCCTGACAGAAACCACGGGGCCCTATTGATCCAACAATAACAGTTAATCATTGCATTGATGAGAAGCATCAGACATGTAATTCACTGATGTCACTGACAGTATTGGACTCAATAGATTACCTCACCTTGGGGTTTGTTGGCTTTCTGCCTTCCATGTCCCTGCCAAGTGAAGCATGTGGCAATGTGATGAACGTTTAACCCGGGCCTTTCACAACGATTTAATGTATACAAGGCCTTTGATGTCTTTCCATAATAGGGCAAACAGCACATCTTATTAACTGTGAATTAACTAAGGGATAATGTGCCATACATCCCTACCTTACATTTGGCATATTTATTTTCTTGTTGTCTAGTGTGCAATTATAATTTTAACTGGGACAAAAATGTTTTTTGTATGTTTGTATAATACGTTAACGTGTAACTGCTTCCATGTGTCTTTAGAAACTACTGTAGATTCAGTTGTGTGTAGTAGCTCCTCTAGACTTAGTGCGTTGCTAACAATAAGATTTTATTTACCTTCCCTTGAGTATTTTTGTTCTCAGTATTAGTGCTAGATGGGTGCAGATGTTAGATGTTTAAATCGTGTCTACAGAGAAGAAGCTGTATAAAAACATTAGTTTCTGTAACAGCAACATGACTGTCCACAAACTTTTTTGCCAGTGTCAAATATTCACATTTTCAAAGTAATGAAAAAAATGCTTGCCCCTATTTTATTAACGTTATAAAATAACTGGTCACATGTAAAACCTGTTTAGATTTTAACCACAAGTTAGTAAAGTACAAACAAAGTTTGTTTCAAAGAGATTCTGAACGATATTTTTGATTTGATTGATGCTTGGCCTTGGTTGATTCGCTGAAATCAAATGACCTTTTTTATTTTTTTGCACCCTTCAAAATATGTCCAATAGCTGATTGCAGTGTAAAGAGTGTCCAACTGGAAGTGAGACTTTGGAGTATTGCATTGATTGTGAAGTTGACTGAGAGAAAAGATTTAAAACAGAAGAGCTTATTTTTGTGATGCTGAAGACTCAAAACTATAGTGAACGTGGTGATGAATTAAGTTTACGCTTACATTCATTTTTATGGGGCCTACTATTATAAACCAATGTCTTTAAAGGAAGAGAAGTAAACATCCTGTTTACATATATCACAGTGCAGACCTAAGGCACTGCAGAGGAAATTTATGTAGTTTGGAATTATAGAAACTTGCCTTCAAGGAATCTTTTTATAGGAATTGTGAACTATTTTATATGTACTGTATTTTTAGACATTCAAAATATGGAATCTATTTTATACATACTGTAACATAACATACTGTATGTGCCTTAAATGATTTAAAATATTATGCAGTATTAAGACTATGAGGCCATTTAAAATTAGGAAAAGACATGTGGGGATAGGCTCAGAGTTGGAACAGAATATGTGCATGTGGTGACTGTGATGAATAGTAAGTTTAAGGCAGGTTGACAAAAGGACAAAAGGTTTCTGTTTTATTTGTTTGAAATGGCATGGTGGGAGTTTGATTCAACACAGTTTGAACTAAGGTGGAGGTACAGACTAACTCAGCATTTCTAGCTGACAATAACATTTCTCCTGTGGTCTGTTGTCATGGGATATCAACAAAGATGTTATTTCTTATTCGATCATCACCACAGAACATAGTTGTTACAGATGAAACTGGACCTCAATCTTTTGTTTTTATGTCCATTGTAGTTCTGTTTATCGCAAGAACTATTGCTTTTTGAGTTTGCTGTGGCTGGTAGAGGTACCTTACAGGTTTGGGAATAGGCCATTTAGCAAAATGTAATATAAACTTAAATGGGCATTCCGGCAATGTTAAATGTTGAAGTTCCACAAGGTCACAAGGCTGGTCAGTTAAGCTTAGGTTAAGAAATCTTTGTCCCTAGTATGGGTCAAGCTCCAAAAATGTGGGATCCTACATACATAGTGCAATGTACCAAGAACCTTTTCTGATTTGTAAAATACAATATGAATCTGTTTTCTGTTCAAGCAGTACAGCTCCTTATAAGTGAAGTGACCGCCATGAGGAAAATGTGGAGTGCCCCTTTAAAAAAAATGAACTGGAGTTGGTCATCTATAAGTTAAAAACCGAATCTGAACAAAAGACTCTCCTTCCAGTTGTTAATATCTGTAACATCTTTCCTTTGCTCTGTGTGATGATATTAATCTAACAAGTCTTTGCATATGAACCTTACTGTCAGGTGACCGTAGCGAGACGAATAGATACCAATGATGCCTTATGAACTAACCTCAAAAAAAGTAACAATGTTATCTCGATTCAAAGAGTTCTGGCAGAAAAGGTAGTGAGAAATCCTGAAACCCAGATACATGTTATGAGGAGGCAAAACTCAAGAGCCAATGGAAGCAGTTGATACAGTGCTTTTGGGGAAAAACAAATCTCTGCCTTGAGACTATTCTTGAATTACGGATACTTGACTTTTCTAATACCTTTACATTTCAATTTAATTTTCTATGAATGAGATGTGTATTTTGGAACTCTTATTAGATGTTAAAATTTTTAAAAGAAATCTGAAAAAACTCTAGAGTTATTTCCCTGACAAAGATCGACTGTTTATGTATATATTTGATGGCCATCATTTTTCAAGGCTAGTAGCTCTTTTGAAGTGTTATTGCAATATTGAAGCTTTTTTGTGTGAAGAAGGGCCTGTTGCTGAGAAATAAAGCTGCGAGTTCTTTCTTTATGTTTTACAATAATCTGAAGGGTTATCCTGCAGAAATATTTATGGAAATATTTTTTACACTTTTTTGTATAGAATATGCAACAAAGTTACATTAAGAAGAAAATATTGATGTCTACATAGAATATTATTAAAAGAGCTGGTACATAATTAATACCCTTTCTCAATTATAAGCCATTGTATTTTGGTGTTTTGTTTAATGATGTTATCAATGTTGAATAACCCATAATGTGTGTTACTAATTATGAGCTGCCATTTACATCTATACAGTTGCATGGATTCATTTTGTAAACAGTAACCACAATATTCTAAAGATATATTGTGTTAACATGCAGAAATCTTTTTCTTTATTAGTGACGGATACTCACCACTGTATAAGCACATTAAACTGTGAGATGTAGTTTGCTTAAAGCGGCGAAGACAAGAAACTATTATAAAATGATACAGTGTTATTAGTAGCTTAGGGAGTATATACTTTTTCAAAAAAGTGTGTGTGACAAAGAACTATTTTAGAGTTTGCATGTGCATGTGTTTGGGTTTTGAATGAAATTTTATTTTGTGCAATGTATTCTTATTATGTATATTTAAAGACTTTACAGTAGTTTGCTACAGTACATATTGTTTTTAACATTATCAGCAGTTTCTGATTGTTATTAGTGTGGAAATATTTCCCCTACAACTAGTGTAGCCTCTAAGAGTAGTACATATTTACTCAATGTAATGTGTTAACACGTGGTCAATTTGGAAAGTTATGCGTTTGTATTCTTTACTGTCTGTATCACTTGAGATGTTTGTAATGCAATATTGCAATAATGTAATATTTAAATTAGACAGAACACAGGCGAGAGGTTGGGAAGACAACGATTTTGGGAAACAAGGACAGTCATGGTTTCGAAAGTAGACCACAAGTCTGTTTTCCATGTCCATGAAATGGCATTCCAAAATGTGCCTTATTTGTTAGTTGGAAAAAACATTTTAGTGCTTTAGAGCTCATGAGAGTTTGATGAATAAAAGTCATATTGAATTAGGCCTTCTTGGATGATGTGGTTTTATTTGTTTGAGTGCTCTGTTGAATTGTTGTTACCAGTAACTGGGAGGTGTTCACTTTGGCATTCGATTTCAGCCAAAAGCAACACTCTTGTCCTTATAGCATCGCAGAGATTATGCAGTATATTTTCATCATCACTGTGTCCTTGAGTGCAAGCTGAAGTCTTACACAAGTGCATTAATTATGAGTTAGAGGTTGTGTAATGCAGAAGAGGGAGAGACTTGTAAAACCCTTTTTTTTACTTTCTGTAAAGGTGCTGAAAAATAACAGACATCAAGCTGACGAGACTTGATTTTAACACATTTGAGTCAAACTGTGAACAGGAAAACCAAAACACACAAGAAGGACACTAGCTGACATGGGTGCCGTGTGATAAATGTAGAAGAACCAGCTTGTACCAGTCGTAGAGATGTCATTGTTTTGCATGTGTATTAAACATTGGCCACAGCACTGCCGTCTATCAAGCCAAGTTTCCATGCGCAATATTGGACATGCATTCCAAATAACTAAAACTACACCAGAGGGTGGAAACCCAAATTATATCAAGTTTGTTACAACATCTCCAGCTCAAACAGAGTGAGAGCTGAAAAGTTTCTATAGCAACAATGTAATCTGAGAATTCAAACAAACGGTGGAAGGTCAGCACGCATATGGTTTCATTTAGGGGCAAGAGCAGCTTTTTCACATTGCTTCATTATTTACTTTCATAAAGTATTAGCTTGATAAGCAGCACCACCCAGTCGCTGGCTCTCAGACATGTCCCGGCCTTCTTTTGTCTCTCTTCAGAGACTCTGCGTTTCAAATAAGGAGGCCGTGAAGGACAAGCACCTCATAAACAAGCTAAAGACATTTTCAGGTTTCTTCATGGTTTCAGCAGATGAAATCATCGGTGGTCACAGAGTCCAAAGAGCTTTCGCTTCGATCATCTGTCAACTGCATTCATGTGATATTTCAGCTCCGCTGTAGGTTGAGATCACTTGATGCGACATCCTGCTCTGATGGACAGGAAGTTGGTCCTGCTGGAGAGCCGTGTCTAAAAAAAGCTGCTGGATCATTTCCAGGAAGCTTTAAAAACAGCAGGGCTGGTGGCATGCGAGAGCAAACGTCCTGTACTAAGACCAGCGCTAGTAAAATCTGAAAATGGTCATTTATTTGGCAGAGTAATGGAACATCAAGGTTATTTTACATAGTGGGTGATTTGGTACACAAAGCAGGTGGGCCAGGTAAAAACTTAGAAAAGCATCTGCAACTACTTAAAGGTATCAAGGTTAAATCCTTAAATACAGTCTTTGTATTATTAGTATTGCATTTTTATTTTAGGTCAAAACCTTATTTACAGATTTTATACCTGATTTTAAGTGTGTAAAAAACAGTTTTTTACATTTGCTGAGAATAAGAATAATCTGCGATAGCTCCTTCTTGAACTCAGAAGGACAGATAATTTCCACGTCTGAGCTTGTGTATTACTTGATCTCCCCACAATCAGCGATGACAATTTTCTTGATCACACCACCATCATGTAAACCGAAGGATTCCATCTTGGTGACCACGTCCATACCTTCCTTCACCTGCCCAAACACCACATGTTTGCTGTCAAGCCTGTTAAAAGACAGACAGACAGACAGACAGACAGACAGACAGCAACCTCAGCTGCTGGTAAGTGCTGTGAATTCTGTGAGGCTGTAACATGATCAATAACATAAAAAAATAAGTATTTACCATTCAGTTTTAGCTGTGCAGATAAAGAACTGGGAGCCATTGGTGTTTGGCCCTGAATTTGCCATTGAAAGTGTCCCTGCGGAGACAGAAAATCCAGCAAGTAAACTAATTAACTGTGGTGCAGTCAACAAGGTCCTGACCCGCTTTTATCAACAACACAGTAATGGTTCAGCCTGAATGGAGCAGAAGAGAATCATAAGATGAGTCAACAACTCTCTTTAGAGAAGACCTAATTCCCTATTCAGCGTCTGACAAAAGTATGTCTGTGGAACATGTTAAAATGAAGCACAGGGTCATTAGCATATGGACTGAGTTTTTTCCAGAAAGTACTTATTTTCATTAGTACGTGGTGACTCACTAAGAAGTAGGTCATTAACCTGAGGATTGCAAAATTCAAATAGCCAAGGGTTTCAGTGCTGCGCAAGATTAGGTACTGCCATCTAGTGGTGAGATGACTGTATTAAATCTAAAATATTAAAAAACACAATGAGGCTAAAAAGTGACATATTTGAAAAGAGCTACAACAACTCAATGGTCAGATTAAGTATTGATTTATTCTCTATCTTCTCTCTGGTTAGTTAACTGTCAGCATCAAACAAAAGCCTCCCAAACACTGAAACACAACTAGAAACTAATGTTTTTTAACCCAGACACCTGATCTCAAAGTTGGTTGAAATAATGAATTATGATGAGGAACTAGACATGTACCTGGTCCAGTGTGCTTTAATTTAAAATTTTCATCTCTGAACGTTTTTCCATATATAGATCTCCCTCCTGTGCCATTGTGCTTGGTGAAATCTCCCCCCTGTAACAGACACACAACTTATCAACAGAGAACGTGGGAAGCATTTCGCTTCCTTCAGGAACTATCTCTACTGTAAATCCCACCTGACACATGAACTCGGGTATGATCCTGTGAAACACACTCCCCTTGTATCCAAAGCCATGTTCGCCAGTGCACAGCGCCCTAAAGTTTTCTGTGAAAATGTGCACAGTATTTTCATCAGTAGGACAAGTCAAAGGGTACTTTAAATAATGTTTGGATGTTCAGACGTTACGGTTTCGCATGCCTGCAGTCTTTGGCACGACGTCTGCGTTCAACTGCAAGATAAAATCACATCCAAATTCACAGATGAATGATCGCGCAGAGCCATGCACTGCCTTTGCGCGCATCTGACTGAAACATGCTGCAGGGAGACCAAGGTCTTGGGGGAGAGGCTAACATTACTTAGCTGACCAACTACCTCAACGATTATTCTTCCGAGAGGCTCACTGTCGGCCTCGATGTCCAGAAACACAACTGGGTTCTCGGCCGGACCGGAGGAAAACAGCCTCGCAGCGGCGACGCCCAGCGAGCTGTATTTCACGCGTGTTTTAAGCTGTAACATCGCTGCTCGGCGGACAGGCTGCAGAGGAGCTGCAGAGGAGCTGCAGGCCGCGGGAGTGCTGCACGGCGTGCCTGTGACGTCAGCGCGCCGCTCCTGCTCAGCAGCGCCGCCGCGTGGCGGATGTTCACCCGCACGTTCTGCGCGTCTGAGTTTCTTTAATGCGCACGTTCTGTATTAAATTAAAACTCAGAGGCCAAGAGACAACTTATGACGTTTCTACCCTCAACAAGAAAATGTCATTTTTATCAGCACTATGCAATAATAACTTATATTAGACTTTTCTTAACTTGTAAAATAACATTGATATTGCATAAAGACTGTGTTTTAAAAATAACTATAATTACAATTTCTATTTATATAAAGTTTAATATACAATATATTCTTATGTACGTTAAAACACAGAGCCCATCAATTGTGTTTCATCTGAATACATATTTATTAGATAAATATTAGGCTGTCACGTCATCTAACTACATACAGATTTGCAAGACTAAAAATCACAATGTTTCTCTGACCAGTTTTGAATATGAAATGATTGTACATAGAATGTACAAAACCAAAGAGACAACTGCCACCTGTTGTGCCAATCACTTCAGATTGTACCTTTATAGCATATTATGCCAAATTGCATAAAAATTATAAATTTGACAAAATGTGTTTTTTTTTTACAAACTGTAAATGTGGAAACGACCCTTAAGAGCCACTCAAAAGCTTAATGTCTTTAAGTCCCAATTATACCTCAATAGGTTTTAATAATTTTGTAGCACCTTTATAAAGTACACAGGTAATAGAGAAATACACAGAAGTTTAATATTACACAAAGGAAAATGTCTTTTTTTCGTGGAAACCTCACGTTGAGGGGTACATAAAGTATCTTACATAAATCAACAGGCGTGGTTAGAGAGGTCTGCACAGACGCAATCAAACACATTTTCCCTATTCAATGTCTGACAGGAGGATGCAAGCTTTACAAATTCTAAATACACTATGCACACTCCCCCTGAAGAAAATGAATACATTTCTGTTAATGTGTCTCTATTCGTCATTTACATTATTTACACGTACATCCACAACCCCAATCCCACCCTCTGCCACAACCTCCCCTTTTAATGCAAATAAAATATGGGTCTCCCCCAAATTTCATTTTACAATATTAATTGCATTCTCTTTCAAATCAGTCAGTTCAATTTCCAATGCCTGCAATCAGACAGTACAATTTGTGTCATTCTAATTACAAGACATGATTTTGTGAAAGGTTACAGTTACACACTGTGCAGGGACATGAAACATCCCAAAGCAGCAGTGCATTGTCTTTAACAAACATACAAACACAAACAAACTCTGATCCTTCAACTGTGTTATAAGTAGGTCATTTGATCTCTGAGGACCAGTGAAGCCACATTTGGTTTCTCAATCAGATTAAAAATGTCAAATCGCTGGGAACTTTTATCTGTTAACATACAGTATAGTTTAGGTTATTTGAATGTACTGCATAAAACTGTATAAACCAAATTTAAAAACACTGGACAAAAACAATAACTTAAAAAGGGAAACAATATAAAATGAGATGAAAATACATAAATGATGTTTACATATTTTTGCTCAGTATGGTTTTTAAAAGCTCATTATTTGGCCTCAAAACAACCCAGAGGACATTTTGCACATCTTTACTTTAAATAATGTAATTTGTTCTAATAATATTCAAACAAATTATGTTTAGAGAAATTTGGACCTTTAAGCTCCTTTAACAATCTTTCAGACAGAAAAACAACAGCTCATTTAAAGCTGACTGATTTATATAATCAAAAATCAAACTCATAGGAGGCCGCTGACAGTGCATTGAGTCAATCTGTTACAATATTGGACTGGTTATAAGGGATTCTGTGTCAATGAGTGTGTGTGAATATATATGTGTGTGTGTGTGTGTGTAGTCAAACATACAGTACCATGTAGTTGCCAGTAATAGATAGGTACAGTACTGTACAGTCACAAAGTATTCACAAAGGGTATATACAGCTCTGGAAACACTGTTGGACCATGCAGGATGATTTTCCAAGAAGACTAAGTAAGTTTGACAGTAACAAAATGAAAAACGTACAGTCACACAGACGTTAAAAATACAGTGATGTAAAAACCTCTGTAGACATTTGTAGGATGGTGAATTCCTGTTCTTACACCAGCATAATATCCAGGGCTAAACCCTTATAAAAAGCATAGGAAAACTTTGGTGATGTGTATCTGATTTCTGTCAATGTAGTACAAAGATAAAACACATAGAAACAGACAACAATAAAAAAAAACAAAATAAAATAATAAATATAAAGCAAGAAAGAAGATTATCTGACGAAGCACGTTTAGGCTGGACAAAGACAATAGGAGCAATTGGCACACATGCACAAACTTTAAACAGAATTTGATGAGGAAGAACAAAAACCTTACAATAAATACAGAAGAACTACTGCAGAGTGGTTGGAGAAGAACGAAGACGTGAGCAAAGTGTAACTCTTCCCTACTACTTCTCCAAATGTCTCTGTCTTCCCCCATGCTCACAGCCAAACAAAAGAGGACACATCAACATACAGTACATATATGTGTATATACGCCCACACACTCACACACACACACGGCATTGCACAACGCGTGCTCGTTTCCTTTGCTAACACTGGAGGACTTTTTTTTGTTTTTCCGTTCAGTGCGCCGATTCTCGTGACTTCCAGTTAATTTGTCTCACACCCACACGCAACGAAAGCCTGGGGAAGCGGGTTTAAACCTCATGTGCCAAAGTTTTGGAAGAACATTTCAAATAGGATAAAAACAATTACAAGACAATGTTTCCACAGAATCTTATCTTTTTCTTTCACAAAAGGGAAACAAAAAACAACAAAAAACAAAGCCACAACACTTGTCATAGAGCCAACAAAGACTCCTGTCTCCTCGGTGTTGATACATGATTAGCTGCACAGTTTTCAGTTGAAAAGTCACAAATATCATATATATGTGTGTATATCTATATATATGTGTGTATAGACATAGATATAGATATATATCTATATCTATATATATACAGATAGATTTTTTTAATAAGAGGCAAAAAGGGAGTGTGGTGAATGAGTGGCGTGTTTGGTTTCTCCCTTGGAGTTCCCATACAGACGCCTCTATTCCGTTGGGCTCCTACGCCGATGCGAGCACAGGCAGCGGATTGAAGTGTCGACAGTGAGTTGGTGCGGTGTCTGTGGACGGACAGTCAAACACATTCTGACTCCTGTAGGCACAGGAAGGTTTACAGGGGACGTGAAGAACTAGTTGTTCTCGAAGAGGGAGAGGAGGTCATCGTTGCTGTTGGCGGGGAGGTCGGGAGGGTCCAGGTATGATAGTAACTCGTCTGGGTTGGCCAGTTCTGGAAGCAGCTGTTGATGAAACGCAACAAGAGGAAATGAGTAACCTGCAAACATACCTGTGTCTCTAATGCCGGGTGATTTTGAATCGCGCTAAAGTGCCTTTTGAACCTAATGTTACATAAACACTGCCACCGCTGCCCAGCAGCAATGAGCGTTCTGAGCAGACAGAGCACACAGCAAGGAGAATGAGAGCAGCTGCAGCAGACAAGGTTAGCGGTTAGCCTCTGATGCACAAAGCAGACACACTTACATCCAGGGAAGGTTCAGGCATATCCTGGGCTCCCTGACCCATCTGCCCATCTGAGGAAGGAATCAAATTCAGATCGCTGTGGGAGTGACTGTTGTGCCCGGGCTGCTGAGGTTGCGACTGGCGAGGCGGCTGCGATGATTGGCCACTGTGATGCAAGGGCTGCCCTGACTGGCCACTGTGATGTAAGGGCGGCCCTGTTTGGCTGCCAGGGTGGGGAGACGCATGCAAGCTCTGCTGCATGGAGCTATGGGACTGATCAGGATGGGATATCTGCAGGTGCAGGAGGGAGACAGGAAGCGAGAGAGATGAAGAGTGAAATATAAGGAGGAACATACAGCGAGAGACACAAAGAAAGAGCAACAAGTAGCGTGTTAAGAAGAGGGGGGGGGTGCGTGAGAAGAAAGGAAGAGGAAAAACGGAATGAGTTCCAGCGTGAATAATATGGAACGAGCTTTCTAAATGGAAGCTGTGATCAGCAGACATGTACAGCTGCAATATTATAAGGTGACATGAACATGTGAGCACGACTGAGCACACATGCTGGCTAGAGGCTCGGGCTGCACCGTGGTCAGATAACAAATCTGAGCCTCCCTCAGTACGGCAAAGGCAAAGAATTACTTCTACATATTAATGTACCTAGTTATGCTACAGGATGAAATAATGTAGCAGTGGATAAACAGCGTTTGTATACTGCTCCCATAAACATATATATTTTCTATTAAGGGCACAGGAAAAGGAAAAAAAGTACTGGAAGTTGATTCCACTTACTGCATCATTCATGCCATGATTAAGGGGCTTCTCCTGGGAGAGGAGACCAACAGGTCCATCAGGGGGATGAGAGAGCTGGGGGCCATGGATGAAGTCATTCATAGGGGGACCGCCCCCTCCTCCAACTCCACCACTGGAAGGATTCCCATGAGGAAAGTCAAAGTTCCCTTGGCTGTGGTAACTATTGCCTTGAAGGACAGAAGAACAAGTGGTTTTGCTCACTTGTTTGATAAGTCCAGTGGTTACATAACAGGAGGCACCCATTCCACATTTTTACTGGTATGAAATGTTTTTTTACAACATTATAAAACAGGTTTAACACAGAACTCTCCTTGGAGCTGTTTCTTTGTTTATTGCACTAGAGACACGAGTAGTTGTGCTGTAAAATGCAAAACAGCTGAATTTGCCAACAAATGAGGTGATTATCCAGTTATTTATCTGCACAGTAGGATCTTTTTTTTACCTGCTCCTGGGTAATCTACCCCATTGCCGCTAGAATGTTGTCCCGGGTGTGGGGGGTACGGACTGGGACCTGTTCCAGGGCCAGGTCCAGGTGCTGTGCCAGGCCCCGGTCCTAGCTGGGCAATCATCTCCATCACATTGGGCATGGTCATTTGACTGGGGCTCATGCTCTTGAAGCGTTTGGCCAGCGGCCCGTCAGGATCCTCTTTGATGTGTAGCTCCGACTTAATAGGAACCGGTCGCCAACTACACGTAGGGTCAATAGTGACCTCCTCGAACTCCGAACTGTGAGGAAACAGTAGGTGTTGCTGGTTGAGTTTTGAACTTACTGGTGTGTTTAGCAGCTGAAGGAGAGGAAACTTACTTTTGGATGGCATTGAGAATTCCCCACATGTACTGGTCCACCTCCAGACCTTCTAGTAATGCCGTTTTACTGAAAGGAGGCAAAATAGTACAGATAATCCATTGGAGGCATTCTTCAATGCTAATCATATCTTTACAGTCCAAAACAAACAAAAAAAAACCTTCACTCACTTGCATACAGGACACCTCCATGTCCCCCTCTCACAGTTGAGCTGCAAGTAGGACTCCAGATCAAAGCACTGTGGAAAAACAACATATCACACATGTTGTAGAATAATCTCACCGCGACATTAACAACAAGCTATAAACGTGAACAAACCTGCACATGTTTGCAGTCATGCCCCCGTGCAGGTAGCTGGATGCGTCGGAAGGTAATGGGACATTTCAGTGACACTTTAATCGCCGTCTGCTCCACACCGTCTTCCCCGTTAAGAGTGGTGCTGCCTGCTGAGGCTGCCACACTGCTGAAGTTCCTTTTAACTAAAAAACAAAGAGCGTGTTTCAGATGGAAAGGGAACATTCACAGGTGTTTACTTCAAGGCGTATTTCAAAGCCAAATGTAAAGAGGAGCAGATTTGAGCTCATGTAATTAAGATGTACTTATGCGCAATAATTACATCAAGAGACAGAGTGAGCCTTACTCTTGGTGATGCAGTGTTCTGCAGGAAGGAGTCTCTTCTTTAGGAGCCCCTGGAGGACGGATCGCACAGATGGCCTGTGGACCAGCTGCAGCACAAACAGGTGGGACTGCGAAGCAAAACACCAAAACATAAAAATTAACGGAGTTAACGGAGACAGCTGAACCATAAGCCTACTAAGTTAGATCATATGTTGATGTTTCTGTGCTGTTCGTATCATCTGATTCTCTTTACTCACACAACAACAGGCGGTGACTGTAATCTGGATGGTGTTTCTCCCAGGTTGGCAGACGTGCTTCAGGTGCAGGGGTTTATGGGAGGTTTTGTTGTCTCCCCTCTCGATGGTGAGCGGCGTAGCATTGACGCTGACCTGGACGGAGGCGGGCCAGTTGGTGTTCATCTGCCTGTCTTCGTGGTGGTAGCACTTGAACTGTAGCTCAAGGTCCGACCTGTGGGAGCAACGAGTCGACAGTACTTTCAATAGTCATACAAAGAGAACAACATAAAGAGAATCCCAGAGGGGATTGATTGTGTGGCATATTAGAGAGTTGATTCTACCTCCACATGAGGGTCTGGTGAACGGAGGGCCGAAGATGGAAGACGTGGTTACTAACAGCCAAGTTGTGCTCCAAGCGGAAAGGCTCCAGCACCACCCCGTCCCTGACGGGGAACGTTAGCCGCAGCTCCTCATTGGGGTTAGCTGGAAAGAGGGGGAAAACTTCAGCTTTCAATGTAACACTGGTAAAGTCATACAGCGCGTCCCCAGGGACACATCAACGTGTCCGAGCTGCCGGGGAACTCACTTGAAGTGAGTGGAAGTGCTGTCATGTTTGGTTTCATGTCGGGTGGGAACAGGGGCTTCACATCCTGGTTAGGCGACAGGTACGGAGGAATACTACTTCCTGGGGTCATAGGAGGTGTAGGATTTCCAGGGACTGGGGAGTGTGGGTAGTTCCCAGGCCTGGGGGGCTGTAAAAGGCAGGAGAGTGCAATCATTAAAAAACATCTGTACAGCTCGTTTTACATACATATCCGAGTCAAATGTAGTTACCAAATGGAGGCGAATGCTTACCCCGTTGCCTTGCCCGTAGGAGTATCCGCCTCCAGAGAAGTTAGTGCTCTGACCGTTGAAAGGCTCTTGCTGTAAAGAAGGTAAAAAGAAACAATATTTTTCATTTAAATAGCACCAGGCATACAACATATCCGTTATCCTAAAACGTGCTATAAATATGTCTAATACTATTAAGTGTGTATCTGCCTTTGTGCAGTGTGTGCTGGGCTAAACTCTAGTTCCCAAGGAGGAGTAGGTCAGTGTGAAATGGACAAAGAAATGAATGCTGTGGCATAACAGACCTTATAATACTGGCCCACGGGCATCCCCGGTGGGTACTGTCCCTGGCCCTGCTGCCCTGGCATCCTCTGGCCAGGATAGTTAGGAGAGGGCAGCAGCCTGGAGGTGTTCGATGTAGGGTACTGCCCTTGCTGTGGTGGGAACTGACTGTTTGGCCCATACTGCTGGCCACCATAACTTGACTGGAGGAGAGTCAACACAAAAGATGTTTAACACATCACACAGGAGCAATATATATATAAATATATAAACCCAAGATTAACTGAATGATCCGATCTTTCCACTCACTTCCCCGGGATAAGGCCGCTTCATCCCCTGCATGGGTAGGCCCTGTCGAGGTCCAGTAGGATACCCTTGCTGAGGCATCCTTTGGCCGTGCGCTGCAAAAGGCCCCATGCCTGGAGTTCGAGCCTGGTTCATCCCCATGGGAGGCCCACTCATGCTAGGGTTGTTCATGGCTGATCCCATGCTGGCTGGGTTCATACCTCCAGGTGGGCCTCGTGGGCCTGGCTGGTTCATAAACTGGCTGTTGTAGGCCTGAGTGGGGCCCATTTGGAACGATGAACACATCTGGAGGCAAAACAGAAGGTTTCACTTTAAAACAATTATTCTGCTTTGCAAGCAGGTGGCTGGGTAACAGATTCCCATGCACCATGTATTTATATATTATATTATAAGTATTCTGGTTGAGTAGTTACAGCTGCAAACATGACAGCAGGTGTGTACTCTACCTGTCCGTACTGGTTCATATCTTTATTCTGAGTTTCTTGCAGAGCTGCCACTGTAGCTGTTGCCGTGGCCGTTGCTGTGGCAGCAGCGGCAGCAACAGCAGCTGCGGCAGCGGCAGCAGCTGGCTGAGTGAAGTCACTGGGAGGACGTGTGTGGGAGGTCAGTCCCATACCTCCCGGGGGCGCATTAGGACCTCCAGAATAACTGTAAAAACACACATGGAATGATTTTGTCATAATGGTCCATTTGAATGCTTGATCGTTGAAAACGAGTATCCAGTCTCTCACCTTCCGCTGTATCCCCCCGGACCACCAGGGTAGCCAGGCCTGCCGTACATGCCCTGCTGCATGTACGGCTGGTTGGAGGCGCCTTTGTTGGGAAACGGTTGCTGCTGGGCATTAAACTGGGGCGAGTTGAGCCCTGCTGTGCTGGCAGACATACTCGATGCCATAGGGTTCCCACCAGGATTCATTGGGTTATTGCTGTTCACCATTGGGTTCCCCAGCACCTGGATTCAACAAACAATATATCCATTGGGTTAGGACAGTGAACCAAACAAGCCTTCTGGGTTAAGCACTTTTATTGAACATACCTGACTCTGTGATGTGTTGGTTACGCCCCAGACTGTTGTAACCACAGACAATGACCCAGGGGGCTGGTTGGTGTTTTGTTGCCAGGAGTCATAGGGAAATGATCCATCACTGGAAAGCAGATCAAAACACAAACATGTGCCTGACGTCACTTTGAGATTCCACTGGCCAAGAAAAGAAAAAAAGGAGAGCCAACGGAGTTGTACGATCATCCAAAAATGTGAATAATCTGGGAAATATTTTTGCCAAAATGTTAGGCAATTGGAAATGTTGGCATTCTGTTTCAAAACATGTTTTCAGCCAGGATCTCTGGCGTTGGCTGCACAGTAAGAAGCTACAAATGAGCTGATAAGGAGCTGAATGCAAAATAAGATTCAGTTATTTCTCTGAGTTGTTGAAAAGTCTCTGGATTAGAGATGCAAATACACGTGGCAGAAGAAGGGAGTCTGGTATATATAATAAACAGTTTGAATCTTCACGGTGAGAGGCAAGTGGCCAGTGGAGTGAGCAGAAACTGCTGTTTTTGGATAGCGACCTGTTTTCACTCTGAGGTTAGCTTTTGGAAAGGACAACATGTTCAATATGTCCTCATTACGGCCTAAGATTATTGGTTTCCTATGTTTTAGTTTGCTGCAGTCCAGCTTGATTCTTTCAGTTTTTACACATGTTCATGATGGTTTTTCGTCATTTCACTCTTTACATATCGACTCCAGGACAATGTCTCATTTCATTGATGAAAACAGTAAGCTTGATCTGAACTGATAATGGGACTGTCTCAGAGTCTCCCTGCTGACCTGTGCGTGAGGCCGGGCTTCATGCTGCTCATGCTGGGCTGCATGGGGACTTTTCCCTGCGGTTCGTTCTGCCTGTTCTTCTGGTGACGCAGCAGGAGCAGACGACCCAGCTCCTCGCACCACGACGACAGCAGGGCTGCAAGGAAAACACACACAAACACACACACACACACACACACACGTGTTAGTCTCCTCTCAGTATGTGTAAGTGTCATTACAAATAAAACTTTACTTGTAGTACACTTGTAAATGTCACACTGAAATGAACAGATTTACTATGGCATGTGTCTCAGCAGTGGAGTGTACTGAACTGTATACTCCCGTCCAGAGCTATTCAGCCTGACGTTCTTGCTGTAGCCTCCAGGGGGCAGCCTAACTCAATGAACTTACAGTATATTGATCATTTGCCTGTGTGGATTTCACAACAGTTATATCACACCTTCTCTACCTGCAGTGTAAAATGGAAACTGAAATCTATCTTCAACACAAAGGACCTCCCACTTCTTCTGCCACAAAGAGGAAAAGGCTGTAATGAAGCATGACACTCAGACACAGACAGAGCGATTAGGCTTGGAGATATGATCTATGTAGGAAGTAAGCAACTGTGATATCGTCACTCTTCTTCACTTCCTCCAATTATCAGCAACACTTTAATTGTCTCCACACGTCCAGTGTCTTTTACTGTGTCTGAGGGAAATGAAACACAGCAGCTGTCTCATTGTCTTCACAAAGACATTGGAACAGTTGAGATATTGTTTTCCTTGTGCCAATATTATTAGATTTCTTCCCAGTGCCAATCGGCGCGCCTTCCTTGAATCGGTGACAGTTGCGCGGCGTCTTTCAACACACTGCCTCCTAGTCAAGTTTCAGTTTAAAAAAGAAAGGTTATAGTGTTCAGAAATTTATTTAATAATTTAAGATGCTATTTTTATCCTCATAGACCCAGATACACCAGCTTCTTCAGAACGCGGTGTCACCAGATTTGGGGTTTGAGGAGGTAGTATTCTTTAAAGTGCTGGCGCCCTGAAGAAATCCCCGTCTGTCTGAGATACTAACGTGACCATTGCACAGATACGTATAACAAATGTGTATCAAAATGAAATGACATAAAAACAAACGTGTTCAAAAGAGAAAACAGTCGACACATCAATGGTGTCTGTAATCTGTAAATACCCACAGCTAATAGTGTGTTATGCTTTCTGAGTGATTAGTGCCTGATCTGACAAGTTATTATTTGCAAGCAAAACGTGAAAAAAAGGAAAGGTAGAGGAATGAGGAACAAAGCAGAGCAGTGTTAACGTTTTCTTCTGGAGGGTGGAGAAAGCCAAGCCTCCTAGTTAAAGGCCAATTATTCCACCCTGCCATTACAGAGAGCTTATCTCCCCACTAAATCACCACCTCCACACGAAGGACTGTCTCTTCAACTGGCAACCCACCATTTAGACCTAAAGATCAGCTCCAAAGCACAAGTGATGGAGTCGCTCAGAGAAAGACAGAGAGAGAGAGAGAGAGAGAGAGAGAGAGAGAGAGAGAGAGAGAGAGAGAGAGAGAGAGAGAGAGACGGAGGAAAGCGAGCAATGACGACTTATCATATCAGTGTGGCTACGAGCCACTGAAACTAACAGGCTGCCATGGCCAGAAGTCATTCGTAATAGAGCAAGGGTGCTCTCTGGGCATTGTGCACATTTAGCAGGTTCAGTACAGTGTACAGACCTTATTTACACCCCTGTCAACACCATCACACATCCACAACTATGCTGCCACTCACCTTATCTTCTCAGTGTGTGTCATTCTAACATACTGTACACACCCACATTCCTTTAAGTATTTTTTTAACATTTACTCCTGCCAACCTTACACACTATTGACCCATCTGTCTAGACCATTATTAATTAAGATGTTTTTCTAACATCACTAATGGAGAAGCAGATGCCAGGAGCACAGACAATGCATCTGACAAAACCCTGCCATGTCACTCCTCAGTTAACTCTTCTATTTATTCCTTCTCCATTCACACTAAACCTTGAAGTTACATCATACACTTGCTAGTGGATGCTCTAACACCTACCAGATGGAGAGAAGCCAAGGTCAAAAGCAGTTTGGTAAAATGATCTTTCTATCGAAAGGTTTCAAAGACATAGAAAAGGCCCACAGTGCTTGTTAAACTAAAAAAGATGGATGAACATGATACATGATATCGGGATGAATCAGTGGGAAGCAAATGCATTTGTATTTAGTTTCTATTCAAAAAATAATTAACATCATAAAAGGATTAGAACGAGACGAACAGATGATGCAATTTACAAACACAGAGGAGTTGAGCTTTGAGGAAATGAGACAGGATGTTTTCCTTAAGTCTCTGCGCGCAGAATGAAGCCTCGCTCTGCCCGAACACTAGATATCCGCAGGATCAAATAGCAGCTCTGCAGAACGTCAGTGCTATTTGACAAGGCGTTGACGAGACAGTTTACAGGTAGGTAGGAAAGCACTGAGACGGTAGCTACAGCATGTAACCGTAGGCCAATGGGGAGCTTGGGTGGAAGTGTTGCAACGTCTTCAGCAGTTTGAAGCTACATCCTAACAATAAAATGATGGTTTGAAACAGCTGTTGACGCTTGTAGGGGCCTGTAAAAAGGGCGTTGCATGAATAGATTCGACTTTCTCTCTAACACAGAATGTGTCTGTATCTGCCTTTGGGGGCATTTAAATGCATCCGGGGACTGAATTTGTATCGACTAATCTCACTATTACTTTTACAGTGCAAGCAGACTGTAACAGACTTAACCAACCACACAAGTGTCTGGTTATGTCTTCCACCAGCAGAGAGAGAGGAGCGTAAGCTGATTTTTCAGAAAGCTCTCCTAAACCCTCTAGGAACCTCTCCATGTCTTAGAAGCAACAGCTTTTAATTGACTAATGCCAGGAGACATATGGGCCCTCCTCACTCAGGCTGTATTTAATGCTGTATGGCTGACTGATAGCAGAAGCACCAGCTCATTCTCACCTCACCTCGTCCCCTCTGGGAGCAGCAGGGAGGGAGTGTAAGGCCTAGAAACAGGCTGTAAGGGCCCATTAACTAATGACAGAGTGTGCGTACGAGTGCTCTTTTACAAGGAAACCCCAATGCTAATTACTATGAACTCTGACAGTGCTGCGTGTGTACCAGCATCTGTGTGTGTGTCTGTGTGTGGTAAAAACCTTCTGCTACCAAACATATCATTTGCCAATGGAATCATGACAGACTGCTAACTATCAGACTCCAGGACATTTAAAATGTATGCACCCCAATATAATTCATAAAAGTTAGGTGCATGGTGGTTGCAAAGCTGCACTTTGTTAACAAACACCGAACATGTCTTAAATGTGAAGCCCTAGATTCACTGGAACAACATGAGCAGCAACATGGAGGCAAGAACTGCTGCGACCTTTAGGCAAAGCAGGCAAAGAGTTGCTTCATAGCGTCCGAGGGTAAATAACTAACCGAAACCTGCTATATCACTACTACTTCAGTGGTCGATCTAGCTTTACCCAGTATTTGGCTTAAAGGTGGGAACATGCTAAATGGCTTCATTTTGTGCCATTGCATATCAAAATGCCAGCAATAAGGCAAACGTCCACCCAACTGAGATGACAGTTTCAGTGGTTACAAACAGATTGTCTCTTGCACCCAATTATTTATTTTTGTAGCTCGTGATATCATCTGTGGTAAAAGGGCAGCAGACCTCAACAAACGCAGTGCACAGTGCAATTTGGTGATCAAGAGCCCAGCCGTGTCTTTGTGCCAATGCTGGCATTCCAGTGTATTTCCATGGCTTTAGCTGGTGGAATTGCATAGAGACATTCTTCTACCACTGACAACATGTGGCATGAATCAGCTACATTGTGTGAGAAACAGAAAGGCTATTAAATCTGAAGTTATTTTGATATATCTAATAATAAGAATAACGTTGTATATGTAAATGATGACTGGTAGCAGGTGCAGTTGTCATAATTGGGTGGGTAAGTCAACATCTACAGTACACTGTGAAACGTTTTAGTGAACATGTCAGTGTGTAAAGGCCAAGGGCCAAAGAGAGGAAACAAGGATTACTTTGGAAAAAGTTAACACAGCCATACATCAGTTCTGTGCAGAAACATCACCAAGTTCTCTGTGCCCCAAGGCAGTTAAAGGCTGCTCCGTGCCAAAGATGAAAAAAAACCCATACTGTTATCGGAGAAAGGTACACGTGGTTTGAGCATTTATTACATTTGAGAAAACCTTCAAGTTTGTCTTTACTTTTTCCCCACAAGTAGCGCAGGTGTCATCCAAAAACTACGTGCCAACAGTCCTAATAGCAGAACGGATGCATCCTTGAACAACATGGCATAATGTGATGTGTATTAGCAAAGTGTACAAACCCCTATTTGGGTTTGGCCATGTGTTTGTGCCTTCACACAAAATACAATGTCACAGAGAACTGGTACTTTGAAAAGCTACATTTGCAGTTTGGTCATTAAAAGCCTGCATCAAACTGCCGTGTAGAAACACATGGATACACCTGAGTTTGTTTTGGGTAAACATTGCTTTTCTTCTTCTTTTTCTTTGACACATTGCACTCCACTGCAAATTGAGTGCAGGAGAGGTGCACCTGCTTCCTCTTAAGAACGCAATTACAGCCCCAACTCTGCACTGCCATGTCGTGACTGTTAATGATAGGTTACTCATGTGGTGCCACGCAGCACTTGTAAGACTTTGCTCTTTTGTTACATAATTTAAATGCACGTTTCGATACGGCAGCCGATAAACCTTTTGTGAGGGAGATGTAACAGCCTCAACTGTTTAGGATGATATGGATCAAGGGTTGGCGGCAGTAAATGGCACTGGAGGAGCTGTGGAACAGTGGATCGTTCCTGCTGTGGCGTGAACATCTTGCTCCGATGTTGACAGTGTAGTATAAACTTAGAGACTCAGTTATGTACAGTACATGGCTACAGTAACTAAGTTGGCTTGCACAAAAGTGGAAGTACGTAAACAGATACTGTGCATGTAAGTTTTTATCGGTTTAAATATGTTAGATAAATCGACAGATGGTGTGCACGCCCCTGCTCTTAGATTGTACATCATACATGTAGTTCTGTTGATAATGACACAGACAAAAGACAAAATACTACATGAAAGAATATACTTTCTGAGCATGAACACTGCAGCACTAGACATAAAGCCTTCTGGGACAATGTGTGGGATGATAAAAAAGAAGCAATTCATAATAGATATCATAGGCAGAGGTCTGTAAAATACTGGCAGGTAGCTCTGTGCCGTGTGGGTATAAAATATTATGCAAAAGACGAATATGGAAGGAATACAGAATCTGTAAAAAAAATGAAATAAAAAATAAAAGTCATGCTTTTTGCAAAAGTGTAATGGAAGCAATTTAAGCAGTCAATGATATCCCCCCATCCTGCCCCCTCTCTGTTCAGCCAACTTCTTCTAAGAGAAGAGCATATCAAATGGGCTTTAGTCTCAACAGCTTGGAGGCAGATCAACTCAAACATGCCCTGCAGAGAGACAGCTCTGTGTCAGAAATCACACTCAACTGAAGCCAGACCTTTAATGTAACTGCTCACACATCAGAATAGTCCAAATCTGAAATGGCACCTAACTTAAAATGTGCAATTTTGTATCATTATTTAATGATCTGACATTTGTTTTTGCTTTATTGTTTTGTTCATTTTCACTGGTAAAACTAATACGTTTTACCATCTGGCTGGTTTAACAGAATTTCATCCACAACCTCTGGCAGTACACCAGACAGGAGGACAGAGCGAGGAGAGGATGGATGGAAGGATGCTAGACAAAGGACAGGTGGAGATGGAGGGAGTGGTCGGATCCCTCCTCCCCAGGACATGTGTGGGTCACAAGCCAAAGAGATGCTGCAGCCCAGAAGGGAGGGTAGCTCTACCTGAGTCACTCTGACATCTCCTGCAGGTGCTGGTTTCTGTGGGGTTCAAATTACACATTTTTAAACGTGGGCAGAATTATAAGAATCAGCATGAACACCAAACATAATGCAGTATGACAGCTACATCTGACTGGGTGCAAAATGTCGGCGCTTGCGTGGGAAATGTGGGACCTCCATGTTGCATTTACCCACAGAAGAACAAACAAACAGGCTATTTTATGGCTTACGCACTTTGGGGTGTGTCCAGTAAAACTGTACCCTACTGTGACTGCAAAGATTAACATTTTTTGGAGCAGCATTTACGGCAACTTTAATTTTTAACTTTTCCATTCCGGAATCAGATGCTCAGAGTCAACGCAAAAGACAAGCTCTAGGATGCAAAGCTTATATTGTTATTGTATGTTGATTAATGACAATTTCCAGATTTTTATTTGAATTTGTAGATTTTACAGTGATTTAAATTTCAGACCTTAAAATAGTGAAATAATTCCCATTCACAGCACAGTCTCTGAATCAGAGGATAGTTTTATTATGCAAAAGCTAATGCCACATTTTACAACATCCTAGAGAACAATAGAATTAAATTGCTAGCTGAAATAAATGACTGTAACAAATTATTACTAAAGTAGCTGCTGATTAATTTTTATTTCCCACTGACTAATTGTTGCAGCTCTATTTCAAGTGGCATTTTTTTTGCATCCCGTCATGCCAGCGCATCAGGTGACATAACAGGCCACATCAGCTACACGGCACCACAGGTTTGCTCTGGGTACATGTGTTATGACAGGGGTTATAGCACTGACTATGGGTTTGACCTACATCTTGGCTGGGATATAAAATTCAGGTGGCTGGTGTATCTACGTCAGACGCTCTGTGAGTCAGCATGTCCCGCTAACAGTCCTAAGCCTGGGGTCACAACCATCTGTATCAGAGAACTCTCACAACGCTCACCATGTTAGTACATACGCTCACACGCCCATTACACACATCTGAGTCACGCATCCTGCACGCTACATGTGCACAGACACACTCAAAGGTACACACATGCGTCTGGACTCAAGCGTGTACATGTAGAAAAAAAATGAAATGAAATGTAAAGGTAGGTAAACAAACGCAGTCAGTGTCTGCGCTTTGTGAAGATGCGCTTATACAGTGAAGTGCCTCGCGAGGCTGGGACGAACATCAGAGAACGCCAAGCTGCGTATGAATCGCTCTTATCAGCCATGCGCAGCTCTCCACCACTGGAGGGGAACTAGTAAATATCACATGCCTAATTATAACCAGACGCGCTACTTGTCTCAACTACCACATGCGTCTTTTATCTCGTGTCTTCTATCTAGGTTCAACACACAACCAAGCGTTCAGAGATTTCTTGGAGCTGCTGTTAAAATGTGCACTCAGACAGTGATCCTTTCACAGGTGACTCTGAGTAGAGGAAGAATTTTCTTGAGGATTAGACGTGAGAAGGTATAAAACAGAAAAGGAAGTGATTAACAGCGAAAGTATTTCCTGCAAGAATACTGTATGGCTCAGAGCGCTGAGAGCTCCACCCTTACTTATCAGTTCTCCATCAGCTTGTCTTACCAGAAATTCCTTTCTTTCTGCTCAAGCAACAACTTTACTTCACTTGGCCACTTGCTGTCAGTAGGAGGGGAGAACGACTTGAAGCATGGCAATGATTCACAGGAAAAGAAGAAGAAACAAACTGGAAAAACAAACGCAGGCCGCACACGTAGAGTCTAAAGTCAAATGCCATGAATGAGTCACTAAACGGCCTTTTGGGACGTTCTCAGGGAGAAGTCGCAGGAGTTCACCACAGCGCGTAGAGTTACTGATACGAACAAAGCTCTGGAGCCAGAGAGAAGGGAGGAAGGCTTGAGAGGCAGAGTGGCTGCACGTGGCTGTGAGGTTGAGGATGCAGACGGTTTCAGCGGTTTACAGCCTGCACAGGCTAACAGGAAGTTGGTGACAACGACAGCTGGCTGGAAGTTGTATTGTGTTAGAGTGTTTTCTGCATTACATTGGCTGAAATAAAAAGCAGGCCGGGTGTTGCACTTCTATAACTGCTCCGCTCCTCCTCCCCCTCCCTCCCTCCTAATGAGTGGACAGGCAGACATGCTCTGGCTCCAAGCACAGGTCAACAACTTAAAAAAAGGATCCACACTGGAAAAGTGGGTCATCTTCTGACAAAGAAACACAGACACACATAGACTCTTAAGACCAATGTGAGAACACGCTTCTTCAGGAGACTAAATTAAACTCATCTTAAAACCACTGTCCTGTCTTAATACAGAGACACGAAACCCAAAGATTATCCACATCCTCTACTGGCACTATGACCCACACAGCGAAAACAAACCGGGTAGTAACCAGCAGACTGTGCTATCAATGTACAACAGCCAGAGAAAACCCCGTTCAGCATGACCCTATGACACAACAGCATGTAGGTCAACCAGTGGTCAGCTGATCTGTCCTGATCCTGTCTCGTGTGAGTGGACAGGGTTGTGCACTATAGTCCCACTAAACCAGACAAGCTAAAAAGCCCATCTAACAGCGACAGCCCTGCCAAAGCACAGCTGAAGAGAAAGTCCTCAATGTCAACCGAGTGTACACCAGCACGTTCAATTAGTGCACCACGTCCGTGATTCAACTGTGATCCAACTTTCCAGTTGTCCTCTGTTAACCCCTGATCCTGTCCCCTGCATACACCCACAGCACACAGTTAATGTGCAGAGACAGACACAGGGACAGCAGACACACGGGCACATACAAACACACACTTACCCAGAGCAAAGCAGAGTCCCTGCACATCTCATCTCATTCCCTTCATAGTGCAGAGAAAAGACTCAAGTGTCACAAATGCTCCTGTTCCCGCAGAGGCCAGTGGCAACTCTCAAAGCTTTTGCTGCTTCCAAGCCTCCTGCCTGCGCCTTATCACTCTCACTCTCTGCACATATCCCTTACTCTGCTCACTCTTTCTTCATTACTTCCCCTCTCCTCTCCTGGCTTCTTTTTTTCCTTCCCTCTCTTCCTCTTCCCTTGCTCTCTGATCTGTCTTTTTCCCTTGTCCAGCGTCTGCACAATGCACATCAATTATTCAGAGGCAGTCTCCCGGTTTCTCTGCTTCATCCAATCAGAGCCGGGCTCTGCACTAATGGGCTCCTGCTGTACCTGCTACCGGCTCCAACACACTCTCAAGACAGCGGGGGTGGGGGGTGGGGGGTGGGCAGAGGGAGCAGAAGAGACAGCCCAGGAGGAGGGAGGATGACAAGAAGAGATAGAGCAAGAGTGTCAGGAGGAGAGATGGAGAATGCAGGATACTCCAGTGCTTCTCACCTCTGTGAGGTGCTGTTATTGATGCGCTCAGCCTAG
Organism: Microctenopoma steveboyesi; assembly: GCA_032359275.1. Classification (NCBI taxonomy): domain Eukaryota; kingdom Metazoa; phylum Chordata; class Actinopteri; order Anabantiformes; family Anabantidae; genus Microctenopoma; species Microctenopoma steveboyesi. Next base: position 10,525,631 of record JAUMHF010000007.1, on the reverse strand, counting down.
AGTGTCGTTGCCTGGTTTCTGGTTCCTGGTTAAAGTGCACACGGAAAAACACATGCACACGTGCATAATCCAGCAGTGCGACTGGCGAAATGGCAAAGAACAGAATAAGAAAAAAAAGGCTTGCAAGCTCAGATTGCAAACTTGCATGTTTGGGTGGAGCTTAATATGCTGTACGGGGCGTCTTGAAGCCACTACGTGAAGAGGAAGTGGGAGAAAATGAAAGTATGACCTGTAAAGTTCAACCAAATCAAAGAGAGACAAGAGTAAGTCATCAGCTTTATAAGAGAGAGGATTCCTGCCTGCAGGACAATCTAACCTGACAACGCCCTCTTTCTTCTTCAGAAGCCACTTTGCAAATCCGACTAACAAGACACATCAGAGACCAGCAGAATATCTGAGTGCAGCGGAATCAAAGAGGAAGGTGGAGGGTGAATCCGAGTTCAACGTCTCTTTGCCTGTCCCGAACATAACACAACAATGAACAGGAAAGACTGTACATTAAGCTGTCATTGTTCAGTGTTGAGCTGAAGAGTGGGAAAGCCCGCTAGCCTCGTGACAGCGCAGGAAATTTGTCTTTCGTGCGCGGCTTTTTTTTTTGTGACAGACACGCTCAGTCATCAACAGTTTCACAAATATCCCAAGCAGAAATGAAACACACACACACACACACACACACACACAACAGAGGCATTGTTGGGCAGAAATATAACTTGAAAAGGGTGTGTCAAAAGCCCCTGGGGGATGCTTGGTGGGGGAGGGGTAGCTTTTGAGTCCTGAAGTGTGAGTGCCAGATCAGTCAGCGCTGAACAAAAGGAGGATTAAAATCATTTGCTCATCCAGTTTTTTGACAAGAACCAAGTGTTTGGAGAACAACTGCACTGCCAGGCTCAGCTGGGGTATTAACAAAATGAATTTACTTGCAACTGTGTAAACCCAACCAATTAAGCAGCAAGTGATAGAGAGCCCAATCAGCCCGAGGCAGCAGACCTAGCTACCCTAATAAGTATTTTCCTGTGAGCTTCTTTATCTACAAACTTAATAGTGAAGTTCTAAAGGTAGTTCGGGGTTGCGAAGGGGTTTCATCATCTGTGGCGAACCACTGGTGTGTGTCAGAGGAGAGGCCCGTTCTGCTAAAAATACATCCCGCTTCCTGTTAATAATTCAGCACGCTGCTCTTACTCAGCAGTAATTAAATATAAAAGTCTGTAAGGTTGATTGGGTCAGTAACAAAGGATCTCTACACCTTCCTCTAGTTCTACGCACACAGCTCAAAGATGGAAAGAAAGACGGGGCGAGAAATGCAATGGTGTGAAAGTGGAGTGAGACAGATAACATGTCAAGATTGTTGTAGAGCAAAGGAGAAGAGAGAAGGCGTGCGTGTGTGTTTGCGTAGCCCCTCACACGATGAGTCTGATTATTTTTAGTTGATCAGCCTCTTGCTTAATATGGAGGTTACGTGTTGGCGCTTTGTCTTTTGTGTGACCGCTGCGCATGTTTGTGTGCGTCTCTCGCAGGACGCGGGGTGATTTACAGCCACACCCTGGAAGTTTTCTGTCAGTGTTGACACAGCAGAGCGGCTGTTTTCCTGATGTGTAACAGCGGAACGACGGGCAGAGCGCTGAAAATCCTGCAGTTCTGCTCGGACAATTTCGTTTTAATGTCAGATGTGAGTGGGTGGGGGAAATTTACCAACTACCCAGAATAAAGCTCTTTTCATAATCTCTCATTCTTGATCAGCTGAAGGGTTAAGTACTGTACATCAAACACAATCAACACTTGTGTAGAGAATCACCTCCTGTTGAGTATTCACCACTAGAGTTCACCCTTACTCAGAATTATTTGTGTGAACATCACATGGTGTCAACAGAAATAATTCAATTACAGTTTCTTGGAGCAAGTCAGAGGTACAACAAGCAGCTACATGTGTCCAACGTGAAGTCGGCTTCTAAAAATCACTGCGATGATTCGAGGCAGCAGCTAACTTTATTTCAGAGCGAGTCGTGTCACGTTGGGAAGGTAACACGCGTTCAAACAACCCGACTCTTTTATTTAATTAAAACGTAACAGGAGGGTTAGGGTTAGAGACAACGTGAGCTACGAGCTTGGCGACAGAGTGGCAAATTCGTTGAGGATGGAAACAGTAAAACCTTTGATAGATCTAATCTGACTTGTTGTCTGCTGAACTTCACAGCAGCCCGACAGCTCCGTCTTTCTGGGGCAGCAGCACACCTATTACTTAATGAACCTCTTAGTCTTGTATGAGATGCACATAAACTCTGAGAAGATCAATCAAGGGAGTTTGAAAAAACAAACAGTGCTAACAGGGTAAGTTATCGTTTTGAGGGAGTGATCTCTTCATGTAGCTGTTCGTACGTGAACAGCCCTAACTCTGCATACCCCCGTCTGCTCCGAGAGTTAACAATGCTAATGCTAACAGCAGATAAGTCTCTTCACTGGCTGATTTCAGATAAGAGCAACACACTAATCCGGGCCTAACTGCCGGGTCACAATCTCTCGACAGCTCATCAGCAGCAGCCCGTTGTTGCAGAAAAACTCTCGGGCATCTTATAGTTTGTTGCACGGCTTTTCGTACGTGGAGCAGCAACAGACAGGTGTGTGTAAAAAGAACAATCTGGAACTCATAATAATTTGTCTAGTTCTAAATTTCAAGTACATCGTTTGCCTGATTCCCTAGATCACCATGCACGTCAATGCACTCTGCAGAAACAAGGGTGTTTTGGTGGCTGCAGTGAGAAATGGTGCACATCAACATCATTTAGCAATGACTCACACTGTCAAACTGCTGAAAATAGAGGAGTAGCAGTAATTGCTTTATCAATTTCCTCTTTAGCTGATGCTCTAAAAGAAACCGTGAATGCAGTCTTAGGAGTCTGCCTTTCTTCCCCCGAGGAGCCCGCAGAGAGCATTCCAGACGCCTTTGTCCTGGTCTGGGCTCTCAGGTGTCAGATTTGTGGCCCACTGTCGCCATACAGACAGTCAGGAGATTGTGCTGGGTTAGCACAGTTAGACACACATTAATACATGCACAGACACAGACACACACGCAAAGTAAAAATACACAAATATAAGCATAATGTGCGAGCTAAAAAATCTCCGCTTGTGCATCTGAATGAGCGCATGCAGTTCAAGTTTTCATCACGTCTTCACACCGCCCTGCTGTCTGCTTCCTCAGCCACATGTCCTTGTAAAGAAGGTGAGACAGATGCTCAGTGAGTAAGAACTGCCTTAAGTCACATCTGCCTCCCACCCTGACAGCTGGCCCGCCTTGTTTGATGACTGTCCGCGTTATATCTTCCATCCCTCCCTCCACTGTGCATGATTACACCACAGTTCCCATTTGTCCAGGGTACATAAACAGCTCTTCCTGAAACACAGCGCTGTCTTCTATTAGATTCCAGAACCATCAGCGGGCCTGAAGATGATTCTGACCGTCAGTCGGGCACAGACAGCCAACCAGTCCGAGCCATGCCTGGACAACAATCACATTATCCCAACACAGGAACACAGACAGAGAGAGAAATACAGCAATCAATAACGCACACTGACGTCTGTCTGCCCACTTAAGTTCCTTCCAACAAGACACTTCCCACCACAACTGAAAGATGATATTCAACTTGAGCAAATGTTCATATGTACAATAGAACTATGTGAGCAAAAAAAAACTGCAGATACATTTCTACCTTAGTCGCGACATACTGCAGCTCATATGAGAAGTTAGGGCTTGTCACCAGGGCTGTCACTGCACTTCCTGTTTTCAAATAGTATTACATTCAGCTTGTCAAAAAAACCAAAAACAACGAAATCAAAATATGCGACTCTCACCCCTCCCACTTATGTAACTGACAAACAGAGGTTTATCCGTTATCTGTGACGGGCTATGGCTCTGTCGGACAGAGCGAGTGGTCCAGCACACATCAGTGACACCTCTCCAGCCGTCCATCTCTCTGTCTCTCTCTCTCCTCTCTACCACCTCTGCAAGTTTCACTTTGACAAATGTACACGAACAAGCCCGCTCCTGCAGGACTGTGGGAGGCGGGGTCGGTATGGATCGGGGGAAATTGGATTTGTTAGATAAATGTCTGAGGAAAGCATTACCTCTTGCTCCTTCTCTCTCTTACCTCGTGTGTGTCTGTGCATGACGTGTGCCCATAAGTGTGGAGAGACTCTTGTTCTGAGCACACCACCTGGACATCTCATGTCAATAGCACATTAATCTTTAATGGGAACTAAAAATATTTGACATTATAATCCTCTATGGGCTTCTGTAATGTTTGTCGTCACAGTTATTTGTAGAGATTTTATATATCAAAAGGTTGATATTGATTTGAATGAGTTGCAAATTAAATTACTATAATGTAATTATCTGTGTCTTATCAAAAAACAAAAGTCTAAATAAACCGTGCTTCCCTAGCCTAAGCAGAATAAAAACACAGTACACAATGTGACTTAAAGCCATACAGCGTGATGTTTTATTTAATAAAGGGGTGAAAAACTGCTGCATGAGGGACAATGATAATATCAACCACTGTGTTGCAGGTCGGCAGCAGTTAATGAGATGATGTATGGAACATGCTTCAACTGGTGTCTTAGCAAAGCGGCGAGTCTTACCTGCAGACTTGGGGGTAAATTTGTCCCTGTTGGCAGCACACACAGCCAGCAACCTGTAGCCCAGGTCCAAGTCAAAGCCCTGCTGAGCAGCAACACGACTCACCACCTGGGCACAAAACAGACAGCCTTATATAAACGGTGTTTTTATCAACACTTTAATTATTTTGTTGAAATTAGCAGCTAAAAATCAATCAAGAAATTCTATCTATCGTTCTAAATTCTTCTAACTATACATGGTACATGGCACTTTCTTATGCAACCCTATCAAATATAGATCACTTACATTAATAATGAATACTAAATAAACAGTAATATAACAGTAAGGACATCTTAATAACTTCCTTTGAGTTCATATTTTGAGCCGCTGCCTCTGTATCTCATTTATCACACATACAACACACACTTTCATGTGGAGTCTGCAGTCAGGATTGCTTCAGTAATGCACAGTCAGGATTGACTGAAGACTGCATCAACGCCTAAGTGAGGTGAGAGGTGAAAGAGCCACAGTCGCCCTGCAGAACGAGCATGAGTCTCTAAAGGTTATCTTCAAACTTGCCTGCTCTGGCCCTAAAGTGAAGAGAGCTTGTCTACAGACCAACAGACTGCGATGAAGCTTTTGTATGAAACACTTCAGAAAGAGGTTCGACATTCGCGGGACGTGAAGCAGAAGCTTCCCAGGCTTAAAGGGGACGGTGAGTGACGTTAAACAGGACTTGTGAGACAGAGGTAAATCATTAGAAGGGAAACCCCTTCGCTTTTATCTGCGAACAGATGACATCTCCTCTGCTCCCTCTGACCTTAAAACACCCATTATCATTAACAAGATCAGGTGGGGTCCCTTTTGTAGAACCCACAGAGCAGCCAGGGGGTGATCATAAAGTAGCTTTGCTATAGGTAATATACCTACTTGAGCAGGGAATGAGGAGCTATGAAAATATATGACAATAAATATGTCAATATACATCATATTACATTTAGCTGAATATAAGACATTAGAATTGCATTACAGGGATAAAGACTTTACAATATAATCTATTCACTGCAACTTTATTATGCAAACGCTGGCAAGTTGGTCAAATCCCCTTGTTGTCAATCATTTGATTCCCCGCATAGTTGGGTCTGCCCTGCAGTTTGTTCGAGGCAGGCAGCCAGCTACAGAGGCTAGCGTAGATTCAACACGGATTTAATAGTGTTTCTCGTAAGCCTTTTTCAGCCTAATCTCCCTCTGAGGATGTACATCTAGGGCCGTCTTCCTGTCAATATGAAAACAGCGCTGTAAGAGTTGCTAGAGGGTTACTGGGTCAGCCACTTTCCTGTTTATCTGTCTGCTGCAGAAATAAAGCCTCTGATGTATGCTGTTGTTGAAACTGATGTGTATGAAAGACAGCTTTTATAGTAAACTACGTGGGTGATGTCTGCATGCACTGGCAGTACCCACTCTGCAGATGCAGTATGCATTAAGTTAATTGTGCTGCGCCGACAGCTCAGCTGTGTATATATTTTATTGGTTCTGGAGTCGATACTCCGCCAAGGATGACCTCCACATGTAATACATGCCGGAGGGACCTGGAGTCTCCGCGTGAAGCACGCATTCAATTCCACTCTCATGGGCTATGGCTGAAATAAATATCATTTTACATTTCACCATAGCAATCTGACTCTAAACCAGCAAGGAAATGTCATGAAGACAGAATCCTTGAAAGAATGCACTGACTTGTTGCACGCTGTAATTGTCCCAATGAAAAGTAATTTGACTGACATTGCAGTTTAACTGATGGCAACGGCTTCATGCTGAGAGGGATCTCAGCGGTGGGCTCCACTGCATGGATCTTATGAGCCTTTAAGAGGCTTTTATTGTGATTTACACATTAATGAGCATTTATCTGTTTGCTCACGCTACCACTTCAGCACGGGACAAGGTTCCTTTAGTGTTTTTAAAGGCTGATCTTGGCGATAAATGTGTGAAACGTTCAATTCTCTGCTCTAAAGCTCCTTACAAACCTGGTACAGTCTGTCACAGTGACAGACACTGTGCAGAAAAATGGTATGAAATAGACACCAAGGTTAAGTTGAGGTACAGAAGCAGACTAAAGCTTAAAAAGTGGACATGTGGCCATGGGAGAGTATTCAAAATATAATTATTGTTTTGCTCACATCTCCTAAAAAGTACCTAAAAAACTCAATAAAAACCATAATTAGTGTTTGCGTACTGTCAGACATCCCATGAGACTTTGCTCGAAAGGTCGCTGGAAGGCCCGGGGATCTCCACACCAGTCCAGCAGCTCTGTGGCTGCTGAGTGGAAGTTGGCCGGGTTCTGTAAGTGCTGTGCAAACACAGAGAAAGCAGACAGCCCTTAGAAACAATGGAAAATAATGAGCGTTATTTTTTTCACATTAAGTACAAATTGGAAAAACACTGAAATCAAGTAGTTTTGCAGTCGTGTTCTCTCGCTCCAAACCGCCTTGTTTAATGTCTTGTGTTTCTGCACAACCCTGTGAGGACCTTGACTCCTTCCAATGTACGCCCACTCAGTGCTCTGTTGCATTGTGGGAAGAAGATCACACCCATATCAACAATGATGCCAGTGTTTCTTGTTAATCTCTCTTGGCAACACCCATCCCTCACCCCCATGACCCACACAGCATCCCTCCAATCCTCCTTCTCTCCCTTTCCCTCATTCATTGCTTGTTTTCACATTGTAACAGAGCCTCAGCACCAGAAGTCCACTGACTGGCTTGGCTGTGCACAAAGAAAACAACCTTGGTCCTGGCAGCTATGTGTGCAGACTCAATACGCGCCGTTGGTGTGTTGTCTAATCTCTTTCAGACTCTTTCTGTCTCTCTTGCTTGTTCACTGAGGCCTGAAACAGTCGAGTCTTTTCTTCCAAGTGTCTGAAGGCTACTCAGGCTGGCAGGACACAATAAGCGGTTTTAAAATTGGGCTCCCTTTCTTCACGGCTCAGGAGGTTAATAGCTCTGAAACGGCATGGAGCTGCAGCTTGTTCACTCGGCGAGATTGAGCCCACTTGAAAGCATTTATTATTCTCATCTGGAGCTGAAGCATCTTGTTTTGTGTGTTCTTGCAGAGAAGGTAGAACTATTGTCTTTAGGGGGCAGCAGAGGTGAGCGTTTTTGAAAGGGCAGCTTTGGGGTGGTGTATGACAAAGGGGCTCTTCGCTGCGAATGCGGCCTTACATGTCAGGCCCGCTAGCCGCCCACAGAGAAAATCTATGAGAGCTCCCAGTGATATCATGAGCTTCAAGTGAGGCCTCGAGTGACTCATCCTTTGTGATGGAAGATTAGCCATTATAGAGTTAGCCGTGGACTCTCGTCGGAGTTTGAATGATAGGGAGAAACGGGAAGAGCGAGAGAAAGTGAGGGATGCTCTCTTTGAATGAGAGGGAGGAGAAGAGCCTGCTCTATACGAGTGATATAATCTGGCATTATTGCTGCTTGATGGGAGGCGTATCAGCCTCCAGCACGAGAGGAATCAGAACTAGCACAGCAGGAGCTGTCTGTCTAGATCTGAACTCACAGCTCCTCCTGCTGCAGCGCTCGCCACTGACTGCCTGACGACCTCCATTCTAGCGTGAGGGGGAGGACAGCTCAATGAAACAGCTCTGCTGTGGTTTGGAAGGAGGATGGAGGGGGGGGGGGTCTAAGCTGTACTTGTTGTTGTTGGTGTTCAGGGTTGGATGAGGACAGGAACGGGGAGGTGGAGGTGGCTCAGCGGCAGCAGTGACGGGACACACATTTGACATGCTGTCCCGGACTTACCCCCACTTCAGGCCAGTTAGGCATCAGGGTATTTACTGCTTTCCTGGCTCCATGAAAAACAGCAAAACAACTGGTTCTCTGTTCGGGACCAAACGAAAGCAACACACGAAAGCTGCAGCCCAACTCTGTGCCTTCAGAGTCTTACTACAAGCTCCATGCAGTCAGAGACGGGTTGTGCATAAACCAAACCACAATAAATTCATTTATTAAGCTAGATATGTTAACGTAGGCTATTTAGGGCGAATCATGTGCCCCTGAAAGTAATTCAGGAGGTTTTGTGAAGTTAATAGTGTCTTTTTTTAAAGCTAATATTTAGGAAATAATGCTTTTACAAGACTTTAAAACTGGACACAGTGCTATATGTAATCAAAGTAAATCAATAGGTGTAATAAAGCCTGCTCAAATAAAGATTATTATAGTGGGTGCTCAGGAGATTAGGTTGGAGTGGGGGTGGGGGTGGGGTTTAACAGCAGGAGAAAAGAGGGATATATCACCTCATAATTGCCAGCTGAAAGCCCTATCACTCACCGATTCACTGTAAGGCATGGTGTCATATGGATATTGGGAGATATAAAGGATCACACCCACACAGCATAAACAAATAAGCCCACAGCTTGCCAGCCAGCCAACCAGTCAGTGAGTTCCTCTGGACGATTAAATAGAGGCAGAGGCGGTAGCCTTGGGTTATGTCTGTCTGTCTGTCTGTGTTTCAGTCTGTATTCATCTACAAGGAGTATCCCGAAAACAGGCAGTAAAGGAAGTATTTAAGCAAAACCACAACAAGCCCCAGTATACATCAAGTGTCGGGAACGTGATAAGGAATCCCTGGAAAAAAAGAGCAGAGAATCTGTTATGTTGCCAGTTTCTTTGAAGTCTCCTCCTATGTTCACTGCTGGAACATAAGTCTCTCTCTCTCTCTCTCTCTGCTCTGACGACCCTGAGCAACATGATCTGTGAATGGAGCCAATGGCCAGAAAAACCGATGCCCATATAAGGTGCTAAGAGGAGCGTAAGAAAGGAGGGCAAATGCAGAGGTAAATCAGATTCCATATCTGCATCCTGATAGAAGTTACAGGAGTCTTTATACACACCTGTTTGATGCACTGCAGCCTGTCGTTGGTCTGCTGGATGTGCCGGTCCATTGATGGTAATGTGTTCATCTTGAGGTTTCTACCGGGACGCCATTAAAAGTTTTCCATTCTGTAAAATAAAAAGAGGAAGGATCTGTTTGAGAAGGGTCCCGTCAGGTCACACGTGAAAGTTATGTAGCCTGTGAAGTTCAAACGGCATTTTAGAAGCTTGAAAAAGTCCCAAAAACAGAGAGCCCCTCTTGTTTATGCGCTGACTCACTGAAAGGCTTGATCTGCCTGAAGCGCTGTTTTTTTGGCCAATGCACGAAACGGAGATGTGTCACAGCTGCACCGTTACTTTGCTTTCTTTACGTTACATGTGAGAAAGGACACGGAGGGCTTTCTCTCTTTGAGAGAAACGCACCTCACAGTCAAGGTTACCAATGTGGAAAAATCTTTTTATTGCCTTGATCCGATCGAGAACAGCAACAACAACTATTTCAACTCCATGCCCACTGCTCATCTCAAAGAAACGGGCTGAGGCTGGATTAATAGGCATCGTGCTGGCTTGCCAGCAAGGCCTCCGTCCCTCACCGTCCCTCTGTGTTTATCTCCATCAGTGTTGGTCTGCCTCACATTCCTCCACACAAAAGGCGAACAGAGAAACCACAGGTGGGGGTGGCAGGGCTCTAGAAAGCTGCTCAGTACAGATAAAGGGTCCCCCAAGGTCCCCTGGAGTGAGAAACAGAGTGAGAGACTGAACATGATGGAAGCATAGTGCTCAGCCAGGGAGGTTTCATCTGTAATGCTGAGTCTGGTATGCTTACTGCAAGTATACACACTTTGTCTCTGTCTCGCTCACACACGCACACACGCACACACACACATAAGAGCATGTAACCACAAAAGCTTGAATTCTTCACTTTGATTAAGCGTAAAGGTAAAACTTCAAAGGAACACTTTGAGAAAGAGAGTGTGTTACTAATCCTCTGAGCTTAAGCATTACCAGAGTAGTATTACCTGGAGTGCACTTACAAAGTCTTAAACATCAGCGAATGTGTTGCGTGCGCGAGGAAAAGGGGAAATTCTGGTGCAAATGCGGTCAAACGGTGGGCAGCCAAATGTCTCTAGACAGATTACATGGACACGATGTTTGTGAAACGTCCCTACAAACAGCTAACGTTACATCCTGCGGGGCTTAAGGCCACTCAGGCTGCACATAATATGACCATAAATATGGGTGGCCTAGTTCTGCTGTGCTGTGGTGTCTCCTCGTGTCCAGAAGATGTCTCCCTCTCCTGCTGCTAACCAGCACGTCTTTTTCACACACTCAACCCGGAGCGAGTGGTCCAGAGAGGGCTCCTTTAAGCCCTGACAAGTGCTACAAATCCCCTTCAGCAGTCGGGCAGCTCCACGGAGCACTAACGGGGCACGCTCCAGTCCGGTGCTGGCCGCCTGACCTTGTGGTTATTGATTAACTGTTTCTCCTCCACCTCCCCTTCCTGCTGTCCCAACACACTCGTAGCCAAGACCGAAGAGGGAGGAGGAGGGCCGAGGCGGGAGGGGTGGAGACAGCTGCCTCTTTTACCCAAGAAGCTCCTTTCCTCCTTTTGTGCCTTCACAAAGTCCAACACACACACAAGCACACACTGACACACACCTACTCCCACAAATGGGAAGCGCTTTTGTTAGTCGTTGAAAAGACGGGCCCTCAGGTTTTGAAAGGAATATGAGTGAGGTGGAAATGTGACTGGTCGGTCGGGCTGTGTTCAGCCAGTGGTGTTGTAACCCAGATAAGCAGTCACTCCACCTGCACGACTGACTGACTGATGACAGATGCTGCAGCACCACACACCCCCAATCAGGGGACAAATGTGTTGCACAACACACACACACACACACACACACACAGCAGGAACATGACAGGAACCCTCTTCGTGCCCTACATCCTCTCTTTTTCTTGTTCCTCCTATGAAAAGACAAAGCGCCTGATTTTTTTTTTCATGATTTCTATTATTTCTTTACACGATTTCAGAACTTTTCAGCCGACACCATTGTTGTTACAGGTCTGCACAAGATAAAGATGGGCCTGCTTAATCTCCATTGTTTTTCAAACCTCCTAATCAGCTGCTTACCAGAGGTGTAAAGCAAAGGATTGCACATTCCATGTTGCTGTGCGTATTACAACCTCCCTTCAACCAGCAGTGGGCGGATGCTGCTTTGAATCACGGGAGAGTAACAAAACCACAAATACTAACACCTGAGGAAGCTTCTGTCTCTTTCTCTCACCGTCTCAAAAAGGAACACACAAACCCCGCTTTTCTTTCTCTCCCTTTTCTCCCCCTTTCTTGAGCAAAACAAGCTGGGGTGAGTGGAACAAGAAACAAGTACCATAATGTGAAAAGGCGCTGGAGTACGTCGGGTCGGGCTCAGAAACGAAAGAAACAGCAACAGCATACACTCGTAGCATATGATCACTTGCAGGATGAGTGAGTTCTCATTTCAGATAAAGAACTACCACCTTTGTCAACTGCAGGTTTCTTCAGTATTGATATGAATGAGCACTGTCAGACAAGGGTGCATATATTATCAGAATGTGAAAATGAAAAAGTTACATTTATATACACTACACACATTAGACATTGAGATTTTAGACAATTTGCAAATAACATAATTATATATTTTTAGTTATACGGCCGCAGCTTTTCTTTCTCTCACTACCATGTGCTTTTTGCTACCTTTTTTCCTATAGCCCTCAGACACCATTAGAGCCACCCAGCATGCCGGTCCATTCCACCACCTTCCATTTTCTTCTCTGCGTCCCTCATATCTCAACCCTTCTGCCACTCTTCCTTCTAACTCCCCCGCCTCCTTCCTGGGGCCCCTGTGCGGGAGCTGCCATAACGGAAGGTGGAATGGATTCATTTGCTCTAATGTGGTTTGGGCTGCAGCATGGCACGGCGCAGAGCGACACTTTCTCCCAGTGCACAGACCTTCTCTCCATCGCTCTCTCTCTCTCTCTCTCTCTCTCTCGGTCTGCAGTTCATGTGTTTTCAAACAGGCCAATCAACACCACTCAGCTGTGCTGGCCTTTCTCTCCCTCTCCCTCCCACAATCTCTGCTCTCAGTGTGTCTGTAAAAAGCCACCAGTCCGCTCTTACACACTATTATCTCCAGTGGCAAACTCCCATTTTGCTCTCATTGCCTTTATTTTCTCTGGTCCACTCCACTCTGTCCTCAGATACATTCATTTTCTTTATTTTTACGAAGCTACTTTCATCATCATATCTCTGTCCTTCTGCCCATTATTTTGTAGACTCCCTGTTAATCCTTTTCTCCACTACCCCCCCCCCCCCACTTGCCTTTTCCCTGTAAGCAAAGCCAACTATTAGTCATAATACTCCCTCTGGCCTTTATAAAACTCAACCCTATACACAGCATCATAACCACCAGCCTCCATAAAAATGACTTCTCCCAAGGGTGGAAAAAAATAAACTCTAAATGTTGCTGTTTGTTTATCTTCTGTTTTAATGTGACAACTACAAGAGCACTGGGCAGCTATGTGACACCCAACACTGCAATGCAAACAGCTGTGATGTGGGGGATATGCGAGCTGCTCAGTTGCCGTCTATAAATATGGAGTTTCAGTTGTGGAGTATTGCAGGTATGTGCCACCAGATACCCCCGGGAGCAGGAGATTATTTCACCACGCAGCGTGTGATCAGAAAGCCGCAGCATGTACCGAGTGAGCACATACGTAGGCGCCCTCTCTGCTAATCGATACTGTACCTTTAAGCTTGTGCAACGTTTAAGAATTTCAGCATTCAGAATATCTTTGTACGCATGTTTATGTTTGGTGATTATTACTGCTTCTGTAAAATACTTACTGGCCGGTTTTACCATAATTAAATAATGTTTTTGTAAGTTTATTGATTAATCGTTACTCTGGAAGATGCGGAGAAAAATGCTTTTTTTAAACTTTCAACAGATGCCGGTGTACTGTATAATGTGCTGACAAATAATAAATCATAAAATGACTATTTGTTAAAGCCGTACAAGAAATGGAACCAATTCATTTGTATAAATCTTCATTATATTGACCACACTAAGACCAACAAGGAAACAAAACATTTAAAGCAGCTGTGATTTATATTTCTATAATAACAATGAGTCACATGACTCATTATTTTAGACTTTACTCACTTTCGCCTCAGGTCAATTATTTTATGTATAACCATAACAAAGAATTACAATCTGAACATTTCATCAAACTATCAAACAAACTACTTCCCAGCTCAGCTGTTAGTAGCTGAGGGAAATGTGTGTGTGTGTCTATGGTGCCATGTTGGTGCATGTGTTCATGTTTTTCCTTTTTGTTGTCTCAAGCGCACAGGCCAATGCAATAGGCTATCTACCTTATTATAAAATACTAAATTAGGTCATCCAGAGGCAAAAGAAAGCTCGAGTGTCACATGATGAATAATATAGACTCCTTACTCCATAAAAAGTTCCATTTGCTAGAGACTATAAATTCCAGCAGGGAAAGACTGTACGTCCTGGCTGCCACATATGATTTTCCACTGTCACAAAGGGCAAGATTATATCACTTGTGATGCACAAAGGATGAAGCAAGTACGTAAGTGTGTATGGAGCATAAGGCCTGTAGCCTTTATAACAGGACATCATAAGAGTGCCTGAAATACTGAGCCCATTTAGTGCAAGTGTGCATAAATCTTTAAAGCTTTATTAAGTGGAATAACAGCAGCCTTGGACATTTTAAGAATAATATGTGAGAGCAGAGGAGAGGAGAGCAGAGGAGAGGAGAGCAGAGGAGAGGAGAGGAGAGGAGAGGAGAGGAGAGGAGAGGAGAGCAGAGCAGAGGAGAGCAGAGGAGAGCAGAGGAGAGGAGAGGAGAGGAGAGGAGAGGAGAGGAGAGGAGAGGAGAGTGATTGACAGCACAGTCTGACAGGCTTGTGTAAAACTAACCTTATGGGCTTGACTCCAGCAGAGCTGTTAGCTCACACACCGCCCCCTGTGACTGCTGAATGGGTAAACTGACAAATTCCATGTCCTTTGGTTTCAGCACCAGCAAACTGCTGACCCAAGTGCAATTAAACAGCATCCTCCAGGGTTGAGTGTAACACATCAATGTATGGTAGCATATCAATGTGCATGTGATAGTCTATGTGAGAAGAGTGTGATGAAGCATGTGCAGAGAAAGGAGAAACAGAGAGAAAGAGACAGAGGCAGAGCGTGAGACTCAGAAAGAGTGAGTGGGATTCAATCTGCTCAGTAGGCCATGAAATAGTATTGGTGTCATTAGGGAGAGCAAAATATATCTGTGCCAGTCTGCCCTCCGCTCCCCTCGTCTTTGACACACCAAAAGCACAATCCTGACCAAAAAAAAAGCCACTAGCTGAGCGTTTGTGCACTTGATGAACAGAACGTCCTACAGAGCAACAGCTCCTACAGAGCAACCTTTATTTCCCCCACTGATCTTTTATGGGACAAATCCAATTAACCATAAAAAACCATTCTCCGACTGGAAATTTTCGGATTAGACAATCATGCTGAAATCAGTGTGAAATAACAGAGAACATCCAGTACAGTGCGAGACATGCCAATTAATGAAATAAAAAACATTATTAGATAGTTGAGCAAAGCTTTTTCAGTGCATAATGAGAAAAAAACAACCTTTATTATAAAATGATATTAAAAGTGATCAACAGCACTGAGTAAATGCACTGGACAATGTGTCCTTCTGTATTAACCCATCCCCCTTGGACGGAGCAGTGGACAGCTACAGGCTGCATGTAACTGTCAATGAATAATATTAAGTCATTGCTGATGTTTTTTTATCAGCCTGCCAGCAGCAGCGCGCCCCCTATCGTCGGTGTGGACTAAGGGACTCGTTCAAGGACACCAAAACCAGGCTAATGTTTGTCTGTACGTGCACCAGGTCCTCAGATAAAAGAACAATCTGTGTAACCAGCGATGCAACAAATACAAACTAATTACATTTCCAAGCTGTGCACACTCCGAGTCCATTCCTTTGACGGCGGCTTTTTCCCCGAAACTGTGAAATAACCTTAGAGACAGCGAGACCTTCCAACGCGGGTAGAGCAAGAACGATGCACACATTCATCCTGCTCCGTGTGTGTGTGTGCCCGTGCGTCTGTACGCGTGTGTTCGCCACTTTGTGCCAGAGTGAGGGTATGAGTAGCAGAGAACACAAAACATCTGCTTGCTGTGAAAATGAAACAGCCTAATGGTGTACACAGTGCACCCGTTTCATTCACTGAAGGGGACAATCCACACAGGTACTATTTGGCACAGTGAGCACAAAACCCAGCGTTGAAAGGCTAATGTGCTTCACTGCAGCTTTCACAGAAAACTCTCTGTGCTATAAAGTACTCCACTAGCGCGTGTGTGTGTGTGTGTGTGTTTATTTGTGATCTCAAATATCGGTACACAGAGTCCATCCTATCAGCTTATCTTCACGCATGCATGTGTGTGTGTAGCATGTTGTTTGATGACGTTTGACATAGCGGGCAGACAGAGACGCACATCCTCGAGCCTCCAGAGGCTTTAATGCGTGCGCTTGGGCTCCGATATGCCTTCTCTCTGATATGCTGTTCTATTGTGGCTCCGCTTGTGAAATGTGAGGTATGTAGAAAGAAGTTCAGTAAGATGAGACTGACAGAAGACGGGGGGGGGGAGGGGTGGGGGGGTGGCGGGGCAGAGAGGAAAACACTCACACAACATATTACATGCAGCGGGAGACAGGGAGAGACATGCGGGGAGATATAGGGGGAAATGGTTGCGAAACAGGAGGGTGAGACGGCAAGAGGTCATCCCTGGGTAATTTGTTTTGGTCCTCTCAGAGCACAGACACACAGGGAGCAGGTAAACCAATTACAGTGTGACATGAATCACTAAGACCTACAGGCAGCCACGCAGCTGGCCATCCGGCCAGCCAGAGCAGCCCAGCAGCCAGGCGAGCGCACGCTATCTCTTTCCCTAAGTGCTGGTCAATCACACGCCGCAGCCCTAGCTCCTCCCTCGACCACGATTGCACATCTGGAGGGAGCTGATGAGAGGAAAAAAAACACAACGTAATTTCCCCCGCGGTGTCAACGCTCAGAAATCCTGAGAAGCTTTGACGGCTTTTTAACTTCCCAGTAGATCTCGATGTTGCTGTGAAGTGAACACTTCACACCGGTGGCTGCTGGGAAACATTGAATATGGACTCAAACGCATAAACGGAATATGCAATATACCATAGCAGGCGCGTAGCATTTACAAAAACAGTGACTCCTACGGTGACTTCATCTGTGATAAGTCAATTGAGCCTGACGGTACGTGTTCCTCAATTCAGCTAAACCATAAACAATAAGGAT
The DNA here is from genome assembly GCA_032359275.1 of Microctenopoma steveboyesi. Classification (NCBI taxonomy): domain Eukaryota; kingdom Metazoa; phylum Chordata; class Actinopteri; order Anabantiformes; family Anabantidae; genus Microctenopoma; species Microctenopoma steveboyesi. Next base: position 10,508,755 of record JAUMHF010000007.1, on the reverse strand, counting down.
AGTGATACGACTCCGAGGAGGAGGCTCGGGGTTGGATGTCAGATCCCAGTGGATGTCATAGCCTTGTCAAATACTCCAGGGGGAGTTTCTAAACACTCACATGATATAGACTTAAGCAATTACTTAAATTTACTTAATCACCCAACGGTTGTCAGAACAATGTGGTGTCAGGCGTCTGTCACGTCAGCGCCGCTGGCTACATAACAGAGAGGCAGGAAAAAACTTGTAAATAAACAATCGTCTGGGTTCTTCACTCGGCAGCAAGAGCCCTAATCCTCTGACAGGAATGTCCCGAAAATCCTCCCAGGATCAGGAAGGGAAGAGAATGAAGTTGACAAGGAGAGGGATTGGACTGGATTAGATATCGCCTTGGCACTTAGTTTTATTTGATGTGGCCTTAGTGAGTGTTGTAGATTCAGGAGGGGTAAATATTTGATGAAGGGTGTTATGGTGTTGGGCTTGTTGCTGCCAGGGGCTGTTCTGGGGGAGCAACTAATAAAGACAACAGCAGGCAGGTTGTCGATCACCGCCGGGTGCTGGCTGAGCAGGAGTGGCTGGAGAGCAGAGGACTGGAGCCTGTCGCCCTCTCGTCGCGTTTACCGATGTGCCTGGCGCGCAAAGAGAGCTCTTCCCTAGACTGTACAACAGTATGTACTACATACATTCACACACACACAGATTGAGCACCAGTGCAGCGGCAGTCAGACACAGTTGGGAGAGATTCCTAAGATGTTAAATCTACCATCTCGCTTCCCCTTCAAATTAATAAGGGCCTCTGAACTGCTCTCTGAGAGCCACTAACTGGCCATTTGCTCTGTCTGGCTCCACTGGAAAAGGCACTCCCTGCTTCCTCTCACGAACCCCCCCCCCCCCCCCCTCCCTCTCACCCGCTGCTCTCATTCCTCTCTGGCTGTTTTACCCCACAATTTCCTTGTTTTCTTCGCTCCATCTCTATTGTCTTCCATCTCCACCCTCTTCATCTCAGTCCCCTGTCTTCTCTTCCCACCAACTCCCACCACCCCGCACCACCCCCGCTGACTCTGGCTCCTTGCTCCCCCCCGCCCCCCCC